>CM055317.2:77879459-79081334 GCA_029255685.2 Silene conica
TTAAATTACTTAAATAGAAAGTTAGATGATAACTATAGCATAAAAATATGGGATTATCAAGTTTTTCATCCAAGTTTTCTTAACATGTACTCTTAGGCTCCGTTTGGCAGCGCATTTCAGGTACCTGATTCGCCTGAAATAACTTTTTCGCCAAAAGAATCAGGTAGCTTATTTTTTTGGGAGTGTTTGGTAATTAGCTTATTTGGTCAAATAAGCTACCTGAAATGAAATGCTACATAGGGTAGCATTTTAAATTTCAGGTACCTGATTTTAGGTTAGATTACCTTTTTACCCTTCAATCTATAATATTGTAAATAATTATTATATCCTTTTATGTCATTTCACCAAAATAAGCTACCTTTTCAGTTAGTTTGCCAAACAGTTTTTTATATAATCAGTCAGCTTATCAGCTCATAATTTTCAGCTACCTTATCAGCTACCTTTTCAGGTTTCAGCTACCTTTTCAGTTTCCAGGTACCTTTTCAGGTTTCAGGTAGCTTTTCAGGTCGTTTTACCAAACAGAGCCTTAAACTAGATATTAGAAAAACCATTTTAAAAATTCACATTGTTAATCAGAGGGGTGAGCAAAACCGTATAATCAATACGGTTTTAAAAATCGCAAAAATCACTATATGGATCCGATACGGTTTAACCGTATATACAATTTTCAGGTACCCGGAAAAACCGTGTATACGGAATCCGTATATACGGATACGCTTTGGTGAGAAATGTCTAATTAAACATTGTAATTATTCAAGGGTTAATAATTACCTCTAGCCCGCAATGGTGGAGTATAGGATTAAAACTTGGGTGAAATGAGTCATGCCTAAATAGAGTTTGAGCCTGTCACACTCGAGTGGTTTACTTTGCGTATGTGGTTTGAAGGCTATCATATATACCCGGGGTTTACCCAGTGCGCACCGAAGGTAGCGGCTGCAGGTCCCTCGTCACCAAAAAAAAGAAAAACAAATAATTATCTCTAACATGATTACATCTACGAAGGAGTAATATTTTATTTGTTGAGATAATTAGTAAAATAAGTCATAAAAGAACATTAAGAGTAAAAGTTGAAAGAAGAATTTTGCGTGTTTAAATTTTGTTATACAAAAATTTTAAACCATGCTGAAAATCGTATATACGGTTTCATTTTTACCCGACCCGAATACATACGATATGATTTTCCGTAGCATATATACGAAAATCTGTATAACTTATTAAACCGTATAGTAAATTTTTTGGTTCACCCCTAGTTAATCATATAACTTGTACGTGCATCAAAGTATGAACCCTACTCCCCACCCCCTAGATAGTTTATCAAATTATCGTTAAACCATCCCCAAGCAAGGTGGATGAGGAGGTCAATAAGTAATTGGGTCAAGTTAATTAAGGATTAGTAACTTAATTAGCATGACCCATTATAAAATAGGGTCAATTGGTGACCTCTTTTTTAGTATTGACCCACCTATTGAGCCACTTATTGACCTAGTAGTTGTTTAATGGTCCTTGGTTAGAAATGTGAAGAGTTTAAAATATAGTAATAATAATGGATAAAGTAAGAGAGATGAATTTTTTAGTGAGTTAAAAAATGTGGAAAGTAATTAAAAATGTTGGAAAATGAAAAATAATTGGGTTGATGACCTAGGTGGTGACCTTTTTGCTTGGGAGAGTAAAAATGGGTCAAGATAAATTAAGTATAATTAGGAGTAAAAATATATATTGACCTAATTAGGGTGACTCTTGCTTGGGGATGGTCTAAAGACGAACACTATTCGTCACAACGTAAAAACTCTTTAATAGTTTATACTCGTAATTAGCAGCTGTTGTTAGAGATGGCAATGGATCTCGGATCCTATCCAAGGGTAAGATATGGATCCCATTAATTATTCACAAATTCTTATTTGCAACGGCACTATCCGTCGCAAACTTGCGACGGATACCATTTTCACTCACAAAATACCCACTTTTTCTCTCTCTGCAACACTATTCATGTGGTCCCCTTTATATCCATTTTATCTCACAAAATATCCGTCACAAATGATGACCCGTCGCAAGCAAGACTTACTATTAATTATTTTAGATCCTCAGGATTTGGATCAGATCCTACCCTTAGACCCTCTTTTAATTTCTATAAGGGTAATTTTTGGATAGATTCGACCCTTTAAAGTTAGATCATGGAAACAAAGAATGAAGTATTAGTTTGTTTGAACAATTTATTTTATTATGAATTGTTAGAATTATAATTATATTGTGGTTTGTAAACCTTATTTGTAAGTTGCTATAAGACTTCTTAACGCTTGGTACACTCTTTTTGTTTCTTTTAGACTATGATTTTTAAACCAGTGAAACTCATAGAGGATAATTCGACTAAAACATGGTCTCTAATTGACGAGTAAAAGTGAAATAGTGTATAATAGTGATTTGGTGCGGTTTCATTTGAATGTATCGTTGGAGATTGACGGATCTGGATTTTACCCAGATCCTACCCAAATCCTTAGGATACGACGGATCTACAAATTTCGGACCTTAAGGATAAGGGTAGGATCTGGATATACCATTTTAAAATGGATCCGGATCTGGACACTATAGGATCCCGTCCAGATCCTACCCATTGCCATCTTTATCTGTTGTTTTCTGTAATCAACTACGCAAAAAAATTCTCATTTATGATGACAATATTGGGCGCAAACTTGTAACGGATCAAATAAAATCTATATGGAGAAGGAAAACAAAAAAAAAAAAAAGGCAAACCATTATCATTGGCCATTGAACAGATACGGAGTATTGTGCAACTTGTTACAGAGTATTATACTCTTAGGGTGTGTTTGGATAGGGAGATTTGGAGGGAAAGGGAGGGGAGGGAAAGGGAGGGATGAGTTTTCTCTTGTTTGGATACAAAATTTGGAGGGGGGAGAAATGAGGGGGAAAGAAATGGGAGGATGTATTTTCCCTCCTTTAGAACAAATAGTTTTCTTTCCAAAGGAGGTGAGATTTGGAAGGAAAACAATGACTCTCCTTTAAATTCTTCATTCATATTCCATAACATCCCTATTCATTATACCATGTCCCTTTTTTCCCCTTCCATTCCCCTCCCAATAATTTTATTATCCAAACAACCAAAATTCTCTTCCCCTCCTCTTCCCTCCCCTCACCTCACCTCCCCTCCCTTTCCCTCCCCTCCCTTTCTCTCCTAAAATTGTATCCAAACACACCCTTAATCTGTTATGTTATTAATAAATGATTTGATTAATTAAAAATTCCATTGGATAACGTTTTAATATAGGATAGTGTGATATGATTTATGCCGTACAAAATATACAAAAAATATTCAGAGTATTTGGAGCATCTGCCTTAGACACTGGACTTTATACTCCCATCTCTTTAAGCAATGTTGCGATTAGTCAATTTCTTTAACTTTGTATTTTGTAATTATTCTCAAGTTTCAAACTTTGCAATGAATTTGTGTCACTGTGTCAGTCATATTTGGACTTCCTAGAATTATCCTACTCTAGATTGTAATGGAGTATATGCACTAACATTGAACATAGTCGACTTTGATAGATACTATAAATATTGTACCAAAATATAAATTTGAGGTTTACAATGTCAGAATATTAATCGATCATGTGACAATTAACGGTTTTTGTTTTTGATCGATATGTTACCGGAATGACAGTGGTTAAAAGGATATGGGTTCAAATTTGAAGTGAAATATTTAGCATCAGGACAGGTATGAGTACCCATACGTTATTGCGTTGCATTCAGACTTCAAGTTCAATAAGTGATCGTTTGAGAGGACGAGTTAGAATCTCGATTAGGGAATTTCAGCCATCACATTAAACTTAAAAAACGAGTATACGTTTCGTTGTCATCTGTTGAAGTTTGTACGAGTTTTTTTTTAAAAACCCTTATACAATAACATGATAAAATTACTAAATAAACAAAATGGTAAAAATAACTAGACAACATTCTTATAAGCAGAGGCGATTTTATAGGGGTGATGGGGTGAACCATCACTCCCATTAATCAGAAACAAAATGATAGATATCTATTTATGTGCTAATATATCATTAAAGTTTAGTGGCTCAGTGGTAGAAACAACCTCTCGTCATCATAACATCGCAGGATCAACCCCCATGACAACATAATATATCTATTTTGCATGTTAAAAGTAACTGAAAATGTTATGAGAAAGAATCGAACTTACATCATCTTATTTGTAATTTAAATTAATTTTACCACCATGACTATGCAAATATGATGATATTTTACAGAAGCATTATCATATTTAAAAATAAATACTTTATATTTTGACGACCCTTAATAAAATTATCTATTATCAAATTGTTTTAGTATTTATTAAACGTTTGTATATTAATATAAGTTTTTTGTTAATAAGGGCCTTATCTTTAAAATATCACATAGGAGCAAAAAAATGTTAGGTACGAGATTAATCGAGTGATTATATTTTAGCGTTTTTTAAGTTATAAATTTTATTAATCACCCCCATTTCTTAAATCCTAGATTCGCCACGGCTTATAAGATTTCAATCTCTACTGTTTCTACCACTAATACAAAATATTATGGATACATAATATTTCTTACATTATCATTTTAATAAAATGAATAGGAATTCAATAAAAGTATTCATAATAATTTCTTCCTCTTTATACTCAGGGAACATTACTTTTTCACCATGAAATAATGAAATATTGTAAATATTGATGATAAAATATAAAAAGAAAAGTACGTAGAGATAAATTTGAAGATAAATTAGAGGAAGCGAAATGAAAAAAAATAGAAGAGAAAAGATAGAATAGTAAGTCTTGCTTGCGACGGGTCACAATTTGTGACGGATATTTTGTGAGATAAAATGGATATAAAATGAGTTAGTGAATAAAGGGGACCACATGAATAGTGTTGGAGAGAGAAAAAGTGGGTATTTTGTGAGAGAAAACGATATCCGTTACAAGCTTGCGACGGATAGTGTCGTTGCAAATAAGAAGTTGCGAAGATAGAAAGGGAGTAAGGAGAACACGTGATGTTTGAATGTTGGGAACATTGAAAAGGGGAAATGTCGTGGCCAGATATGATGATGTCAGTGCCAACCATGTGATGGAATAATTCATCTACTCTTTTTTCTTTTCATTGTTTTAAAATATCCTCAAAATGATAGAATAAGACGGTTTCTGTGGCTTAGAGGCGGGTCGGGTTAGAGGCGGGTCGGGTTAGAGAAAGCTAGTCTTGACACGGCCCTAAAATAATATAGGGCTGGGGTGGGCCGGGTCAGGAAAAGTCAGGGCTGGGCCGGGCTCAGTCCTGTAGGGCTACTAGTTGTGTTTGTGGGCTCTATTTGTGCTAGTTGTATTAGTTGGCTGGGCCGGGTGGCGCTGGGCTGCATTTCACAAAGGGTTGCGGATAGGGCTGGGCTGACAAAATTCGGCCCTGGCCCTGGCCCTATTCGCTACCGGGCTGAGCTGGCCCAGCCCTAGCCCTGTGTGGGCTAGAAAAATTGGCCCAGGTAATAGGGCTGGTCCGGGCCAGGTCGGGCTGGCCCGCTACTTTGTCCAACTCTACCTAGAATGATGTTTTTATACAGAATAGCTCATTTATTAATATCAATAGATGATACCCCCTTCGTTCTGGTATTTTGTTATCCTATTTTATTTTGGGTGTTCAAGTCAATTGATGTCTTGTTTATTCTAGGTTTACATTAGACGAATAATTTGATCTTTTACACTCAATTTTGTCTACTTGTTATCTTATAGTTAGCTTTCCAATGACAACAATTAACCGAAACAGAGTGAGTAAATGAGTGTTTTTTTTTTTAGAAAAAAAAGGTTGTCTCACAATGTAACTACTACACAAATTCACATGTAAGATGGGACATATCGGTCTTAACTCTTAACCTAAAGAAAAGTCAAGTATCACAAATTAAACAAAAACAAAAAGCGGAAAATTTGTCTCACCTATACAAGTCCGGTATTATCTGACCCGTTCTATTCTAAAGATGAATATATCCGTCATAAAGAATATTAGCTGAAATATAAGTAGGTTGTTGGACCGATTTCCTATCATGAAACGACCTTTCTATATTAAAAAAAAATAGCTCATTTATTACTATCAATAAATGCAAATGAGTGTTTTTAATTAAAAAAAATCGTCGCATACTATAAGTCAGTAAGTACTGCTTAAATTCTCGTATAAGATGCACGTATTCATATTAACTTAAAGACAGGTCAAGTATCTATACAAGTTGCCAAGCTGTTTTTTTTTTCTAAAGATTGATATATCCGTGTTAAAAAAAGATAGAGATGAAATATACGGAATGGTTTGGGCCTTGATGTTCGGGTCAAGCATGATTGGTCCATGAGGCTGGGAAGTCAGAAGAAATACTGACACATGAGTTCGACGTTTTAGGTTGGGCTTTCTTGTTTGCATATCAACTATGCTGTCATCGTACGTTTTACTAACCTTTTACTATTTCATTCACTTTCCTGCTTACTCTCCTTTGAGTTTGAATCAATTTCTTTGTCCAAACATGACTGAGGTATTCAGTTTGAATTGACTGCTGATTAATTTAATTACACAAATTCTTATTTGCAACAGCACTATCCGTCGCGAGCTTGTAACGGATACCGTTTTCTTTCCTAAAATACCCACTTTTTCTCTCTCTCCAACGCTATTCATGTGGTCCCCTTTCTCCACTAACTCATTTTGTATCCATTTTATCTCACAAAATATCCGTCACAAATGGTGACCCGTCGCAAGCAAGACTTACTAATTTAATTATTTATCATCTACATTTTTTTTTTTGAAAGCATTTATCATCTACATTATTGTACTTGTATCTTCGTAATGGATTATAAACACGAAACTTGATAATTTAAAACCCTTATAGATGTTGAATGAATTAAGCGATTTGAGTTAAATATTTGGCTTTGGATTTCAATTTGGGTAAAGGTTGAACAAAATCAATTGAGGCACGCAAACTTTTTAGGTAATAACTCATTTTAGTTCAGTTCAACTTCATTTAGTTTGGTTTATTTCAGTTCAATTCAATTAAGTTTCGTACAACCCGAAAAAACATAATCTTAGGTTTGAATGCGAAGAAACAACTGTACAAAATCAGAGTTCAGTAAAATAATATCGCTTCGACCTTTTTGCGTTGCAGTGACGCGAGTCACATGAGTGATATGACTACCAAAACAAACACCTAAAGACCCTGTGAGTCTGTGACGACTTTTGAGTCCAGACAACATGCTAATTGTGAATTGGAAAAGCTTTTTGGAATATGATTGCTTGATGTCAAATATGCTGCATAAATTCATCAACTTTAACAGAACATAATTTATTTTACAGACCATCAACTCCTGTAATGGCCGATTTTCTATAAGGAGATATCTTAAGCTAAATCCATTCCTTTAGTCTCTTTACAGTTCAGTGGCTCTAAACATTGCACCCAATAGGCAAAGTCTAGGCTCCGGCGCCATTGTTGTATACGAGTAATATACATCATTAGCAGCAACATCATCTTTTCTTTGACACTGACCTTTTCTTAATACTTCCAGATGGTTGAGTTTTAGACTGAGAACACTTTGGACAAAACCAATCTTCTCCAGGAACTTCTTCGAGTGGGGGATCACAACAATCAATGTGAGTTCCGGCCCCACAGCCAACTGAACCGCTTTCATCACCACAAACCAACATCACTTCTTCTCTATCAGTGAAGCCACAAACTTGACATGCCAGGTCATCACTAGCCTGACTTTCTGGTGTACCTGCATCAGCAACTGACTCTGTTGACAGGTCAGTGAGCCTTGAAAAAGACCTAGCTGCCCATTCATGGGTGTTGTACTGAACATGTCTATCAAGGGAGTACCCGGGCTTGCATACATACTCCACTAGATAATCGACTGAGACGCAAGGAATTTCATGTCTCAGAAACTCTTGAACCCATTTGTCAGCACGTGTTATTCCGGGACTAACAATGGCAAAATCGAACCCAGATTTGAGAAACCGGGTGTAGGGTGGACAAGTTGCAAGGATGGTTCCATCTCCGGCCTTTACAGCACACTTTAATGTTCCCTGGTGTAAACAATGACAAAGAAGTTACAAATCTACCTTGGAAAAAAAGTTCAAGTAATAATGTGATCGATCAATTTTCCCTTGTACGAAGTATAGGGGGTCAATTATATAGAGCTTTACTCCTATGGTGAATATACAGATTATTTACAGACTACAGAGGGGTGATGACTGATGACAAATGGGTTCAAGAGTTTCTTAGACATGAAATTCCCTGCGTCTTAGTAGATTATCTAGTGCAAGTGTGCAACATACAATAAAAGAAAGGCAAACAATTCTTAAATCATATTGCTTTAATCCATCATATCAATGAATAGCGAGTTTTTGGAACCAAATAATTGATAAACTGTTTTAAAGCGACTGATGGAAGCACATCATCCCTTTGTAGCATACGGAGTTATGACTTGTGGGTATCCACTATCCACCTTGTATCCTTAAAACTGAGCTGAAACTAAAATGCGGAATTTTTATGGGACATATGAGCTCTAAGTATCTATCTTCCAACCCAAAGTTTGAAGTGTAAAAGTGAAAACGAATAGAACGAGAAGGATACCAAGGTTGGAGCAATGCATTCTCCGTACACTACAATGTTCATGCCATAAAAAGCACCATGTCCTGTCTTCTCCCTCAGAAGACGCCATTTCCTAGGAGCCTCGAGACTAATGTAACCGTCTTCAGTAAGACCATTCTTATGCCATTCATAAGGTTCTTCTGGCACGAATTTTCCAGCCTGACTACATGCAGTTAAATAATCAGTCTTCAGGATCCACCTGCATTTGAGATCAAAATAATTGATAACTCCGTAAGTTCGTATACCAACAGGTCCATATTCTACCTACAAGAGGTAAAGTATATGGTGGATACTGATCTGGAAGATCAAGAGATGGGTTAGAGGACGAAATGAAAAGTCGGTTATAATTTATTAATAAAAAATCTTGCATCATTTAAGAAAGTTAACTATGTACATTGTAAGAAATTCTTTGTCAAGCTAAACATCTTTTGCCTTTGCTTAAAACAAATCGGAACAATATATAAATGGGATAATGGGAGTAATTATAACATACCTGCCTGAGGCAGCAGCAGCAAAAAACTTTTCTGTTCGGCGGATTGGCTCGGGAACAATAAAATGCGTAGCCTGGTAAGACCAATGATGAGAATCTCTGCAATGTTTTCCTTTGAGACCCTTAATGACTTGATGGAACTCCTTTCTCTGTAGCCTATGTCCACTAACTATAAACCAAGCGGGTTCATTTTTAACTGCGGTTGAGTCATTTTGATTGTTTGCGGTAACTGAACTAACAGAATTGTCCTTCACTGTCAGGTCAGATTTAAGAGCTTCGCCGTTACTTTTATCTTCATGATCATGAGAAACGGGCACGTTTTCCTTGTGCATTTCAGTTGTCTCCTCGGCCTTGCTTAACAAAAGAGTTCCACGCCTCTTCTTCCCAGCTAATTTCTTTCCCTTAATTCCACCTTGATTACCAACAAAGTTATTTGAAGGCACATTTTCTTTACGCTCTGAAAGAGGATCCTGTGGCTTGCTTAAAAGTAAAGTGCCACGCCTCTTCTTTTGAGTGTGTTCTACACCAGTATCAGTACATTCACTATAAACTGCAGTCGAATCATTCCTATTTGCGGTTTTCGGCAGCACCGTTGTCGATTTGACTGTACCTGACAACGTCTGAGACTTTTTACCTGCTTCACTTTGACCAACTTCGACAGGAGTGTCTTTTTTATTTAAGATTAAAGTCCCCCGCCTTTTTTTTGATGCTAAGGTTTTCAAGCTTTTACAGTCATTGGATACACCCGGTCCGTCACAACAAACAGTCTCTTTTACCAATTGCTCACCCTGCCGTTTCTTTCCAGTGGCTGCTGAAGTTCGTTTTTCCACGCGCTCTTTTTTCTCACAAGCTTTACCACATTCATCCTCAACCACTTCCCTCGGTGCACTAAGAAAATTATCCTTAGCCGGTCTAGAAATACCCTTCTTTGGAACCAAATTTTGCTCACCATGCTCTATACCTTTAGATTTAGCTTCGGGCGTTTTCTGCTTGTTGGTATTGTCAGTAGGTGAATAGGTCACTTCAGCTTCCTTTGCATCAATGGAAGGTTTGGCACAATCATTGATATCATAAACAAAGCTCTGAATACTCTTGGCCTCTGAGACAGTATCTCCTTCTACTGTCGGAGAAGCCACGACTTCATCAGTAACAAATGGATTTGGATCATCATTTTGATTGCTCTGATCAGCTAGATGCAAGCCAGCTTTATCTCCAGAATTATTTCCACCAAGAGAGCTCTTCTGATCAACAGCAGTTTTCTTGCTTATTTTAGGTCTAGTCCCTAATGTTTTCCTAGCAACCATTTTCTTTCTTCGTGAGTTTGAAACTGCATTACCAGTTTGATCGTCAGAGTTCAACGCATGGTTCCCAGAATCTGAAGCCACTAACTTCTTTAGCTCCGGAGAAAAGGATGCATTTTCTGGTATATTCTGTGTCTTATCCTTCGTAGTTTTGACACCTGAAGAAGCGACGCTACCAGATATAGGACTGATTTGAACATCAGTGTTCTTAGAATTACTGACTTGTTGCTTCTCTACATTTGACTTGACAGATGGAAATTCAGTTGATAACCTATCTACAGATACTCTAGCAGTTTCAGTACCTGTATGACCGCTGATAGGGGAACCATTATTGTTTTCCTTGCGAGAAAAACTCAGCGGGGTCATAAGGTCTGATGCACCAATTCTTTTACTACTGGAGGTAATTAATTTCTGCAATGTAGGGGTTATGCAAAAATCCTCAGGTTGACCAGCTAGTTGCTTCGTGTGATGTACAGGAAATAGACCATCCCCATCAGGAAAAACAGTTTTGTCGTTTGGTGCATCAATAAAATCTTTAGCAGATATGTTATCAGATTCTATAGTGCAAGCACCTACAGCTGGAATAACCTTTTCAGTTAAATCATCTTGCAGCCTTCCTTCTGTAATGGCTAGTCTCGTTTCAGACTGCAAGGAGAGGCTAGGCTTTCTAAGCGTTCTTCTTGAGCTTAAAGGACTATACTTTTCAGCATTGACCTCAGATAACCCTTTCGAATCAATTGCTCCACTATTTGCTGATGCAGTTTTCACTCCATTTAACTCTGAAATAGAGTTCCTTATAGCATCAAATTCTAAATGCTCCTTTGTTTTTATATTCAAAGATTTCGAATCGCCTGACTTCCCTTCATTGTCATTGGCACTTTTTGGCATTATCTTGGAGTTCACTGGACTAGATTGGTCAGCACCAGAAACTGCTGATCGTTTAGAACTTGTTCCACTTATCTTCGCCAAATCCTCTAAATCATATAATGGATGACCGGATTTCATTGGAGTCTTCCTGACATATGGGTCACCTTTGTTCTGGCACATTGGTGACTGCTTGTTAATGCTGTGAAGATTTCGCGACTCTGACACTTGCTCTGGCTTTACTGGCGACCTTGCCTCGTTCATTCTGACCATTTGGGAAAGTTCTTGCACAGATGGGATGGAGACCTTACTTGCAATCACCGGATTATCAAGGGATCTCCCAGATTCTTTTTGTACAATTGGGATCTCAACCTTAACCCTATGATCAGTTACCCTTGCGGTAGTATCTGTCGTCTCATCTTCAGAATCATGAACTGCAGTCTCCATCATTTCCAATTCATAGCCACTGCATGAAATAAAAGAAATGTATATAGAAGGATAAAAATATGAGACAAAGGAGGAAGAGTACATCCCCAATACACAACAGCCAGAATAAGATTTTGCTATAAGTATTAAGGTAACATCAACAAGTCTAAGTTCACTTTAAGAAATGATATATGCAACAGCTCACTAGCTAACCTCATTGTATAATTTTCCTCCGGCATAGTTTTCCAGGTCTTCAAGCTGCATGACATATAAATAATAAGAATTCTAAAAACAAACTGCATTTTGATATACCTCATGGAAGTAGGATATTTGGTCAAACGTACCAATCTTCCAACCATTGATGATTTACGAGTTTTATTGTTGGACACTTCTTACCCACATCATATTTCTCCCCTGTAAAAATGATGAGTGAGTTTGTCACCTAGAATTGGTTGGCATTACATACGACCATAATAAGGGAAAAAATAAAAAGTATTTTGCAAATCACTATCGCTTGGAGAAATTGCTGCATAACCAAGTAGGAACATTAACCCTAGACGCTTACGCAAAGAAGTTTTGGCATCATCATCCAACTATCATATCATGATACTGGAAGACGATAACCAATGAAACTATATGCTTTTGTATTTCTAACAAAATATAACCTCTATCAACCAGAACAAGATATTATGAGGAAGGGGGTTGGATAAAGGATCATAAACCTTCAAACTTGTAGCACACAAGATGAGTAATTTTGCTAGGCATCAATGCCTTGGAAAACTGTGCTCCCATCAACTCAGTCATTGTCTACAAAGAAAACAAGTATATATTTTCAGTCACATTTGTGATTAATAGCACCTCTAAATCTCCAAGTTTCGTGATCATCAGATCTCGGAACAATAAAAAGCATACCATTATGTCTTCTCGTAGATACCGAGGATATCCAGTCAAACAAATTACAAAATTTTCAGCACCTGGAATCCCATTCAGGTCCTTCAATGGCCTATACATAATCTTTGGATGAACATAAAATCAGATCAGTTGAAATATCCAAAGAGCATTATCTAACTAAAAAAAGGTCTGGATTACCAAGAACTAAAGGATACAATGTTACTAAAAAAGCAACATAATCCTACTGCCTCAAGGGCTCCTGCAATGGGCTTTGATATATGCAGCCTGCCATGTGTAACAACACAAAGAGGCTGTTTCTAGTTGATCCATAGTGATTATCATGTTCAGAATTGCATAGAAAGAATAGTACTTTAGCATAAAAACAAACAACCAATTTACGCCATGTTGCTTCATTCCATCGCATCCCAAAACCAACGAGTAGGGATTTATTGGCTCCGTTGAATGAAATCCACAAGAGAAGAGCAACACATAAAGGAAACGAGGACATTCGAACTTTTTTTTAGATTATGCATCAGAGAACTTACATTATAAGCATCAACTAACACTCCAGCATCTATGCTATGATCAATCCACAAACTTGAAATAAGAATCTTCTTATCCCGTCTTGCAGAAACGCATATAGGATCATCCTACACGTATTAAACAACTCCCGTGATTTCTTATTCAAACACGATCACTCTAAATTAAAAATTGATTTCTACAATTAAAATTAACTAACTTGCCAAAATTAACAAATCTCTAACTAAGCACCTCACTCAAACTTAATTTCTACAATTATTATCTCCTAAATGACTAAACCCTAGCTAAATCATTTACCCTAATTACATAATCAAGGTTTCTTAAACAAACACCTCGATAATTAATCGCAATCAAACTCAATTTGACACCCCTAACCTAAATCACAAGCCATGAGTGCTCTATTTCATGTACTGCAAAACTCCACCCTAAACAAAATAAAATCAACCAGAGAAAAAATGGCCAGAAGATTACCAAAAAATACAATAAATAATTACCAGAATCAATTCGTGAACAATAACATGAGTGCAATCAGTAGGATACTTGGCCACATAAACTCCTCCTTTACTTACCATCTTCGATTTCACCTATACATTAATTAATACTCGTATCAAACATAGCTGAAGTTAAATACGAAGTAATTATTTACTGCTTCCGTCTCAATCATTTATTTACCTTTACTGAAATAAAGCTCACAAGGAATCAAAAAGTAATCAAATGATTGGGATCGAGGGAGTATGAAATGAAAATTTGAGAGCAAATTAAATTAAATTAAAGTAAATTAACCTCCTGGTGTTTAATCGGGTCGAATCCGGCGAGGAAGAACCGGATACCGTCGAAAAGTCGCGGGTCGTCGTACTCCATTTTTGCCGGCGAAAAGTAGAGACAGAAAATTGGGGATTTTTTTTAGGGGGTTCTGAAATGTTAATTTTTTCGAGGGGATTATAGCGGGAAAGTGAGCGGAAATTTTGAAAAAAACAAGTTGAAATTTGTGCTTTAATAGAGGACATATCACATGGTCATGGACACACCACATCCCACATACGTGGGTTATCTTGTTGTGTACTCTCATTTCTCACCGCTCCACTTCATTTAGCTTTAACTTAATTACTATTGTAACACCCGTAAATTTTTACGGAGTTATTTAATTTCAATTTCAACATGGAACGATCCACTAAAGTTGTTAGATATATTAATAACGTATGGTGGTGTGTATATGTAAATAGTTAAAAATTTAAAAACTATATATATATATGATAAGATTTATAGAACAGATTGATATTAAACGTTTGACATATAACTTAAAAATCATAAATTATAACTAAAAAATGGGAACTTATTACTTTCCAATAAAAAAGGTTTTAGTTGGATAATAGAATAGAAATTTCTCGCAAAACGTAGTCCAAGAGGAAAAACAGGTTAATTACTCATAATAAATATAACAATATTAAATTAAGGAGTATAATTAAGACGGTTTTGTATTTATTACGTTTAGGTTTAATAATTGAATTAAATTTTGACTTTTAATCTTATTGAGCAATAGTAATAGTAGTAGAAATTTATATAACGTTATTCCTATTTCCAAGTTATTTTCACAAATTACTAAGTTTAAGAACTCCATATCACAATAAAACAACTTTATTTAGTTCTTCATAAGGACCCACTATTAATTATCTTATCTTCATAAAATTTTTTTTTTCTTGAAACCAACAAAGAACTTGGTTCTTAATAAGAACCAAGTTCTTATTTTGACAAACCAATGTGATCTATAATGGAAGAACTTCATTTTTGAGGTTCTTATCGACAAACTCAAGAACAAAAACTTATATTGATATTGCTCTAAGAAACCCAAAGTGAATGAGAATGCTTCTAAATGCAATATCTGAAATATTGTTGTGTCACGTCAACATTTGTACATTATTCTTTTATATATATAAGTAGGTTGTAACCCGTGAAATTACGGGTCTGTTTTCTAAATTTTAGATGAATATAGTTAATAATATTGGAGATAAACAAATTAATTATTTGCGGTGGTCTGTTTTTAACTTTAGATAAATACCGTAATTAATAATATCAAAGAAAGGTGATTAATTATATACGTATAAATAAATTTCGAATTATTTATGACACATGTCAGTATGACGGTATACATAAGCTATCATATAGTTGTTCATTAAGATAATCGAGACTTACAGTATAATTAATATACTTCTAATTACCCATTACAACATTTTTAAAATAGGTAACCCATATATAATAAATAATAATCAGATCTTACATTCTTACATAAATACATCAGGAAAATTACGGGCTAATTTTGAGTATCAGAATTCAGAGATGATTATGTACTTCCTCCTGTAAATCCATGATCAGATTACAGTAGATAAGAAGATTACACACCTTAACTGTTTAAAAAAGGAATACACTATGAGCATAAAATGTAGGAGAAATAACATATCGTTATTGTAAATTTAATTTGCAATAAAGTTATTGTAGAAGTTAAATTTGTCTAAAAAATGTGGTACGAAAATCTCTGAAAAAATTATTCTAAAAATCTTGTAGAATATTATTGCATTCCTAAAATCTTGACTATTATTCGACTTTTTTCCTAAACTAAAGGAATTTTTGCAGTAAGGAATATTATGGAATATTGCAATCTTGACTATTAGTTGTATTACTTGCATATGCGTGCAGAATCATGAAATTTTATATGGAGTATGAATGTATGATATATAATGGGATGGGATGGGCCTATTGACTTTAGTAATTAATCACGGCTTTGCTTAAATTTGTATTTTTTTAAAAAAAAAAATTTTGAAATCTTCCAGTAGCTCTGAAATCGTGCCACGTCAGACGAAGTTTGTTTTTAGTGATGCCATGTCAGCGGATTGGCTTATGCATTAGTAAAGTATATGATGATTGTTTATTAAGGTATTACTCATTTATGTACATAACTTACTTAATTATGTCCGTAACCTTCAGTTTTACTCTTCTCATTTCAACTTCCCTCTTTTCCGATTTTTTAGAATTTCAATTTTCTCCATTTGAGTTTTCTCCTCCATCATTCAACAACTGCTAATGTAACATCCCATATTTCCATAAATTAAAGTAGTTTTCGGAAATTTAATATATTTTATTTAAAATTCGTAAACTTGGTTTTAAATATAGCGTATAAGTTCTGTCTTGAGATTTTACAATCTTAAGATGTGATTATTTTACTTGGCATTTCCGTTACCAGAATTCCCGAACAACTTACTAAAAACCCGACTCATAAAATTAACATAAAAACAATTGCGGAGGAAACTTCCCCTTCATTTCCTCCCAACTCTCATTTCCTTGCCAAATTAGATTTCACCATCTGTAACATTTTCAAGGTTTTCATCTTCACTAAATTCCTTATTCTGATCTCATTTCAACTCCGTTTAAGGTAAAGTTTTCTCCTACGCATTCCTTGTCTCATTCCCGTCGCATCTATCTCTTTCAATTTCAAAATCATTCCATTCGAATTCTGGCCTGTTTTGGGATTAATTTCGAAACCAATCCTTAATCCCTCTTTTGTTTTGTTTGGACTCCTTTGTCACTGAAGAAGCTAGCGGAAAAGACGCTTAAAACAGGTGACCGTGATCAGATTACTAGGCTGTAATACCTCGTATTTTATTATAATATTTAGTAATTATATTGACGTGTTGATAATATTTGAATGTTTATATTCAATAATCTATACAATACTATTAAAATGTCAAACAAAATGCC
This sequence comes from Silene conica, assembly GCA_029255685.2. Taxonomy (NCBI): domain Eukaryota; kingdom Viridiplantae; phylum Streptophyta; class Magnoliopsida; order Caryophyllales; family Caryophyllaceae; genus Silene; species Silene conica. The sequence continues at coordinate 77,896,375 of CM055317.2, forward strand.
ACGTAAACAATGCCACCTAGCATTAGCAAAAAGCCACGTTATTTACCATACATGACATGGAGCCACGTCATCATTTCTTATTTAAAATGAAAAAAAAAATCTATACAATACAATTAAAAGGTAACACAAAATGTCACGTAGACAATGTCACCTAGCATTAGCAAAAAGTCACGTCATTTATTATACATGACATGGAGCCACGTCATCATTTCTTATTTAAAATGAAAAAAAAAAAATTGGAACATTAAATGCAAATAGCATAACAATTATTAAACTTTTGACTTTTTAAATTTCTAGATAAATTAAATAACAATTAAAAATCAAAATTCTTAAAAATTTTAAAATATCGATATTTGTTGTTAGAATATTTCAAGAGAAAAATAAATATCATATAATTCTAATTTTTACGCCGTTTATAAAAAAATAAAAATTTGTAAATATTAAGGGCAAATAATAACATACTTAACATTAAATATTAGCCTTTTAATTTTTAAAATTATAATAGTTTAAATTTCAAATAAAAATATATATTCTCTAATTTTATAACTTTATAATAATGAAAGAATAATGCTCAAACGTAATAAAATTATACTACATTTTTATGTATATTAAAGTAGATATTTAACATTTTTTCTTTGATCCATATTTATGTATAAATTAAATCTATAAAATCTAATTAAAAGGTCAACTAAATAATGTGAGATAAAACATTTTAATGGGACATGGCGAATTAATGTGACATGGACTAACAATTTATTATATGAATTATTTAATTCATATATCTATAAATCTATAAAATAAGATAATAAAAAAAAAACAAGGCAAAAGTATTTTATTTCACCATTAGAAGCCTACAAGTCACATTCTTATTTCTTATTTTAATGGGAAAAAACAAGAAAAAAATTCTAAAACATTAATTACAATAGCATAGCAAAGATTAAACTTTTACCTTTTAATTTTTAGATAAATTAAACAACAAATAAAAATCAAAATTCATACTAGATTTTAAATTTCGACATTTATTGTTAGGAAATTTTAAGTAATAAATAAATATCACATAATTCTAATTTTTCATCGTTTATAAAGTAATAAATAATTTATAAATATAAAGAGACGATAATAACATACTTAACATGAAAATATTGGTCTTTTAATTTCTTAAAATTAGAATAGTTTTATCGATAAATAAAAATTTAAATCTCTCTCATTTTAAACTGTTTATATGTGAAATTTTCTCTTACGTTTTATTGCTATATATTTGCTCATTTTCTTTGTATTAGATATAATTTCATTAAATTGAATATATATAAATCTATAAATATAATATATAAATAAAAGGTAAGGCAAAGAATGATTAAACAACTCTTACGCAAGGTAAATTATGTAAAAAAAAATATATCAAAAGGGGAAAAATAATTAAAGCAAACCGTTTACATTTCATTTCTCCCTACTATATATTTATGTCTATATTTAATTTGCTAATAATGAAAAAGGATGATTAAAAGTCATAAAACATTACTACATATTTATGTATATAATAAATTTGATAATAATAATATAATAATAATAATAAGTCGCCCAAAAGTCATAAAATGCATCATCAACCGGCTATAAATATTTGATAGAAGACAACATATGTGAGCCAATATTTTGGTTAGTCCATCATCGAGAGAATTGTTTGTGTAAATAATCATTTTTATCATTGTAAATGTATTATTAAGGTGTTAAATTAATAGTTTATTTATTTTGAAGTATTATCGCATTTTTTTAACTTCACATATATGTTGTTTTGTTGTTATTTAGGGGCTATCAAGATTTGTGAAGTTGTGCTATTTAAAGGTAAATATACTTACATTTTTATTATTCAATGTCCAATTTTTTTTATTACTTAAGGGAAAATTTAAACTAATATAATCATAAAGTTAATATTAAATAAATCAAATTCCACCATTTTGTTGTTATTAATCACTCGGTCTATTTTTTTGTAGGGATGATTCATTGGAAAAAGAGAATTATGTGAAGAAGGGATGAATATTATAATTGCTTAAACAAATACTCCCTCTATTTTCCTCAATGTTATATTATAAACTAACTACAAGTTTGACAATATAAATGTTAGTGATTAATTATTTTTAGTTTCATGAAAAAATTAGTATTTCATAAACTTTAAATAAAATGTATGTTTTATTTTTGCTTGTGTTATTTTTTGTTCATCACCTTCGTTCCTTTGAAAAATATCTCTCATATTATTAAATTTGAGTTCCAAGGATCTCAATTATATTAAAAGTTGAACAAAATAAATCTTATTGACATGATTAATAGCTAAATTTACATTATTATTAATATTTATGCATACAATATAGTTAAAAGGCTACTTAAAGTATTTAATTTTAATCCAAGTGTCATTTTTATATTGGTTAATGCATAATTCATCTATATTGATTACTTGGCTATCTATTATTTATACAATATTGTAAAATATTATAAAAGACAAGACGAATTATTAATACCATAAATCTTGATAGCTCTTAAATTTAAACAAAACAAACGATACAATAAAGTTTGAAAATGTGATGAATATTTCACAACCCAACAATGAAACTTACATAAAAATAACTAAATTATTTAATTAATTTAAAACCTTAATACACTTAACTTAATGTGAATATAGATAGACAAGACATATAAGTGACACATACAATTCTATTGACGATATGGATAGGAAAAATTATTCTTACAATTTTTGTCCCTATGAAAAAATATAAACAATTGATTATATGTTTTATGATTTTTGAGCGTTTTCTTTTATTATTATCAAATTAAATATAGACATAAATATCAATCAGGGTTCATGACTTTTGAACATTGATGTTAAAAAGACAATACTAAGTATTTTAGTATGTTATGTATGTGTTATTAAAAAGTCATATTTAAAATCATGTATCACATGCTTAAAAATACAAAATGTAAATAAAAAATGTTAATTGCAAATTAAACACAAAAATAAATTAATACAAACTATTTACTTTCCTTTCTTAAATTTTGTTATTAACCTACATATTTATCTAACTTTGATTTCTTTTATTTAATAATATAGCTTTTTTGTTTCCCTCACCATTTATTGTAGGTTACCATTTAACTTAACTTATCATTTTTTGCAAAATTTAGGATTTTTTGGCAAATTGATACAGACGATATATTAAGACTAACATTTATTAAACTTCATAAATATTCTATTATTAAAAAAATATGATTTACAAAAAATAAAATATTGAGATAAAAAGCTTCTAATTTAATTTGAAAATATGTTTTAAACTCTTTACAGTGGAGAATTTATCATTCTAAAAAAAGAATAATAATAATCAAACATTATGCATTAATTTGTCCTTTTGTCTTCCCGCACTAACTTCATATGCCCAGATAATAAAGGGGCGTTCAAGTTTTATATAGAAAATTTAGTACACAATTTATCTATACAATCTAATCTAATTAAAAGGCAACTTTAAACATTTTTATTTTCACATAACAACTACATTAAATTATTAAAAAACTTACATTAGAATATTTATTAATAATTAATTTCGTTCATGTCCATAGACCCCATGTTGCTGGTGGTTTTGAAGGTGAAAAATTTATAATTATAGGATCAATAATGTAAAATTTAATTTCGATTTGATTTATTATTTATGTTTCATTGAATGTTGATACCTTCTCATTCACGCCAAATTAAAAGGACTCTTATCTCACTTGCGTTTCAATGTAGCTAGATAGCTTTAAAACACTTCAATATACTTTTTAGAATAAGTTTATGCATTAGTGTCATGAATTAATGGACTCATTAAAGATAGTTTTTTTAAAAATTACATGCTATTAGTATATTAATCAAAATAAGGTACAATATATAGTTTGAAAAATATATTAGAGATGTCAAAGAAATAAGACATTAACTAACAAACTTTTATATATTTCAAGACTATCTTTTTAAATGGATAAACTAATTGCTCAAATAATCTTAACAATACAATAAAATAATAAACTAAAACAGATAAACCCGTGAATTTCACGGGTCACAAAACTAGTTAACTTATCGAATAGGAGTTTTATACTTTGTATGTTGCTAGTGAGGGGTCGAGTATGCGTATTAGTAGTAAAACTGTGGTTAAGTAATGGCTTTGGGCCTCGGAATGCGTGCAAACACCTACATCTCATATCGACACATAACACAACTACACAAACACGTACACGTCAGACTTCCTGCCGCCTTATAAAAGACTATGAATTAGACCTACCTTACCCTAATCAACACCTATCACACGCCTACATCTTCTGCCGACACATCATGGTTAAAGGAAAAAAGGTCTCACGGTGGTCTAGGGAAGTCAACGGTTGTTCGTTTACACCAGAAAAAGGGTATGTTCACCATTGTTCTTATTCGCAGTTTTTCCTTCTCTTTTGATTCACAATTTCTAATCGTGTAATACTATTATAGTTCTGATTCTTTATGTAATATCAATCTATGATGTTAGTAGTTGTGTTTTGGACCATTGTGATGCCGTCGTTGACCACCTAGGACCATCGTGTGTGGTAGTTGTCGCCTGTGTCAGTCGTGTTCCCCTTTCGTATTCATAACAGAGCATTTGAACGTATGGTGTTTTGTATGGATTTGATGTAGTTTATATTCACGATTGTTTTGGGTAGTAAGGTCATTAGTTTGGTGGTAGTCAAGGTGTTATGATGGCGGTTACCACGGTGGGTCTTGGTGGTGTATGTCGTCTGTATGGTGGGTTTCGTTGTGGGTCGTTGTAGTGTTAAAACAGAATATCGTTTGGTGATGCTGGGTTTGTGTTCGGTTGGTGGCGTCGTGGTGGTGCCAGTGGGAAAGCCATGGGTTGCAGTTGGTGTTGGGGGTGGTCTTTGTCGGGGTTGTTGGTCACGGCCTCACGGGTGGTCTGATTGTGCGTGGGTGTTGCTGTGTTTTGGGTTTTATTTTGTTAAGTTGTTTTTGTTTTGTTTATATAGTTATTAGTAAATTATTATTAATTGTACTATTGATATTAATATTATTAGGATTTTATAATTGTATGATAATAATGTTAATATTATTACTAAATATGTTTTAACAATTATTATGGTTATTATTAGCATCAACATAAATTGTTATTGTTATTATTTATGTTGTTTATTGTTATAACTTATATTAATATTGGTTTTAGTGTTGAATATGTTAATAAGTTAGTAATAATTGATTATTGGATTGTATGATATAATTAGTAAGTTTATAATTAGTAAGTTGTAATTGGTTAATAATAATTGATATGTATATGAGCATGTTTATAAATATGTAATTATAATGTGTTATGAGTATATAGCTATGAACATGGTCGAGTAATTTTAGTAATGCGACTGTATGAGTAAAAATTGATATTAAGTAATATTTATAGGAACTGAGTTCGAGGGGGAATATTACTAGACGATCATTACTTGTTCAGATTTGCTACTCCAGGTAGGATACACCAGTACCATATTTTGTGATATGATACGAATGGATGACTATATTGTATGTTATGGATGCAAGCGTGGTTATTATGAGAATGATATATAGTGGTTGCATATTCTTATATTGCATTCATAAGCATGACATATGCATTGGTTACGAATTTGAGATGATGATATTACTGGGCCCAGGCTAGTTCTGCAGGACTAGACCTGGTGACCTCAGTTGTTATGCTGGTGTTCGGCGACGACCGGTGATACTCTGCCGGGAGGTTCGGTAAGGGTGGGAGTCACGGGTTGAGAATGAGATTAAGATTGAGCTCGAGCTCGAGCATATCATGACATTTGCATACTATTATTATTGTTGCATTATTTATTATTTTGTTATCCTACTCAACCGCGAGGTTGGCAGTGTATTTGTGTTCACCCACTATGATCCGGAATGGGGAGTAGATCTTTCAGGTCAGAGACAGATGGACTAGGAACTGGGACTTGGAGAGAGACATGGACTGGACTTACGTAACTTTAGTTCACATAGTCTCACTTGTAGTAGTTCTTTTGTTGCAGCTTCAGTAGTTTTGGAGTTTGGTTTTGGACTATACTTTGTATCAGTTTCAGATTATCATTTAATAATTTAAAGTATTGTATTTCTTTCACTATGATTATCTACTGCCCTGGTTTTTCCAGGATGGTAACACTCGTATTTACTCTGGAAGTCATAGTACAAGCTCCTAGGTAAATGGGGGTGTCACAGGTTTTGTCATTACATTAATGTGACATGTGTTTATGTGTTTATCAATGGTGATTTGGGCATGTTTATATGTTGTTTATGTTTGAGAAGTAGTTTCAGAATGTTTATGGATGTTCTTGAATTTATGAAGCTTATTGGTGAGTTTTGTATATCCGTCACAATTCCAAGTTGTTCTTATGTGAAGGCTTAATTGCTTGTAAATTCTTGTGTTGTTGTGTCTAAGATTGGGAAGTGAGTACCACTTGGGATTGTTGGGAAGATTATGTGTTGATGGTGTAGTTTACATGCTCAAAATTGTTGTTGAAAGATGCTAGACGAAGTATAGAATGAACTATCGAATTGCAGTAAAAACGCGAGGAAGGAACTGAGCCCGTGTATGGGCGCAGGCTGCGCCACATATTGCGCAGGCTGCTGCGCCATATATTGCGTAGGCTGCGCACTATAGCACAAGCTGCGCTCGTGCCCGTTGTAGCTTTTGTTCGTTAATTGTTTGTGGGCTGTTTTGGGTGCTTGTTACCCATTTGTTTTAGCATGTTTTAAGTGATGTTATGATATAAAATTACTTGGTTTGAAATGTATATTTATGTTGTATGATATTCATTGATCGAACTTATGTTCATCTTATGTTGGTTAACCGTATGCTCACTATTAAATAGTCATCCGTTGTTTTATCGCGAAATAAAATATCACTTGAGTAGTAACATATCTAATGTGTATATTAGGAAGTTATAAGCTTGTTTTCATGAATTTAATCGATGGTATTTGATACAAGGCTTCTTATTGAGTTTCCGATACGATTCACATTGCTAGTGTATGGGCTTGAATTATATAAGTCTCAAGTGTTTCTTATTACTTGTTTCCTTGAATTACATGCTAAGAATCATATTTGGTGTTGGATGCTTGGTTGTGTATTCGTATGAGTGATATACTTGTTTGAAGTCCAAGAAGTTTGGAAGGCTCTTACACCGGGTTCGGGAATTGGTTTGAGGAGAAAGACCCCCCGGTCGGGCAACCGGAAGGGAAACCGGCTCTCACCTCAAATAGTTTCTGAAATTGGTTTAAGGGTTGAATGAAGTCTTAGAAATGGAATAGTAGAACTGTTGATCGAGTCTTAAGTCACTGTTTTATTGTGATTTATATGTGTACAACATCTTGGGGTGATGTGTGGTGTAATGCATATAAAGATTATACTATGAGCTGTTATATGACTCTTGTTCTCACCAAGACTGGGTTACGTCTTGGTATGACTGTTGATAGTGTGTTGCCGGCCAGGTTTCAGATTGTCCCCCCGACTTAGAGGGTATCTCGTTCTTAGCTAGTTCGAGTCTTGGAGGTGTCTTGGACACTTGTCGAATCGAGGAAGGATTATACCTCGAGAGTCTGACCAGATTTAGACTAGGACCATATATCGGTTTGGCGTCCTACCAGGGGCCTGTATTCGCTGAGACTAAGTAGACTTGTTATTGTTGTATAATGGAGTCGGCATATGCCATCTTCCATGTAGTGATGATTGTTTGGGTCTAACTTACCTGAGTTGTTGTACAATGTTAGATGTTGTTGAATATGTGTATTAGTTAGACCTGAGTTATGGTTTATGAGCTAAACACCAAGATTGAACCTTCATAAATATGGAATGTGAATGGACGTGGTTGGTCGTGTTGGAGCAGTGGTGGTTTGTGGTGGTGGTCGTGTGGTGTGGTGGTCGTGCGACGGTCAAGGAGGGAGATGGAGTTTTTTGAGTTTTTGAATGAATGAATGAATGAGAGAAGATAGGGTAGGTCAGAGTTGGCGGTGGGTCGTGTTGGGCCGGCCCGCGTGCCGGCCCACCGTGTCGGAACCTATAAAATGGCTCGTTCTTGCCGTGCCTTTTGGCCCACCTTGTCGTGTCGTGCCTGGCCCGGTGACTGAAAAGCCCAGTCGCGGCCCGCCAATGGCACGGTGGATTTGCGTGTCGTGTCGTGCCTGGCCCATAGGTCGATCGTGCCATGTTTATGGGCCGGCCTGCGTGTTACATATTTTTTTTAAAAAAACATTTTTTTTTACTTGTTCACTTGTTTTATTGTATTTTTAATGTATACGATTTAATCAAATAATTAAAAAACGATGAAAAAAATAATTTGTTATTAAACGATTAAGAAACGAGTTAAAAAAATATCAATCTTTTATTTAAAAAGTATAACGATACAAATTTATTTAAAATACAATAAAATGATTAAGAAACGATATTAATTATTTGGACGAGGTGCTTGTTTCGTCGGAATCATCTTCTTTTTCATGATCGACCTTGTCTTGTTCTCGATTTTCGGCATCTATCCAATCCTTATAGTGTTGGAGTAGTGTCCTCCATCCACAATATGTGCATTTACTTTATAAATCTTGTAGGGAATGTTTGGGAATTTATTTATTTATTTATCAGTTGGTCATCGTATATCAGTAATGATTGGCTGACTAAAGTTTGACATTATTGTCGTGTAAACGCGGTGATCAGCTGATCCCTTTAGGTCACACCTATAAAACAAGACCCAAAATTGTATTAGGATTAATTATTTATACGAAATAATTATTCTACTAATATTGACTTTATTAGTCAAGATAGTATGTTATTTGATGACGGGTTACGAACTCGGAATAAAATAAGTTTTAATTATTTAAATATATGATATTAAATAATAATTTTTTTATAAATTGTTAATTAGTTAACAATTTATTTGATATGTGTATTAAATATAAAGGGGAATCAATTAGCTATTTAGTTTTACAACGAGTTGTAAAATTAGCTAGTGGGCTTAATATTTACACAATGTATGTAAATAAAATAGTTTTATAGTCACTTAATAGTTGAGTAATTATGAGTTGTTAATTGAATTATTAAAAGTTAAATCAATTAAATTAATATTTAATTAGGTAAGATAATTAAATGTAAGACTTATAAGCATTTGTGGGGGCAAATGTTGAAAATCGGAACTAACCAATTTTTGTAGACACAACAAGTGTCCACTTAAAGGTCAATCAAATACCCCTAAATTCAATAACATTAATAGGTTGAAAAATTAGAAGAAATTGTTGATCTTTTAAGTCCATGTTGGGCGGTTTCATCAACAACAAAAGGCCAATTTTATCTTCTTATTTTTTCTTCATCCTTATTACACAAAACACATATTTTAACTAGTAATAATATTAGTTATTATATCAAATATATATTATTAATACTAGTATTATCTAGTTAATTATACTAGTGTTGTTTTGGCCAGTGTTGGATGATACCTTTGGAAGTTGTTTATTATAACAACTTTGTGGAGGATCATCCTTATAATACAAGCTCAAGAACTACAATAAATAAGGAGTCCTTGTTGTGGTGCCCAAAAGGCAAAAGATAACCATTAGCTAAGTATGGTTTTCTTATCTTTAACTTTATTTAGATAAAGTTTTACATTTTTTTTTCATGCATGTAGATTTAGGTATAAAATAATTAACTTGTAATTACATATATCATAAGATGAGTATAACCTATACCTAAATAACTAAAAATTGGTATCAAAGCTTGTTTAATACATGCGTGTTGTTTTTAGATGATTTTACTAGTTTATACGATAAATTGTTAAAATTGATATTATGTAATTTTTATCACATAATATATTTATGCATGTTAATAACCTGGACTAAGAGTTATATATGAGACATAAAAATAAAATTTTAGATATTTTATATTTTTTTATGACTTAAATAGGCATAAAATTGACGTAAAATGCATTAAAAATTAACTATAAGTTAATTTAATTAGTTGCATGTTTATTTTATGCATACTTATTTTTGAGATAACCACATACATGTCATTTTTATGAGAAAAATCAGAATGTTAAGTTAATATTATTAATTTATATGATTTATTGGTTTTTATATACGATACAAATTAATAGATGATGATTATTTTGTAAATAAATATAATTTTAATTAGTGAGCAGGAAATTAATAAATTTTAGCTCATGATAATGATTTCATAATGATCATAATTTTATTTTAATTTGTTTCACATTTTATGGTTTAGTTTTGAATTAAATCGTAAAATGTACGGCTTATCGATAAAATTGTTAAAATCGTTTAAATGAGTTTTAAACGTTGTTAAAATTGCATACATGACATTCTTGGTTGTAAGACCAGAGTGTAAATGCCTTTTAAAGTATTATAAACTTGAAAATTTTGATTAAATAAAATTTATACATTATAATCATGAAATATGATGGTGTTTTTGTCAAAAATTTTATATAAATCCCATATTAATTCAAAATAATTAGCGTAATTAATTTTTTTTCTAGTTAGACCAGAATATAATGTTGAGAATATCTTAAAATAATTTTAAGAATTGATTCAACAAACTCGATTAACTAATTATTTTATATAATTAATTATTTATACTAGTTATTTTATATGAGATTTTTATATGTTTATAAGTTATATTGTTATTGTATAATTGTAAGAATTATATAAGATTTAAGAATTTAAGATAAATAGAAGAGAAATAGAGAATAAGAGATAGATTGAATTGTAAAAAATGAATTGAATTGAGTTGGTATTTATAGAAGAGAATTATTAAAAAAAAAGCTGAAAATAGAACAAAGGCAGAGTGTAGAGAACAATTGAGAAACAAAGTACAAATCTCCAACGTTACAATTGCAACAACCATCAAACACACGACTATTAAAGCCCTTCGTGCCACCCTCCCGACCGGCCGTGCTTGGGCCGTGCCTGGGCCGTGCCGTGCCGTGCCTAGGGACGGGAATTTCTCCGTTTTCACGTCGCAGCCCGCTCCGAGTCCATGCGTGCCGTGCCGTGCGACCTCGACAACTGTGTCCGTGCCGACCGTGCCCGACACAAAATTCCATCTCTAGTGTAGGTTGTTAATTTTTTTGAAAAACGTCGACAATTTGTTATAAAACATCGACGACGTTCGTAACCCCGATTGATAATCTACTATGCTAAAGACCAATACCAAAATTTGGGAAATACGGTTTCTCAATAAGATAGAAACCACATTTTTGTATCCATTTATTTACTTTTCGTGACCCTTTTATTATTATTTGTTTCATACATATTTTACCTACTTATTGCGAAATTGTCTCCAAATTTTTTTTTTTTACTTAAAAGTCCAAACACCCACCAAACAACTAACATATCATTCATTAATCGTAGTTCATTTCCCACAGCCAAACCTACCAAGTACCAAGCTCCGTTCTCACAACAACAATGGGGTGGCTATCAAGATTCACAGTAGCAGTAGCATTCTTAGCCATTGGATTCATCTTCTCACCCGAGACATTCAAATCAGACGGTTCAGATTCATCCTCACCAGCTCTTAACACTGCGCTTAAGCTCTCTCATCTTCTTTGCTTCTCTACAGCATGGGGTGCTGCTTTATGGGTCACCTTCATCGGTGGCATCATCATGTTCAAGTATTTTATTCTTTCTCCCCTTTAATTTCTCTTCTAAATTCAGTCTTTCGGCAAATTCTCGTTTAAGACGGAATACACAATAAAATGGGTCAAATAGATGCACGAGACCATGAGACAAAAAGAAAAATGACCATGACGAACTCTTGTCAATCTTTGTTCTCTTTAATTTGCACCAAAACTCAGTTTATTTTTGTTTTATTAGCATCAATATTCAATCCTTTTTGTCTTTTCAGCAGTAAAATTTAATCATTTTTCTTCCAATAGCATCAAAATTCAATCTTTGTACAATTGTTAGCATCATAATTCGATTTTGTTGTTGCTCTTAACACGAAAATTTGATTTTTTTTTACAGTAGTAGACAAAGAATTGTAATTGTTGATAATTGGAGTATAATCTTTATTTTATTGTGGAATTTGATTTTGTGGGGTTTGATTAAATGTTGTTTGGAATGGAAAATGATAGGAATTTGCCAAGGCATCAATTTGGGAATTTGCAGAGTAAGATGTTTCCAGCATACTTTACAATGGTGGGTATTTGTTGTGCGGTTTCGATGGCGGCTTTTGGGTATTTGCATCCATGGAAATTGGCTTCGTCTACTGAGAAATACCAGCTGGGGTTTTTGGGTTTTGCCTTTTTCTTTAATCTTACCAATTTGGTGATCTTCACTCCTATGACTATTGAGGTACTTACAATTTCCTCACTGTATCTTTCGTTTTTGCTCGTGAATTTTGTTGATGTGCTTAATTGTTAGATTGTAGAATTCAGATGGTTCACTGGCGATTTCGAGTAAGCTTGCATTTGTGTAGCATTTTATGTGTGTGGATGTTGAAGTTAACGAGTAACGACTGATTGTTTGAGTCAAATCAGGATCGAAATGAAGTATACTTATGCTAATCTGGCCTTGAAAAAAACTGTACTCCATCTGTGCAAGACTGCAAGCCATTAGTTTGCACTTCTTTTTTGATACATTTTTCGTTATGGGTCCTCCGGATACCAGTACGCTCGCTCGCTCATACATTCTCCCTACCCTGCCATTTGAGGCAATGAGTAATTTTGTTGTTATTGTTATATAAGCATACGGACATTGTGTGAAGAATGTTCTTTGTCCATGTGGTAGTCGTTGCATACAACCTATTATTTTCGATCTTGGTTAGAGCGAGGCAGATGGAGGTCTAAGGACTCTAAGTTTTAACTATTCCTCTCCTTCGAATCCAAGTCCCCGATAATTTTAAAGTCTCTTTCACAAAAATTGCGAGCACAGCACTTGGATTTGAATGGAGGGAGTGACGGGCATGTAGTCAGTAGTTAGTGTTTTTTTTTTTGTGTTTTTTTTTTGTTTTTTGATAAGGTAAGAAAACTAGGTTGATCCTCTTAGATAGGACCAACCTATCTCATCCTTTCGAATGGGTAAGGTTAGTTGAAGCCACCGGCTTTCGACCCACCTCGAAAGAGTTAGACATGAATGTCCAACAGAAGCCATGAAGTCAGCAACCTTGTTGGCTTCACGGGCACGTAGTCACTAGTTAGTGTTGTTGTCTGGTAGTTGTTGTTACTAGTCTTACGACTTTTGATGGCAAGAACCCTATGCATGACCCATTGACCCTTCTAGCTTCTCGTGAGCTTGTAAACTAAGTAAATAAGGATTTCGGGCATTAATGCAATTTTGTTATAGATGCTTCTTGTTGAAATTTTTGCTGTGAATTGATTATTTTGTCCTGCCGTTCACTTCTGACTCTTCACACTGCCTCTCATACTCATGTACCACCGGTACTCAAATATGGGTACCAGGGTATTTCACTTGACACTTCCACTTCAAGCTAATAAAATGAGGAGTTTTCTTGAATAGCCCCGTATGGCACTTGAATATAGGGCTGAGCAAAAAAAATCCGATACGATTTTTTTCCGATTCCGATCCGAAATCCGAAAAAAATCCGAATATATGGATATCATTCAAATTGGATATCCGATCCGGTTTTTCCGAATAATATGGATTGGATGTGGATTGTGATTTTCTTAAAAGTGGATATCCGAATCCGATCCGAATCATAAAAATTAATAAAAAAGGGAAAAAACCAAAAAACCAAAAAACCAAAACCTTTTACCATGTTTTGAGTTGTTTGATACATATTGATTGATATTGTTATAAACATAATCCAGAAGTGTGACAAAAGAGGTGTATATTCATTATACACATTGTCTTCGAATTATTCATTCTGCACCGGATCATTTGTTAATTTTTTACTATGAAATTTAAAACTGGATCTAAACCGGTTTCCGAAATCTGGATATCCGAATTCTCGGATACAAAATTTTTGGATATCCGAATATTCGGATCTGGATGTGGATCGCCAAAAATCACATTTTAAAAACCGGATATCCGATTCGAATTTCAAAACCGGAACGGATATCCAGTTTTGCTCACCTGAGTTGAATATGCACCTGTGCGACCAAACTTCTGACCGAGTACAAATAGCATTAGCTAGTGCACACACAGTGATTCATGCATAGTGCTTAACTGCTTATGCTTCTTTTGAAGAATGAGATTTTCACTTGGATGTGCTATTTGATGATGAATTCATTTCGTTTCTTATCAATTGCAGATGATGAAGCAAAGACACAAGGTGGAGAAGGAAAACAATGTAGGTGAAGAAGTAGGATGGTCAAAGAACAAAGAAGTCGCAAAGTCGAACCCACAACTTGCATCGATGAACAAGAAGTTCGGAATGATACACGGGTTGTCTTCACTTGCAAACATTTTCGCATTTGGATGCCTTGCTATGCATTCATGGTATTTAGCTGGTAAACTCAACCTTTGATCTGGAATTCGGCCAAGTGAAACTATCAAAGTTACACACATGATTACAAAGGTCTAAGACTTCTGGTGGCTTAATGTTTTTTCTGCTTATTTCTACTCTCAGACTAGCTGCTATTCCAAGTTTCATTTCAGAATTTGTGCCCCAAATATACAACACTTGAATTGCCAGCTTCATTTCGTAAATAACAAGTTTGTATTAATTGGATTTATTTGGCGTGCAAACATACTCGCATGCTGAATCATAGCTTTACCTCAAATATTGGAGAAACTACAACATTTTAAAGTCGGTACGAGATCTCAACATTTTTTCCATAATATCTACTGCCGTTAATTGTGGACGGCTACAGGGCATTAAGCTAAGCAGGTCTTTTCCATCTGTTTTACGTCTATTTTTCGCTAACGACTCTATCTTCTTCCTCGTAGATAAAAAAGATGCTTTTTGTTAGGTTGACGGAATTCTTAGGCAGTTTTGCGAGGACTTCAAGTCAAGCTATTATTTATAATGAATATGGTATAATTTTTAGCCCGAGCACTCGATCCGCCGTGCTTCCACGGGACTTAAAGCTCTTAACATTCGGAGTAATAAGGGTATTGGTAAGTATTTGGGTATATCCACAGATTTTGAAAGCTCAAAAACGGGTATTTTCACTACGATTGTGGAAAATGTTAAAAAGTGGATCTCCTCGTGGAATGGTTTTTTTTGTCACCAATAGGGCGACTTACTCTGATCTCGTTTGTTTTGTTCACCATTTCTAATTACTTCCTATCGGTATTTAAAATGCCGGTAAGTGTGCTAAGAGAATTAATTCTCTTCTGTCACATTTTTGGTGGGCGAGCTTGAGATCATCGAAGAAGGTGCACTGGTGTAGTATTAATTTCCTAAATATTCCGAAAAGCAGAGGAGGTCTTGGTTTTAATTAGGAACGTTTCTTGTCTTAATCAAACTCTTTTGGCCAAACAAGCCTGGAAGTTGGTCAATGAGGAGGATACGCTCTTTGGGAAAGTTTTTAGATATAAATTACTCAACTTTATGTTTAGGCCAGGCGACATTTATGCTAAACATGCCTTGAATCTATCATGGGGTTGTAGATGTATGCTTTGGGGGCTGAAACTTATTCTTCTAAATTGTGCTTGGAAAGTGGGATATTCTTCTAATCTTGATACTTGGAGCACTAAATGGGTTAATGGGGATACACCTAGTATGAGTTCTAACCTGAACTCTAATCAAGTCTTGGCTGCCTTAAACCTCAAGGTCAAAGATCTTTATTTGGGCCCGGGGAATGAAATAAAGAATTAATATCTGAACTTTTCAGTGAAGAACGACGGTCCAAAATCTTGGCTTTTCCACTGTTTTTGTCACAACCCAATGATATGGTTTTTTGGAAGCATTCTACTTCAGGTATTTATTCCGTTAAAAGCGGGTATGGTATTGCTCTTGACTCCCACCTTAATAAAACATACACTGAGAATGATTTATCTAGAATAAGCAGGTCGTGTGTTGCCTTCTGTAAAAGGAAGCTTTAGAGACTCTCGGAACCTCAGAAATGGAAAATTTTAGTATGGCGAATCTTTACTAATTCTGTCTCTAACGGGTCGGAGTTCCAAAAAAGAGGAATAGGTGTGGACCATTCGTGTAGATTTTGCCATGGTATGGATAAGTTTGACACTCTAAATTACTTTTTCCGTGATCGCGATATTGTTGTTAGGATCTGGTCTTCCAGTAATTTGGGCACCCGTTCTAACAATGACTCTCACATGTTGGTTGAAGAATGGATCATTAATTGGATCAATTACCTTTCAAAGGTTGATAACGGGGAGTTTTTGGTTATCAACTTGCTTGCTACTATTTGGTGCATCTAGTGTACACGAAACAATCTCATATTTAGAGATGACTTATTCTCGCCCGAGGTTTTCTTCAATTTTCAATATAAGACGACGGCTGAGACAATTGTGACTCATGAGGCTTCTCAAGTAATGCCAAGGGTAAATGGGTTTTACACGGGTGTACCACGTAATGAAGTTAAGGAAAAGCTAGAGAATAGTACCCATGTTTATCTGATTGGCACGGGCAGCGGGTGTAATGCTACCCAGGGTGAAAGTAGATGCTGATTGGAATTTGTCTTTAAAGTCAGCTGCAGGTTGGGTGGCGTATGATCCTGATGAGTTAATCATCTATGAAGGAGGTAGTAGTTCATAGGTCTGAATCTGCATTACAGGCGGAGAGGGTATCCGAGAAGTTTTACGATGGGCTAATGCTAATGGTTTTCTACATTCAGACGTGTTTTCTAATTGCCTACAGATCTTATTCCAGATCACAAGAGTGGAGAACGTTCACCATTTAACGCAAGGAATACTTCTCGACATTGAAGCTTGTTTACCTCTTTTCCATTGTATTAACTTTAGTTTTATTCCTAGAAACTTGAACTCTGTGACTCATCGTCTAGCGAAACGAGCCATGTATTTGTAAGGTTATCTGTTACAACTGCAAAAAAGAAAAAAAACTTGTAAAGAGAAAGTGAAGTGCAAGTACCTTTAATTGGTAGAGTTGAGGTATAACTTATAATTATGAGACGTGATTTCTGAACTAGCGAGGTACGAAGCCTAGCACTGAATCAATCCACTTTGGTCATTGCGACAATTGAACCCAACCCAACACAAAAGACCAAAGAACAAAAAAAAGAATACATAAAAATGCGGGTGCTGCAGCAAATATTGGTGGTGGTTTCTTACAATGAAAATAATGAGAAATAATGATTAATGAACCTCTTCAAATATTGACATTTAGTATTGAAAACCCGACTAACCGAGCCTGACCTATCCAAATGACCCAATGTAAGGCTCGACCTGATTTTATTTATTGCTTACTAACCAATATCCTTATATAACATGAAAAATAAAAAATACAAACATGATTTGAATTCAGAACGATCGAAAATTCTTGCACGCCCCAGAATAACAGACCGAATCATCCAACCAACAGTTTGCCAAAGTTGTACTCACCCCTAGAATTGCGTTAGGTGACCAATCCTGATATAGCTGACACGAGATCCGAAATTGCGCGGTCCGTTTATGACCTGAAATCCGACCATGACTTTGACTGATTCAATGTTGACCCAACATGAGGTGACTCAACGCAAAACCACTCGACCAGTAGTTGACTCGATCTAAAGTGCCCCAAGTGACCTGAAATTACATGTATTAAGTTATATCTATGTTACTTGCATCAAAATAAATAACTCATTTAATAAGTTACTCTCTTATTAGTATTAATTAAAATATTTTAATCATTTTTTCTACAAGAACGTTTTAACTATTAACTCACCTGGAATAATTTAACTAGTGATCCAATAAAAAATAGTCCAAAATAAAAAAATAACCCGTCCAGAACCAAAGTGGGTGTGACACTTTGACAATCGAAATTACCTGTTCCAAGCAGGGGCGGATCCAGGATATAGAAGTTGGGTGGGCTAGAGTGCTAGACTCATGTTCGCGATAGTTAGCCATGTGAAACCATCAAAACGTATAATTGAGGTCGCACATGTGTGAAAGATTTTAGTCATTTAGGTGTTGCTCCCTTTGTCACAAAGTCATTTTGTCATTATTTATAAATGATATCTTATAAAAATATACACTAGGATTGAATATTACAAAATGTATACTTGTATAAATCCATTTTATAATATTATTCAAGGATACAAGTTTCGCTATATACTAGTAAATTTAACAGTTATCACTAAAAAAACGGAAACGTCTTATAATCTCCTTTTTCAAATGCAATATTTTTGTATTCTCGAATAGACAGTATCTCAACTTTGTTAAAACTAAGGATTCTTATTCTAACAACATTAATATTATTAGAATTTATGGCGCTAAACAACTTAGGGTATAAAATACTTTAGTTATATGGAAAACAATAATAGCAATTTTCGATTAATATTATTAGAATTTATGATAAAATGCGAACCAACATATTAGGGTAGAAAATAAAAAATTTGTAACTAACAAGGTTCGAACCCCTACCATCAAGTAAAACATACCCCTTTATTTTTACTCTTACCAACTGAGACTCATTATAACACTGAATATTTTAAGATATATATTTATTTTAATCTTGCAAACAGGTTGGGCTGAAGCCCACCCAGCCCTAGGCATAGATCCGCCCCTGGTTCCAAGTTGAGCCGACCACGGACCCACCCCGATCTAATTGACCCATTTACTATCGCTACGGTCACCTGTCAGGCCGGCCCGTCACCCGTTCATCATTTATTGTATACGAGTAGCTCTTAAAAAGGGAAGAACTCTCGTAAACGGGAAATTGAATTACGAGGGGGAAGATGAGCGGAGGAGGCGGAGCAAGTTCTTCGAAGCAGAAAATTGAATCCTTAAAACCAACAGATCCTCCTTTATTTAAGCGTAGACGTGGTGTTTTCCATAAAGATTGTGAGTTTTTTTTTAATTCATATCTTCGTCATTTTAATTTATGTTGTCTAATTCATACTGTAATTAATTATTTAGAGTTTTTATTTAAATTGGGCAGTGCAGCATATGATGTATGGTTATGGTGATGATCGAAATGTAAGTTCGTATCTTTTTCTTTATCTTTTTTCTTTTTAGTTATAAGTTAATGTGTTTCTTGTGTTTTATGAGCAGTTAAGTATGAATTTTGATTGAATTTGTTGATGGGTATGCTTAAATTTGATAAAATATTAGTCTGTTGATGGGGTTTTCAGCAAAAGATTTGATTTTGCTCCGGTTTTTGCTGTCAGAAACTCAAAATTAGGTCTTTGTAGCTTGTAGTTAGAACTTAGAACAGATCGATATTTGTTGTCCCAAGATATTGATTCACTGTAGTCGCTCTTGTCGCAAAATTTGAGGTTAAACTTAGCTCCAATGGGTGGCAGAGTGAGGGGTCGAATGAGCACAACCATATTGTTTTCTGACAATCCATAATGCAAAATTATATGTAAGATGCATCGAGTGATGGGCATGGGAATTAGAGGGGTCAAATGAGCACAACCATGTTGTTTTGTGACGATCTATGATGAAAATTATATGTAAGATGCATTGAGTGACGTGCTAGGTAGCACGGACACTTCTCCCAATTAGCCGTCTCGTGTCCGACACTCGTTGGACACATGGCTAAACATATTATAGTATAGACGAGGAATAAATTTTTTAAAAAGATCGATTAGAAGATGAGTTTGTGTGGAAAAATGAGAATTAGTTATAGTAAAGGTGGAATAGTACCTTTACTTGTTTAGATTGAGCTTCAAATACATGATAAAAATATAATTATACGTTATTTATAACCATAAAATATACTCCGTATATTTTATTCTATTTAAATGTCGTGTCCCGTGTCCTAAATTTCATGGGATGCCGTGTCCCGTGTCCGTGTCCGTTTTGGTCTACCTAGGTGACGGGTATCACTATGGGAATTCACACTGCGCATTTGAAATAGATGTAATAGCAACCTCCATTGCTATTCCTCCATTGCTATTGACTCATGCCGTATTGGACATACCTCAATAGGAATTGGGAATATGAATGTTTGATGGGAAAATGAATATTGTGGCAAAACTATACGACAATTTACACAGAGATGTGATGTGGGTATGGCAAGAAAATTACTCATATTCTTAAATTGATAACGGATATTAGCTAAGCTAAGCCATCGATTATTCGAAACAAAATTATTTTCACCAAGGTAATTTTCACTTGTTTACATTTAGAGTACACAGCACGTGTAGTTGCAATTCCATTGTATGGTATGAGCACCGAACGTAAGAATTAATGGTGTACGTCCTCATTTTGTGTCAAATCCTCATATAGACATCGCTGTGGAGCATCTAACGTTATGCTTCTCTTGATTGTTGCCTAACTTAGCTTCATAATTTGTAGCTGTGAAAAATATTTTCATCTGTAACAAGCTGGAATAGTTTGCATGATTCCATAGACCATCCTTGTGCTGCTCTAACATCTGTTATTTCTTATGCAGCCACTTCCAGAGACTGTGGCTCTTTTGGAGGACATTGTAGTAGAGTATGTGACTGATCTCGTAAGTCTTCTAATTCTTATGAAATTTAGACGTCATACCATTGATCTCATCTATCATAACGACATTTTACTGTATTTTTAATGTAGGTCCATAAAGCTCAAGATGTAGCTTCAAGGAGAGGGAAGCGTATGACAGAAGACTATTTGTTTCTTGTTCGGAAGGTAACTCTTCAGCATTTCTCGACATAAACCTATGATTGTTCATGTGTAGGTTTTCATGACACTACAGTATCAAACCATATGTATGGGACTGGTTAAGTGGTTAAGTAAAGTGATCTCGGACTGCCCTTTACTTGATACATAAATTAACTATGCGTATGAGATAATGTAATGGCAAGATTGTCCTGAAACCGACCCATAGAATGGGTAGTTATGACTTTATGAAAAGGTTCTAGTGGTTAATGGGTGGTCGGGTGGAGGTTTTTACTTAAATGGGTTGGCCTCAGGCAATACAAAAGATCAACGGCACTTCATAAAGTGTGATGATCTGAAAATTTTGATTAATACTTCAGTTGGCCACAACTAAACTTCGTTGAGAATGTTAGAATGACTGTCACATTGGCACATTGCTATGGAAGCGATGGGTTAATTTGAAGCTTCATTAATCATGATAGCCCCTCCGAGCATTGATTACTGATAGTAGTATCAGATGTCAACTTTTTAAGTCTGCGAGCAAAAAAATTTATAGATGAAAACAAAAAATTGAAGTATAGTCATGAAAGTATTGAAGTCGAGACCTTTGAGCATTATTTCATCCAGTTTTCCACTCATGAGTCATGAGCATTGATCCAAGTTATTTTACGCGCAGAAGGATAAAGCAAAAAGAAACAAAACCATACTCGCGCCTTGTTTTTTTGGATTGAAACTCTATGAAGTAAACTGAACTAAACTGCACTAGAGTTAAGTGCAGAAGAACATGCTTGCTCTAAGCAAATTTTACTTTCCATGAGTTTTTTCAGGATTTGCCAAAATTGAATCGTAGCACAGAGCTGTTAGCTATGAACGAGGAGCTGAAACAAGCAAGGAAGGCTTTTGACATGGATGACGAGAAACTGGTAAATGTAGACTGATTGCATTCGACTTCAGGTTCTGCTGGTTTTCTGAGTTGGTTACTAGTTTCATATGTTTAGCATTGTATTTGCATTGCTACGAAGCCATAGATGTTTAATTGTTAATCCTTATTAATATGCTGTAACGACATATTGAAGAGTCTGTTATTGAAATGAGTTTTGAGATGAAGAAAAGTGGTAAATGCGATAGGGACTAGCGCAGTTTTGGCTACACGGCATGCTATTTTGTAGATTGCACGTAAGTGCCTCCAAATAACACGAAGAAGTCGTGCAAAAGGGTGGCGATGGAGCTTTCATAAGCCTTGTTGGTTAGCTGGGTATTAGAGTTGCAGTTGCCATTCAAACTTGTCCTTCCACAATCTCTTGGTCTGAATTGGTTTCCTATTTTCCTAAGCTTGTTTGTTTCTTCTCACGTCACAACTCACATGTGTTTGTATTTTCTCTAATTTTATTAGTTTAATAATGAACTCTCATTATCTCTTTTGAATCGCAGAAGGTGTTTTTGAGGTTTGACATTTTGTTCAAAATATCCAATTTTTCTTATGGAATAAACTTTGAGTAATCATATATCTTAGTCACGAACTAGGTAGCACAGCCACTTCTCCTAATGAGCAGTATCGTGTCCGACAACGACAATTCACGGACACACGCCGAAACGTGTCCAACACTTAAACAGCCGTGTTTAACTTTCTACATTTATTTGGGCACGTGTTCGACGCGTGTCCATGGTATTTGAGCCGTGTCCGTCGCGTGTCCACGATATTTGGTTATCATTTGCGGTAATTGATGTTCTTGAGATGAGAAATGCGTTATCGAAAAAGATTAATTAGAATATTGATTCGGATGAGGAATGAAAATAAACTAGTGTGTAACCCGTGCATAAATGCACGGGTATAATATTAATTTATGTATAAAAAAATTATGTAGGTGGCAATTTTAACTCAAAAATATAAATATGGAAATGTTTAAATAAGTGAATATATATGTATAAAATCAATAAATAGTTTAAAAATAGATATCCATTCTTACACCTTAAATATTGATTGAAGACAAAACAAACGTAAAGATAATAAAAGTCGTTAGGGAAATCAAAGGAGGAAGACGACACGGGTAATCTCATGTTAATGTGAAAAAGTACAATATTACATTATACCTGAATAAATCCCATAAAACATGATGTAAGAGGTTGGAGATACTCAATTTTACAGTTGCATTAACAAAACATAGAGATTGTTTCCGAATGATAATCCGGAAATAAAAACGGAGATGATTTAAATCATTATTCCTTCATCGTAAGAAAAATATCGTTTAAAATAGTCATTTTTCTATATTCCGTACAAAATCAAAGAATTAATGAGACTGACTCCATCAAGTACAACAATATCAAACATATTAGTGCAATTCTAAATATAAATACCAACGGAATGTTGTAAATGTTGTATGATACATGCCCACACCGAGTACTAAAATCAAAGAATTAAAGAGCTCATTTTAATCACGCCATATCCAATCTCCTTGCATTTGTGCCTTCAAATTGAAATTGAACTTTGACACCCTTCGTTGTTTCCCTGGAATGCAAACACTAAATGTTAATATAGTGTAACATTCATACTTTCTAATTGTGAGATAATTTGCATTTTCAGCAGTGCTTATGCAGTAGCATATTCTGGAAAGTTCTAGGGTTTCTTAGATTTCAAATAATCTGTCAAGTCTCATTGAATGAGTCCTAATAGGAAATCTAAGTTGCACCAAGGCGAGATTTGGATAGTGTCTCATCCATGGAGCATCTTAGGCGCACTCGAGGCGCGCCTTTACAAACTAAGACGGAGTATACAAAATTTGAGCCTTCCAATATGTTTTCCAATACGTTGATCACTGGCCCAAGGACAATGTATTAGCTAATTTGGCAAGGTGAAACAAATTAAAATATACAGAGTAATAAAATTTAGTACATATTATTCCGTCTAATTCCTTTGAATTGACCTATTTATTCAAAATCCACATCAGAAATTTTGAAAAATGGAATGATTTAGAGTCGGAGGGTGTATGCCTTAAAATAGTAGTCTCACAATGACTAAATCAAATTAAAAATGAGCATTTCCTAATTTAGTAGTCGTATAATTGATAGTGACATAACCATAATTTTACAACCTAACACTTATAGCTATATTGCGCAGACAATCGCACACTGGACACTCGGACATAGGTATGACACTTGGATACTGAATTTTATACCAAAAACATGATATATTTGCATATAATAGTCAAATCCGACACCTTGACACCTATTCGTGTAGGATACACAAATCACTTACTTCGTATTCATCTATAAGAACGGTCTAACCCCAGTTACCTACCTAAATTTTCATTATCGTCCTCTTCAAGACTTCAATAGCCAACTTTATTTGTTCTGTTAAAGCTTTATTCTGTTAAAGCTGTTAGCGGTTACTACTAAGTAAACTAAAAATTGTGAAAACTCTAAACTCCTTCCTCTTAAGCTTAGTAGTTTGGAGCCAACTTATTAGAAGATGTTGGTAGAGTTGTAGGGTCTATTAGATGAGCTATTTATGTAAGGTGACACAAACTGTAATAATGACCTTATAAGAGGGTCAAATGTTGGTATAACTGAATATGAACAATTGAACACTACAAATTCAACAACTGAAAAACTAAATGTCAAAGGAGATAAAAAAAATGTTAAGAAATCAAAAAGAGATGATATTGCACTAATCGAACTTGTGCATAGAATCTTTAAACTCCTATGCAACCATTAATCTCGGATCACTCCGACTATAATTTTTGGATTAAAAATCAAACAAAGACCCCTAATTTTCGATATTCAGTCATTTCATAATCAACTAAGTTAAACATCTTTAGATTTCACCTTAAATCATAAGCAAACACAACCGAAATAAGAAACAATACCAAATAATGCTGCCATCTTGATTTTCTTTGGAGATAGACCTGCCACCATTAATCAAATTTATTTCTTAATTAGTTAATTTGGAGAATTGCATAGTCTAATAATTGATTGTGTCTTTTTGATGTCTTAGTTCAGTGGTGAAGACGGAGCTATCCTGGACAATAGGTCCTAGGTTCGATTCCCCTTCCCTCTATTGTAATGCGACCAAGTGCGTGCTTTGTTGAACCAACAAAAAATAATTGAGCCTTTTTTCACGCTAAACACCCAAATCATTTTCGCAAATTAAGTCGTTTATCGTCAAACTAAGTAAGTTAAGTTAATGCCCCAAATTAGATCACATCTACAAAAACAACGTATAACCTAAAACAACTCCGACGAAGAAAAATGACAAAAAAAAAGGAATTATCGGGTAATTAAAAGACTATAGTAGAAATAATATGAAAACTATCACAAATTATTCGATATTTCGTAGAGATGGCTAAATATAACAACAATTCATTATATTCAAAAATCCTCTTTTAATAAATGATGTTCAAAAGTAATTAAATTGTTTGTAAATAATACTTCCTCCATTCCAATCAATTCTATACATTTCACTTTTTCGATACTATTCATAAGTCGAGTGAATCTTCGACACAACTTCTAATATGTAACAAAAAATATAGTCATGTGAGATCTTATTTAAATTGTCTTACCGAGTATATTGTGAATATCAAAGTTTTATAATTTTTTCGATATGTAACTAAAGATATTAACAAAAGAAAACGGGTATCGGCAAACGTGAATAAAGCAAATGTATAGAATTGATTGGAATGGAGGAAGTACAAAATTGTGACGGGCCATATATAATTTGTGTTTAAAATATTTATAATGTTTTGCCAATAGCCAACAACATTACAAATATAGAAAAATGTCTTTATAAACTAAATTTGTTAATATATTACATTTATTAGTTTGTATTTCTCCAATATAAAATTTTGGAAACCCTTATTACGGGTAGCCTAAAAAATACGGAGTAGTAATATAAAGTCGGTCATGTTTCAATAGTAACATAAGTCAACAACACCTAATAATGTTGACTCTTATATGAAAATTGAGAGTTGAGACGAAGTCATCTTTGTTCTGGGAGAAAATATTTCGTCTCAATTTACCTCTTGCGACGGATGTTTAAGGCCGACGTTACTTTTGCAACAAAACCAAATGACGTTTTCGACGGATATTTCTGTCATGTTGACCTTTGTTTTGTGTATTATAGTGTTGAAGCAATTTATAATATCTCACATATGCTAAAAAAACATTACAAATATTGAATATTTTCTTCCACTACATTAATAGTTATATTACATTCATCAAATTGTTCTCTTTCACCTTAAATTTCTAGACCCTTCTTACACGTGACCCAAAAAATAGTTTCATAAAATCGATCATGTCTAAAAACATGTCGTGATTAATAATAGTTAAGAAAACTATTATATGATAATTATTAAAAAATATGGTTGAATATTAAATGTTTTGCAAAAATCTGGTATTTATGTGGAAATTAAAAGTTTAAGTTGATAAAAAGTACAGAGTACTACTTTTACAGTTAGCAAAAATTCAAGAAATTAAGATGGCGAAAAGATCGAGACAAATGGAAAATAATGGGGACGGAGTAACTTTTACAAATTAGAGAGGGTGATACCGAAGATGTCTTAGTGTAGTGGTTAAGACGGAAGTATTGTTAACAATAGGTCCCAGGATCGAATCCCCCTCCCTATTGTGTGCGACTAAGTGTGGAGCAGAGTATGGGGTAGTGATGAGTGGTTAGTTTTTGTTTTACGTATTTATTGTGTACATAATCTGTATTTTATACTGTCGATCGATATGAGCGCGACACGTCACCTTTTTACTCTAAAATAGCGGTTACCGGTTGTTGCTTTAATATATTAAATGATTTATTATCAAGGGTAAGTTTTACATTCACTTATTTAAAATTAAATCAAATATTTTTATAAAAATAAAATCAAAAATCTATAACTATAAAATGTATATTTTATTAAATTTAAATGCCGTGTCCCGTATCCTAAATTTCATGGCATGTCGTGTCCCGTGTCCGTGTCCATTTTGGTGCTACCTAGGTCACAAATTCCAAACTCGACAATATTTTTCAAGGCATAATTTCGGAAAGATGAGCAATTTGAAAACAAATCGTCACATTATGAACTCGTGCCCTCATAAAATCTTCCGGATAAAAAAAATTGGGTACTTAAGACAAACTGAGTACGAGATGAGGTGTCTTCTATCTCAATGTGCAACTCTCTTTGATGGGTTTCTATCTTCTTAAAGTTTCTAAAAACAAACAAATCTTAGGCCTACTACAGTTTGCATCAAATATTTGGATCACCAATTCCGAAGTTGGAGACGGATAGTGACCCTCTCACAAAATGTAAGTGATAAAGTCCATAGAAGACTTATTTCTTCCCACTTATCCTCCTACGTGTGTAGTTGTGAGAGAAATATATCCGTCTTCACCTTGTGATGAATAGTATCCGTCACAAGCAAGATTCGATTTGAATAGCCCAAAAACTTACCTTAGCCACTTCATGTCACTCATGACTCATCAGTCATCCCCTTGTTTCTTTTCAGATCCTACAAACACACCTGAGCCATATATTGATATACAGACAACTCGTGGCGGAGTCGGGATATAATTTGAGGGGCGAAAAGTTTTGGGAGAAGCGTAATGATAATGATATAAGGTACACTTGAAAAGATTTGAAAATTTTAATTTGCCAGAAAGCAAGCTGCTAACCCTCGTAGCTTCACCACTGCACACCCCTTTCCTCCACTTTAATGGCTTATTTTTTTCGGATTTTACGTGGACGTATAGCTTGAACTGAACACTACCGGATATGAAAAACTATAATCTCGATCAGTGGATTACTATCTCTTGAACAAACATTATGACAAAAAAAACAACACAATAAAAACAAGAGCGTATCTTAACTGTCATAAAGAGTAAAAAACGTAAACAAATGAGTTTAATCACCTATGCAATTGCGTAGGGCAATTCTTAATAACATTTGAAATTTACACATTTGTAATTGTTTGCTACAAAAGTAGAGAGTATTACAATTTTTCTTTCTTTCTTTCTTTCTGTTTTACATATTAAAACGACCGTATGACGATAAATTCCTCTTGAGCTTCTAATTTCCAACCAATGAATAAAGAATTTGATACCCAATTAATCAAATCAAATTATGTTCCCACCTCCTGTACAATTTTTTTTTAATGTAACCTAATTTTCAGGAAATTATCTCGGAATCACACTGTAAGCACCGATGAGCAGAAGCCTTGCAGGAAACAGGAGTACAACAAGCAAATGCATATGTTGTGATGCAACAAGCCTACTCAACCTTTTCACTGATTCTCTTCCACTTCGAAGGGCACCCGCAAAATTGAAATGGGCCGAATCTCCTGTTCTCGGTGTCAAAGTGGTCCCCACGACGATACCACTCTCGATGACACCAGGCTTCATGACAGGCCACCAAACCTTTCGGCGCTTCTCCCTCTCGGCTTTTCTACTCCGGCTTAGCTCATGACGGATCACACCCCTAATACATTTTAGGTATGAGTTCATGTCATGATCTCGTTGGATGGTCCCACCACTTCCGTAGGCCGCGCGGTCACTTAAGATCTCGAGAGGGTGAGGAGAGTTTAGGAATGTACTCTTCGCTGCTCTGACTTTCTTTTCCGTTTCTCTACCATCTCCGACCTTGCAAGTTAGTAGATATAGACCACAACCAGACGGGAGGAGATCGTGTCTTGGCGAGAATTTTGCATCTGGTTGTAGGATTATCATCTCCCCCATTGGTGCATACAGTAGTTTCTGCAACCAGATAGTCAAGGAAATGTCAAATAACTCGCAATTCTGGCTAAAAGTTCTAAGCTTGATTTAGGTTCTGTTTGGTAAAACGAGCTGAAAAGCTAAGGTACCTAAAAACTGAAAAGGTAGCTGAAACCTAAAAAGTAGCGGATAAGGTATCTGAAAATTATGAGCTGATAAACTGACTGATTATTTAAACAACTGTTTGGCAAACTAACTGAAAATGTAACTTATTTTGGTGAAATGACATAAAAGGATATAATAATTATTTACTACTCCAATATAGATTGAAGGGTAAAAAGGTAATATAACCTAGAATCAGGTACCTGAAATCTAAAATGCTATCTTATGTAGCATTTCATTTCAGGTAAGCTACTTGCCAAACACTACCAAAAAAAATAAGCTACCGATTCTTTTGGCAAAAAAATTATTTCATGCAAATCAGATACCTGAAATTCACTGCCAAACGGAGCCTTAATCCAAAACTCTAACTGGCTAATTATTTAATATCTGTAAATTACAATTATTTAATTGGATCCCATAACCAAGATATTTTATAAAATTATTCATTCGTCTAAATCCTTGTATAAAGTAGTCTGATTGCACGGGGAATTCATTTTTTTTACCTGGCTATTTAGACAAGGGTGATTCCGGAAGCTACCATTGACCGCCTTAAGAAGTTGAGCGGCAGGCTGTGGATAGTGGCAAGAGAAAGCTCGAGGCACAATATCCCGATGCATCACAATAGCTTGAACATGAGTCTTTGGTAATGCTAACTTGCGAAGCAGTTCATCTCCCCCACACATGACACAGGGTGATCCATATGTGATGACGGGAAGAAGAGAAGCATATGGGACCTCGCCTCGCATTAGGAGCATGAGATTAATGAGCATCGATAAGCTTCCTCCAAGAGAATGGCCTGTGAACCGAAATTTTGCCCGACTACCATGAGTTTTCATATAGGCTTGGACTTCAGGCAACATTTGCAGATACATACCCTTTGCTGCTTCATATATGCCTCGATGTACAAACACATCCAGACCCTAAGGAGAGCCACAAATACTGATATATAAGAATGGATTCAGATAAAACAAGGACAAAAACAGATCTTTCGAGGAATTGAGTATAAATATAGCATTACCTCAAACCGTGTAGGCTCAAAGAGTAGATTAGCCTGCCAAGACGCCAATGTCTCAGATCCCTATACACGAAAAAATTTACAATAGCTATTAGATGTATATTTAGGAGTCGTTTGGTTCGGCATGGAAATATAAAATTTTCTGGAAGTAAATTCATATGAACTTGAAAATTACGTGAATGATATAATTGTTGTTTGGTTGAATGTAGGAACTTTAATTCATGCGGGAACTTCCACTTACCTAGAGGGGCTAGGTAAGTGACAATGTAGGAATTAGAGTTTCCTAGGAAGTTTTAATTCCCATGAATTAGGCAACCAAACAAAACTTCATTTTCCCACTTCCCATGATTTTCCAATTCCCGTGATTTTGGAAGGCAACAAATATCCTAACTAATCAGACCAACATGATTAAGGGTTACCTGAATGACGAACAATCTGGTGGCAGTCTTCTCATCATCACAGACAAACCACTCGCAAGGTGATGAGCTTATTGAGCTTAGATCATCGGCAACAGCCTGCTTCACCTCCTCTTTTGCAGCAACGACAGCTGTGACTGAATCAGTGGTAGCCATCAACGAAGCCATCTCGGAATTAATACTGCGGTTTTTTATGCTTTGATCGACTTCGTCATTTGAGGACTTAGAAGGAAGAATGGCTTGGGTTCGAGAGTGCAAATAAGAAGCAGCATTGGCAGCGATTTGATATGCAGCTGATGTTCTCACATTATTACTTTGATCATCACCTTTTGCTTCTGTTTCTATACGTGAACCTTCCTGATTTTCAGATTTAGCATTGCCCAACTCTTCTTCCTTTTCTGCCTCGGCCAATTGTTCCCTCTTTTCGATTGAAGAAGTTACATAAACTAGGCCGTGACGTTTCAAGAGATTTTCAGGCTACATGAGGAAAGTGAAGGCTATAAGTTTCTCAAAAAATCGAAATTTGAAAAATCTTGCAGTGCGATACACAATGTTTCAATGACTTAATTTCAGGCTATATGGTCCTGTTCTTTCTGGCTTAATTTCAGCTCCTTTCAAATTTGATTGGTTGTATTCCGTTAAGTTTTATTTACGTTCAATCAATTATTTTCAATTAATCTCTTCACAAAAGTAACTTTTAATTCAACTAAATTCACTCCACCTTAGTTCCACTCAATTTAGTTCAATTAAGGTCTACTCCAATTTATTCAATTCAGCTCGTTTCAGCCGAAAAAAACAGGGCCATTAGGTACTTTGCCATTTTCATGCAAGTCTTTCCCAAACATTCACAACAATTATTAATGCTATTTTCAAATGTACTCATTATACCACAATATTCCCAAGCCGAATGTTATGGGGTCTTTGGACTCGTTGAAAACGAATTAGAATATAAAACCGTCAACTGCCCATCTTGTAGCAGCTAATAGAAAACCACAAGTAACCAAGTAATTACAGCAATCAACTGGAGCACAGAAAGGTACAGCAAATTCATAATCAGCCAAGAATTAGCTGACCTAACGCCTTTCCTAATCAATACAGATATTTTGGGTTAATTGGTTACTTGAAACACATTATTAGTTGCTAGGATTAAATTCCACATATCACGCAAACGTGACTGAAACAAGGGAATATCGGAGATTCATAACACGGTTCTTTGATGTAATATTCAAATATTTAATAAGATGATGTTAACATTCATCTCATTCAAGAAATGCTCCCACATAATTCTAAACCATCAACGTTATGGCAACACTAAAACTTAAGAGAGACGGTCTACCGTTTTATTTGTATTTTGTGAACCTTTTCTCATTGATCGTACCATGATAATTTCGTACTTGTTTACATAATAAATGTACTTATTTTATTTTTAATCATGATTTGTACTATTATATTACTTTTAGTACTACTTTTTCTTAAATTTGTACAATGGTTATTGAGAGACGGTCTCTCAGGAGACTACTGTTATGGCAATGCCTCTCTATTGGCGCTCAATAATACGTCAAGAGCGAACGTGAACGTTCATATGTACGCAACCTTACTACGAAATCTACAACTCACTACTCCCTCCACCCTAATTATATTGCACAAATTCTCATTTGTGACGGCTGTATCCGTCACAGACCGTTTCTCTCCCAAAATACCCACTTTTTCTCTCTTTCCGACATTATTCATCTGGTGCCTTTTCACCACTAACTCATTTTGTATCCATTTTATCTCACAAAATATCCGTCACAAATGGTGACCCGTCACAAGCAAGACTTACTATTTATATTGTCTATATATATATATGACTTCTGTGTAGAAACAACTGAAACAAGAAAATTCTGTAAATATACATGTACATATACATATACAATACTCCCTCCATTCAATCCAGTATATGTTTTCAATTGCGAATCAAACAAGATATATTGGAATTGAATGTTCAATTGTGAAATGTGAATACTGAATAGGTAGTGTGGATTTGAATGGAGGACTATCAAATTTTCCCAATTTGAACCAAAAATACTTTCGTTTCAATCATCACAAATTGTTATCAATTGAGCACCAAAATCAAAATATATCATAAACAACAATTAAATTAGCAAAAATAATATGTAAAATATATCATAAAACAAGGAATAAAGAAGCAAAATAATAGGGAGTATGTAAAATTAAGAAAGTTGGTACCTTTATTCCAGGAATATCATAAGCCAAATTCCCCAAATAAGATAATTGAGCATACAATTTAGCTTGACTCAAAGACACCTTCTTTAACAACTTTGCAAACGAATCTCTATCAAACTTCTCTATATTTCCATCATCATCAATTACTCTACACCCATCACACCCATCATCATCATCATCATCACAACCACCACCATTGTCACATGAAGATGATGATGATGATGACGTCGAAACATTAGAATGACCATCTTGCCCTTGATCACCCTCTCTTTCCTCCTCCCAAAGAGACCTCACATGCAAGATCTTCAACACCCAATTACCATTCTTCCCTCCTCCTCCTAATTCACCAACATCATTCTCTCTCTCCTCCATCAAAACGGCGTCGTCCAGAGCAACTCCTTTGTTGGATCTCACCTGTTTACTCCCACCGAAAAACAGAGATTTAAAAGGGTAATTAAAAGATGACAACTTTGATGACAATGATGTCACCGGTGCCTTGCCCACCGCCGAAAACTGGACCGGGCCATTAACAGGCCGGTCCGGCCCACTACTTACCGTTATTGTGGGTCCCAAAAACCCATGTATCCCACCTCTTACACACAAACTATCCATCTAACCTTTAATCTTCGGAATTACTTTTTTCACCCACCAATTATTAATATTTATTTATTTTGTGAATTTCTTTTTTGTGGGTTATGTTGTTATGTATGTTTAATTGTTATAATGAAGAAAAAGGGTGTATGAGTTTATATAGAGGGAAAATAGCGGTTGAAAAAGGGGGAGCTTGGATGTTTGAAAGTTGTGAAATTTGATGTTTTAAAAATGGAGTGGAAATAAAAAGAGAGGAGAAAGGGGGAAGTTTTGTAGGAAACGGAAGCCAAAATAAATAAATAAATAAAAGTAAAGATCTCCCAATCTATGTGGAATTTCTGATTCTGATATTCCTCTTTTTACCACGCCCACCTTCTTGATATTTGTTGGGGGGTTTTATGGCAAAAAGGAACCGAAATTGATTTCGGATGGAATTAACTTCTTTTACTTACACGTAATTTTAAGAAGACAAATTCTCGTTTGTGACGGGAGTACGACGGATATCATTTCCTCTCACAAAATACCTACTTTTTCTTTCTCTCCGATACTATTCATGTGGTCTCCTTTCTCCACTAACTCATTTTGTATCCATTTTATCTCACAAAATATCCGTCACAAATGGTGACCCGTCGCAAGCAAGACTTACTATTTAAAGAATGCGGAGTTCGATGTAGAATCCGTAAATATTAAGGAAAAACTTGTGCTATTTATAGTTTTATACTAATAATATACTCCCTCATATCCATTATAAGTGTCCCGTTGTTTGTTTCGATTTATTCGTCAAAGTGTCCCCTTATGTACCTTTAGTAGGTTTTTGGGCTGTTTTATTATTCTTATACCCTTCCCTATTTCTATATACTACCCACCCACCCATCTCTAACTTTCTCTCCCCAATCCACATACCCTACAGGCCTACACTACACAAAATATTAAACAAGTTTATTCCTTAAATCTTGTACTTTGTCCATAATGGGACACTTATACTGAATAGGAGGAGTACTATTTAATCCATTTTAATTGTACGGAGTATCTATCTACACAAATAAATGCATTCAAATATTAAAAAAAATTCACAACTGCATTCAAATATTAAAAAAAGCTTAAATTTAAGTATTTGATATATATTAAACAAATCCTCAATGAACATGACAAAAATCCACAAACAGTTTACCCAAAGGTTACTACTCAATTCTAAATACAATCGACATGCGGCACAAATGTGCAATGACAAATTAATACACAAATTACAATCTTATCTTTATTAATACAAGAACATTTAAAGCATCCTTATTAACTCACATCATCATTTGCAATTTTTTCCTTTCGGTAAAAAATAAGTAATGGTGGATTGGTGGGTCAGATCATGTCGAGATACATGAGAATTAATTGTTTTGGTTGATTTTATATTAGTGTTTATGACTTATTAGTAAATATTTTGTATGTTAATTAGTATTATTTTCATTTTCAATTTTAACAAAACAAGTTAATCAAATAAATTATATCCTAAAATTAGTTACTTTAAAGTATTTTTTGAACAATAATATGACAAAAAATGTTAGTTAAAGTATATCAAATAAATCGAGAAAAGTTATATTCGTTTTTAATTTTGTATATAAATAACAAACATACATTTATTTTTCATGATCATATCAATATCAGCATGCCAAAAATATTAAACATAAGAACTAATTTAAAAAGTTTATTTAAAACTACAAAAGAAGACAATGATAAAAATACGAAAATAATACCACAAAATTCTAGCATTAAATTTCATGGATGAAAATTTTAATTACAGTAAAAAGTAACTATTCAGGAGTTTATGTGTAAAGCTTCACATAAATATTATTTGAAAAAAGCGCTCCAAATATTAAATTAATAATGACACGATAAAAAAAAATGGGATATTGAAATTGCAAAAGAAAAGTATCATAATAGATACGTAACATTTACAAAAACACGAGTAATGACGGGCTTTGCAGACAGTCATATCTTTTTTCTCTGATAAGATAAGTTGAAATTATTTCATTATTTACCAACCTATTTCATTATTTTGAATGAGGTAAGTTGAAATTATCGGCTTTCAAACCATCTCCAAAGAATTCGACATGTTGACAACTCTGATTTATGAGTGAGTTGTGACGATAAAAAATGCATATATAACGAAGAAAATTTTGAAATTTTTGTATTAACATTTACTTATTATTGTATATTGTAATACTGTTATGATATTTCAAATTTATATAGATTGATTGCGTTTTGATATACTTTGAATATAAACTGTATGTTAATATTACAATATTTTTAGTATATCGGTCATAAAAATTATATTACAAATCGAAAATATGACTAATCATCATTCATGAATAACAATACTTAAATCTGCAATTCCGTGCAATTTGCACGGGATTAAAACTAATCCATTATATATTACTTGATAAACCAAGTTGCAAGCTAATAAGAGGTAAACTTACTATTTCAATTTACTCTATTAAGCAATTTTTTACTTCCCTTGTTTCTTTTAATTGTTTATGCTTATTTTATTTTATAAGAGAAAATTAAAATAAAATTATTAACTACGGACGGAGTACCAAATAAAATGAAACAAGTTTATATTTAGAACACAAATTCTTATTTGCAACGACATTATCCGTCGCAAGCTTGTGACGGATACCGTTTCCTCTCACAAAATACCCATTTTTTCTCTCTCTCTGACACTATTCATGTGGTCCCCTTTCTCCACTAACTCATTTTGTATCCATTTTATCTCACAAAATATCCGTCACAAATTGTGACCCGTCTTAAGAAAAACGGACTGTATTTAGAAAACATGGAATGCACTTTTAGTATATAGATATAGACTATTAGACTAGTACCGTACGCTGACAAAATCAAGGAGTATAAACTTGTATTGTTGTATACGATGGCGTGTATTTGTATTATCTTGTTAACTTTATAAAGATTATAGTAGCTCTTCTTGGAACGGATATGGATATATTCGTAATAAATGAGAATTTAGGTAAAGATTAAAGATTTAATAAGGAGGTCATGAACTGACGGGAAATTGGTATCCAACATTCGGCTAGTTGAGAATTTTTAAAAGAGTAAATCTTAACTCTTAGACTAACCCATCTAAGTTAGGGAGGAAGGTCATGACCTTGTTAGGTTATAAAGTACTAATCAACACTTAGGAACAGAATTAAGGTGATCTGATGCGAAATTAGATCACCCGATGACCTCTTGTTAAGAGTGCGGATTTCTCATTTCCATCACAATTCCTTACTAACATTCTTGAATTCACATTATTATTATTATTATTATTATTATTATTATTATTATTATTATTATTATTATTATTATTATTATTATTATTATTACTTCCTCCGTTGCGGTCAATGAACTAATAAAAGAGAAAATCAATTATTATATGGCAACTTGAACAAATAGAAAGTAAATTGCTCATCAAATACATTACTAAATTCCAGACCTGTATCAGATACATTACTAAATTCTAGAAAGTAAATTGTTCATCAAATACATTACTAAATTCTGCTGAGCAGCATCAATCACAACTCGACCATGCACAAAATCGAACAGTCCAGACTGAGTCAAGGGAGAGGAGCCCGTAAGATCAACACACAAATCACGCCCTTTGTCCTAAGAATAAAGTAAAAGTTCTGCGGGACGAAGAGGTCGATCATGTCCATTAACCAACCCGATATCAACCTCCTTACCGACAGAAATTCCATACCTGTAGCAGATATCCAATAGTGTGTCTTTAACAAGGTTATGTCGATGCTTAACACCCATCATACCGGCACAGGAAACAACATGATCACCATACACATCACCCTCAAAGACTCGAGCACAAGCAGAACACGACCGAGACATAGCAAATAAAAAGACCCCTAGCCTATAGCTAAGCACACATGGATAAGTCCTCTCATTCATAGTTTGACCCAATTCAGAGATAGGAATCACACGCAACCAATCAGAAGAATTGGCACCCTGCTGAGACTTCCATAAAGCCATATGTTGCGAAGTCAAGGAGAAAACGGATTCCATGTAGCTACGACCGTAGTGAAATATATATCTACTAATTTCTTCATGAGTTTGGGGGCAGCGATGCCACTATGATCACATAAAAAATCAAAACCTATAGTCTCCTGAAAAACACGTAGAGTGTCATCAAAAGTGAGAGGCTGAAAAAGCATACTGCAAGACATCCCCAGCAGCGTACACTCCAAGTCCCCCGGCCAAATGAAAGAGGAAGGTAGCGAGCCGCCACTGCCAACCCCTGAAGCTTGGCCTGGACGCATTAACAATACGCTCCAAGCTAGAACGAAGAGCGACATCAAAAGAGAGATGTACTGACCCAAAATTCCAAAAACACGCGGAGAACAAGTACGCAGAGTAAAATAAAGTTTTGAGATACTCGTACAAGCCCGAAGCAAAAAATAACTCACACTGTGGATCATCAATCCTCGCAACAGAGTTCATAAGCGCAATGGTCTGAGTTACCCGCTTCCCCACAAGATCACTACTAAAACTAGGGCACATACTAACAAGACCACCCAAAATCGTGACACCATGTAGAGGATGTATGAGAAATAGAAGGAGGGAAAACACCCGAAAGCGCTGACTATGAGGGTCTTCTGTAGTCTTATCAACGTTAAGGTGAAGGCCAAAGTGAGGACCATCCTTCATAATCATATCCAAGACCGTCCCCACAACTAAAGTGTCACCAATAACAGTGTCATCATCCAAGTACCAAGCATGTAAGCTCAAATCAAAGGAGTCCCGGATCTTGCAAACCAAGGGATGCAATACCGACGCAAAAGGCAAAGGGTCCAAAGGATCACCCTGCTGAACCCCACGAGAAGACCACAAACTATACTCCCCATAGTAAAGTCGGGCAGGGTTAGAGTAACAAAACGCCACCCAACTGGAGAGAACTAGGCAGTGACGACGAACCTCCTGCAACATAGTCACCCGACCGATAAGTTTAAGGCATTCTGGAAATCAACCAATAACATAGATAGGCCCACGTCACCACCACGAGCCTCAACAAACCGATTCAAGACATGCAAGATAACCTCTCCTCCACCGAAAATCCCTACCCCAAATTGAAGACCTGCAAAATAGCCAGATAGAGAGGGACCAACCAAACATGCACTTACCTTAGAGACAAGACGCCTTCAAACAATACCAACAACATTCAACAATAGGACATATACCACCACCAGGTTTAACCAGCGGCGTGAGCGAGGCACTAACAATATACTCCCCCAGAACCAACGGCCATCGGCCCTCCAGGAAAAGATTAACCACCTGAGTAAGAGAGGTGATTAAATCATCAGAAATAACAACAACTGCCCCACACAAACAGTTCATGCTGAGCTCGAAAACCATCCCGCCCACATGACGTCCCCCTTGGGAAACTCCGAATTATTATTGTTTTTACTAGTTTTAAACCAATGCAAATTGCACGGGGTTGTACTAAAAATATTGTAGAATATTAATAAACCATTTATAATCAAAATACATCAAAACATGATATGTCTATTCCTGAGACGGATATATCCGTCTTAGGAATACAGATATATCCATCTTACGAATAAAAGAGACCAAGTAATGTTCCACATGTATAGATTTACAAACTTTTTGTTGATTTCATTGCACTTCGTTTTTTCTACTAAAAATATTGTAATATTAATAAAACCCGTGTTAAGGTTAGACGGATATTCCTGTCTTAAATGTGAATTTGTGTCAAAACATAATTAACATAAATATGGCCAAATAATTGTTTTATTTACTAGGCAAGACTATGCTTTTTAAGGTGAGTTTTGTAGTTTTAATTAGCATATATAATTGCTTCAGCCCAAAACTCGTCATGCTCGTAAATCGTAAGATCTTGCATCGTTTCGCTCGGGATGGATTTGAGTCTATCAAATAAGCGTATATAATTGGCTTGGCAAAACTTGATCGATACATTTGGGCCACTATAATACGTCTTAGCCCCCACTCAATATCACTTCCTCGATTCAGGACCGCCTTTAATTTAGATTGGCTATTATTATAAAGCACGCTGAAAATTCATACTACCATATTGCTTACACTATGTACGTGTGCTATATTAAAATTATATTTATTATAAATTACTCCGTAAATAAGACAAACATTAAAATAATTTGAAAATATACGCGTAGCTTCTGTACAATAATCCGAACATGGGCTATATACTTCATTCTTAATAACAATAACAATAAACTGATCTCTTTCAAGACAGGTATGTCAACCTAAAAAACAGTCAAATATACCCCACTTAGCTAGATCAAAAATAAAATAAAATCCGTCCAAACCCATTCAATTAATTCATTATTTCTATCCTCATCTCCATAGTACATATGTATGTCAGCCTTTCTACCTTATTTATTCATCTCTCTCTCCCTCTCCGACAAAGTCCTTACCTCCCTGCTTATTGGTCTCCCTCTAACTTCTTATCTCAGTTCCACCTGAATAATCATAATTCGTTGTATACAAATATACAATGTATGAATCCCTGACCTAATCATTCTTTTTTTCTAATCTATACGCACACTTGCAACTATGTTATTTGTAGTTTATTTCATTACGCATTTTTTATCGATTATTTGAAACTTATTTTCGTTAATTTCAAAAATTCCCAAACTTGAGTCATTAAATAGTAATTTCACCTTTTTTTTAAAATAAAAAATTGGTAAAATAGTAGAGCATTTTTAAAAACGAAAATAAAATCTTTAAATGATTTCAATATTCTCTAAAAACATTTATCTAATAATTGGTTAAATATTGTACTTCATATTTTTTAATAATATGATTTCTATGCTTTATTGGCGTATTTTCCATATATTTTGTTAAATATTGTGATCATAAGCGTTTTCATCTTTCTTGTACATACAACTCACATAATTGGCTTCACAAAGCTCGTTTATTTTATTTTGTTATCAAGCGAACAAATTTTTATGTGATAAAAGAATATCATTAATTTTGATGATTATATTAATCCCTTTACTATAAAAGGAATAGCTTTTCAAGGATTTCTATTGGTTGATGGATTAATGAAAATGATTTTTTCTTTTTATGGTAGGGTCCACCATGATCTTATGCATAATTAATTATTTGTCTCAAATTTTTCATCAATTTAATTTATTCCCCACTTTCATCAATTTAATTTTTTTTTTGGTTCAACGAAGCGCGCACTTAGTCGCATTACAATAGGGGAGGGGGGATTCGATCCTGGGACCTATTGTCCACAATACCTCTGTCTTAACCACTTTCATCAATTTAATATGAAGTCTTTCGAGGTCCTAACTTCAATTCAACCGTAAAATCAAATCTTCGATAATCATTGATAATAAGTTAACTTATTTTACATAAATTAAAGGGATACATTAAATATAATAATATGATTGAGACGCATAAACTTTAGAGATGAGTATATGCCAAGATTAAGGCCCTGTTCTTTCTGGCTTATTTTCAGCTCGTTTCAGTTCAGCTCAACTCTATTTAGTTCAGTTCAGCTCAGTTCAGTTCAGCTCAGCTCTATTCAGTTCAGTTCAGCTCAGTTCAGTTCAGCTCAGTTTAGCTCAGCTTCATTCAGTTCAGTTCAGTTCAGCTCAGCTTCATGTAATTCATTTCAGTTCAGTTCAGCTCGACTTTATTAAGTACATCCCACATTATTATTATTATTATTATTGTTATTGTTATTGTTATTGTTATTGTTATTGTTATTGTTATTGTTATTGTTATTATTATATTTATTTATTTATTATTCTATTTATTATTATTAATTAATAATTCTTATTATGATTATTATTGTTATCATCTTGATGTGCTTTATCTTTGAAGTCATTATGGACACCAATATCACACCCCTTTTTTTCAATTTCTTTTCGAACTTTGTCCATGAATTTTATCCGTTCTTTATCATCCATGTTTGAATCTGTTATTCCTTGAATACTTTGATGTTGTATAACTGTAATACCAGGTTTATACATCCGAATG
This sequence comes from Silene conica, assembly GCA_029255685.2. NCBI lineage: Eukaryota > Viridiplantae > Streptophyta > Magnoliopsida > Caryophyllales > Caryophyllaceae > Silene > Silene conica. The sequence continues at coordinate 77,937,210 of CM055317.2, forward strand.
AAATTATGATGAAGTGTAAAAGCGGATATGATAATTGACATTTGATATTTCGTTGTCATTTGTGGCATGTTTTTTAACACCTTCCACCTTCTCTTCAGCTGACGAAACGTCATTTCAACCGTCATCCTCAAAGATGAATGTCGATAATTAAAATGTTCAAATATTGCGCTAGGAGGTGCATGCTTTTATATTCAGGCAAATGGTTTTTTACGTTTGGATGGCTAATAGGAGACAAATACTCAAGTGTATTCGGGTATCCCGAATCCACCAAATAATAATTACCTATAAATGTTTATATATAAAAATAATTAATGTTTAGATAATAAAAAAATGAAAACATGCCACATTTACCACATTTAGACGTAAAATGTTTAGATAATAAAAAAAATAATTTATGTTAATTTGACGTAAAATATTTAAATGTTGCTTTTGTTAATTTTAAAACACAAGAAAAGAAAAAAGCAAAGTCCATTAGAGTTTACTACAAAAAAAAATACTTAAAAATTAATATTTTTTTAATATAATTGTTTTTTAATAAATCACAAATTTGTATTAATCAAACATTTTTTTATAGTATTATTATTATTTAGTATACTTTAATTGAACTTAAGTTATTTCTATTAATTTCAGTTCCATTCAGCTCAGTTCAGTTCAACTCGATTAAATTCAGTTCAGTTCAGTTCAGCTCAGCTCGATTCAGTTCAGTTCAGTTCAGTTCAGTTCAGTTCAGTTCAGTTCAGTTCAGCTCGATTCAGTTCAGCTCAGCTCATTTCAGTTCAGTTCAGTTCAGCTCAGCCCCTTTCAGTTCAGCTCAGTTCAGTTCAGCTCTAATAAGCCAGAAAGAACAGGGCCTAAATAAGTTTTTAATATTACGTTAACATGCAATTGTTAAAATGATTAAATTGAGTGACGATGAGAATAAAACAAGAACAAACGAATACCAAATATAATAATAATATATAAATTGGCGAAAATTAAAACATTCAGATAGTGGAAATCAACAAATTAAAATAGTTGAGATTTGGAAATCAACGAAAATATGTAACCCCGTCTTAAATGTACGTAAAAAAATGGGATTATATTATATGGTCAGAGGTTATTTGGATAGTTAGAGGGTCAACTAAAAAAAATTTGGGTTCATTGCGATAGTTTGGAAGTTGGAAGACTCGGAACTTAGGACTAAATCCGTAAACATAATTTTAAAATATACATATTTTTTTTATCGGCTACTATTCTTCTTAAGTTTAAAACGGGTCTCCTCACGGATTATAGGACACATATTTTATTTTCGTCATGCATAATGTTTTTTCATCCTACATATGTATATTTGACCCGTTTTACACTTAAATCAATAAGTCGTTCTAAATAAGATTTGTGTGCTTTTATAATGTCAAGCAGATGCATTAATTTACTTGCGTCTTAGTCAAATATATAAATTCTCTTTACTTTTAACATTGATATGAGTGCGATACTAAAATCTTATTTTTGTTAAATATATTTACCTTCTTATTGATTTTGCGATTTAATAAAATTAGACCCGTGCATTTTTTGCACGGGCATAAAACTAGTTAATGGATAAATCACATTATCCAACGGGTACGATGGTACGAAGGATTATATATTTCATATGACAAATTAATTAGATTGATAAACATGGATTCCTTTAATTTAACAAAAAATAACCGCTATTTGACAATTTGACTTTGTGGTCGTTGCTTTAATATACGGTATACGATATGATTATTATGGGACGGGTCTTTCCCACCTTGAAGGTAATCTCCGTATTTGCCAGATGTCATTTGTACATAGCTACATACTCCGTACTCCATACGCATACGGTACGGAATTCCTATTCCCAATAATTCTGATAGAATTAACGTGTAGCCCAAACAAACACGTGACCAGAAATCTGGGGCTGCAAAAGTAAACGAGTCAGTAATTGTTTCACACGATTTAATATCCGATTTCAAGTTGCTTCGCGTCGGCTTCCTGCTTTGCCACGTCATAATTTAAAACTAAACAATTATCCGTGTGTTGGATTTTATTTTATTTTTAACAGTAATTCTCCTGTACGACCGTCTCACCTGTGTTTTTTTACAAAATGTGACCATTTTGTGGTAAAATGTGACCACTTATTGATAAACAGTGACCACTTTTGAAAAATAGGTCATTTTCTTCTTAAAAAAGGTGGTCACTATTTACTCAAAAGTGGTCACTACTTATCACAATATGGTCACTTTTCAACTGGTCGCACGTGCGACGGTCTTATACAAGTTTTTGTGTATTTTTAATGTTTATCCATCCTCTTTTTTCTTTTATCGAAAAAACAAAATAATATCTTCCACGTCAATATAAGTGTCGACTACGTGAACTTTCTGTGTACGGAGTACAAAGTATTTTGTATATACTCCGTATTTTGTTTTATCTCACATATTTGTAGCTTAGGTAGCATTAAAACGGACATAGACACGGACACGGACACGATATAGATAGGGGACACGGCATCCCATAAAATTTAGGACACGGGACACGACATTTAAATATAATAAAAAATATATTTTATGATTATAAATAGTGTATAATTTTATTTTTATCATATATTTAAAACTAAAATTAAACAAGTAAAAGAACAATTCGACCTTTCCTATAGCTAATTCTCATTTTTCCATCCATACACATCTTTTAATCGATCTTTTTTAAAAATTTATTCCTCGTCCAAACTATAATATGTTTAGCCATGTGTCTAACGAGTGTCGGGTGTCGAACACAAGAAGGCTAATTAGGAAAAGTGTTCGTGCTACCTAGTTCGCAGCATGCTTTGATTGAATAAATATAGTTCACGGATTTTAAACACTTACATTATGAAAAAATGATCATCTAAATAATTTATTTTTCTTGTACGAAATTAAATCTATTTAATACTCTTGAATCTGCCGAATATCATGCTTAACTAAAAAACATCAGTAAGTCTTGTTCGTGACGGGTCACCATTTGTGACGAATATTTTGTGAGATAAAATGGATACAAAAGAGTTAGTGGAGAAAGGGGACTAGATGAATAGTGTCGGAGAGAAAAAAAAAAGTGGGTATTTTGTGAGAGAAAACGATATCCGTCACAAGCTTGCGACGGATAGTGCCGTTGCAAATAAGAATTTGTGAAAAAGCATAGAAAGATATTTGGTCCGATATTTGTTACGTACTGCCTTTACGATTACGGGAGGGTGTTAGGAATTGGGCCTATATTAGACCCGTCTATCTTTAGGTTTACCTTTCTAGGGTTTGACGATGTATTATAAATACATCGTCACATATGTAAGACGACGAATCAATAATCAATTCTCTCTTATTATTCAATCTCTACTCTATAATCCATTATCTTCTCAAATCATAACACGATCTCCTTTGAATTGTGTTAGATATACAAGAATTAAACCTCAACCCAACGATTCTCATTCATTACTTTCACCTCAAATTTATCTTCCCGTCAAAATGTATATACTCAAAAAAAGAAAACTAATCATAATTATGTTCATTTAGTAAATAAGGAAACTAATCATTACAATTTAATTCATCTTTTGTATTATTTTCATTAGGAACTCGTTTGGTTGCATGTAGAATTTGTATTGTTTAGGAAGTCGTAAAATACGTTATTAAAAAATTTATATAAATTAGAAAATATTGTTTAGTTGTCATGTAGATAGCGTAATTCATGTAGCCATGTAGACATTTCCACCTACTTAGAGACCGAGGTAAACCACCCATTATGGAGAAATTGCAATTCATATGAACTTCAAATTCCTGTGAAATGAGTAACCAAACAAAAAAATCAATTTTACAATTCACGTGAATTTAATTTTCTACGTTTTTTAGTCGGTAATCAAACAACCCCTTACACTCTAAACTATACTATTGTAATTAAAATAAAACAAAATTAATATAAAACTATAAATAGTAGGTCTCGTGGGGGACCGTCTCTCACTAATTTAATGAAAGACAGAATAAGAAAACAAAACTTCAGCGGTGCCCACCCCATCATATGAGAGTTCAGCGGGTCTCACCCCATCATACGAGAGGTCTCATAATAACGCTATTTAGAGGTCGTCTCTCTATAATTTTTGTGAACTACTCCTTCCTATTCTAAATAAAAGTCCAAATTTCTATTTCCGTCTAGTCACAATAATGTCCTATTGTCCATTTTCGGTAAAAACTTTTATACTTATTTTAATCACTTTGACTCACAGGCCACAACAATACCCCAACTTAACCCACAACACTACTTATTTCAATCACTCTACCCACAATAATAATCAACAATATCAATTGTCTCTCCAATCTTCTTACTCCACACAATACTTTACATTATTTAATTCAATTACACCTACTCATAATCCACTTTTTAAAACTTACTCCCACTTCAATTTTTTAAATAAATTACCCCAAAATATTTGCTCCGTTTAAAAATTGCACCCAAACCCATTTTCAAGCAAAAAAACCACTTGAAATGACTATTTTGCCCCCGCGATTATAACACAATTAATTGTGTTTCTTCATTCACTTATTTCACATTTTCCCCCAAAAATCTCACCTAAAATTTCCCCCAAATTTCCTATCATAATTCTCTCATCTTAATCGACATTCAAAATCAAAATTTAACTTTTAAAATCTCCATTAAATTCGAGCCTTTGAACCAATCCTAACTTGAAACGATTTTAGATTGATGAGAGTAACTTTTCACACATCTTAATTTACCATAATTTGTTTGTTCATAGGCCTATGAGAGTTGTAAACCCTTTTTTCTGGGTTTATTTTGACAATTTTATGGGTTCAAAACCCTATTTATGGGTTTAAAACTCCTAAATTTGGATTCAAATCCCTAATTTATTGATGTATAACCCTAATTTGTGTGTTTTAAACTCTAATTTAAGTGATTTTAAGTCTAATTTTTTGAATTAAAACCTAACTTATGTGTATTAAAGTCTAATTTATGAGTTTGAAACCCCAAATCTGGGTTCAAAATCCCGAAATCACAATTAAAAATCTGATTTCTAGGTTTGATTGTGTGGTGAATAAGGATTGTTAACCCTAATTTCCAGGTTTCAATTTTTGGGTATTGAATTTCTGGGTTTTCAATTTATGTGTTCCGAAATTCTGATAAATAAATGAATGATTTCTAGGTTTAAATTTTTGTTAACCCAGAAATGAATGGATGAATGATTTCTGGGTTTGAATTTTTGTTAACCCTAACTTTGAATTTCTAGTTTTTCTAGCCCAAATCAAAACTTCTAGGTTTTATGCATGAATATATCAATATATGTTGCGGAATTTCTAATAAATGAATGAATGATTGATAGGTTTATTTGATAGATGAACAAAAGGTTTTTCGATATTTTTTTAATGTTATCCGAAATTTCTAGAGTTTATTTTTTTCGTTTATGTATGTTTTAATGAACAAAAAGTTTGGATCTTTATAATTTTCTACTTAATTGTTTTGATTTTATGTAGTGTTAATCACTTGGGTTGAACTTCATTGTCGAATTTATGGGTATGTCGAGGTTTTAGGGTTCATGTTGTTTCGTTTATGTAGTATTAAGGATGAAAAAAAGTGATGAACGAAGGATGAAGAAGATGAAGATTGAAGGATGAAGAAGATGAAGGAAGAGATTAAAAAAGAAGATGGAAAGACAAAATAGTCCTAAAAAATGTAATTTGTCGGAAAAACTTCAAAATTGACGGAAATTAGGTCGAAAAATGGTTTTAGGTACAAATTGTAAATTGAGCAATTAATTTGGGTGTAATTTATTAAAAGAAATTGAGATGAGAGTAAGTTTAAAAAAGTGGATTTGAGGTGGGTATAATTGATAATTTAATCTACGTCTTTTGCTAAAGTCCAATTGGCAGTCTTACTTAGAATATGAGGGAGTATGAATTACTAAATCTTTTACTAAATAAAAGTGTACGTCATTATTCGTTTGGTGACCAAAAAAACTTGAAGAAAAAATAATAAATTAAAACTCATTAGCTTTATGCTATAAAGATATTTTGGTTAAAATATATTTGAACGCATTACTCAATTCTCTTAATTAATTTCCAGTTCGAGCTTTTATTTAGCAAAGCAAAATACATTGATGAGAAATGTAAACAAGTAAAAGGTATAAAATCTATAATATTCCCGTCAATCTATAAGTTGAAACATAGTCATGTGGAATCTTGTTTGATTCGTCTTTGTGAATAGATTAAGAATATTAAATTTTTATAATTTTTATAAATGCAAAATGAAAGATATTGATAGTTTAATATACACCTCGCCAAATGTGAAAATGTAAACGTAAAGAATCCGTTGAGACGGAGGAAATACTTTAGAAGTATTAAATTTGAAGTAGAGTGCATTATTGTAGAGGGTGTAAACTAGTAATCTACTAGTCAAATGAAGGTAGCGTTAGTGAATCTAACTCTATAAAAGCAATAGCTTTTAAATGTTTTTGGTTGGCTCCTTGGATTAAGGAAATAAAGGGGCCCACTTTTTTACAATGAATTAATTTACCTTTTACCTAACTTTAGAATTAATTTTCCTCTTTTCCTCATTTCTCATCCCATAATTTCCGAATTAATTTTCTTATTCCTTATTTATATTATTTAATATTGTTATATGATTTACATATAAAATACGATATATAATTAAATTATATTCTGTAATGCATTCGGCTTACATTTCGCCATTGTCGTAATAAAATTCAAATTTCAAACTAAAAAAATCATATTCTGAATGTTACATTTAATAATATTCCGTTTATTAATAAGGACCGGGTTGCATATAATTAATAATAATAATAATAATAAAATAAACTCGAAATCTTTATACTATCAAATAATTTTCTAGAGATTTGAAGAGATTATGATGGACTGCTTAAAAATAGCAATTTAAAACAATTTTCTTATCAATCTACCCCTACTGCTAAAAAAATTTCTATTATTTTACTTTCAATTATAGGGTAAGTTGTTTAATGGGTAAGTTATACAAGTACAATACAATTTATTATCTATTTTATATGGTTTAGATTTATTTCATAAAGTTTGACTATTTCTGTTAATAACATTAAAATTGAAAACTAATTTCAATTTATAATAATCTTTAAAAAAATAAATTAACTAATTCAATACCAATAAATCAATTTTTTGGAGTCAAAATCATCCCCGAATGGATAATTTATATATTTATCAATTAAATTCATATTGAATTATATTACACTAATATTTACGAAATTTTTAGAAACAGCCCCGTATATTTTTTGTACGGGCATAAAACTAGTTTTTTTAGAGACGTAGATACTGGTGGCAACAAAAATCCCATCAGATTTCTTGGGTTGTTGGTTGGGTTTCAAATGTTTGCAGTTGCAAGCGATTGACATTGAAGTTGGTTGTTTTTGTGCATAAGATTGCCACACTCAACATACTAAACAAAGGATGTACAAAGACCAAAGTAGTTAGAAGATGGTTAGACGGTAGACAATGAGTCCATGAATCTTATTGCTCAAGTTGTCCAAAGCTCACTGAATTAACTTTTTTTTTTGGGGAAAAAATCGTTTCATTAATCAAAAATCTCACGATAGTTACAATATATGTCAACACACATCAGAATTGGGATAGACAAAGTGCTTTAGTTTAATTAGATCTAGCTAACGAGTAATGTAATGACTTCGTATCCTGTCGTCTAAACACGGCCTTCTGTTTTTCTTGTTACCTGACTCATTTAATTCCGATTTGGAAACCACGCCGCACAAATAGATCTCAACCTTAACTTGACTCCATCATTAAAATTTAAACTTGCTCAGTTTGTTCGGCTTAGTAAGGCTCTGAAGATCATCCAAACTTGCCAAATTAGCAATCACTTATTTGGGATTCAGAGTGCTACAAGTAGTTTCCCTATCGTCAAGTACTCATGTTATAAGATATGGAGGCGTGATACCGCTCTACGACTAAATTAAAGTCATTGTGACCACATTCTAAAGTGACATTAGCCACATTTATAGAGCGAGTATAACAACCGAGATTAGGCTGCAACCATTAAGTTGGAGATAAATTTTCAACCCAGATTAGGTTTCATAACCAACCTAATATACATCGTCGATAAATTATTAATTATCGTTTACACTTTTAAATGAAATTCCTAAACTATCCCTTCCCTCCCCTTCTTTGTTTTTTTTTGTTTTGTTCTTATTTTGATAGATTAGAAACGGAATTACGATAGATGCCTTAATTTTTGACGGAATTAGGATAGAATCGTTGTTTGAATGTCGGATTTTTATTAATGTAATTCGTTTAAGATATGTTTCTTACCCGGATTTGAATCGTATTCGGGAAAAACGAAAAAAAAGGTTTGGGACGAAGAGGATTTTCGTCTGGACCTAGTTCTGGACGAATTTTTTTTTCGTTAAAACTTTTTTTTCAAAAAAAATGGGACAAAGATCATTTTCGTCCGGACCTAAAAAAAAAAGTTTGGGACGAAGAGGATTTACGTCTGGACGAAATATTTTTTCATCAAACTTTTTTCAAAATTTTTTTTTAAAAAAAAGGGACAAAGATCATTTTCGTCTGGACCTAAAAAAAAAGTTTGGGACGAAGAGGATTTTCGTCTGGACGAATTTTTTTTTCGTCAAACTTTTTTCAAAGAAAAAAATGGGACAAAGATCATTTTCGTTTGGACCTAGGTCTAGACGAAAATGGTCTAGACGAAAATGATCTTTGTCTGGGCAATTTCTAATTTTTTTTTTCAAAATTTCAAATCGGCGTCGGGAATCTAACGCTAATCCGTTCTACTATATTACGAACCAAAAATCATATATTTGAATCAAATTTAAATCATAAACTAATCTCGTTATTGTCATTCATCGTTGAAAATCGTTGTTCGAATCGCTCGTTGAAATCCGTTGATCAAATCGCACTAAACCGTACTTAATTTTTTGTGAGAAAACCGACAATATTTTTTAATGATTTTTAGTCCGAATTTGTTAATTGTCAAATGGTAAATAAAAAGGTTGAAGGGGGTAAAATTGGTAGTTCATGTAAAAGTGTCGACGATAATTAGTAATTTGTCGACGACGTATAGCATGTGTTTGCTTGGTCTTATTAGATCTAATTATTTATGCCTTAATAAAAGAATCTAATGCACCACCTCTACAAATAGCATATCAAAATAAATACTAGTCTTCTACAACTGGAAAAAAATCCCTATATCCTCGACCATTCAAATAAAAGCTAAAAACAACAATTCCACAATTCTCTCTCGACTTCGAGTCCTAGTTATTCACCAACCATTTTTGAGCATACATAGAAAAAAGAATAATAACAAAAGAAATAAAAAAAAAAAAACTCAAATTCATGTTTTCATTCAACTATTTCACTATTATACATAAAAATAATCATAAACGACTTGAATCTATCAATATCTTTGCAAGGCACGGATAATTCTTTTCAAAAGGAAAAAAACATTTTGTAACAGTTTATTGTTTTTGCAGCAAAACTTCAAGCATGTTTAAAAAATGAAGAAAAATGTTAATTGTAAGAAAGAACAAAACATATTCTTCAAATATTGATGGTAATGAAATCAACCCTTGTTTACCATCAAAAGACCTTCACAAGGAGCTACAATAACACAAATGCCAGACAACCAACCTATAGGAACTATCTTCGTATGGGTCATTCTTACTTTCCTTTCGATATGCGTCTTCACCGGAGGCGCTTTTCTAGTATTGTATATGACACAACCGGTAACTCCGGAAACGTCTTGGTATCCCAGTGTTGGCATTGGTCTAGTTTGTCTACCATGGTTCTTTTGGATGTTATTGGCTCTTTATAGGATCCTATCGCGCACCTTTGGGTTTAGGATGGTTTGTTGGGGGACAGGCGGTTTGCCTGTTGAAAGCGTGCATGCGGGTGAGGGTGCGGGTGCGGGTGCGGGTGAGGGTGAGGGTGAGGGTGATGGTGAGGGTGGTAATACGGCTAGGGATGACGAAGGGTTGGAAACTGGTAGCTCATACATAACGGCTGAGAATCCAAGCTCAAGACATGCTACATTTGTGGAGGAGACTTCAAGGGATGAACATGATAACCACCCAGGCGGATCACAGACACCGGTCGTCTCTCACGAGAGTGAAGTGCCTTTAAGGTCGTCAATGCAGACGTGACAAGTGAAACAAAAATGTTGGCTTTTAGCAAAAACAGAGCTCATAATAATACAGGTGGAAGTTTACAAGGCAGAACACTACTACAGACATGAAGAAACGTTGATGAAGGCTACGGTTTCCTGCTAATTTCAATGATGTAAATATAGAAGAAAAGGATAATTTCAAATTAATAGAGCAAGTAAATTAGCACATTTTGTACCTCCCTCTCCTCCTCAAAAAAAAAGGGATTGGAAACAATTCTTTAACTGTGATAGATGTAGTCTTTTTCCTGCATAACCTCCCTTAAACTTGCATTTGCCTAAAAGTCTTGGCAGGGGGGAGGGAAAGCGTGGAGGGGGGCGCCTCCCAAAATTTAGAAATGTTATATAGTAACTCTGTCGAAATATTTGAAAGTTGTTTTTAGATCCACGAGGATATGATTTTAGTGACAAATTGAGTTTACATACGCAGTGGTTTTGACCATTTTATTACACTAACCATTGGTCGGATCAACATTCTCAACGACGAGGATAGTGACATTAACAAAGAGGGTTATTCAGCTCAAGGTAGGGAGCGTTGTTTTACTCCCCCAAAAAAAATCTAAAAGGGTAACAAATGGTGATTATAAATAATCTTTAGCCTATAAATTCCTGAGATACAACCAGCGGTCCAACAGCTTAGAAAAAAGAAGGGGATCAAGGTGACATGCCTCAAAAGGTAGCCAACCTGTTAAGCTGCCTGAGTGAATGTCAGGGTCAAGCTGTCTTGTATTCGAGTCTACACAAGAACACTAAACTGCCTGTGCCTCCATGGTTTCAGATTCATTTGCCTCAGCACTGCAAAAAAAATAACATGGCCACAAGAATGATCAAGAGATATTTAGACAAGTATTATCACCAAATTAAGCAGAAAAGACTAAATTAAAGAAGTCCAAAGATTTGCCAGTCATGCAGTCACCCTTAATATGTTATAACACGATCTCTTTGATCCAGAACCCTGCTTTGGAGGCACTGGATCGGGTTTTGTGAGGTCCAAACCCGACCCAGTTTCTTATTCGATCACCAAACCATATCCAAACCCAAACCATATCCAAAACTTTATATTCTATGCCCATCAGGCCATCACCATATACAAAAGGAGAGCGAGAAGATCAAGTCACAAGCTATCATGAGCTATTTTACTTCGACACTTCATATGACCTCACGTTTCCGTGTCGGACACTCGATCCTTGGACATTGGTGTGACACTCGGACACTTCATTTTAGACCAAAAACTTGAACTTTTTTCATAAAATAGCCGTGTCTGACACTTGGATATGTACCCGTGTCCGACCCTTCAAGCCGACAAGTAACATAGATCATGAGTAATCTTATTCTACAAAAAGAAGAAAATCGACCGCTCATGAAAATGGAGCACTTGACTGCAGTTATACAATAACTTCAAAAGTGGCATTTGAACTGTATTGCATAGCATGAGTTAGGTATTCCGTATTATTCATCTAAAAGCCAATAAACACCAACTAATAGGGCTACAAGTTTACAATGTAGTCCTTTTTTTGGTTTGACAACTTATCCCATTGGAACAACTGTAAGCGGTGTAAGTGGGTTAATGTCACTTAACTATGATTCTTTTTAGCCAACATATATAATTATCAAACAGTTGCTCCATATTAGACAGTACACACAACCAAGCTGCGTCTGTTCTCCTATGCCCCTCCAGACCTCTAAACCTTGGCCAGGCCTTGCATCTTAAAATGGGAATAATGTCCACATATACCCACAGTAATGACAGCAATGGAAAATAATATGCCACTCTGGGTTCTTACCTCTCAATTCCTTCTCCAACTTCCAGCCTGACAAAACTCCCAATCTTCACTAGGGAACCGACTTCCTTGCTTAAATTATCCAGCACAGTCTGAACAATTATGCACATGCAGAGTAAGTATCATTTGATAAATTTCAGGAGAGGACGCGGTGTTCATTGCCTAAGTATATGCCTCTACATAAATAACAATGTCATTGTCAAGATAAAAAGCCAATTGATGTCCTTGTTTACTTACCGCAACATTCATTGTATCATCAAGAACATACTTTTGCTCCATTAGCACAACCTCCTCATAGTATTTTCGCAAACGTCCTTCTACCATTTTTTCTATGGCCATCTGTGGTTTTCCTGATGCTTCAGCCTGTAGTAAGATGGAACAACACTTAGAAGTGGTTTTTTATATGCAGAAGTTAGAACACTGAAAGCGAAAAAAAAAGTAACAAAAACAAACCAAACAAAAAAAATTATAGTAATGAGATTCTATCACGGTTATTAGTTAAACTCCAGATCAAGTCTCTATTCGTTAAAGGCAGCCATAAGCAATAAATGAAGCATCAGGTCAGAGAAAACCCTCACTTGCCATTGAGCAGTATAGGGCCCCGCTATTCAAATATCATTAAGCATATTTAACACAGAATGGGAAAGCATAATATCAAATAACTATAACTGGACCTCTATGGTAAACTAAAGAAATGAAAATATTCACATGGATAGCCCACTATATGTTAATGTCTTACTCAAAGAGTCCTTAAAAAGAGTTAAGAGTAACTTGCGCCTCTACTTTTGGTTTACTCCATACCATTAGCATTTCATTATGCCTTAAGACTTAGCTAGATTTGCCTTACATAAATGTGTACTCGGGTTGTGAAGACCTTCCTTGTTCCATTCTATTATCACAATGGTTGATCTTACATTAATGTGTGCACATCAATTTATATACTTTTAGATCCCGGGAGTAAGAGAGAACTACTTACGTCTTAGTTCAATAATAATGGAAAACAAGTAGGTTTAGTAGTAAATTTCTCACAAGAAAAAAGAAATGGAGCACAAGTTGAGCAAAGTAATTGAGTTCCTAGCAGAACTACTATTCCAGTGAAGCTGACTTTGATAAGTCAGTATGCTACTACAGTATATCATCAACAGCAGCCCAGGATGATCGATTGGGTGAATAGCCCTAGAAATAATGTCAAACCAAAATCATTTAAGCTATAAAGTTTACCTGAGATGTGAGAAATTCACGCTCGCTCTCTAAAGCATCAGCGGAAACAAGCTCCTTTGTGAGGAATAATGGTTTTTCTGCCACAATATGCATGGCTATTTCCGATCCAACTTTTTGAAGCTTAGCCAAGTCGGTATTTGGGTCCTCCACCTCTAGAGATAAAAGGCCAGCAATACGACCCAATCCTAAAGGAAGATGCAAGAGTTAGGTTACACGAGCCAGAGCTTCACGCAATGGGTATCTTAAGAGCAAGTTAGAAGAGACTAATTAACCTGGCTGAGGACTTGAATGAAGGTATGTAGAAATGACACCAGGCGAAGTTTTTGACATTGAAAAGCATCTCCTCAGTTTGACATTTTCCCCCATCATAGCTGCCAGATCAATGACTGCTTCTTGAACACTCTTCTCCCCACTCAATTTCGGATGAGCAAGATTTAGCGTGAACCGCTGTAACAATAAAAATCTAAGCCACTAACTTCTAAGAAAATTATCTATAAAAGTAATACTACCTACATCCCATTTCTACTCTCCTCACTTGACTTTGGTGATCAACAAATGTCCAGTTTGATGTTTTGAACATTAACTTCTCTAGAAATAGATAAAGATACAATGTAAAATGTCGCATTTTATTCGTCAATACTATCCTTGTATTATCATTTATAAATGTTGATGTTATGACATATTATGAGAAAATATTGGTCAAAGTTGACATAAGTTGACCACCAAAACCAGAAAAGCCAAATTAAATAGGATAGGGGGAGTAACGACAAAACTGATCAACAACCAACTCTCACCTCCAAATAGTCAGGCGACAAAGGCAATGCCTCGGAAACTTGCTGGGAAGGACCCTCAGACAATACCAACTTTGCTAAAGACAGAGCCTAATGACAATCAAAAGGAACATTACATTGAATGAGTGTCTCAGTAGCAGCCTCAGTTTAAGCAGCACGATATTGAGAAAAAGAAATACTTTGAGCAGATTTAAGAAGCAGATAAAAATAGCTACAAAAAATAAGGTTTCTACATAACAATGACTATGTGCATACTAAAAAGTACTGTCCCCTTTGACTTTACACAAACATTAAGACACTCAAAATTTACCATGGAAAGTGACAATATTTGTGTTAGTACGGCAACTAGAACATTATCCTAGATTCCTAGTTCCCCAAGGACTCCCACAAATGGAAATAAGAGCGTTAGATAGTTAGATGTATGCCTGCCTTACCCTTATGCTACCAACCACCAACACAACAAAGAGAATGTGAGGATTTTCCCCGTGACCCAAAAAAAAAAAATGCACCGATAATTACAGGGAACTCCATATTTGTGTATAAATGATACTCAGTATTTGATTTAAGGTAACCAGGAAACAGATAACTAGGCAGGTGGGAAAAATGACCTCCATGATACAATCCATTCTTCCTATAATATTTCAGGCTAAAGCAAATATGTCCAAGAAATCATTTACAACAAACGGCAGCTATTAAATCAAAGTAGGATCCAATACTGACCACATATTGGAATATATCATTCCTCGCAACAAAGTCTGTCTCACAATTCAGCTCAATAACAGCAGTTCTATTATCATCCGAAGCCAAGGCAAGCAACCCTTCACTAGCAGTTCTAGACGACTTCTTTGCAGCCAGATAAACCCCTCTTCTTCTCAATTCTTTCTGAGCCGCCTCTACATGGAAACTACTATCATTAAAAGTCTAAAAATCAACGTTTTTCAATATTTCACTAGCTCAAAACAATGGCAATCACAAATTCACAACCCTTATTGGCAAGAACAAACAAACCCACCCAACTATGTCTACCACACAAATTATAATAACTACTCCCTGTCTCAAAGATGCCTCTCAGGTCTAGTTAAGTAGTTATATCTTTGATCATACAATTTTCGTACTTTGGGAGGTATTAATGAGACGGGATTAATACAAACTGGCGCAAACTATAATAACTACTCCCTCCGTATCAGAAATACCTTCCATTTTTCCACAACTTTCACCAGCCCGAATGTATAATAACTACTCCCTCCGTATCACAAAAAAAATGGTCACATTTTGCCAATTTACACGGAAAAGACCTTCGTACACTGGAATTACTGGTCTAGTTATGACTTAAATCGTGCAAATTCCACATCTCGTAATCTAATTTCTGAAACGGGGTAATATAAACTACTCCGAAATAACTTACATTTATCAATCTTTACTTGGTTTCACAAATACCTTCCATTTCTACGTATCTTTCACCATTTCGGAGGTATCAGTTCAATAGTGACCTAATTACAGTTTTCGTATTCTGGAAGGTATTTCCGAGACGGAGTATAATAAAGTAATAAACTACTAGTGAATCGTATCGGAAAATTGTGAAAATTACCGATATTCCAATCGCATTCGACAAGAGCAGATTTTACATCTTTGATGGGAGCACTAGTTAGTTCTCTAAGTTGCTTAATACGACTTATTTGATCTGCTTTCTCCGGCGATGATGATGCAGATGAATAATTTCTCAAGAACATACCAATTGAATGATGTTCATCAACAATTGATTGATGCCCTCTTCGATTTAATACCATAGTGGAAAATCCATGGGTTTTGGAACCAGTTTTCCGGTATAAAACCCTAATTGCAAGCTTTGCACTCGCATTAAAAGCCATTTCTGGGATTTGATTCGAATTCTTATGATTGAGTCAGGTAAAGTGGAGAGATTGGAAAAGGGGAGTGATTAGGGTTTATGAAAATGACGAGGGGTTTAGGAGAGGGCGGATTAATTTGGGGGATTTTTTATTTTTTTAAATAAGGTAACTGGGTAGATCCGTGTGAAAGGTCGCGATTTTTTTTAAACCGTGATGTATGTTTATCTCTTTATCATAGGATAAATATAAATATATTCCGTGATATTTAAGATATATTTATAGTAATAATATGACAATAAATTATGTAAATTAATAATCTATCTATAGCGATCATTATCATTATATCATCATTATCATTATTCATTATATTCATTATCATCATTATCATTATTCATTATATATATATATTAAAGAATCTTGTGAAAACGTTTATACAAAATTTAAAATTGTCTCAAATCTCATTTGATATGAATATTAATAAATAAATAAATTTAGGTAGATTTTTTGAGAGGTTTCTACATATAGTACCCCTCTATTTTCAGGTTTTCTACATGCATGACACCCCTCTAATTTTGAAACACATGTGGTACGATTAATCTTTACGATAAACTAATCAGACCTCTCTAATTTTGAAACACATGTGGTACACTTAATCTTTACGATAAACAAATCGATGACCCTACCTCGGAATTCTATCAAATACTTGGTTAATGTATGAATAAATAGAGATCTCTAATAAATAAACACAAATTCTCATTGGAGACGGCGACTGTCCGTCACAAGTTCTGAAGATGGATAGTGACCTTCTCACATAATGCAAGTTGCACTATCCATATGATGTCCCACTCTCTCTCACTTGCATGTCCACTTACACTTTTGTGAGACCAAAGTATCCGTCTTCAGCTTGTGACGGAAATTATTCGTCACAAGCAAGACTCTTTGATAAATAAATTGAAGAACTATGTAACTCCGTGATCTGGAATAAGCAGCATGTGATTGCTCGATTAATAGGTTTTGAAATTTGCTCACATTTTAAATTTTTTTTTTTAAGGGAAAAATCGTTTCATTAATCAAAAGTCTCATGGTAGTTATAACAAATTATTAAATAGGTAGAATATGGTCACAATGGATATTATCAGCACGCTATGTTCGAATATCAAAGATAAAGGACACATAATTCTATGTATGATACTCTCTTCCGTTCATTATTTTTTCCAATGATATTTTCATAATAAATATAAATATTTTCATTTTATCTTTTAGAAATTACCTATTTTTCAACTTATTTTTGGTTAAAACAATTCAACTTCGACCCAAAAGAGTGAAACGAGAAGATAAATCCGAATGGTAGGGGGTATGTGGTAAAAGTATAAGTATGTCTTTCAAGACTAAGATGATGTGTAAGAAATTGATATTACAATTAGTAGATACTCAGTGTTTTGTTTATGATGGTGATTAGGAGAAAATCATTTTTTTTATTTTATTTTTTTTTTTTTTTTTTGAATGACGTGGGAACCCGCAACCGCTACCTTTGGTGCGCACTGGGTAAACCCCCGAGCATACGTGATAGCCTGCAAACCACGTACGCTAGGTTAACCACCCTTTTTTACGGGGTGACAGGCTCGAAATCTAGAAGGCATAGCCTCAAGCCCATTTACCCCCAAGATCGCTCTCGGTGAGGCTTGAACCTGTAACATCCCCATTTATTTAAGAGCCTTTAGCAAGACATTCTCAAATAAATAGAAATGTTACCATCTCGGAATGTCCGAGGTAGTGAATAACAAAGTAAAACAAACCAAAGTACTTTATACAAAACTGATTAAATTTAAACTTTTGGTATTACAACTACTACGCAAGAATAAAAGTACAACTGTAGGTGATAACATCTAAGTATGTGATCAAATTCTAAGTAGATCCAAGCCATGTCTCTCTCCTTGCCCAAGCTCCTAGTCCATCTGTCTCTGACCTGTAGAATCTACTCCTCATTCCGGATCATCGTAGGTGTTCACGAATACACTGTCAACCTCGCGGTTGAGTAGAATAACACAATAATTATAATGCAACAGTTAAATGATATGCAAATGCCATAATATGCTCGAGCTCAATCTCAATCTCAATCTCATACCCGTGCACCAAGCCATACCGAACCTCCCGGCAGACTATAATCGGTCGTCACCGAACACCAGCTCAATAGCTGATAAGACACCAGGCCTGGTCTGCAGAACCACCCTGGGCTTTATATCAGAACAATATCTGATCCATAACTTTCTCAGTAACCAATGCATATGCTATGCTCATGAATGCAATGATATAATTAATCAATCATGCTATCAAATAATGAAATGCTCATGACATTACCAATAATTCACAATTAATCCAACCAATATCAATCTTACATCAATCATGCTCAGCATCCATAACACACAATACCACATCCATTCATAACACATCATAGAGTATAAGGTCAGTGTATCCTACCTGGAATAGCAATTCGGAAACAAGCAAACACCGTCTAGAAATACTCCTCCTCGAAATCAGTTCCTATAAATATTACTTCATATCAATTTCTATCCATACCATCAACATTACTAAATTAATTACTTATACATATCAAATATCGTTAACCAAATACAAACTTACTAAAAATAGTATTTACTAAATATAGCACACAATCACTATACAATTATTACTAACTCAATAACATATATGGCTCTTTTAAATATATTACTCATATTCTCAATAATAATAATATTATAAATATAAACATTAACAATATACCTCAAAAACTAAACCAAAATATACCACCATACAATTATTAAAATCTAACAATACTAACACCATCAATAATCATATATTTATCTAATGCAGAAGCCAAGCTGCTGACGTGACATCACTAGAAAAAAGCTTTGTCCTACGTGTCGCGTTGTAAAGCATCCTAGAGCTATTGTGCAATTAGATTCAACCTAGAGCTATTGTCCAATAACATTCAAGATATGGTATAATGGTATAATAACTATTCCAAGATTTCACGGACTAAATCTATGGAATCACAAGATTTCATTCCATATATTGAAACAATAAATAATGACAGTTTTGGCTGAAGATTAATTCCGTAGCACGGCCTAAATCCTAGAGTTAGCAATCAATAATCACCGAACAAAAAAATACCTACAAGTATTTTTTAGACTACATTTTCGATTTACATATGGGTCGGAATAATTACGGGTCGGAATACCTACAAGAAATTTTTAGACTACATGTTTTTATGGTTTAATCGTTATTAAATATGGGTCGGAATAATTACTCTTCATCGGTATATACACTTATGTGAGCGTCGTGATTTATTAGACTACATTTTCGATTTATTGTAAGACATCTGACTATTCACGTGAATGCGAAACATTTTAACAACTACGGAGTATTTATTTAATATAGTAAATAGTAAATGAGTGGTCATTTAATAATTTTGGAATGTCTTCGTGTAAGATGTCGCGCGCAATAAGTGTTATTTATTATATGAACATCTTTAATAAATATAATTAAAAATACGTTTTTTTAACTCAACTATACATTTACTACTCACGTCTCATCAGATTATTTACGTTTTGCTTTTATTGTACGATATGTAATATAAAACTTTATTTTATATATGGGTTACATATTTTAAAAATGGTGCAATGAATAATTAAAAGTATACAAATTCTATTGTAAGTCTTGATCATCTTAATGAACAACTATATGATAGCTCATGTATACCGTCATACCGACATGTGTCATAAATAATTCAAAATTTATTTATATGTATATAATTAATCAACTTTCTTTGATATTATTAATTACGGTATTCATCTAAAGTTAAAAACAGGCCACAGTAAATAATTAATTTGCTTATCTCCAATATTATTAACTATATTCATCTAAAGTTTAAAAAACAGACCCGTGAATTTCACGGGTTACAACCTAGTTACTAATAATATCACAACAATAACAATAAATATAATATTACAACAATAACATTAATTATAATAAGAATAACATGTGTAAACAAAACAGCCCCCTCAGACCCCGGGTTCGAATCCCACGACCAACACAAAAAAAACAGTCCTAAACATAATAAATCAGTCCCCACTTCTCCCTTCTACTCACCCGCGCACCCACTTTCAAGGCCACGCCACCACCAACCAGGCCACCCCTAGCCACCACTATCAACCCCACTCTCTAGCATGTACCGTCAACCACAACCACCACACTCTTGCTACACCCTGCACCCACCATACACGTCCTAACGCGCCGTCCAAAACCCGCCTATGCAAACACTATTACCCTGTTTTCAGCAACCATTCCTAACTCCCTATTTTCTCACGCTTCTCTCTCCCTCCACTGTGCCTCACACCACCTCTGGCCACCACCTTTGCCACCACTGGCTCACGGTGGTTCCACGGGTGGTCCTCTTCTCCTCTCGTCTCACCTAAAACACCTGAAAAACCACCACCAAAGCTTCCTGCCACTCGCGATAATGCCCTGTTTTCGTGGATTCGTGAACAGTGTCATTTTTTCCCCCCGCAATATTCGCCACTAACCACCACTCACGGCCACCACAAAGGTACCATGGCGCTCGTCACTATCCTAAGATTCTACATCCACCAACCCAGGTGCAACCCATCTCCATTCGAAGGTCCAAAAATCGACTCAAGCAGCCCTAGTCAACCGGGTTTTCTGCTCTGTTTCTGCATCTCATGTTCTGCCGCCTCTAACAGGCTGTCTATGGGTGTTTGCGACCACCCTGCTCTACCCTACCACCACCACAACAACCTATGGGCCTCCTACTTCAACTATTCAGGGACTTGTAACATTAACGGACTCAAAATCATCATTCGATTTGCACAAGAAACGAAACAGCGTGAACACAAACATGCGACGGTTGTTAGAAGTAAGGCTTACAGTGGTCACGGTGGACGACGACGGTGGTGATGATGATTGCAGTCCTCTCGATCTTCCTAAGTTCCGCGGTGCCTGTAGTTTTCTTAGGGTTTTAGGGTGTCGATGCAAAGCTTTGGTATGTCGATGTTTGGTTTATGGTATATGGTATGTCGATGGATATGCTTGTGTCGATGGTTATGCCTAGGGTTTCATGTAGTTTACTTTGGTAACCGGGTCCCTTTGCTTATCTTACTCGGCCCGTTATACATATCCATGTAGTAATTCGTTTATATCTCGTTGTCAACCCGCAATTTAAAATAACGAGTACGTATAAATAATTTACACTAATTAAATTATGTAATTAGTGCTAACAAATATTAATTAAATTAATTATAAGAATATTATGACTTAAATAAAATAAGAAATTAAGTATAGATGAGAAATACATATAAAATATAAAATAATTTAAATTATAAAAGTATTATTAAAATTACAGAAATACGAATGAAACGTCATTTTATGAAATAATCATCAAATATAAAATAATTATGAAATACGAAATAATCGTAGAAATACGATTTATAAAATAATAACAGTTTACGTAAAATACCTTATAAACATTCCATTAGAAATACTTGTACAAAACACGGTTTGACTGTCGTTGACCGAGACTAAAAATACGGGTATTACAGAACCTGAGACCCTTGGGAATGTGGCCCAAGTTTTAACCTGAGAAAATCATTTATTCAAGATGATGGAATGATACATCGTATATCAATGTGATTATAGGTTACTTTTGTGTTGTAAATGATCATTACAAATCATTTATGTTGATTTTGAGCATTAAATTCTAATATATTAATATAAATTGTTTATGTAAAATTTGTGCGCTAAAACTAATAAAATTTTGTAAGTATACGTTTTATAACTTATTTTTTTTATGACAGCCGTAAATAAGCTTATTACATACTCATGGTTTCATTGGCTAAACCACAAGCCATAATATTAAGATACATACAATGAGCACGACTCAAAAAGACGTACGTACATACAACATTATTGAAAATAAAGTTACAACTTCTGATTAAACTAGTGCGATAGATAAGGTATCGGGTAACAGCATGTTGGTGGGCATCCAACTCAACCAACTACACAGCCAAACCTCATCTCCAACCTGCCAATCACATCTCAAAACAGACAAAAGTACCCCAATATTCTAGACCTCACTTCAAACCAAACAAGCGACGGAGACAAACAAACCAAACAACAAACACAACGAAAGCTTCATGCAAAGTTACTCTAGCCACACACACGTCATAAACAACCAAAGGATCGATGGAATTAAACAAAACGAAACCTCCCAGGACCACCACCCTACAAGCAACAAGACTAGCCTATAGGACACATGTACATGAGACACGGGAAACAGACCGAATGGTGGGGAAAGTGAGGAGATCACCAAAACAGTCAATACCACAACCACAAATAACAGAAATGACGTCGCCGACGATCGCAAGTGACACAAGAAAAGAACCATCACAAGGTGAGGGAGATGGGGGATCACCAAACCAGTCATAGACATCCACCACCGAAAACATCAACTTAAGCACTGGTCAGATTCTTCTAAATTATCCACTATTTAATCTTCGTCATATTTTTTGCGAAGACATATTTGGAGTGGCTATTTCGCTTGGGGTCCGCCCTCATATGTACCAAAAAAAACGTATTTGCTAAATCTCGCACACAGTTTTACTATTTCCGCACACTTTACATCCTGATATTTCAATCATACCATCACCTTAAAAACAAATTATAAAAAGTTGTCTCCCTTATCACCCTCTTAAAACTTAAAAACAATTCGTTAATAATGTGTCAAATGATTTTGGACCTAATCCGTACATATTATAAGTAACCGTTTTATCAACAATTTTATTAGCACACGTCTGTTAATTAATTAAATGAATGTTTTTTTTAAAAAAATTGTATAATTAGAATCTCGCTGAATCCCAAATCCAAAGTTTATGTTGAGGAGCCTTAAAATCGTACATATCATAAGCCATGAACTCGTATTTTGCTTAACAACTCGGGTTTTGCTTAATTATAGATTACCATTCCAATTGACTTTCATCTTGATTTTCCATATCATCAAATCACTAACTCATGTGAATCAATGCTTGATAGTTTATCGAGACATTTTGAAAATTTTATATTTTTATGACTTTGGACTCGTTTCTTTATGAGTCTAGAAGTGGGAGGGCTAAATTCGAGCACTCAACAAAAAAATGTGCAAAATTTAGTAGAATTATGCGTAAGATTTAGTAAACTTTTGTGAGATTTAGCATATCCCGAAAGAAAAATAAAATTAAAAATTTCTAGGATGAGTGGTTTACGTGCGTGCCTACAATACGTGAAGGAATCGTAAATTATTCTGAAAACAAAGCATAAAGAAGCAAAGAATTGATTGAAAACAACAAAAAAGGCAACAAAATAATATTGGCTCCCATATTGTTGGCATTTCTTCCTTTAATCCTCCTCCCTCCATAATCAATAATCATACATCGTCAGAATTTTATTTTTCTGATCAACTTTTTTTTTATTCGTTCATCTTCCTTCCTCCATTAATCTCTTCAATCACCTCCTTATCTTTTCGGTAAGTTTTTCATTTCAATCTTTATGAATTATGATTATATAAAATACTCGTGAATTTTGTTCCGCGTTTTGCATTTGAGACGATTTTGTAACGTTTAATCCGTTATTACCTCCGTTTCAATCATTTGTTGGAGTATTAGTTTACGTAATTGAACAGGAGCAGGACATTAAATTTTGTGAGATCAATCCATCGACAATTGAATAATTTTATGAGAAATGTCATATATTGATGAGAATTTGTGATTTTCATAGGGTTTTGATTGATTGATTGATTGATTGATTGATTGTTTGGGATGTAGAGAAAAGAAGAAAGTATTATTTGATTGGTGGTGGAGGATTGAGAGGAGGAAATGTCAGGTCCTAGAAGAAGTATTTCGTCGTCATCGTCTCATACCAGGAACAAAGCTATAGATAATGGAGGCCCTTCTGAACCGCCTAAAAAGCCCCTCACTTCCCAACGATCTTTGTATGATTCTATTTTCTTACCTTCTTTGTCCAATTATGTCTTTGCATTTGCATTTATTGCTGTTGGTTTTATGTTTCAATTCTCAAAATTCGCCCACTTTTATAATTAAGGTTTGAGAGCGATGTTTTAACTGACATAGTAATTAAGGTTTGAGAGCGATGTTTTAACTGACATAGGGTGTTGAAGGACCGCACTCCTTACACCTACGGCAACCATTATTATCGCCAAGTAGTAGGAAAATAGTGATGAGAAGTGAAATATTGTCAATTTTCATTGATGGTGTGCAAGTTTGTTGTAGGATGGATTTCCTGGTGTTATTGACTTCGTTAGCCTATTACAGCATCCATGTCCCTTTCATAGGGGATGTGCCACACACTTAATAGACTTGTTACAACTTGTAATGCTACAACAAACGTACAGCAGTTTGTCTATAACAACCTACCTGTCTGGAATAAACTATAGCGACTTTCATGGTTGTCTTATGTCGAGCTGGAGCACGGGCTTTAGCTCCAGTTTATCCTTCTACTTGTGCGTTTCATTATTTTCATATAAGGCAGTCAACTTCTTGAATCTCGTATAGGGATGTTTCTTTGGTGGGCGATACATAGTGAAGTTGTAGGAGACTTTTGGATCTTAGGAGTGTTAGCTTTTGTCTTGTGGGCGTTCATCACTGAAGTTGGCTACAAATGTAATTATGAATACCAATGGAATTATAGCTTGGTGCAGCATGCAACAATAAGAAGTTTGATGCAAGTCAGAATAAATGATGAAATGTCATAAGAGTGAAGCAAAACAATGAAAATGATAGAGGAAAGCTTTTCAATATGATGATTGATAGGCTTCCAAATGAGTAAGAAATGCATACTCTGGGAAAAGAAAGAAAGAAAGAGTGTTGGGTTTCTAACTTGAAATAGTAACCAGAGAACTAAGCCAAGAAGATTGATGTTTCACCTTGCATTACACCCACCTAACCCAAGTATTTATAGGATACTTAGCTTGGAGAATAAGTAAGGAAAGAGATAAATTACTAAGCTGCCCCTACTTTCATTTATGATGTGTATCAATACCGACCCCGTGAAATGATCCTTGTCCTCAAGGATGAGATTAACTCCACAAGGACATTCCTTACATTGAGGTAGGTAATTTCTGCAATGGATTAGTAGCTGCAAGATTGGAGCAATTCCATCAGGATCAAAGTCAAAGATAGCGTCATTTTGATTGTGTATGTCATACTTCAAAGACACATCTGGCTCCCATTCGAGCATTATGTTAGCCTTGGCCGCTTCCTAGACGACTCTCCTTGTACCCCAAGTTTCACTTGTGAGATAGTCGATATTACTACCTGGATCAAAAACCCAAATAAGTGCAGGCCATTGTTTCTTCCCCACAAAGTGACAAATAATGGTATGAAGTAGGGCTTCCACTATAAGCATCGCATGTTTCAGTTTGTAGAGATTATAGGTTGACAAATCCACTTTGATGCGAGAAGCATCAGTAGCATCTTGAAATATAAGCCAAAAGGATTCAAGGATACCAAGATGATAGATATATGTATACCATTTATCGTTTATCCGCTTAAGTAAATCAAACATACCATATTCAGAGAATACCACCTTTACACAACAAAATTGACCTGGTACCTTGCATTTGTAAGAATTATCCCATACAAAATTCATAGCATCAGATTTGGAAGCCCGGGCATATTGAATTTGTATCATTCCCTCACCAATGAAATCTCCATTCACCCTAAAAAGTGTCAAAGAAGACATCCTTGTCTTGTAAAAAACGAGCCACACATTCACCAACACACTTGAATGCAGTAGGAATTGCATTCAACTAGAGTCAGAGAAAAAGAGGCAAGAGCAACCAGCTTCCCGTAACCTTTTCCATACCCAATTCCAGCTATTCGTGACCCTTGTTGCAGTGGTTGACGCTCAAAACACTTCAGAAGAAATTTAATCATGGTTTGTTTCTTCATTTTCATAACATTAGCAAACTTCAGCAGAATACCGGGTAAGAAATATGCAAAGGCCCCGAAAGTTAGACCCATAGTGAGCTTTAATGTTGAGGCAAGTATCATAATTCATTAATTGGACCATGCTAAATGGATCTGACTCCTTGAATAAGCTCACAATATCATCAATATTGCCTCTCCCTTGACACAAACACCACGCTAAACTTATCACCAAAAACAATGTGGATGATCATCCCGTAGAGAACATTGACAATGAAGGCTACTTGTATAAAGGTATGGTTAAAGAACAACTCCCTCTGCTTTGTGCGACTAGAAATGAAGGCAGATCGGAAAATTATTGTGTGTAAGTGTGTGAGGGGATCTTATGTGGACCGTGTCTTCCTTCCCCTTGAAAACAACCTTGTCCTCAAGGGTGATGGAAATAACGCCATCTAGTACTGGCTAACATAAGTCGTAAAGGCTTTTATATAATACATGGAGTGAAGTGTGTTGGCAAACATCAACTTATGTCCATCATTCACCCCACTTTGGGAAAGCATTGAACACCTATACCTCCGGGGTCAAAGACAATTAGTCTAAGGTCGAAGACATCATATAATAAAGGTATTTGCAGAGTATATGTATTGATGTTAGCAAACGAAATAAGCCTACTAAGATCAAAGGACTGAAACCATATTGGCCTTTTCGGGATACTAACAGCACCATCATACTCAGTTTTAAAGTAATGCTGGCCACATAACAAACCATAATCATGTTGAAAACAAGGGAATCAACTTGTATTCTTCGGCCTCTGCCCCCGAGCTAAACTACCAAATAT
Organism: Silene conica; assembly: GCA_029255685.2. NCBI lineage: Eukaryota > Viridiplantae > Streptophyta > Magnoliopsida > Caryophyllales > Caryophyllaceae > Silene > Silene conica. Next base: position 77,963,877 of record CM055317.2, read on the forward strand.
TTTATTCGGACTCAAGTACCTAGTCTGTATTGCAGGAAATTGAAGAAAGGGCTTAGTTATAACCTTAACCAATGATGGTATTACTTTATTTTCGTGCACGGTGGTAGTCTCCGCTGGTATAGAGTCGTTTTCTAGCTGGCACATTTCGTCGAACATGTTGTCTGCATTTAGCATTTCTTCATCATCGGCAGACGTGCACACAATATGTTGCTTATCATCACATCCACCGGATATATCCCCCCCACAACTTTTGCACCTTGAGCCATTTTCCGAATATAATCTGGTAGAGACATTTCACCAAACAATTTGCGAGTTGTTGGGTTTCTCACATCTTCAGAAATATAGTCAACTCTTGGCTCAACTTCATGGTCACTAGATTGGGTATTATGGTCATTGTAAACCATGCCTGACCCAGGCTTTTAGTCACCTTGAGTGGAGTCAAGTTCAGCAGCTTTGGCAGCTTGAGCCATTTCTGAATAAAGGTTGGAATTAGCAATTGATGGAGCACTTGGTGTGTGATCTGGCCTTTGCTCATCTTGTGTATGATTATAGCCAATTTCTTGCCCAATAACGCATACACTATCTTGTACCTTGTTCTTCTTATATATTTGCCAGTCCTTATCAACACTTTTAAATGCTTTAGGGTCTATTAGCTCAGTGTCGGAATTGATGTGGTAAGATATGAGTAAACTTGCAATCACCGGAGAGTGAAGTCCTCTAGTTACCGCCGTTTGAACTTGACTTAGGCCTGAATCTGGTTCGGGAATTTTATCAAACCCCTGTTGGGTGTTGATTGTAGTATTACTACTTTTCTGCAGATTGCTTGCCATTGAATCCTCTGTCACCTCATTATTGCCGGTTTGAGTAGTGGTAGTAGTAGTTTTTGTAGTAGTAGTAGTAGTAGTAGAGAGATGATTCCCTTTAAATTTGATGGAGTCACCAACAACATAATGAGGAGTGAACCATGGCAATTTACTGTTCTCAATCTCCCCTTGAGCAGCCAACCCTTCAACGGCTGCCGCCAATTTCTTCATTTCAACTTTCAGTGACGTGATATCATCAGGTGAAACCATATTTTTCTTTTCTTTTTTTTGATAGATTGGCAGTCACTAGTCCGAGGATGGACTAGCTCTGATACCAAATGATGCAAGCCAGAATAAATGAATGAATGTCATAAAAGAGTAAAGCAAAACAATGAAAATGATAGAGGAAAGCTGTTCAATATGATGATTGATACTTGATAGGCTTCCAAATGAGTAAGAACTGCAGTACTCTTGGAAAAGAAAGAGGAGTGGGTTTCTAACTTGAAATAGTAACCAGAGATTTTAAGACAAGAAAATTGTTATTTTACCTTGCATTACGCCTAACCCAACTATTTATAGAATAATTAGCTTGGGGAATAAGTAAGGAAAGAGATAAATTACTAAGCTGCCCCTACTTTCATTTTTGACGTGTATCAAAGTTCTTCTAAGTGAATAAAGTGATGATATCTTGATATTGCTGTATGCTTAGCATGCTTGTATGACGAGGAAGAGATTGAAAATGCTAAAATCTGTCCTCATGTAGGTTCTTCGGTTCACCTTCAAAAGGCTAATACTTAAAATGTGCAGGGGCTTAACTGGAGAGAGAACAGTGAAGCGATTGCGACTGTCAAGGGCTCTTACTATTCCTGAAACTACAAGTGTGCATGATGCTTGTAGGCGAATGGCTGCGCGTAGGGTAGATGCTGTATTATTAACAGATTCAAATGCTTTACTCTGTGGGATCCTTACAGATAAGGTTCATAGTTACTCTTCCTTGAGCATTCGATTGTTGGCATTTAATCCATGTTATGTTTCATGATGTATGGACGGTATTCTACTTTCTTACACAATCTGTGTGCTACATCAAGGATATTGCTATAAGAGTAATAGCTACAGAGCTAAATCTTGAAGAGACACCTGTTTCAAAAGTGATGACCAGAAACCCTACATTCGTTCTTTCCGACACTTTAGCTGTAGAAGCATTGCAGAAAATGATTCAAGGTACGGATAACATCAGAGTTACTTTAAGTTTATCAACTTCTCCGATTAGGTTGCAATTTAGAAGGTAGTCTGATCCTGATGATGTCTTTGCAGGAAAGTTTAGACATCTACCAGTAGTGGAAAATGGGGAGGTTGTAGCTTTACTTGATATAGCAAAATGCTTGTATGACGCTATTGCACGTATGGAAAGGGCTGCTGAGAAAGGTAAAGCTATCGTGGCAGCTGTTGAGGGTGTTGAAAAAAACTGGGGTTCATCAGTCTCTGGTAAGTTAAGAGTGAAATATATGAAATTGTGTTGGTGCAAAATAGTTTGTTTGCTGTTTATGGTTCCTTTTAGGTTATTTTACCCAAAATTATTATTTTTTCTTTTCTTCTGATGATTAAGTTTGAGTTGTTTTGCTGAATGTTGGCTATAATTTGCTGCTTACAGGCCCCAACACGTTCATTGACGCACTGAGGGAACGCATATTCAAGCCCTCTTTGTCAACAGTTCTTTCTGAGCATTCAAAGTAGGTAATATCTCTTGTTTTATGGACGTTTCATTTGGCATATTATGCCTTTAAAATTACTGTTTATCTAACAAACTTGGATGGTATTTTGTCAGGATCATAACAATATCACCAACTGACACCGTTTTATCAGCAGCCAAAAAGATGCTTGAATATAAGTTGAGCTGTGCTATTGTGACTATCGAGAATAGACCAAAGGGAATCTTGACGTAAGTATCTAGAATAACCGTACCCAGTGTCAAGTGTCTACGATGCTTCAGTGTGCATTGGGTGCATTTCTTTTTGGCTTTTTTATTGGTCATTGGATTCTTTGCCTTTTGGAAACTTGGTGTAATGCACAATTTCAATTTCCTAATGACGTTTATTTGCCGATTTTGACAGCTCCAAGGATTTATTAATGCGGGTAATTGCGCAAAACCTTCAGCCAGATACTACTCTTGTGGAAAAGGTAGTGAATGAAACTCTTCTTGGATTAGTGTATATTTGATTTTTTCTAAACGGCAACAATTCCATCTATTATCATCTATATATCTTGTTGTTGGACTAATTTAATATTTTCTGCTCATTCCTCATATGTGCAGGTCATGACGCCCAATCCAGAATGTGCAACTGTTGACACACCTATAGTTGATGCTTTGCACAACATGCATGATGGAAAATTCCTGCATTTGCCAGTAGTTGATAGAGGTATATTTTATGATGTAATTTGTTTTTAGTAGCTATTTTATATAACATTTCTCACAGCTTTGCGTTAATTGGGGCAGACGGAGGTGTTGTTGCTGTTGTTGATGTGATTCACATCACCCATGCGGCTGTTGCCACTGTGAGTCTGCTTGCCCTTTTCTGTAGGATGCATAGATGCCTTTACTAAATCTATCCAAGTCTTAAACTTGGATGATTGTCTTTGCCATCTGTGTGTACTCTTAAATTTATACTTGTGATGGAGAAGCATAATTTTGATGTCTCTACAATGTCAATTCAAGGATCTATGGAATGGATGATTCTTTTGGTTGTAAAATTCTTTCCCTACCTGTTTTGGCTTGGAGCCTTAGAGGTGGCTGTTGTATGGAAGATCACTTTGTATTATTTTGACTTAGGCTTGGGCTGCTTTTTCTTATGAAGAAATGTCCTTTGCTTCTCTTTGTGACGTTTGGTGAAATAAGCATATAAACCGATTTGTTTTAGATATTTGAAGCTCATGATAATCAATCACCACTCAAAAGTGGTAAATGTTGTGCTTTGTTGTCTATGGTTTAGCATTATTTAACTGTGCAAATATTATTCCTTATGATTCATCACCTTTCCTATTTATCTGATAATTAGGTTGGAAATACCGGCGGTGTAAATACCGAGGCTACAGCAAATATGATGCAAACATTTTGGGATTCTGCCATGCAATTGACACCTGTAGACGATGATGATGACTCAAGGAGGTAACATCTCATTTTGTGTCAATGATGTAGGTATGGATTGTTCTTGAAATATTGTTGATTTTTTTTTCTTTAAATTTTTTATACCAGTGAAGAGTCTCAGAAACTGGCATCTGAAAGTGGCGAGACAGGGAGATCCTTCCCCGGTTCATCATTGCAGCCAAATACCTTTGCCTTCAAAATTGAAGACAAGAGAGGCAGGATGCATCGCTTCATATGTGGTGAGTACTGGGGATTATTATATTACACTTATCTTTTGTTTTATTCTACTACTTGTAGGGTAGGTGACAATTTTGGTTGTTTATAATTCAGGTACCCGGAGTTTAGCAGATTTAATCACTTGTATACTTCAGAGATTGGGTGATGATATTGATTGCAATCATCTACCACAGATTTTGGTAAGTATGGGCTTTTTCGCCAAACTCTTTTGAGTTCAGTAGTAATAGTTGATTTTATGTTTCTGACATGTGCTTGAAGATATGCTTACTTGTGGCTTCATGCTGCAGTATGAAGATGAAGATGGTGACAAAGTAGTACTGGCTACTGATGTTGATCTTATAGCAGCTGTAGATCATGCTAGGTCAGCTGAGTGGAAGGTAATGCTGATTTTTGAGGATCTAAGAAGTGTGACTCAGTTTGCTTCTCTAGTTGAACCAAAGACTAGATATCCTTTGGTAATGTAAAATGGCTCACTTGTAGTCACCCCCACGTAATTTAATATAGTATATCCAGTGCCCCCAAGTCCAAACCTGTCAGTGAAGAACACAGCATACCAGTTTTCTAATTAGCAGCCTTCTGTTAAAAGATGGAATTTCATGAACCAGATTAGGACTCCCAATGCTATGGATGAGGTCAATCATAGCAAAAAAAAATTTGGGGAACAAAATCAGCAGTAAAGCTTGTTAGACTTGAATAATAGGCATTGGATAGCTAAGCTCTTTCCAACTATTAGCTTTGGCAAGTCACCGAAATAGAACATTAATTTATACATTGCCTCTATCAAGGTTCTTGTGGGGCGAGCTGGGCGAGGGTGTATATTTATGCAGCTATATCACTGCTATGCTAGAAGTTGGTCTCTGATGAACACGCTGATCAGAAAGGATAGTTATTATCCTACTAGTTAGCAAAGACATAGAGGGCTGTCCAGTAGGAATGTAAAACATTTTATCTGGTCCTTTTTATTTGTGTCCGTGTGTATTGTGTGCTTTTGTTGTACTCAAACAAAGATTAGAGTGGATTTTGAACACCATTATGTTCTCAAATTTCCTACTAATGAAGTTGGACATCTGGCTCACTAACCCTTATAGCATACCTGCCTTACTCATCTAATGTTCATTTTGTTACATGAAAACGTAGCTCGGGATGTTTATTGTCTCTTTGTGCTGTTAGCACATGGTAAGATCGTGTATGTCCGACTCCCTCATTCTACCATTTGTAGGATCTCTTGACGTATTGGGATAATTTTTTTGGGATTTCTCGGGTTTCAGGAGGGGATGGTGATGGAGAGGGCACTATGGAGGGATATGATACATATGGACTTCTAATATTTGATGTTTTATTATGTTTTCTAAAAACATTATTTATTTTTGGATTTATTACACTTTTTTCCAAAAACTTTTATATTAAGTTTTACTTCATTTTTCAAAATCACTTTAAGCTTTATTCTTGATTTAATTTTTGCGTTTTTATACATGTGATAAGTTTGATTTAAAATCTATAAATCCCCTTTGTCTTTCATGTTCTGTTTCACTTCACTTCCTTTTTTTTCCTTTTCTTTCTTTTTTTCTCTTGTTGAAACGGGAGTTCATCCATAGTGGTTCCAAAGGATGATTCATGTCAGCCGACCTCAAAATTTTGGGATTAAGACTCTGATGTTGTTGTTCTTGTTGTTGAAGTGTTATTATAATGTTAGTGTTGAAAGTATTCCTGAAAATTGACTTGTAAATATGTTTTTTTTTGCTAAATCCTATTATTATAATGTTTTTTCTCATAAATTTTGAACAGGGCTTAAGACTTCATCTTGATTTTTTGGGATCACGCACTCGTTCTGGGTCTCTGAGGCTGGACTATGCTCAAACTGATGCATGGGCAACAGCATACAGTGGGGTTGCAGCTGGTGCAGCACTTGTTGCCGGATTGGGTGTGCTGGCATATATGAAGAGAAATGTTTGATGGATTTAACTTTGATCAAAGATCATGATTCTTTGAATGTTTTTACTTATTACCAGAATATGGTCCAACGGTCCAACCTCAATGGTTAAGTGGCAATTGGTTGATTTTCTGTTTTTGTTCAGGATTGAGAAGAGACTTGGGACTAATTGTGTCTTTGTATAGGTCCACTACATAGAAGTATAACACCACATTTCTTAACACAATCTCATTTGTAACACGTCCAACACGGTGATTTGTATTGTTTCTGGAAGATGAATAATTCCATAATTTGATTGGAAAATTTATAAAAATTACCAAAGTTGATATATTTAAGAATTTGTGCATTATGTTAAACAACCCGTGTAAATTACAGAGTTGTGACACTCGTCTAATTTTGCTGTAGATTTGTAGACATTTTCCACCCATTTTTATTTAGGATTGTGTTTTTTCACCTACAAATTTTACTCTTTTACATACGTCTTTTACAATTATACCCTTACCATTTCTTTTTCCTTCCTCACACATTTGTTTTTTTTTATCTCCTTTCCAACACGCTTTATCCATCCACATTTTGGGCAACTTGTCCTCCAGCCGACCATTCCCTAGCTTTTATGTGAAATATGTAAAGACTTGAGGACTCATTTACTGCACCACCAATCCGTTATTCCCTGGCTTATGTTATTTATTTATATCTGTGCATTTTTGCACGGTGCTAAACTAGTGAATACAATAATCTATAAACCAAAATTTAATTACCAAACACTTCTACCAAATCTGTTAATTGATATATTAGTAAAATTGTTAATCCAATTTGTTATTTACAATCTATTTGACCAATCTGTTTCTGCTAATAGATAATGCGGAAATGTGCGAAATAAAAAATCACTACAAATTATAATCAATAATAAAAACATGGACAACTTCTATTGAACTTATAATTTTAGTTTTTATAATCTTAATTAAGTTAAAATCAAAGTTAAAATCGAATCAAATCAATTTAGTTTAGTCAATTTCAATATAAAAACCCAAATTTTCATTAAAGACGGACCAATTCCGTTCCCTCAAGAAGACGAGCCAAAATATCATCATTTTAAGGACAAATGTGACCATGTGAAAAAACTACGTGTTATTCTGTTAACTTAGAAATTTATACGATTACATTTAACCTTAAAATGATAACATTTGACCCTCCTTTCGAGACTAAAAGCTAAAGGTCCTAAAAATACGCAACCGGTTAGAAAGGGTATTTGTTTTTCACGAAAAAGTATCGGCTTCCTCTTTAAAAGCGTCTTGAATAAGAATGTAATGTCGGATAACGACTGCCGGTTCATCATCTATTGCCTCCGTCGGACTTACCCATCCACCGCAACACCGCCCCCAAATCGAAACAAAGGCGTCACCTTCAATTGATTTCTAGGGTTTACTCCCTTTATTCAATTTCATTCATCAGCCGCCCATTACTTCATTTCTGTAATTCCTTTTACTCCTTTTCCTTACTCTTAATTTTCTTCAAATCACTCGTTATTCTTCACTTAATGCTTTTGTAACCCTAATTTTTATTTCATCTAAGTCAATTAAGAGGGTTCCTTTTAATTACAGGTTTCCCTTTAATGACTTGTTTTTTGGGGGAATTAGTAGCTTGTAGTGTAAATAAATAGTGATGTGTTTTAGGTATGCATTTTATGTATTTAATTGTGGAGTAATTAGCTTCAATTGAGATTATTGGAGCCGTAAACTGTAGCTCATGATGTAATTACTGCCTTATTTTCTAGGGCTAAGCCGCCTCCTGTGATATTATGCTGAGTGTGATACATGATCTAGTTAGTTAAGATCTGCATTCGTTCGAGGTATAAATGGTGGCTCATGAATTGATTCCTTGCCTACGTTTCTGAGGTTTAGTTGCCTGTGATTATATGTGATGTGATATATGAAGTAGTTTTAGTTATGATATGCATTGATCCGAGGCGTAAACAGTAGCTCCTGAAGTATTCCTTGCCTTATTTTTCGAGGGTTAAGCCGTCTCTGATTATATGATGAATTTTGATATATGAAGTAGGTTTACTTAAGATCTGCATTGATAAACACTTGTGGTTTATTCATGATTTAAGGAATGTGATTATTAGGGTTCTACCTCAAGTTTTAAATCTTTATCCCATAATACTAAATATACTCCCTTCGAGTCGGAGTGTTGGTAAACTCGCATCAAAAGGAAAACAAGAGCCAACACTCCGACTCGGAGGGAGTATTATTCTACCTATGATAAGTCGATATCTCATAAAATGCTCATACATCTCCAAATTTTGGCTTTGTCATCTTAATAAGGTTTAAAGGAATGAATTGAAGACAGTGGGTATTATAAACCTTGTGGAAACAATTGAAGTAGTCAAAGCTGAAATTGCAGATATGATTTTTGCGTCTACTGAAAGCAACTTTGACTCTACTCCTTGAGGCTAATCAGGTCCATTATTCAAAGTAAAGAACAAAATAGAAAATGAGTAAAAAAAGAGGAAGAGCAGCAGTGATAGTCCTAGGAGACATTGGTCGTAGTCCTAGAATGCAGTACCACGCCCTTTCTCTTGCTCGCCAGGCATCTCTCAAGGTAGATATTGTTGCATATGGAGGTTCTGATCCACACACTGCTATTCTTGAGCACCCTTCCATTTTTATTCACAGAATGGCAGAATGGCCAAAATTCACTCAAAAATTGCCTTGGGTGCTTCGTTGTATCATGCTTTTACTGAAGCCAGTATTTCAATTCATCGTGCTTCTATGGCATCTTTGTGTTAAAATACCAGCTCCAGATCTCTTTTTAGTGCAGAATCCTCCCTCTGTTCCAACGTTGATAGCTGTGAAATGGGCAAGCTGGTTAAGGCGTTCTGTTTTTATAGTGGATTGGCATAATTTTGGGTATACACTGCTTGGGCTTTCTCTTGGCAGAGGAAGCCGTTTTGTTGCAGTTTATCGTTGGTTTGAGAAGCACTATGGACAGCTTGCAGATGGTTCTCTTTGTGTCACTAAGGCAATGCAACATGAATTAGCTCAAAATTGGGGAATCAGAGCCACAGTGTTGTATGATCAACCTCCTGAATTTTTTCATCCTTCTTCGTTGTTGGAGAAACATAAGCTGTTTCTCAAGTTGGATAAAGAACTAAGATATTGCGAGGGGATTCAAGATTGTATCAGCCATGGAGGCACAGATATGAAGACAAATGAGCAAAGTGATACTCTTTTGACAACCATTACTGGATCTGGCACTGCGGAGAAGCCACACCGGCCAGCACTTATTGTTAGTAGTACTAGCTGGACACCAGATGAAGACTTTGGTATCCTTTTGGAAGCTGCAGTCATGTATGACAGACGTGTTGCTGCACTCTTAAACGAGGATGATTCAGAACAAGAAGTTGTTTTTTGGGACAGATTGGACACTGGGAGACAATATATGTATCCAAGATTGTTATTTATAATAACAGGAAAAGGTCCTGAAAAAGAACTATATGAACAAAAGATAAAAAAGTTAAACCTCAGACGTGTGGCTTTCCGTACAATGTGGCTATCAGCGGAAGACTATCCTAAGCTTCTTGGATCAGCGGATCTGGGGGTCTGTTTGCATACTTCTTCATCGGGATTGGATCTCCCTATGAAGGTTGTGGACATGTTTGGCTGTGGGTTACCTGTATGTGCTGTCTCATATTCATGTATAGAGGAACTTGTCAAAGTCGAAAGGAATGGTCTCCTTTTCTCATCTTCTTCCGAGCTTGCAGACCAGCTCTTAGCACTTTTCAAGGGATTCCCTGACAAATGTGATGTTCTCAGATCGCTGAGAAGCGGAGCTGTGGAAACAAGATCTTCTGCAGCTTGGGCAACTGAGTGGGAGGAGCATGCCCAACCTTTATTTTTAAAGGTTGCATCTAAGGATTGCCGCTGAATGTGTGGCTCGTGCTTCTACGTTATCGTTTGGTGTTTCTCCTGCTAGTTTGTTACTTCTATTAAAGCTTTCATGTATAGGATCATAGATTTGAATCCCGATTATACAAATTCCTTACCATCACAAATTTGGAATGAATTTTGGTGTTTTGGTGTAGTTTTTGGTTAAATACAAATACTCATATAGACAAACTTGAAGAATAAGTTTTTATATCAATGGTTGGGGTCTGTTTAGCATGCTTAATATTGGAGTCGTACCTCTTTGGAAGTTTGGAATTTATTTTGATTTACCTTATTCTTGAATGAATGATTTGACATCGTCAGGAACTTTGTGAATTATTGCAGTGGTTATGCTAACCTTCAAATATTTATTTCACCTATGTTATTAGTTGTTACTAACTCGGGTTTCATATGTCAAAGTCTTTTTATACCGTGCGCTAATTTGTCCCTTGATGAAGCAGAGGTCGATGAGAAGAGTTAGCTCAGGTGGTAAGAGCTCTCTTATCCCAACCTTAAAGTTGGGGGTTTGATTCTCACCCGCGACATAGTGCGCTCATTTGAATAAGAAAAAAAAAAAAGCAGAGGTCGATAACGTTTCTGTTTCCTTGGTAAACAGAGGTATGATTCATCTTTCTCCTATTTGTTAGTTAGGCAATACAAATACTTGAGAGAAAAACAAGCTCGAACACTACTATAATAAAAACAAATAATAACTGTCCGTTCCTCGTTTACTTATCTCCCTCGAAATAGTCGGCCTATCGTAGCACTTAATCCACGATCTCAACCGCTCCACTTTGGATTCAGTCCAACTACTGAACGGTATGTGTCCACCAATACTCCGTAACACAAACCAATTAGAAGGCCCACCATTAACTGGACCTCTGACGATCCAAGAAACATCTCTCCTCCCCGGCCTCGACCTCTCTGTGCTCGATGAAATCTCTCTAATTCTCACATAGCGGCCTAAACTATCCCGGCCTACCCTTTGAGAAACCGGTAACTACGGTGCGCGGTTCAAAGCACCTCGAATATCCCGCGCCTCCTCCTCGTCCTCCTCCTATGTCTCTTCCTTTATCTTGTCTTCCGACACCTTATCGGCGACACGTCGAAAATTAACTACCGGCTAATTCCCGTCCCATCCCCCCTCTGAATCACCACTACCAACGTGACCGAGAGTAGAGATCATAATCATATAAGGTGACCGTTGTGACCGTGGTGCAGGCGGTGGTAACTGTCTCGGAGCTTCAGCCACCAAACGACGCTTAGAAGATGTCACATTCCGACCAAAGGTCCGGTCCGACATTTTCATAACAGTTGTCGCTCTCTGATATAACTCTATCTCTTTCACTAGTCATCTGCACTATTCAAATTAAAATGTTTAAAAACATATTAAAAACTAAACAAATAAAATGCTAATTTAAGTTAACAAAAACAATTCAATTGAATTAAGCATTACAAATTGAATTAAATTAAACATTACAAAACTAATAAATATGAAAAAAAAAATCTCTAATGTTTAATTGAATTAAACAACAATTAAAATAAAAATTTGAATTCAACATTAACATCATGGCATCCGCATAAATTTACAAATGAACCGATTAATAAATGAGGGAAATTATAAAATTACCAAAAAATGAAACTACACAATTAAAAAAAAGTATTAAATTAAAGCAAATAACCGACTTTCATAGAATTTTTTTTTAAAAAATCCGAACCATAGACGAACGTTGAACATCAACGTGAATTCCATGGAATGACGTTGAATGTCAGGAAAAATAATGTTACTATTTTACTATAAAACATGTGCGAATGACGATTAAAGAATAAAATAGATAATGCTTATAAGAAAATGTGCAAAAAAAATACCCGTAAAGGTGGGTGAAATCCTCAGGAGATCCAGGTTCAGTGGCGTTCCCAAGTTCAAAATCTTGTGAAACATTCTTAGGCCCGAGTTCATGCCTAAATAAACTTCGAGCCACCTTAATCACAAGTTAGAATCTACAATAAAAACTTGGTTATCTTCTATTGAGCTCGTAATTTGTTTTCTACATTTAATTGAGTATAAATTAAATCACTCCAATTCAGTTCAGTCAATTTCAATACAAAAAGGCTTCTTTCGCTACTAAAGGCTAAAAAGTTCTAAAAACACACAACCGGGTCGTAAAAGTAATTTTTTGAGAAAAAAGTATCGGCTTCCTCTTTAAAAGTGTCTCAAATAAGAATGTAAATGTCGGATGACTGCCCGGTTCACCATCTATTGCCTCCGTCGGACATACCCACCCACCGCAACACCGCCCCCAAATCGAAATAAAGGCGTCACCTTCAATTGATTTCTAGGGTTTACTCCCTTTATTCAATTTCATTCATCAGCCGCCCATTACTTCATCTCTGTAATTCCCTTTACTCCTTTTCCTTACTCTTAATTTTCTTCAAATTATTCGGTATTCTTCACTTAATGCTTTTGTAACCCTAATTTTTGAAATCATATAAGTCAATTAGGAGGGTTCCTTTTAATTACAGGTTTCCCTTTAATGACTTGTTTTTTGGGGAATTAGTAGCTTTTTAGTGTGGATAAATACTTCGTAGTAATGTATTTTAGGTATGCATTGTGTGTATTTAATTGTGGAGTAATTAGCTTCAGTTGGGATTATTCAGGCGTAAACCGTAGCTCATGATGTAATACCTTGCCTTAATTCTAGAGCTAAGCTGCCTGTGATTTTGTGCTGTGATACATGAATTAGGTTAGTTAAGATCTGCAGTTCTTCGAGTCGGAAACTGTAGCTCACGAACTGATTCCTTGCATTTTCTGAGGTTAAGTTGTGTGTATATGTGAGTGATCTGCATTGATCGGAGATGTGAACCATAGCTCATGAAGTATTCCTTGCCTTATTTTTCGAGGGTTAAGCTGTCTGTGAACATATACTGAGTGTGATACATGAAATAGGTTTAGTTAAGATCTTCATTGATAAACACCTGGGGTTTAATCATAATATAATCAATGTAATTATATCGCTTCTACCTTGAGTTTTAAACCCGAATTCCTGAATTTGCCACTGACCAGTTTGTCAGATTGATTTATTAGTATTTTGTTAATTACCGGTAATTGCGACTTTTTATGATTGATATAGGCCTGGTTTCCGCTTTTTTCTGGTCACCACAAAATTTTCGACTTTTGTTCTTCCTACCAATAGCTCTATTTTTCTTCCTGTTTTCTATCTGGCTCGAATTACATTGTGTTTCATGGTAACCTGTTTGCGTTTTTTATGTTTCTGTTATTGTAGTTACATTGATGTCCATGTTTTTCGAGCTTGGAACTTTGTATTAGCCACTTTATTCATTTGCATTTACTACATTTATCATTTTGGGCATTTGATACCCTCTCAAAAGTTTGTTGGTCCATCGCCTATCCACTTACTTTATATGCATTTTCCATCCACAAACTTGGCCACATGCAAATATAGTGAATCGATCTAAATGACTAGAGGAGTAGTATATCTTCGTTTATCAAACTTGATTTGTATTATTCATGGGAGTTATATATTAATTTGTCTAATCGTAGGTAAGACAATTTTTTTAGTTCTCTTTTGCCACACCTCATGTGCATAAAATAATCTTTAGTTGGTTTTCTGTACTTGGTTTATTAATTTGATATTCTAAGTCTCAATTTTTTTTTTATATTCTGCTCAGATTCAGGCTTTTTGGACTGCATTTGCTGGGCTGCGTGAACTTTACTGCTCTTGTTGAACCGTTCCAGTTGGTGGTTTTGGTACTTAATGTATGAATTATAACCTTCATATTCTGGCACTGGTAAAATCCTTGTGATTGTAGTGAAGGTGGATCGAGAAGAGAGCCAAGATGGATCAATCATTTATCCTAATGCTATCTAACCTCCTGCACTTACAGAACTACTTGGATCCTACTTCCTCACTCTTTTCTTCCGATTCCACTTCATTCTCAACTTCCTCCACAACCTCTCCGTCCTCTCTCCTTTCCTCCTCCTCAGCCGCGCCTCTTCTTTTTTTCACCATCGCCTCAGTTCTCTCCTTTGTTGCTTCTTCACGTCCTTCGTCTTCATCCTCATCTCGTTCTTCCTCCTCCTCTCCTTCCCGTTCCTCTTCCCCTTCTGACTACTCTCTCTCAGCCTTCCGTGCCCTCTCCACCGAGCTAATCTGGTCCATGGACCCTCTTGTTCGCGATGCCCAATGGCGTTCATCTTATGGGCTTTCCTATCCTGTCTTTACAACTGTTGTTGATAAGCTTAAACCCCACATTGCCCAATCTAACCTTTCCCTCCCCCCTGATTATGCCGTGGCCATGGTCCTCTCTCGTCTATGCCACGGCCTTTCTGCCAAGACGCTAGCCAAGCGTTACTCTCTTGACCCTTACCTTGTCTCCAAGATCACCAACATGGTCACTCGCCTACTCTCCACCAAGCTTTACTCGGAATTCATCAAAATCCCTGTTGGGCGACGACGTCTCCATGAGACTACTCAAGCCTTTGAGGAATTGACCTCACTTCCAAATCTCTGTGGTGCTATTGATTCAACCTCAGTTAAACTTCGTAACCTCCCTACCGATGTTAGTGATCCTTCCTCTTTTCAATGTCAATACGGGTTTCCTGCCATTCAACTCCAGGTTGTGGCTGACCGCAAGAAAGTCTTCTGGGATGTTTGTGTAAAGGCTCCCGGACGTGTTGATGACGCTACCCATTTTAGGGATAGTGTCCTATACAATAAACTCATGTCCGGGGATGTCGTTTGGGACAAAGTGGTTAACGTAAGGGGTCATCCAGTTAGGCCGTACATTGTTGGAGACTGGTGTTTTCCTTTGCTGTCATTCCTGCTTACTCCTTTCTCGGGTAATGGTAGGGGAACACCTGCCCAGAACACATTTGATGCAGCCCTTATGAAGGGTAGATTAGCTGCTGTGGAGGCCATTGGACTGCTTAAAGGGAGGTGGAAAATTTTGCAAAATATGAACGTGGGTTTAAATCATGCTCCTCAAACCATTGTAGCCTGTTGTGTGCTGCATAACTTATGTCAGATTGCAAGGGAACCTGAGCCCCCACTTTGGAAGGATCCTGATGAGCGTGGATCTCTCCCAAGGGTGTTAGAAAGTGAGAAGTCATTTTATTATTATGGGGAGAATTTGAGGCAGACGTTGGCTGATGATCTACACCAGCGATTGTCATCAAGATGAAAATTGGATCTTCGTGGAGGTAGCTTGGATCTCCGGAGCTTATAACTGATCTGAAAATGGGTAACTTTAATTTATGGATATTTTGTTGAGTAATTCGAAGTCTGTCTCATTTGTCAAAATGAATCCAAGTTGAGCTTTATCAAAATAATCTCAGATTTGCTTCATTTATTTTAATGTACTATATTTTCGGGAAGGATCTGTATTGTAAAATCAGTATAAATGAAGCAAACTTTGTATTGTTGTGGAAAGACTCAAAATGGGGTTTAATTGTGTCAGATGATATGAACTTTGAATTGATCTTGGCAATAGTTACCTTATTCAATCGATTGTTTAAACATATGTTACTCTAGAATTTATGACCTTTCATACCCGGAATTTTGTCCATGCATTGCACTAGCTGTAGTTGTAGGTTCTGTGTGTCAGATTGGGCGAAAAATGTGTTAATTAGCTTGCAGAAATATGAATATATGATTGGATATGCTGTGTTAATACTTGGTTTGAACAGATGGAAACTCGAGTCAGTTTAGCTTGCAGGAATGTGTTTATACTTCTGTTAGTTCGAGTGCACGTTCTGACTTCTGAGCTTTAGCATTACATTGTGATATATTTGCTACTGCTGGTATCTTGTTTGTGGAATGGTGCACTTGTTATGTGTCCTTTCAGACTACGATATCCTGTTTTCCGACGAACAGAAGAGCTCATCAGCAAAAACTTTAGCAATTTACTGGACATTCTATTCATGTATAGGAGTTATTCATACCCCAATCCGGGGCGGGTTGATTGGAGGATCAAGGAGCAGGTAGAAGCTGAGTTTGGACTATCTATAACGCTGACTGGCTCAATGATTTTATTGAATGGTATTACTTTACATTTACAAAGAGTCACAAGCTTGTTACGAATACTGTTTTCTTTCGCAAAATATCCATGAGAGGTGAGTGGGAAAGCACATGAATAAAGAAAGAAGCAACCAATTTTGTGGGATTCTGCTTTATCCTTGTTACTTGTATTGATAAAAGGTTAACTATAGCGCCATAAAGACCGTTTGATTAATGTAATAGTCCCTTTTGTTAACTTTCGTGAGACGAATTTCAAGCATCTACCCTCCCCGTCCTCACCCCTAGACATCCTTTCGGCAACCCCAAACTATGTTACCCCCTTTTCCGACATTACTCTACAATATGAACCCGATTTGAAGCTGAATTTGGGTTCTCTCAATTTCCTATCCCTCGATTTACCGTGAAACTTGAGATAAAATTGACAATCTCTCTTTTATGTTGTCTCCATACAAAATTTTCACGATCAATAGGTAATGGACAGGGAGGAAATCAAACTGAATCCTCTCCATTTTTTTCTCTCAAATTTCTCTTTAATACAGTTATATTTTAATATATATATATTCTATCTCTCTCTTTATTGAAATTTTATTTTTATGAAATAATTACAAGCATTGTATCATCCTAAGATTTGATCTGAACCGTTAATAGGAAATGAAAGTTCATTTTTTTTGAGGAAATGGAGAGAATTCGGACCAGAAGAAAATGCCTATTATTTATTTAAGCAATGAAGTGTTGACTATTAAAAAAAACAATGAAGTGTTGCCTATTAAAAAACAATGAAGTGTTTCCTATGAAAAAATCTTAAGAAAAAGAAGAAAATGGCCAAGAGGCAGCAACTATGATATGAACAACATATAGGAATAAGAAAAAAATTTGATTGAGATCCGTATGAACGAAATAGGTAAATAAATGATCGAGACGGAGAGAACGTATTTTTATAAGAAAGTAAGGAAATGGTCTAAGAGGCAGCAGCGGCAAAAAAATTGATTGAGACGCGTATGAATGAATGAAATAGGTAAATAAATGATCGAGACGGAAGGTATTTTTATAAGAAAATAAGAAAATGGTCCAAGAGGCAGCAGCGTCAATGAGGTGAACCGCGAACAACACATAGATAAGAGAATAGGCAAAGATGAGAGTGAGTGTGATCCCTTCTCATCTTCATCTTCACCCTGCACCAATCAAATGCTCTACATTCTCAAACTCCATTGATTCTCCAAAGCTTTCTGCAACACCAAATATACAGAATGCAAATACTAGAAACTCCCTTTTCACAAATCTCTTATCTTTTTCCATTTCACTCTCCATCACTCTTTCCTCTCCATTGCCTTCCTTTGCACTTCCTTCTTTGTTTTCACAGCCTAAACCCCCTTCTTCTTCCACCACCCCTTTCTCTCAGTCCAAGAACTTGCCTATCGGCTTGGAAGACGGGTACTCGTCGTTATTCAATATTCACTTCTGTACACTGTATTGCCTTCAAAAATCATATGTTGTTATGTTTGATAGTTGAACCGTCTCGACCAAAATTTTTAGGTGATGGTTGAGGCCCAACTATTATTAATATTCCTATCACGCTCCCTCACTCGAATGCCCATTGGGCTTGAAGAGTGGTTAGTTTGCACATGCTCCTCATACCGTGTGCGGGCTCTGATACCATGATAGATAAACCATCTCAACCAAAACCTTAAGGTGGTGGTTGAGACTCAACTATTATTAATATTCCTAATACGCTCCCTCACTCAAATGCCCATTGGGCTCGAAGAGTGGTTAGTTTGCACAAGCCCATCCATACCGTGTGCTGGTTTCCACTTCGTGGTTTTCGAGGGGGTTTTGAGGTTGCCAGGATTCGAACCCGTCTGGCTCTGATACATGATAGATGAACCGTCTCGACCAAAAGCTTAAGGTTTTGGTTGAGATGGTTCATCTATCAGATATGTTACGTATATCCGACCCTTTGCTCTGACATCTGTTAGACTGTTATCCCGTAATCAATAGGTCTTTAGAGTTTAGACAGACTAAAATATTTAAATGAATGGTATCTTACTAACATGGCTAATTTGAAAAGTTTTTATACCTTGTTAGTACTTAGTACAAAGGATCAAATGACAATTAAACTGAATGATTTCATACTTCAGCGCGCAGTCCTGACTGCATCACTGATGCGCGTAGATGGCAATCTTTGAGCAAGTATGGTAATCTTGTTTTTAATTTTATGTAATGAGAATGCATTATTTAAGATGAAAATGTCTGTATGGGAGTACTATCAACGAGTTAGGGTACACGTCTTTAGGTCGACTTCAAACAGTTTGGGTTTCGTTGTTCTGCAATAAGTTATGGGTTAGTCCTGGTTGAATAGAAGTGAAAGAAGCGAAAAAGGGTCATCTAATTAATTCTTAATGACTGTGGTGATGCAGTAAAATAAGAGCATGCCCATCAGTTAATCCCAGCTGTGTTTCTACAAACCCAAGGTCTTCCAGTTTCGACTTCCCATGGGAGATTCCTGTCGATGCTACTGACACCGCTGTCCAGGTATATTTGACATGCTTTGTGTTTATGAGATCATCCAACATGTTGTGCTTCTATTGAGGATAATCAATTTGGAACAACCATGGGACAAAGAGGGTGTAACCTGTAACCTGTAACCTGTAACCTTAACCCTATAGTTTGCTTCTTTGAAGCTATGTCATGGATTGGCATTACCTGTTTGATGTTTGAAGTCTTCCCTGGTAGCTTAAATATATAACAGCGAACATCAGTCATGACAAAAGCTTTTCTGAGAAACGGGTTTGAAACAAACCTTCATCATTGATATTACTGACTGCAAGATGCAGAATTTCATTCATAAAATTACTTTGTGTCAGTATCCTGGTTACTTGATATTGTAAAGATTTTTATTCACATATGAAGCGAGCATTGAGTAGCTTTCCTAGGTTTCAGTTAGTTTGCAGTACCATACAATGATACAAGTCGATAAGGTGTTGTGTATGGAGTTTATTGAGTTTCTTAGGCTCTGTTCTTTTGGACTGAAACTGAACTGAACTGAACTTATAAGATCTGAACTGAACTGAACTTAACTTAACTTAACTTAACTTATAGGATCTGAACTGAACTTAACTGAACTTATAGGAACTGAACTGAACTGAACTTATAGGATCTGAACTGAACTGAACTTGTAGGATCTGAACTTATAGAAACTGAACTGAACTGAACTTATAGGATCTGAGGTGAACTTAAATTAAGTGACTTGAAGTAAAAAAGAACAGGGCCTTACTGATCTATACGACTATGCATAGAATAGTGTGAGTTAACAGAGTTATCTTTCTTAGCTTAGAACAAGTCGGTCGAGTCTTCTATAATTTTTGATCCACTTGTCGTCAAGTCTGTGGAGTTCCTGATACTGTGGTGATGCCGATGATGCAGAAACTGCAAGAAGCGATTCTGAATACACAGAAGAATGCCACGATACAAGCTGTTGAAGACACACCAAATGGTAACTCCTGCAAATGTAGGATAGAATAACAATATTTACCACAGGATGAGTATTTTTCAGATAATCTAACAAATGATAAACAGGGAAATACATTAAAGCCGAGGTTGATGGAGGATTTGGGCGAGATGTGTTGGAATTCTTGGTAAACGGAGACGTTGCAACCTATCGCTGTATGGCTGCCAAAGTAACGTATATCTATCCCTTCACGACAGCTTTCGGAGATTCAAAGGGTCAGCAAGAGAGACTGAAGAAAATCGTAGAGGAACTAGGGTGGTACGCGCCAAGTTTTGACTTAATGGATTAAATCCTCTCAGATCAGATGAGCTCTGCTCTATCATTTTTTTCGGCACCATAATGATCTTATCTCTGAACATTAGTCTCTCTTCTTTAATGCTTTTACCATTCTACATTGAATTTGATTGCTGGTAATTGTTGGTTTGTATCATCAACTGAAACTATTATCACCAGAAGTACTGGCAACAGTGTCAGAATTATGAGTTCTGAGACTGCTGTTCATTTCCTTATCTTTGCTGTCTCACAATTATTTAGCAGAATCCGTCTCACGAACCCATTTTATCTCATTATATTCGCGAGGCTAATTAGGTACAAACCCTTCAGAGGCAACCAAGTGGTGTTAGTCCAGTGGTAACTGAGTTAAACCTTAAAGCTTGCAGAAATGCAGGAGTTGAGAGGTCTCAGGTTCGATTACCAGTTGGGGCGATGACCACTTGGCCACTGCAGCTCCCGAAGGGTGGCTTACATGGTCCATGTGGTGGTGCAGGAAGGCGCTGCTATCCGAAAGTGTGAATCCATGGTTTCCATCTCCATCTTAAAATAACTATCGCCTTGCTTTATTCATTAACAATAAAATAACTAACTTCTCCAATTGTACAAACATTTTTAATACAAAATATTCATTTAAGGCCACACTGTGTAGTATAAAGGCCTATATTGCAATGAATAATTAAACTCGAACCCAAAACGATAAATAATTTAATATCGAGTCGCAGAAAACGCCATCAGAAGTATGTGGACTTATAGTCCTTATCCCAAAATAAACTAAAGTGTCACTCTCATATATCCCCACCAGCCTACCCATAACAGAAAATGATTAAAATAGTAGTAGAAGATGCTTTCAATCATCAACTGCTACTTTGGTCACCTTACAGTTTTGCAGAAAGAAAAACAAAAAGGGTGAAAAATGTTGACAAGAAAAGAGAAAGTGAAAGCATTGTTGAACAACAGATGGCTAGTATTTGCAGTATCTATGTGGATACAGTCATGTGCAGGAATTGGGTATATGTTTGGGAGTATTTCTCCAATTATAAAGAGTGCAATGGGTTATAATCAGAGACAGGTTGCTATGTTAGGTGTGGCTAAGGATTTGGGAGATAGTCTCGGGTTTATAGCCGGTGCTTTATCCGAGTTTCTGCCTTTTTGGGGTATTCTGTTAGTTGGGGTTGTGCAGAATTTTGTTGGGTATGGCTTAGTGTGGCTTATTGTTACTGATAGATTGCCTGCTTTGCCTTTCTGGGTGGTATGTTTTTCTCTTTTCTAACTGTTTTTATTTTCCAGAGTGGTTCTAATGTCGGTTTTTGCCTTGACACGAGGTTAGATGAACCTTGGAGCGGACCATATAAAATTGGTCTGGTACGGACATAAGTAAATGAACGGTCTTATGTATATTTCTAACGCTCCTGCGCGTAAGAACTGTAAGTAACAGTTCGTCAGGTTGTTTATTTACCCTGCAGTCTAGCACGTGTGCCTCAGGGCGTAAGTGTAGAGCTCTCAGCACGCGTTCAGCTATCCCGTAGCATTCGTCCGAACTCTTTAAAGCTTGACTGACCTTTTGTCGTTTCTGTTAGAATATAAAACGAATCAAGGAACTCCAACCATCGGCTTAAGCTTTTGGTTGAGTTGGTTTCTTGACAGTTTCCCCCGTCTTTTTATGTTTGTATAAAATCTAGCATTCTAGCCTTTGTTTGATTATGGTATGTAACTCAGAATGTTAACCTGGTATCCTGCAGCTATGCATATGCATATTTGTTGCAACAAATGGCGAGACTTACTTCAATACAGCCGCGCTAGTGTCCTGTGTACAAAACTTTCCCAAAAGCCGCGGTCCTATAGTGGGGATTCTCAAAGGATTTGCTGGTTTGAGTGGTGCAATCTTGAGCCAAGTCTATCATATGATCAGTTCCACTAACAACGACTCGATCATTTTAATGGTTACAGTGGGTCCTGCAGTAGTTGTTCTTTCACTGATGTTCGTCATCAGGAACGTGGAAGGTCACAGGCAAGTGAGGCCTTCGGATGCCATGAGCTTCACTTTTGTCTATGGCGTTTGCCTCTTGTTGGCTGCGTATATGATGGCCGTCTTGCTCGTAGAAGACTTCACTGAACTAACCGAGTCTTACATGATATTGTTCTCCGCGATCTTATTTCTCATTTTGATTCTTCCTATAATTATCCCTATCATATTAACATTCTCCTCCAAACCAGCATATTCGTCAGTCGAAGAGAACCTTATGTCGGACCCTCAAGTACCCGAGTCAAGCAAATCAAAAGACGATGAACCCGAGATTCTTCTTAGTGAGGTTGAAAGCGAGATAGAAACTGATGACGAGAGAGAAGTAAAAGGAGACGGAAATTTAAATAGAAGAAAGAGAATTACCCAATTGCAGTCTAAGCTCTTCCAAGCCGCAGCTGAAGGAGCGGTCAGAGTCAAGAGGAGACGGGGTCCTCACCGAGGAGAGAATTTCACCATGGGGCAAGCATTGGTGAAGGCTGATTTATGGCTAATGTTTGTGTCGTTAATGCTTGCAGCTGGAACAGGTGTGACAATTATCGATAACTTGGGTCAAATGTGCCAGTCTCTTGGATACAATCCGAGGATGTTCGTGTCTATGATCAGTATATGGAATTTTCTTGGTCGTGTGGGTGGCGGTTACTTCTCTGAAATAGTCGTCAGGTCTAGTTTATGTTTCTCGCTCTTCTATATCTAATCAGACCGTCTTATTACCTGTGATAGATGAACCGTCTCAACTATTATTAATATTCCTAATACGCTCCCTCACTCTGCCCATTGGGCTTGAAGAGTGGTTAGTTTGCACATATCCCATACCGTGTGCTGGGTTTCCGCCAGGATTTGACCCGTGACCTTCGGTCACACTGGCTCTGATACCATGATAGATGAACCATTTCAACCAAAACCCTAAGATTATGGTTATAACCTGAACTCACGCTTTCCTTATTTGTCACTTCAGAAATTACTCCTACCCTAGGCCGGTAACCATGGCTATATTCCAAGTCATTATGGCAATCGGGCTTCTGTATTACGCGCTAGCATTGCCTGGAGCAATTTACGTCGTGACAGTGCTGGTTGGACTTGGATATGGAGCTCACTGGGCTATAGTACCAGCTACAGTTTCAGAGCTCTTCGGGTTGAAAAGCTTTGGAGCTCTGTATAATTTCCTGACAATGGCAATGCCCGTTGGATCTTTGGTATTTTCCGGTGTGCTTGCAGGTCGTATTTATGATTATTACGCAGAAAAGCAAGGCGGCCATAGTCAAGATGACGATGCACTGACGTGTACCGGTAGTATATGCTTTTCGACAACCTGTGGTATACTGGCTGGAATTGTTCTCATTGCAGTAGTAACTAGTCTTATTGTCGTTCGTCGAACCAGGAGTGTTTACTCTCATCTGTATGCGAATTCCTAAAAGTTTATGTTACAGAAGAGCCAGCAATCCCAGCATGCATGAAGAGCTTACTGAGGATGACCATAATTTCTTTTTTCCTGCTGTACACCGCGAAATGCGCTATATTAATATACTTCCTCCCTTTCGGTCATTTAATCGTCGTTTAGTACATTTTTGGTAACGGCATAAGCAGATTGATAATAGCAGATAATGTTAGCATAATACGCTTAGTAGATTTTAATAACAGGTTTGACTATTAAATTAAATTAGCAGATTAAAAAAAAGGTGTTTGGTAAATAGCAGGATAATTAGAACGGTTACATATATAAATTGAATATGCTAATACAATATGCTGCTATTACCAGTATATTCAAAAATGGTGGATTTCAACCAATATGCTGTTTGCCAAACACCTTAAAATTAGGGGTGAGAATCGATCCAAGACCGGACCGAAGACCGAACTTAAAAATTTGGTGGACCAAAGACCGGACCTAAAACTTTCGGTCTTGGACCGGACCAAACCCGAAATATTTGGTCCGGTCCTATTTGGTCCGGTCCGGTCTTGGACCGAAATGGACCTAAACTATTTTTTTCACTATTTCGTATACGATAATTACATTTTAATTCCGCTAAATAATATGCATTTAAATAGTTAGACGACACTTTTTATGAA
This sequence comes from Silene conica, assembly GCA_029255685.2. Classification (NCBI taxonomy): domain Eukaryota; kingdom Viridiplantae; phylum Streptophyta; class Magnoliopsida; order Caryophyllales; family Caryophyllaceae; genus Silene; species Silene conica. Next base: position 77,987,818 of record CM055317.2, read on the forward strand.
AATCATTAATAATACTAATTTATAATCTCTTTTGAAGATAAAATGTTAATTTAATTCAAAATATTTTAAAGATTAGTCTTAAAAAACAAGAAATTTGGTCCGGACCGAAATTAACCGGTCTTGGACCGGACCGGACCGAAGACCAAAACTTGAAAAAATGAGGACCGAGGACCGGACCAAAATAGATAGATAAGTCGACGGGTTTATCAATACTATTTGCCAAATTATGCCGGAATCTACTTAAAATAATAGATTGATTGGTCAACCTACTAATTATGCCGGAATCTACTAATTTCTTTCAATATGCTATTTACCAAACAGCGCCTATATCATACTCGATCTGTCTATTCCACTGTTTACCTTTCTACGCAAGGGAAGATAATAAATGACGAGCGAGACACCAAGGATAATCACCATTGTTATTACGAAATTGTATAATCTTACCTGAGACGGAAAATACAGGAGACAAGAAGTAACTGATGATGAAAAACAAACACAACATTCATTCATCAGTTATACCTCTTGGGAACAAAGGAAAAGGTTTCTAAAAATAGCAACATTACATGTTTACAACATAACAAGTACTAAAAATCTGAAAGCACCTGCAAAAAAAAAAAAACTGAAAGCAGTACAAACAACTAACTTCTGAGATTGATACACACAAAAGCTTAAGCTTTATGGTCGATTTCAAGCTTCGTAAAATTTATCGGTCTGCCAGGCTCTATAGATAAGTCGACGGGTTTATCAATACTTTATTCTTCCGTCACCCTCGTTGATTATATCTTTGAAAGCCGCTCCACTAGGGATCATAGGCAACACATGTTCCTGGTGTGGTACGATCACATCAAGTAGGTATGGTCCCGGAGTGTCCAACATAGTCTGAATAGCGGCCCTCAGGTCGGCCACCTTTGTCACGCGAGCACATGGAATGTCGCAAGCTTCAGCAAACTTTAGCATATTCGGGAAGATAGCCTCAGTATTCTCGGGGTTCCCTAGGTACGTGTGGGCTCGGTTAGCTTTGTAGAATCTATCCTCCCATTGAACCACCATTCCCAAATGCTGGTTGTTCAACAGCATAATCTTCACAGGTAAGTTTTCCACTTTAATAGTCGCCAACTCTTGAACATTCATCATGAAACTCCCATCACCGTCAATATCCACAACGACAGCATCAGGCCTAGCTACAGCGGCTCCCATGGCAGCCGGAAGCCCAAATCCCATCGCTCCAAGCCCACCAGAGGTCAACCATTGTCGAGGTTTATTATACTTATAATGCTGAGCTGCCCACATTTGATGTTGTCCAACACCCGTGCTTACAATTGCTTCCCCACGTGTCAACTCATCGAGAACCTGGATAGCATACTGCGGAGGAATTGCATCCCCAAACGTCTTAAAACCTAAAGGAAACTTCTGCTTCTGCTCACCCAACTCCTCCCTCCACTCAGAAAACTCGAACTTGCTCTTCCTTACCCTAGACTCCAAGATCTTATTCAACCCTAATAGCGCTACCCTAAGATCAGCACAAATCGACACATGAGGCTGTTTATTCTTCCCAATCTCCGCAGAATCAATATCAATATGCACAATCTTAGCCCGACTAGCAAACGCCTCCAACTTCCCCGTCACACGATCATCAAACCTAACCCCAAACGCCAACAACAAATCGGCCTTATCAACAGCATAATTAGCATACACAGTCCCATGCATTCCCAACATTTGCAGAGACAACTCATCACGACAAGGATACGACCCCAAACCCATCAAAGTACTTGCTACAGGAATTCCAGTTAACTCAACAAACCGCCTTAACTCCTCACTAGAATTCAAACTCCCACCACCAACATACAGAACCGGCTTTTTCGCCTCGCTAATTAACCTAACAATCTGCTCTAAATGCTCATGATTTGGCAACTTAGGTAACCTAGATACATACCCACTTAACTCCATTTCCTTCTCCCAATCAGGAACAACAAGCTGCTGTTGAATATCTTTAGGCACATCAATTAAAACAGGACCGGGTCGACCCGAATTGGCCAAATAAAAAGCCTCCTTAACAATCCTAGGAATATCCTCAACATCCAATACTAAATAATTATGCTTAGTAATTGACCTTGTTACCTCGACAATGGGGGTTTCCTGGAAGGCATCAGTACCGATCATTCGCCTCGGAACTTGACCTGTTATTGCAACGACAGGGATCGAGTCAAGCAGCGCGTCAGCGAGTCCAGAAACCAAGTTAGTTGCACCTGGTCCAGAAGTAGCAATGCAGACCCCCACTTCCCCAGACGCGCGTGCATATCCTTCGGCAGCGAAAACACCACCTTGTTCATGCCTAGGGAGGATGTTACGGATAGTACCTGAGCGCGTGAGAGCTTGGTGAATCTCCATTGACGCCCCTCCAGGATAAGCAAACACATGGCGCACACCCTCGCGTTCCAATGCTTCGACTAACACGTCGGACCCTTTTCTCGGCTCATCAGGCGCAAACCGAGAAACAAAATGTTGGGTATTGTCGTCGTCGGCGAGTGGTTTTGGTATTTGCGGCGCGTGAGTAGGAGTAGCGCGTGGAGGTTTGGCGGCGGAGGAGGAAGAGGATGTGATTTGGAGAGGGAGAGGGCGACGGTGAGGGGTAATATGAGTACTAGGAGGGAATGGAAGGGTAAAGATGGAATTTTGGTGGGGTTTGAGAGGGGTAAATGTGGAAAAGGTGGGGTTAGTAGAGGTGGCAGCCATTGTTGAAGGAGAAGAGAGGGAGCTGGAAATGATGAAGATGTGAAGGAAGGAGGGAGATCAGAGATGAAAGGAGTTAATAGGGTTTATGTATGTGGAGGCGCTCAACTTTAGTAGGGGTGAAATTACGAAAATGACCTTTGAGTTTGTTTGGCACGTGGCAAGTGTGGTTTTGTGGCCAATTCTTTTTTGGGTTTGAGTGGAGCAAAATTGTTTCATATTTGTGGAAATGCAATTTCCTTTTATAAAGGGAGAATGGATTACAAGATTAGGAAATGTTCCTTTTTGATCCAAACATAGTTGGCTTCATTGAGCTGGTCTAATTAATTTATTATTAAAATTGCGAAGAGACAGTTTAAAATTACGGGTTAATCTATTCTGTTCGAATTAATATTTTTATTCATTATAAATTTAAATTAGTAGTAAGCGGTGGCGGACGCAGGATTTATTGGCATGGTGGGCACAATCAAAAAAACTAGTTTTAAACCCGTGCAAATTGCACGGGTATGTACGTATGTTGTTTTTGAAGTTATTATAAAAATTGTAAATATATATTAAGTTTTAAAGTAAAGTAATAAAATCTCCCTAATTTTTTTAAAAAAAATTTAATTGATCAATGTAATAATTAAGTACAATTCTAAATTTGAATTAAAAATTTCACTTGCAAGTACTATAAATGATACAAATATACAATAATGTCAATTAGTCGGATAATTATTATAGTAAGATATCGCTCTCTTATCAGTTAAAACTTAAATGTGAGTTTCTACGCGACCTTGTTACTCAGGCAACCTTAGAAAAAGTTGAGTTATATAGGTAAACAAAATTATTCATACGAATATTATCAAAGAATTAGTGAAATTACAAAATGTTAACCCGTTTTTTTTCTTTTAAATACACCGATACAGAGGGTAAAATTAAAGTTTTGACCCGTACATATATTTAAATACAAATTTTGACCCAATTTTCATTTAGAACAAATTGTTATTCATTAGACAGAACAAAATCATAATTGACTCGTGCACCTTTAATTTAAACTGGTTTAATCAACATTCAAATCCGGAAAACTATCATAGAAAGATAAATTATAAGTTGTTAGAAAAATACTTCATAAATATCATTAAAATGTACTCCGTCGGAAACACTATCGGATTCATATGTTGGAAAATTTCCATGATTAATTATTGTAAAAGGATATTAAATTGTAATTCATATTTGTCATGCCTGAAAAAACATTTACTCCATAAAATAATTACCAAATCACTATCTCTGACCCCGACTTGTACTTCTTAAAAAGTAATAAGCCAGCTAAAAATTAATAGCTTAGTCTTCCTTAAAACGACGTATTCCTCTTAACATCAAAATGGGTTAAATCATCTCTTTATGCATAGCAAAGTTGGTGCTGATCGAGCCCAATATTTTATGCTTTTATCTTAACCATATTATCTAATACGCCCTAAACTTAAGACAAATACACCCGTTTTGAATAAGAACTTGTAAAAGAATCGACTAATACATGAGCCGGGTAAATCCGTTTTAAGCAACGCGCTAAAATAAATTTCATATTAACACATAGATCACAGAGGCCACACCCGCGCGAATAGACATCATCATACTTTCTTGTGCATATAAAATCTTCATAACAAACCCCACCCACAATTTACTCTTTTTCTCGCTTCTCACTTGCCAATCTGCCATCACTCTTTCGCCTCTCTCTCTAACTTTCACATCCACTCCATCAATAATCACTACCCCGGGATATGATACTCATCACTTGTACTCCCTCCTACCACAAATAATGTCCCATTGTCCATTTCCGTCTATTCAGCAAAGTGTCCCATTTTCCATATTTACCCCGGGATATTTTTTGTTGTTCTCATTATTTTTTTATCAGTTTAAATGAAATTTTTAGACTTATTTTATAGTCTTATTAGTTAAAATGTGATGCGGATTTTAGTTCAATTTTCATTAATTTCAAATAATAATTTTTATGTGATTTTTTCATATTGTTTATCAATTTCGATCTAGATCAATATGTTCATTCATTTAATTTTTTCAATTGTATTTTTGGTGCAGTATAGTTTTATAACATTAATATTGGTCAGAAATTTTTCTCAAGATTTTATGCTTTTTTGAGATAATTTATTTTGTTAGGTTTTTTTTACAATGTTTTATAACTAAATTTACCAACTCATTAATTACATCACCGTTAATTTTTATAAACGCTGTCTAATTTGATGAATGACTTATATTAGATATTTATTTTCCTTGCCTTTTGTATTATTGCATGGTTTAATATATAATATAATAGATATATAATCTATTTTAATTTACTCATTTCTGATTATGCAATTACATCAGAAAAAATGGGTATTATTTTAAATAAGACTACGTTTTTGTTGCATGAACGAATTCGTCTTTTATTATACATAATTATCATTATGTATTTAAATAATAATAATTATTATGTAATCCTAATTTTAAATTTTATTTATTTATATCTTATATATATTGTATCTACAAAGTTTGCTTTTAAGTATTAGTCAACATACGATTGTTCAACTTGATTTTTGTATCACAAATTATCTACGTAAAAACAAAAAAAAAGATAGAAGATGGGGGACATGGTGGGGCCTACATAAAATAAAATATAAAATAATGAACTTTCAACCACAGAGCGACACATCAGCTCTGTGGTTGTTGCTTTAATAAATAGGATATATACACAAAAAAAGAGAGTATAAAATACGTTTAAATTTCGTCTACATTACATGTCAAAAGCTTGCGACGGATAGTGAGAGGAAAGTATCCGTCACAAGCTTGCAACGGATAGTGCCGTTGCAAATAAGAATTTGTGTTTAATGTTTACTACTTTATACAATTATACATTTATACGGCTAAACTACACTAGTCTCTATACGACTACCTAAACTACTCCCTAAAGGTCTAAGCTACTCCTATTGTTTTTTTAATAAGTCTCCCTTAAGACGGAATATCCGTCTTAATTTAAGACGAGTCAAGTTATATTCACTTGTACGAATAAGACAAAAATGAGGGAAGTTTAGGGAAGGGAAAGGAATTTGTCCTATCTATCCAAATATAGGTCATTATTTAGACCGTCTTAAGCGTAAGACGGATGCTTCTGATGAGAATTTGTGTTATTTTTTAATACTCTATTGTACGCCACTAGTCACTAGGCCTAACTGCCTAAGTCCTACTCCTAACTACAGTCTACAGACTACTCCTAGACTACTTCCTCCATTCAAATTCAATCTACACTTATTCCATTTTAATCCATTCATATCCAAACTACCACTTTCCTATTAAAGCTTAAAAAATTACTAAAGTGTCCTTATGAATATCAATTATTTACACAAAATGCCATTGAATGGTCCACCATTAATCAACTATCACCCATTTAAATTAATAAAAAAACACCTTATACACATCCAATTGTACTTTTAATAATTTTTTAACCTATTTCTTAATATTTGTGCAAAAAACAAAACTACACTTTGAATTTGAATGGAGGAAGTACTTTACTACTCCCTAGTTCCTCAGGCCTAAAGTCCTAAACAAACTCCTCACTTAAACAAATCTGCGGTCCATGCCCTCCAATCTCCATGGTTATCACTTATGTAAGGGATAATATTCATAATAACCAAAACAATTAATAAAATTTGAAGCTTTGAAGAAAGGTCAAATCCTAGTTTCCTTACTCCATAATTCAATAAAATAATTCAATAAAACTGGGATTGGAATTGGGATTTGGGGACCGGGGTCATTGAAGAAATCAATTATTATACTCATACATTCATTACATTGTATCAATTCAATTATATCATTATATCAATTCAATTATATCAACCAATTATTCAATTAGGGTTTGAAATTTGGGGAAATACCGAAATTAGGATAGACTAACGCCGATAGTAACTGAAGCCGAGGTTGACGGTGGCGCCGATGGCGACGGACGACGGTGGTTGTGCTATTGTGGTCTGTCCAAGTTGACGGTTGTGCCGCAGTTACGGTAAGAGTGAATATTGATAGGTTAATTTTATTAACCTTCCAAAGGGTAAAAGGAACAATGAAACGTCTGTTTTTTTTGGAAATAATTAAATTTTTTTTTTTCAAGTGGGGCACTTGCTCCACTGGGCCCCACCCTGGATCCGCCCCTGGTAGTAAGTATAGTAAGTATAAGTAGATGTCGATGACCAGAAAAGTTTTTTTATAATTAAATGTGTACTAAAGTTAAGTAAGCAAATGTGGGTTTTGAGATGTTGATTGATCTATCCTACTAAAATAATAATCTAATACAATGAAATGTAAAAATAATATAATAATTTGATGTGTAAACAAATATGAGAATAATTCTTGGACTCGGTAATTTGCAACAACTAGGTATGAATAATCATTGACTCTTCAAATCTATTTCATTACCGAATATTTTGTTATAAATTGTTGACTTCTAATTCCATGTAAGATTAGTTATTAGCTTCAAGCGTAATAAAAAAACCTTACAATATTGTCAATCTAGTCAAGCACTCGATCGTATTAAAATTGTAGAATAAAACAATAGAATATAGCAAAGATGTTTATTAATGAAAAAAACAAGCGATGTTTCACTTCATACAAGTTTAATCAAATTAGCATACTACTTAATTAATTATAATTGCTAAGAGAGTCAGAGACGAAGGATAGCCTGGCCCCGCCGGGCCACTGCCCGGGTTAACTTTTTGAAAAATTTCGGAAACTTTTTTTGCTTAAAAAAAATGTTGAACGGTTTCTTATCTTCCGTGATTCTTGCTCTGTATAGAGAAAATATAAACTTAAATATGTTAATAAACCAACTACGAAATAATTACTATAATTATTAGTTAAGAGAATAAAAATCTTCCTATAATTACCTTTTTTTTTTTACTGAAAAACAAATACACAAATAATTTGCCATAGTCAAAACAATAACATCAGAGATTTGTTGTCGTCGATAAAAAATCAAGACTGCATGGTATATTTACAAATAAGAATATCAAATAAAATAATAAAGAAATCTAAAAACAGATAATTGGCATGGTAAAAACGTCAACTTAGAAATTTAGAATCCAACAATTACAAAGCATTAGATACTCTCATGACTTATGCTCAGGATCTCGAATCCAATAATATTTCCATTTTTTATTTTTTTCACGTGCGAAAATTGAGTTGCATATATATAAGTTGTATGTTATTCAGCCCGTTTCTTCCAAATTAGATTTAGCCAAAGCCCAATTTTGCCAAGGCCCAAGTTTATTGAATGAATAATATCGACCATTTCTTTTTATGATTTAAACTAAATTAAACTGAAATAAATTGAAAAGAGAATAGTATTAGAGTAATGAACTGAAGAAAGTCCACTATTTTTTGTTGTTGTCGAACATGAAAATATTAGACGCATTTTTTTACTTTATTACAAGACTGCTTTTACTACATTTGTTTGAGTAATAAGTCTACTAGTGTAAATTCCGTGTATAGATGCACGTTTTTTTAGACCAAGGTGTTAAAGAGATTAGAAAATAAAGATGATATTAAGTTAAGTGTAAGAGTATATATCTATTTGGAAGTTTATAGCATTAGAAGCTAGAGCTTTTCAAGAATATTTTCCATAAACAATGTCAATTAAATTTCATAAAACATTTAGCGGGGAACATATGAATTTCATATTTTAAAATTTAGATTAATTATATTATTATAGAATGACCTATACGAACTGCTATTAAATACGGAGAAGTGATTATTTATAGTACAATCATGTTTCAAAGGTAAACTAGGGCTTGTTTGGTTGCCCATTAAAATCATGGGATGTTGAACTTTCTAGGAAGTGTAAAATCGTGTTGTTGTTTGGTTGTCAATATCATGGGAAATAGAACTTCCCATATGAATTTACTTCCTCCATTATGTGGGAAGTTACTCACCAAGTCCCCCTTGGTCAGTAGAACTTCCCGCGTGAATTAACTTCCCATATTCGAAATTCATGTGATCTTGAAGTTCCCGGGAACTTTAGTTCCCCTATGTCAACCAAACAAGCCCTAAGACATGATACAATAATAAGATCATATAAATAAGATGTAAGACCCAACTTTTATAAAATGACAATTAATAGCATCTCAACTCTAGCAGAAAAATTTGAAATAAGAGTTTATTTGATTATCCATTGAAATCATGGGATTTTACACTAACTGTTCTTACGTACATATAAATCATGTGATAACAGTAAGTGAAAAATAAGCGGTACAACTCGTACAAATATCAGATATGAATAAACCATTTTATGTTAAGTTAGTAACCCATGCTACATATGATCACAATCGACAACATAAACTTGGGGCAATACCAACATGTAACATGGATAACTATATGGTAAGTTGGTAACAATAATAGGCGCGAGTGAAACATATTCTGCGGTTAGAATAGGCGTTACACGACTCCATATGATCCTCCAAGTAGGCCCACAATCATATTCTTAGGTCCTAGTCTAAACCTTGCGCCAAGCACTCGAGATAAACATATTGCATCCGAGACGCGATAATGGGACATACAAGTAATACAAGTGTAGTAAGTTCTGCTTGCGACGGGTCACCATTTGTGACGGATATTTTGTGAGACAAAATGGATAGAAAATGAGTTAGTGGAAAAAGAGGACCATAGGAATAGTGTTGGAGAGAGAAAAAATGAGTATTTTGTGAGAGAACGGTATCCGTTACAAGCTTGCGACGGGTAGTGCCGTTGCAAATAAGAATTTGTGATACAAGTGTACCAAAGACAGAGTAAACCTTAATCCGACAACATGACACATACTACCGTACCAAAGGTCCGAAAGAAATAGGAATAATAACCTTAATCCGACGACATGGCACGTAAAACCATACTCATATACCAAAGGTCTAAAGTAGGGGAAAAGGGCCAAGCTAGTGATCAACGTACAATATGAGTATATGAGTATATGACCACCTCATTTCCAACTCATTTCCAATAAAACGAGACAAATACTTATGAGAATAAGGTCACGTTCTTTCTGGCTTAATTTCAGCCCCTTTTAATTTTGTTTGGCTGTATTTCATTAAGTTTTATTTACATTCAATCAATTATATTCAGTTAATCTTTTCACAAGATTAACTTTTAATTCAACTAAATTCACTTTAACTCAGTTACACTCAGTTTAGTTCAACTAAGCTCTACTCCAATTAATTCAATTCAGCTCGTTTCAGCCGAAAAGAACGAGGCCTAAGAGCGTAAAACATAAGCAAAAGAGCCTTAAATCGATCCGAATTATAGTTAGAATGTATGAGAATAAAAGGGGGAAGATGGTATAAATTAAACATATATCAAAATGGATTAATTGATAAGAATACTCTGAATTATGGGTGTCCTGCTCAAAATACTTCAAACTCTATTTTAACTACCAATATAACTAACTAATGTTCTCATTCACTTTTATTATAATATATGATCTGCTACCTGCTAATTAAATGAATAAATTTTAACCATTCTTTAACCTGGCTTTATCTTTTTACTTCTTTGTTAATTTATTCACCTAATCACACCATTAAAACATGTTACAATAAGTTAACTAAACAACAAATTATATTCAAAGCAAATGAGGGTATTAGTTGGTTATATTGGTAGTTAAAATAAAGTTTAGAGTATTGTGAGCAGTTCACTCATAGTTCGGAGTATTATTATCAATTAATCCTATCAAAATCCAGTCTAAAATTTAAACTACAATAATAAATTATGATAATAATAAAAATAAAGTACAAAAAATTACACCAATTGATAAAAATCAACTTTAAAAAATTGCAATATTTGACTAAAGTTATTAGATAATAAACTATCTATAAAGAATAAAAAGGTTTAATGTATTGTATTATTGATGATTTACAAACTGTTACAAAGTTGAATATATATAATGATACATCACTAATTTAATATGCTAATTAGTAGGAGCTAATGTAGATGATTAGGAGTAAAGATAGAAACAAAAGATTACAAAATATATACACAATTATCTCTAGGGATGTCATTGGGGCGGGGCAGTGGTGGATATAGGCTCCCCCGTACCCGTACCCATCAAGAAAATCTCGTACCCATCCCCGCCCCACCACCCATGGCGGGTACAAGTTTTCAAAATCATCACCACCCCACACTACAAAAAAATACTGCCCTTGCGACGGATAGAAAATCCGTCGCAAATTTGGTTTTGGGACGGAATTTGCGACGAATTTTTTTTTTGCGACGGAATTTGCGACGGACCTAAATTTCCCAAACCCGCGAAGTGAAAGTCAAATGGCGGGAAAGTTTGCGACGGAAAATCCGTCGCAAATATTGACTTTTGCGACGGAAATTCCGTCGCAAACATATTGACCAGACTTGACCAAAATCTGGTCAAGGTCAAACTTTAACCAGATTTGCGACGGAAATTCCGTCGCAAAAGTCAAAATTTGCGACGGAATTTACCTGGTCAAAGTTTGACCTTGACCAGATTTGCGACGGAAATTCCGTCGCAAAAATTTATTATACAGACCCCGCGGGTCTTATTTTTCCCCAAATCGATTTCAAAACTTAAAACCTAAAACCTAAAAAGCGATTTGCGACACCCACCACCCCACCACACCACCACCCTACCACGCCGCCGACGCCGCCGCCGACGCCGCCGTCGACACCTCCTCCTTCCTCCTTCCTCCTTCTCCTTCCTTCCTCCTCCTTCCTCCTCCTTCCTCTCCTTCTCTTTTCTTCTCCCTGCCACCTGCCACCTCACCGCCGCCACCACCTCACCGCCGCCACCTTGCCGCCGCCACTTCCTTCTTCCTTCTCCATTTCTCCTTATGTATGTATACTAACTTTCGTTATTTATATACCGTCTTAATTAGTTATGTTTAATCCGTCGCAAAATTCCGTCGCAAATTCCGTATTATTGTTTTTTATTGTCATTAGGAATAATTAGTTTAGTTTAATTGTTATTTGATTAGTTTAGTTAGTATTGTTAGGTGGTTAGTGATATTAGGTTAGTAGCTAATTTCGTCCCAAATCCGTCGCATATTGTTGTTAAGATGTTTAGGACGATTGATTTTTGATATAAAATTTGCATTGTTGTTGATTGTTAGTGTTGTTGATTTGTTTAGAATATTCTTGAATAGTACCCGTTCAATAATTACACATTAGGTGTAATTGTTGAATAGTCCCCGTTTTGGGGATGTCTTTGAATCTTTCATGTCATTTAGGTAGTAAACACTCTTATATTTTCTTGATTGTAATGAAACAAAAATTGGGCAACACTTCCTTATTGTTCTCCAAATACATTCTATATAATGTATTTGGAGAACAATAGGGAAGTGATGCCCAATTTTTATCTCATTACAATCAAGAAAATATAAGAGTGTTTACTAATGGTATGAAAGATTCAAAGATGGGTTTAGGCTGGAGAGATAAGGACCCCAGACCAATATATGTAAATTGTTTTTTTTGCAGGTTGGTGTTGGTGTTGGTGTTGGTGTTGGTGTTGGTGTTGGTGTTGGTTGTTGTTGTTGTTGTTGTTAGTTGTTGTTATATATATGTAGTTGTTATTTAATTGTTGTTGTTAATTAATTGTTAGTTGTTGTTGTTGTTAATAAGTTGTTAACTAGTTTTTTTTGTTAGTTGCTGTTATATATATATGTAGTTGTTGTTATTTAATTGTTGTTGCTATTGTTTGTTAAAATATGTAGATTTACTATGAAGAAATTAGAAAGAAAATGGATGTATGAAAGGTTGGATTCTAGGAAAAAAATAAGGCAGGATTTCATAATTGGTGTTAATGAATTCATTAACTATGTTAAGCAACAAGACGAATACGTTAGAAATAGAGAAATTAGGTATCCATTTTATTTTCACATTTAACTCTTTTTCAGGTTCAGTGACAAAGACGTTTCTACTCTTATAACACAGACCATTATTTGCAACTACAAGGAGTATGCGCCCAACTGGTCAAATGCGTCGGATGCCATCAAGGAAGAGTGGTGGAATTGGTTTGATGTATTTATTAACTGTTACCTATTTCCGTTTTATTATTTATTACCTATTTATTGTTTCATATTTATTTAACTATATATTTTTTTTAAAACAGAAACATGTTACCTTTCACCCTCGTGATAGAGCAGCGGTTAAGTCGGCGTGGGAAGACATGATGAAAGACCGCCTCCGCAAAAAAATCCACTACGCTATGAGGAAACCTACGGAGCAAAGGCCTCAATGGATATCGGCCGATATTTTCGAACAACTTAAGGCTAGAAAGGATGATCCAAAATTTCAAGACAAATCCGATAAAAACAAAACCAACCGGATGTCAGGAAGTACCGAAAAAGGCAAGGCCTTAGGTACTCACATTATGGGTCGTAAAAACACCCTACAGTTGATGGATGAAATGGTAATTTCTTAGTTTTTACTTCACTTTTTCTTGTCTTGAATAATTTTTAAACAATTTTCACCCTTTGACAATCTTGAGTGTTTTTTTTAACAAGTGTCGTTGGATTTAAATTGCAGGCTGGAGAAGATGGGAGGGATGTACCATCCGCTTTGAAGTTGCTGGAGAAGACAAAAAAGCATGCCAAGAAGGGTTGACTATCAACGAAACCCAAAGCACTCTTTGTAAGTTAACAGAAACTTTTCTTTATGTTTTAGTAATTTGGTTTACTAATTAATTAACGTATACTAATAACACTTTATTTTTGTTTTGTAGGACAAAGTTTTTCAAAGAAAGTCGAAAATGATAAGTGAAGGGATCCCGGAGCAAGATATCGACGACAACGAGATCTACTTCGAAGAACACGGCGGTTTCAACAAGAAAGGGTTGATACTCGGTATGGGAAATGCAGCCCCAGTCATTTACGAGCGTCGTCGTCACTCAAGTGCTGGGACCCAATCATCATACACTCCAGGTTTGTATTTTATAGTTTATTAAAAATTAAGACTAACCAATTATTTAACCGTTTATTAAATGAATATAATATCATGTTTGACTATTCATTGCAGGTATCGTTGACAGAGTTCTTCGAGAGAATGCTCAGCTAAGAGAACGTGATCTCGAGACATCCCAAAGGCTGAAGGCAATTGAAGAGTTCTTAAGTCAACGGGGGGCGGAGTTCACTACTCAGAGCTGCAACCCGGGAGGCTTTTCTCAGCCGAGACGCGACTTCGATGATGATGGCGGCGACAATGCTAGGTCGGCCAGCCATTTCGCCACCCCACAGCCCACCGACACGACCGTTAGATAGGTTTTATTAGGTTTTTTAGTTGTTGTACCGCGGATTATGTTTAGTTTTTAGTTGGATGATCATTTGTAAAACCTTCATTTTAGTTATGAAAAGACGTTTTAAAAACCTTGTCTCCGACAAGTTCTTTGTTGCTGGGTTGTTTTGCTGAAATTACAGGTTTGGAGAGCTTGCAAAAGGGAAAAATGAGCCATTTCATTGGAAATGGGGGGCTGGAAAAAGAGCTGAAACCGGAAAATCATACAGGAATTTGCGACGGAAATGTCTCAATTTGCGACGGAATTCCGTCGCAAACCTTGACCAGAAGTCAAGGTCAGTCAAGGTTTGCGACGGATAGTCCGTCGCAAATAGTCCCTTTTGCGACGGATTTTCCGTCGCAAATCTTGGCTGACTTTGACCAAAAGTCAAGGTCAGTCAAGATTTGCGACGGAAAATCCGTCGCAAAAGGGACTATTTGCGACGGATTTTCCGTCGCAAATCTTGACTGACCTTGACTTCTGGTCAAAGTCAGTCCGTCGCAAAATAAGGTCAATCCGTCGCAAAATAACTTTTTGCGACAAAAATAAGGGACAGACGCAGTCCGTCGCAATTCCGTCGCAAAATCATCATTTGCGACGGATTTAACCCTTTTTGTGACGGACCATTCCGTCGCAAAGAGCGTATTGTTTTGTAGTGTTAGTCGTAGGGGTGGGAGGGGGTTGTGAGATAGGCTGATCGGGAAGGGATTGCGGGGTGCGTGGGGTTGGTGTGTTGGGATTGGTGGGAGCGTTTGGTATGTCTAGGGGTGTAGGTATTGTATTTGGGATGGTAAGATCAAGGATGGGCAGTGAGAGGGTACACCAAGTATCCGTCAAAGGGGCTGATGGTGGGGTGGTGTTAGGGATGGCAATGGGTGGGATATGGATGGGGTGGAGCCATATCCATATCCATATCCATTTAATTTGTGGCCATCCATATCCCACCCTTATCCGTTTAATATTTTTTCATCCATCCATATCCATCTCCATCGGGTGAAGCAGGTGGAGTGGGCACCCGTTGGATATTTCCACCCTCATAAATTTCAAGGCGATATATAAAAAATATACACCTAAGACGATAAAATTTAAAGCGTACATTACCAAACAATTCCGAATTACATAGTTTTTTGAGAAAATTGAACATAAATTTTATTCCTGTTAACCATATTTACAATTTTACAACTTACAACTGCGAAACTAATCCGCACAAGTGAAGAGTCTATTGATATAATATACTCAAGAAGGGGGGGTTGAATTGAGTATGTCTTCTTTTAAAAATCTTCTTCGATGAGTGTGTAGTTGTATGACGATCGTTGAGTAGAGCAATAATAAAGTAGAGACACGATATTTTTGAAGTGGTTCAGTCTCACACTCTGAGACCTACGTCCACTATTCTCGATTAATAAAATTAGTACCAACTCTGGATTACAATTTTATCAACCCTACTCGTGCGACTTTGATGTTAGTCACAACTCTATCTAGATACCGTTAAATATCTAGCTTTGACAAATACCGTTAAATATTTGTCTTACAATGAGTACCGCTACATACTCGTTCTATCTTACGTTAATAAGATAAAGTCTTCAATGTTTTCTTGGTGTCACAATCTTGAATGAATAAGATCAATGCTTGAGCACTTGAATCTTGAATCGGATATGACAATGAAAAGCTCGAACTTGAAGAATATGAACGGCGGTTTTTCTCTCTCGATATGCGTGTATATGTGTGTGTGTTTCTTGTCGTTTATGTATCATGGTAGTCTATTTATATAGAATATGTATCTAGGTAATTCAAACCCTAGATGATTTAGGAATATTACTTAAACTAGAATACTAGTCTTTTAGTAATACTACCTTAAATCTAATCTTAATATATTTAGGAAAGATTTAATAATACACTATATGTATTATATAAGGAATCAATTTCCTAATTCATATTTAGGAAAGATCTTTATATAATAAACAATTAGTATCCTTATTAAATCAACTTCCTAAACCATGTCAAAGATAATAAAATATATTACCATAATATAATCTTAGTTTGTTTAGGACATTAAATAAATACATAATATTTATTTAAATAAACCCTATACGATTTATGGTAATGTGGCATATCACACGTTTCCAAAAATCGAAACAAACTTTATCTAGATTATATATATTCACAAATTCTTATTTAAGACCGCACTATCCGTCTTATGAGTGAGACGGGCCAAGTACGATCCATATTGTGGCAAAATGGGCTGGGTCAGCATTAAATGAAGAAGTGATGGGGGGCCGTCATTTGTCTGCCAAAAGAAGGAAGTCATTTCTTTTGTGTACTTTTTTTTGTATTTAATACTAATTATTGGTATTAAATAAGGAATTCATATTTCTTACATCACAAACAACACAACAACATGCATACATTACCGCCACTTTATCATTCAAACTCTACAATTGTTGGCTTCATCATCTCATCTCCCTCCCTCATTTCTTCATAAACACAAGATCATATCATTTCATTTCATCTTACTCTTTCATTTTTTTAAAACCCTAGTGGAAAAAAACCCGATTTTACGTAAATGGAAGGGGTAGCTGGTAATGAACTGAGTGAGGACATAGTTGATGACGGGTTGGGTACTAATGGATCTATCGATTATCGGAGTGATGGAGTCTTTACAACTCAAGAGCTTACGGCAGAAAATGGTACTTTTTTTTTATCATCTATGAAGATATGTTAATTGGAAGATTATTGTGTGTCATCTATGTTCGGTTTTTATTATTTGTGTTTTTTGGTGTTTTGTTACTGTTTTGTCTTTGTGATAATCTTTCTTTCTTGTTTATTTTGTTTACCAAGCTTCTAAACTTCCTTGGTTTGCATGTCTGGTAAAGTTGTTGTTAGGGTTTGTGGTTCCTTTGTTGTTTATTTAGTTTATCAAGCTCACGAAGTATATATGTCAGGTTAATGTTGCTACTTTAGGGCTTTATGTGCCCCTGGCAACTATCGTACGAGTCTGTTTAGAATAGTTGTTGTTAGAGTTGGGTTTTATGTGCACCTGTAAGGGTATTTTGTTTCACGTAAGTTTCTTATGAGGTTGACATGCCAGGTAAATGTTAATACTTTTGGGGTTTATGTGGTCCTGGAAAAGTATCGTCAGGGTGGTCAAATTAAAATGTATGCATGTTGTCAGGGTTTATGTGCCCCTGGCAACTATCGTACGAGTTTGTTTAGAATAGTTGTTGTTAGAGTTAGGGTGTACTTTAGTCAGTAAAAATGTTGTTTGGTTGAGGGGATATGTGCCCCTGGCAAGTTTGTGTATTAAGTACATGGCTGGAAGATGTTGGGAGGGGTGGGTTATATGTGGCCTTGTAAGGGTGTTTTAGTTACCACCTGGGAATGCATTAATGTGTAAAAATACTCTGGTGCTTTTGCCCGCAGATTTTTCACGGTCGCTAGATGGTATGGAATTTGCGACATGGGAAGAAGTGTATGAGATGTACGTGAAGCACTCACAGGCGTGGGGGTTCAGTGTCAGGAAAGGGACGACTCGCAGGGAGGATGGCCCCGACACACCGTTTCTAGAGAGGTATTTTGTGTGCTCCGCTGAAGGGACGCATGGGAGTGGGAGTCGGGCAGGTGTGGTGGGGCTGCCGGATGTGGCCAATAAGCAGAAGAGGAATGCAGCGGTTAGCCGTTGCCAATGCAAAGCCAGTGTGCGTACCCAGGTCAACGATGGGGGGAAGTGGGAGGTTCTGCATCACATAGTCGAACACAACCATGAACTCACCCCTACTCAGTGGCAGGAGCACCATCGTTCAGAGAGGCGCATTACTGCTGCGGAGGGGGATGCAATAAGGGCAATGACAGAAGCCTTTGTTGCCCCTACCGTTCAGTATAGGGTCGCGGCTGCTGTAGCGGGGGGGGGGGGGGGATGTATTTGTGGGCCACACCAAGCGGGATCACATCAATTACGTGCATAGGCTGAAAGCTAAAGCTATAGAGGGGGGTGATGCAACAACGCTAAT
This sequence comes from Silene conica, assembly GCA_029255685.2. Classification (NCBI taxonomy): domain Eukaryota; kingdom Viridiplantae; phylum Streptophyta; class Magnoliopsida; order Caryophyllales; family Caryophyllaceae; genus Silene; species Silene conica. Next base: position 78,005,854 of record CM055317.2, read on the forward strand.
CAACATGTTGATAGCACGGCAGGCCGAGGACCCCGGCTTCTTTTTCCGGGTGCAGTTTGGCGAAGAAAACCGCCTATGTCACCTATTCTGGTGTGACGCCATGATGCGGGAGGACTACCGACTGTACCATGATGTACTCATCTTCGACACTACGTATCGCACCAATAGGTACAACTTGATATGCGGAGCGTTTGTCGACATCAACAATCATTGGTCCAACGTTATGTTTGGATGTGCTTTCTTATCTGATGAGACTGAAGAATCGTTTCAGTGGTTATTCAACGCTTTTAACGAAGCAATGGGTGACGATATGCGGCCAATTTCCATTTTTACTGACCAAGATCAAGCAATGTCAAATGCTATAGATGAGGTACGTTGTTTTCTACACACATTTATTACCTCATGAGATTGGTGCCTCAAAACACTAAATGTATATATTTCCTCTGGTATAAACATAATGCCATATTATGGTGACATTACCTTCTGTTTTTAAACGCAGATTTATCCACAAAGTAGGCATCGGCTTTGCTAGTGGCATATCCAACAGAACGCCATCTCTCACTTCGGGTCTTTGAAGCATGATAGGGTTTTTCAGGACCTGTTCAACAAATGTCTTAGTGGGTGTTACAGTGAGGAGGAGTTCGAAGATTGTTGGCAAGAAATGATGTCCAAGTACGATCTCGGTGAAAACCCGTGGTTCAAGAGATTGTACGGGCTGCGGGTCAAATGGTCTACCGCGCTGAACAATACATATTTCTCCGCTGGAATTCTGTCATCCCAAAGGAGCGAAAGCACAAACCATGCCATGGGTTTTCAAGCTTCTAAGACAACGTCCGTCACCGAGTTCTATGGTATATTTGAAATGACGGTCCGTAGGTGGAGGGGGGAGGAGGAACGGAAGGAATTCAATTGCATCAGAACAATGCCGACTTCCGTCTTCCCGCTAGTCGACCTCCTGCAGCATGCATCTCAGATTTACACGCTCCAGCTGTTCCGCGTCTTTGAGAGAGAGTTTGTCTTAGCAATGGGGACTAGGGCGGCAATTATTCAATCTGAGGATTCTACTTTCTTGTACAAAGTCGTGACTGTGGGGAGTGAGAGCAGGGGTCACCATGTAACTTACGATTGTCGCAACATGTTGGTGGAATGTACTTGCAGGAAGTACGAAGTCGTGGGGGTGCTATGTGCCCATGTTATTCGGGTGCTCCACATGCACTCTGTACCTGAGATCCCCGATAGGTACATTTTGCGGAGGTGGACCAAATTTGCGAAAAAGGATGTTTGGGAGCGTATTCTCCCCGCAGACTTGCGCCGATCAGCGGCGAACAACGCTATTAATTGGCGTCGTTCCATGCTTACAAAACTTAACAATCTGATAACAAAGAGTCAGTTAGTGGGTGAGGCAAGAGAAGTGTTGGAGAAGTACTCCGAGATTGCTGCGGATGAAATTGGTAAGCTTTTGCAGAAATTGGTGGTAGGGGGCGCGGGCAGTCAGGAAGGGGAAGACGCCCCTGTGATTCGCGACCCAATCCGCTGCATTACGAAGGGGAGGAGCCAAAGGAAAAAGAGGAAGGTCGGGAAGAGGAAGGCTACGAGGACCCCAAGCGGCAGCGTTCAAGCTAATCAGGACGAATACACCCCCGTTGCGCGTCTGCTGTGACCCGCGGTCCGGGGGGGTGTACAGGGGCGCGAGCAAGTAATGGTACCGTTTTGTGTACGGAGACATGGATCTTTTTGTTTTTGTGGGGGCGGATTTTGCAGTAATGTCGCCTGCTCAGACCTGAAGTTGGAGCGTTGAAGATGATCCATTAATGTTTTGCAAAATCAACAATCGGTAGGCAACCCGTTTTCGGTCACCAGTATGTACGCTGTTGTAGTTACTTAAGTAAGTGCGCGCCTACGATGTAATATGTTAGAGCCCTTCTACTTACAGGGACACATATTACCCGAAAATATGTACATATTTTCGGTCGTTATCTTTTGGAGATTGTATATATGTATGTCTCAATCTCAGCTTATGATGGACTTTTGTTGTTTGATGTTAACTTGCAATGACTACTACAAATCAGTCTAACAACATGTGCATAACACATAAGATTATGTAATATATACCACATAATACATAAGTGTGTGAACATATTATATGTTAACTTGCTAAAATAATGTAGTGAACACTACATAACCGGTGAAGAACAAAACATAGACAACAAAAACGTCACGTAACTTGCATGTTAACAAACATTTTATAATAAACGTCACGTAACTTGCATGTTTTTGGCCGGAAATATGAACATATTTTTGGCCGTTGTCTTTTGCAGATTGTATGTACATGTATGGCTGAATGTAAGGTTATTTTTTAATTATGTCCAATGGGTTCATATTCTGTCACGTATAATGTCACCATGCACAGGTCATTTGACATTTGACATTTGACATTTGACTTTTGAATATGTGTCCATGCATTTCTTATTATGTACCAAGTTGACATTTGACTCTTGACAGTTCACATTTGACGTTTCACAGTTGACATTTGACATATAGTGTTCTGTTTATGATTTTATACATGTTTTGTATGTTTCTGTTCACATGTCTGTGTAGATGTAACCTTCTTGTGTTTTGTGTTTTAAACTTAGTGATGAATATATGTCCTTGTATCTTGTTTCCTTATAGAATGCATAAAATTGTTCAACCGACAATCAGTACCAATAAGCAGAAGGACTATTAACATTAGGCACTACACAGGCCTACAAAATGATTGCGGTACCCCCCTGAAGCAGTAATGTTAACACGGGGGGGGGGGGGGGGGGGGGGGGGGGGGTCCAAAATGATGGTCTATGCAGACCATCCACAGTCTTGGCAGTCAGGTGCCAGCTTCAAGTTGATAAACAAGGCACAACAGTTGGCCTTCAAAATGATACTTGGGTAGCCCAAACGAAGGGACCTACCCATTCTACTGTCCAAAATAAAAGAAACGATCGAGTCACGTCAATGACAACCTATACATCCAACTACGCCATTGCACCGGCCTCCCGAAATCTTGTACTGCAGTAAACCTGGTTACATTACTTAGATCCTCCGGCCTTCTTGCGGGTTGTGCGGGCTTGCGGCTGGGTCGTCTGATTCGGTATCAATATGTCATCTAGTCCGAGGGAGAAGGAAGGAGTTGTGATCATCTCCACGTCTATCATGGCATCCAACCTTGCGCCAACCGAATCCCACGCAGCAAGGAACCCCGGACTCCCAAGTGCCTGTGTGAATGAGCCCTGCGTAGGCGATCCGCCACCACCTTCGATGCTGCCTACCGACCCTCCGTGCTGCTCCGACGCACCACCCTCACCAACAGCACCGGCCTTCAACAGGGTCTTGTGAAGGGTTGACACGATCGACAGGTTACGCCTGGTCGTCATCCAGTTCCGGGTTCGCACCTGTGTTACGAAGGGATTAGCACCGCAATTTAAAAAAACAAATAAACAAACGGTGTGATTGAGAAAACACGGACTAACGTCTTCGTACGAGGCAAGCAGGTCCTCGTCACTGGGTACACCGTCAGGGAGCGGTAAGGTCACGAAACGAGCTGGGGGTGCCATGGATGACGGGTCACGCACATTCGATCGACGATATAGGCACTTCACCCGGTCCCTAGAAACTGGGTACGTTACATAGTTCCATACCCCAACACCAAACCCCTCGTGGTACTGGTACGCCCGCACTTCCTCGCTAATCCTCTTTTTAAGTCTCTCGTAAGACCAGTGTTGCAGCAGTGGGAGGCTGGTCTTCTCGGGGGTCCCCCGCCAAGTTAGGCGGTGGAAGTACATCATTTGCAGGAACATTAAACACCCCCCTACATTTTTACAGTCGTGGGTCCGCCATGAGTCCACTGCTGTGTCCAGCCTTTGGAGGACTAGTGAGCACCAATCCAACCCCCTTATGCTGTCCACGTCGTCAACTGCTTGGACGAGGCGGAAGTCCACATGTTTGTGGACTGTGGGGGCCAGAAAAGTACCCATTGCAAATAGAACAAACATTTTTTTAAACTCTGGGCCGCCATCCGGCAGCCCCATCATACCCTGCCTCAAACAATCCAACGGCATCTCATCCCCCTGATTTATATTGAACTTCTTACGCCACATTAACGCCAATGTCTGATCAGTTCTTGGGTCGACGGCCTGCTCCGTACATGGCAACATGAACGCATCGTATACGTCATCCTTGGTCAGCACAAACTGGTGATGCCTGTTAAAGAGAAACATCCTCGACGACGGATCGTATTTGCCAAGCAGCCAGTCAGCCATCTGATGTAAGAACGCGTGCGTCTTGAGCTGAAGTAGACCGCCGAAACCAATGTCCTCGACATCCATTTTCTGAGCTTCGGTTAAAACAGCAATCAGGTTGAATAAAGGTCGAGGTGTCCCATGCCCGTCAACCTCCTTCCTTTTCCTACAAATTACGCACACAATTATGCTACTGATCAGATGCATCAAACAAAAGCATGCTACATTTGTACAAACTCTAAACACATGTTGAAACAACTTTTTGTCACCATCAAACATAATGCTTAAAAATAACAACATATAAACACACTTTCTATGGTAAACAAACGAAACTTAATGTTAACACCACCGGGGAGGGACATAATCGTAGAAGGTAACAACAGTTCAGATTAAACATATGAACGTAGCATATAACATTATGTCATATATGATACATAACAAATAAAGAAGGGAACATGTTAAAGAAGGAGATATGTTTACAATGTAATCAATAATGTAAGAATCCAACATAAAGCCTATGGTAAACTACATGTAAACATAACAACATATGTTGACAAATTATACAATTATGTAAAAGCCAAACATAATGGCTAACAAAAACAACATCACAGAACTTCACATTCAAAACACATGTCAACTAACTATACCATTATGTGATGTAGCATACATAACAAATAAAGAAGAACACATATTAACTTAAGAAAAATAAGAACAACAGAACAACATATGGCAAAAATCAACAGTATTGTATGATCCAACATAAAGGCTATGGGAAATTACATGTACACAGAACAACATATGTTGACAAGATATGTAACTATGTAAGGCACCAAACATAATGCCATAAAATAACAACATCAGAGAAGTTCACATTGAAAACAACTGTCAAGTAACTATACCATTATGTGATGTATGGTACATAACAAATAAAGAACAACACATAATAACCTAACCAAAATAAGTCTATATGTCGACAAAATCAGAAGTAATGTATGTATACAACATAAAGGCTATGGAAAAGTACATGTGAACAAACAACGTATGTTGACAAAGTATGTAATTATGTAAGCACCAAAACATAATGGCTAACAATAACATCACAAAAGTCCACATTGCAAACAAATGTCAAGTAACTATACAATTATGTGATGTATGATACATAACAAATAAAGAAGCACACATATCCACTATAACCAAATAACAATACATGTCGACAACAGCAGCAGTAATGGATGCATGCAACATAAAGCCTAAGAAACACCACATATTAACTTAGCTAAAATAAGAAATATGTCAACGACATCAACAGTAATGTAAACATCCAACATAAAGGCTATGGTAAACGACATGTAAACATAACAACATATGTTGACAAATTATACAACTATGTAAAAGACAAACATAATGCTTAACAATAACAACATCACAAAAGTTCACATTGCAAAGCAAATGTCAAGTAACTATACAATTATGTGATGTATGATACATAACAAATAAAGAAGCACACATATCCACTATAACCAAATAACAATACATGTCGACAAAAGCAACAGTAATGGATGCATGCAACATAAAGCCTAAGAAACACCACATATTAACTTAGCTAAAATAAGAAATATGTCAACGACATCAACAGTAATGTATGCATCCAACATAAAGGCTATGGTAAACGACATGTAAACATAACAACATATGTTGACAAATTATACAACTATGTAAAAGACAAACATAATGCCTAACAATAACAACATTACAAAGTTCACATTGCAAACGAATGTCAACTAACTATACCATTATGTGATGTAAGACACATAACAAATAAAGAAGCACACATATTAACCTAACAAAAATAAGACTATATGTCCACAAAATCAAAAGTAATGTATGCATCAAACATAAAGACTATGGAGAAGTACATGTAAACAGAACAAGATATGTAGAGAAATTACACAACTATGTAAGCAACAAACATAAAACGAAACGCACAATAAACTTAATCAGAATCCTACTTACTTGATCAGCTCCAAACAATCAGCAGCACCCTTTCGTTTCTTCGAACTCTCCCCAGCCTCTCTCCTCGTTGCCACCACCTTTGACAGCTTCTGGTTTTCTGTACACCACTCAGACAACGGAAAAAAAAACGGTGTCAAAGTCGGGGACAATGTGAACGTGGTAAACGGTACTCTTCTAAAAACCAAAACGAACTGGCTGTACCTTTCTTAACCTCCTTAGGTTTTAAGTTTTGTTTGCGGGGCGGCTTTTTTACGAGTGTCACAACCCTTTCAAGCGACGCATCAACCGTATCTGGAAAAAACAAAACAAACCAGTTAAGGGGGGTACACACAGTGTCACCAATGTAACTAAGGGGGGTACACACAGTGTCACCAATGTAACAGAATATGAAAGGGCACGAAGATATAACCGTCGTCAATGTCGGCACCGTCCTCGTCTCCAGACTCAGGACGTTCTTCGTCTGCAGCCTCCACTACTGCCTTACCCTTCCCTTTTGCCCTACTACTGGAAGCAGCGAAAGTAACCTTATTCCGGGCCCCTTTCGCTGTAGTAGGAACTTCATTGGCCGGTTCCTCGTAAGCCGCATCCTCGTCAGCCGCATCCTCCACGTCGTCTTCTTCGGTAGGCTTCTGGATTGCTTTTCCTCTGCCTTTGGGCCCAGGTCTCCCTTTAGTTGCTACTTTCTTTACTGGAACTACCTCATCTGCTGCTGCTGTAAGGACATGGATAACAAAGGTCACACATAACCAACATATGTTAGGTCATCTACCAACATACGATAGTATGTCAGGACATAGAGATACAATGTTCAGAATAACTACCTACATATACTACGAACACATGCTCACATTAAGTAGCATCATATACAGCAAAGTCATTAACAGATTAAATTACAACATTTTTCAACAAACATAAGGATTAACAATAACAACATATAAACACCCTTCCATTTTACAATTATGTAACCAATAGCAAAAGTAATGGATGCATGCAACATAAAGCCTAAGAAACACCACATATTAACTTAACCTAATGTATGCATCCAACATAAAGCCTATGGTAAACTACATGTAAACATAACAACATATGTTGACAAATTATACAACTATGTAAAAGCCAAACATAATGGCTAACAGAAACAACATCACAGAACCTCACATTCAAAACAAATGTCAACTAACTATACCATTATGTGATGTACCATACATAACAAATTAAGAAGAACACATATTAACTAAAGCAAAATAAGAATATATGTACGCAAAATGTCAACATGTCAGAATTATTGTGTGGATGTCAGACTTCTTTGCAATGTCAGGTATTTTAACATTCCTGACAGTTTGCATGTCAGAAGAATGAAGATCTTCAAACAAACAAACCCAGAAACCCTAAAAACCCAGAAACCCACTTAAATAACAACAATAAAAGCATCATTATTTAAACAACAAAATATGTAACAAAAGTACACAAACAATAACACATGTTTAAACAACTCAAATATTTAATTAAAAATACAAACATTATCTCCTAAACACATGAACAAAAACATGCAAAAAAAAACCCCAGAAAACCCCAGAAACCCAGAAACCCTAAAAAAATAAAAAATATAAACAAACCCTAAAAAAACAACTAAAATTTGTATCAAAACTACACAAACATGTTTAAACAACTAAAATATTTAACTAATTAAAAACACAAACATTATTTAAACACAGAAATCCAGAAACCCTAAACAAAGAAAATACCCAGAAACCCAGAGACCCAAAAAAAAACAACAAAATTATGTAACAAAAGTACACAAACAATAACACATGTTTGAACAACTCAAATATTATTTAATTAAAAATACAAACATTATCTCCTAAACACACGGACCAAAACATGCAAAAAAATGCCCCAGAAAACCACATAAACCCAGAAACCCTAAAAAAATAGAAAATATAAACAAACCCTAAAAAAACAACTAAATTTTGTATCGAAACTACAGAAACATGTTAAAACAACTAAAATATTTAATTAAAAACACAAACATTATTTAATTCATGTTCATACCTTCATCATTGTCAGTCGTTGATGCAGCAGTCTTACCAACCCCACGCCTTGCAATCTGCTTCTTCACCATTTTCGTCTTCTTTTTTCGGTTTTTTTGGTGGTTTTTGGTAGAGAGAAGTTTAGAGAAGTTTAGAGAGAGAGTGTTTTTGTGGAAATGAATAATTAGGGTAATGAATGAGGGGGAGTTTAGAGGAGATGTTTGCAGGGGGAGGGGATATGAATGACGGTTTGGCTTCTCGAGGGTCTTTTTGGGGAAGACAATTTCTAACCCTCTTATTTAATTCATTTAAATGACATCATCATCCCATCACGTGCCACTTGCATCATCCACCACCCACACTAAATGGTATGTACTTGCCCCATTTAAGGCATATTTGACCCGTCCCACGCTTAAGACGGGTACGTCCGTCTTACAAAAAACGGACTGATATATATTTGACAATAAAGATCATATAAAAATCCTTAGTTTATTTTGGTAATAAATAATTATCTCATAAGACAATTATTTATTCCTTATTTAACTTAAAGATATTTTATATAATCCTATTAAGATTAACAATTCTATTTATTAAAATAGAATACCAATTAGACACTAATTCTACACGACATAAATTTGGAAACAAATGTTTCAACTCAACCACATATATATTCCGATCATTTCTAGACTTGTCATTATCAAAACATAAACATATATACTATATATATATTTGAATATATGGTACGTTCAACAAATTCCCCCTTTTTGATGATGGCAAGTCTCTCTTAGATTTTGTGTCTAAGTGTATGTTCCCCTTCAATATAATAATGGTCATTCATAGCAAAGAGTCACTTAGGGTTTTTATCTTCTATCTATCCCATATCCTTTAAGGACCCTAAGAGACAATGGATTACGACAAGGAGCAAGCTTAGGCAAATTCTAATCTAAGTCGCATATTTCCCCCTCTTGACATCATCGAAAAGATGAGAACAAAGACATGAAACGACTAGAATAATATACGTACGAAGCATAAGCAAGCACATAAACGAGTCGAAATAATATGAACATAGAGAATATCACATAACCACATACGGAATGTTAAAAATATACACAACAATCCGAAAATACTAAGCCAATGGGCCGAATGTGGGACAATGTTTTAAGAAAATGGGCCGGGCTAGGTTAGCGCATAATGGGCCAAGGCAAAATAACAAGAGATTTGGGCCATAGCAAAAGAGGATAAAGATTGGGCCATGGTAGGTTTAGGAAATCCGAGGAAGGTAAAAAGGAGCAGGTCCTCGAATTTAATTGGGCCAAAGAAAGATAATAGGGCCACAAGTATAAAAGTGCATAAGTCCAACCCAGGACTTAACAAAACAATAATAACAACCATGAACTTGGACGAAACAGAGACGGATTCGAATCATCAAGAGCGAGAGCTTGAACCCGGATTCTTTGCATAAGGGTTCACGTAGTCGGGTCGGGTACGATATTCAAGCGACTCCAGCCTATCCAAGCAACTCGACACGTTTCTCCCTTGAGCATTGAGCGCAATTTCGAAGTTGAGCACTTTGAGAGATAGTGCCTTGACGGCCTCGAGTGCTTGAGATGCATCTTCCCGTAATAACCCGTGATCCCTTACCATGGCTCCTCCCTGAGTCGTAATGAAAGAAAGACGATCACTAATGCTTAGCAACTCCGAGCAGACAACAGAGACCTCCGAGCCAATTTTCACCAAATGCTTATCCACTTTCTCCATCCATTCCTTTACCTTAACCTCAAAATCACGACCCCTCTTAACCCTGCTACCCCCTGCCTCCTCCTTCTCCTTTTTAATTTCACACAAACCAAGAATTTGATCCATCTTGGCTTCAAGACCCGCGAAGGACGGCGAAGGATGCGGAGTGGGTTCAGTTTTACCAAACGTAAGATCAACTCCGTCAAAGCAAATTCCCATTAATTTCAACAAACGATCACACATACAATCTTTTGGCCTAATTCCGAAACTAGCATCATCAACAACTCCTTTCTTTAGCAAGAGCTCGGACACCCACATTCCGTATGGAATGTCGATTGTCGAGCAAAATTTCTCCTTGACAACCACACTAGAAACTTGACATATTTTGTGACAAATTAGGGATGCTAAATCAACTTTCTGACCTTCCAACCAACTGTACAACACGACTGCTTCAACACTAGCGAGTTTGTCCCTACCACCTCTCCGAGGGAGCACGGTATTCCATAAGAAATTCAAGAAAAACTTTAACTTGGGATTAAAAGATACGGTAAGCAGAGGTGAAACCTCAGTGGCATCGACATCAAAATACTTCTTGATTTTTAGTTTCTGATCTTTAGAAACAACACTCCACTCCATTTTCGGGTCAAGATTTAACCCTTCTTGATCAAGTTTGAAAATATCGCAAATATCCGACTTAGTCACGACAACATCTTGTCCATTCACGACACCCATAATACCATTATCACACCTTTTAACCGAAGCAAGAAATTGAACCATCTCAATAGGAAAAATCAACCCAGAAAAATTACTAATGTACTCCCATCCCTGAAATTTTAAGAAATCCTTAAAGAATCCTAAAGACTTCGAATTTTCGACCCATGACCTCGGATAATAACGACCCGCATGTATAGCATAAGGTAGAACACGTTCGATTAACATACCTTCGTTTTTGGTCATTCGAACTCTTTCAAGACCCTCCCTAGTAGCTTCAATCTAATACTCGGAAAACAGAGGACGCGGATTTCAAGATTTAGAACCTATTTCCTGCATGTCATCGGAAATGGAAGAGGATGAGCGGTTGAGTTTTCGTCGTTTGCCTTTGTCGGATGGTGGTGCTGAGGCGGTTATGGGTGTTGGAGACGGTGGGGGTGACGGAGTGGGTGAAGGTGGAGTCGATTTCTTTTGTTGGGAACGAGTGGCTTGGGAAGGAGGCATGGTGGTTACGATGAAGTGCGGTGGTTTAATGGAGGTGTGGTGAGTTTTTGGACGGATTTAATGGAGGTTGTAGTTATGGAGGTTTTAAAAAATTTAGGATTTTGTGGGTTTGAGGACGGTAAAAATGGTAAATGTGAGGTGAGTGGTTTGTTGGGGTAATAATTGTGGGGGGTTGAAAGTCAAAAGCTATAGGGTAGTAGGAGGGGGTACGTGGCAGTCGAATGTGGGGCTAGGTTTGGGTAGAAACGTGGCACAGGGGGGACCATTACACACATTTTGTGTGTTTAATTTGAGGTAAATATTTTTGTTTTTATAATATTTGAATATTATTATTTTGTATATATTGTAATATGTATGTTGTGGGGCAATTATAATATGTGACGTAATATTATTGTGAGATCGATTTGTGCACACATTCATATGTAAATCGTATAATATAACTATAATCACAAAATTCATCATCGAATATATACATACACATGCAGCGGAGTATACGGACACAGTCATATAATCTCATCTAAACCGTAGTCAATCATTGGGTTATTTTTGCTATTAAGATTTGATTAGGTGCCACCGATTAAACCAATTTCCAATCGCAAAGTCTCAAAGCGTTCTCTAGCCAATGGTTTAGTGAAGATATCTGCCCATTGTTTTTCCGTACTACAAAATTCCAATTTTATATTTTTCTTTTCAACATGGTCTCTTAGAAAGTGGTGTCTAATTTCAATATGTTTGGTTCTCGAGTGCTGGGCTGGGTTTTTAGATATAATTATAGCACTCGTATTATCACATAATATAGGCACACATCCAACATCAACACCATAATCATGTAACTGTTGCTTTAACCATAAAAGTTGAGAACATACCAGTGCGGCTGCAATATATTCTGCTTCAGCAGTTGAGAGAGCGACAGAATTTTGTTTCTTGGATCCCCAAGATATAATACAAGGACCTACAAAGGTAGCAAGTCCGGAGGTACTTTTTCTGTCTAGAGAGCATCCTGCATAATCCGCATCTGAATATCCTACTAGGTTAAAGTTACAGTCCATAGGATACCATAGATATAATTTTGAGGTTCCGATTAGGTATCTTAGAATTCTCTTAACTGCAATCATATGTGATTCTTTTGGTGCAGATTGGAATCTCGCACAAACACAGACACTAAACATTATATCTGGACGACTTGCTGTAAGATAAAGAAGTGAGCCAATCATACCTCGGTAAGTTGTTTCATCTACAGACTTACCATCTTCGTCTTTGGTTAACTTCTTATCTGTGACCATTGGAGTAGGCATTGCATGAGAGGTTTCCATTCCGAATTTCTTTAGTAACTCTTTGACGTATTTTTGTTGATGAACTTTGATTCCTTCTTCAGTTTGTTGTATTTGAAGTCCTAGGAAGAACTTTAGTTCTCCCATCATACTCATCTCGAACTCAGAAGTCATCAACTCAGAGAAGTACTTGCACAACTTTTTATTAGTTGAGCCAAAAATAATATCGTCAACATAGATCTGAACGACTAGTAGATCTGAGTTTTCACTTTTAAGAAATACGGTTTTATCCACAGACCCTCTCTTGAATCCACTCTCCAATAGGAACTTTGATAATCTGTCGTACCATGCCCTAGGTGCTTGTTTCAGGCCATAGAGAGCTTTGTCCAATTTGAATACATGATCCTTGAGTTTGCTGTCAGGAAATCCAGGAGGTTGTTCAACAAATACTTCCTCTTGGAGATAGCCATTAAGAAAGGCAGTCTTAACGTCCATCTGAAAAAGCTTCATTCCCTTGTGTGCTGCAAATGCAATGAGTAGTCTTATTGCCTCAAGACGAGCAACAGGAGCAAAGGTTTCGTCATAATCGATCCCTTCCTGTTGGTTGTACCCTTGAACTACTAGTCTGGCCTTATTTCGCACAATGACTCCAGTGTCATCCAATTTGTTTCTGAATACCCATCTAGTTCCAATGACAGTTCTGTCCTTAGGTCGAGGAACAAGATGCCAAACTTTGTTTCTTTCAAATTGCTGGAGTTCTTCTTGCATGGCAACTATCCAGTCTGGTTCTGCGAGAGCTTCCTTGATATTTGAAGGTTCAATGGTGGAGAGAAAAGAGTAGAATGGGCAAAAGTTGTTTAAGCTCCTTCGAGTCTGAACTCCATCTGTCAGGCTTCCTATGACATTATCCAAAGGATGAGAGCCTTTGTATCTCCAGTTCCTTGATTGATTATTTGCATTACCTGAACTTGACTCGGAATTTTGACTTGTTCCCCCTGAATCCAAACCTGGGTTTATAGTAGGGTCAGGTATAACTCTGGCCTCTTCCCTTTGGTTTTGATTCAAAGTTACAGTTTCATTAGCTGTAACTCTGGGTTCCAAGTCATTGGTTTGAGAGTTATCTACAGTATCATCAACTGTAGTTTCATCTCTCACACCATTTTCTCCCAAGTTGAGTTCATCATGAGTTCCTTGAGGTTCTCCTTCTTCAATTTCCATTTCAGGGGGATCTTCCCTTGATAACCTGAAATCAGGTTCGTCTAGGTTTTCCTCTATATCCTGTAATGGCTTATCGAAGATATTATTCTCATCAAAGATAACATGAATACTTTCCTCTATGCATAAAGTACGTTTGTTAAAAACTTTGTAGGCTTTACTATGATCTGAATATCCTATAAAGATTGCTTCATCACTTCTAGGGTCAAATTTGCTTAATCTGTTTTTACCATTGTTGTGAACAAAGCATTTACTACCAAAACATCTTAGGTGAGATATGTTTGGTTTACGACCTCGAAGAAGTTCATAAGGTGTCTTTTTAAGGATAGGTCTAATCATAGCACGGTTATGAATATAGCAAGCTGTACTAATAGCCTCAGCCCAAAAGTTTCTAGGTAGGCCACTACAAAGAAGCATTGTTCGAGCCATGTCTTCTAGGGTTCTGTTCATTCGTTCTACGACTCCATTTTGTTGAGGGGTTCTAGGGGCCGAGAAGTTGTGTCCAACACCATTGGTTTTACAGAACTCAATAAAAGCATGATTGTCGAACTCAGTTCCATGGTCAGTACGGATTGTTACTAGGTTTGATTTGTATTTGTTTTGGACAAGTTTCATGAGACTAACAAATTCATCGAATGTTTCGTCTTTAGAATGAAGAAAGATTGGCCAAACAAATCTAGAGTAATCATCAACTAGAACGAAAACGTACCTGGAACCACCTCTGCTTCTTACCTTCATAGGGCCACATAGATCCATGTGTACTAGTTCAAGAGCTTGTTCTGTGCTTACCACTCTTTTTGGCTTAAAGGATGATCTGACGTGTTTACATCGTGCACATGTGTCACACATCTTTTCTTGATCAAATTTGATCTTTGGAAGACCTTCGACCAAGTCCCATCTTTTCAACTTACTTAGAATAGGTGAGCTAATATGACCAAATCTCTTGTGCCATAGAAATGGATCATCTAACGTAACTTTCATGCATGATAGAGAATCAGTAGGTACAACATTTAAATCGATCATATAGACATTTTTCATCCTGTGACCTTCAAGTATTACTTTACTGGTGCCTTCTAAGATTATACGACATATATCTGAATGAAAAACCACTTTATTTCCTTTGTCACATAATTGAGATATACTGATAAGATTGTGTTTGAGACCACTTACAAGGTATACATCATTTATTGCATGAGAGGATGAAATACCTATCTTACCAATTCCGATGATCTTTCCCTTTTTGTTATCACCAAATGTGACTTTACCTCCGTCAAATGGTTTTAGGGTTTGGAATAGATTTACGTCGCCTGTCATATGTCTTGAGCATCCACTGTCGAGATACCATAGGTTATTTTCCTTGGTGACAAACTGCACAAATAATTTCAAAGACAGGATTTAGGTACCCAAGCATACTTGGGTCCTTTGTTGTTAGTAATCACAAATACATTTTCCTTTTTAACCCAGACTTGTCTTATATAGGTCTTTCTATGTTTGTAGTAGTTGGGTTTTGATGTTCTTGTGTAAGTTTTATTTTGGACTCTTGGTGACCAATTTCTGTGTGTAGTTTGAGGAGTTTGTTTGGTTCTATTTTTCTTTTCTTCATAGTCAAATGTCATGTCATAGAACCATCTGTAGTCAATGTTTCTTTCCTCAGTTTTATCATTATCACTATCAGAGACAGAAATAGTGTCGCTTGGAATTCCTAAGGATTTAACAAACTTAACTCCGGTTTTAAAATCTTGTGCGTGTTTTACACAGTTTTCTCGGAGGTGTCCAGTATGACCACAATAAGTGCATATTAAATACTCAGGAAGGTCGGCATATTTCCTTCTTCTAAAGTCTCTGTCTGTTGGGCTTTGTTTACATTTTGAGTGATCCCTTCTTCCATAACATTCGTGACCTAAACCCATCTTCATGTTGTTGTCGGATTGTTCAGTTAGGAAGTTTAGAACGTTAGTGCTTCCTTCCCACTTATCGTGAACTTTCCGAGCATGAAGAAGGAGGTCTTTCAAGGAGTCTATTTCTTTCTTACATTCACTATGGTCAGTGTTGCTAGACTCTTTTAGGTTTTGAATGTCTTTATGGAAGTCAGACACAATTTTGGCATGTTCTTTCTTGATTTTAGATATACTGAATTCTAGATCCATGATTTTGCTTTCGAGAATCTCAACTTCTTCCTGATGAGTCTCATCTTCGACCATAGTCGAAGATTCTGACTTAAGCCGTTCATTAACCTTTCTTAATTCTGAAGTTACAGCTTCATTAGCTATAACTTTAGATTGAAGCTCTTTAATGTTGAGTTTTAGTTTTGAGGTTATAGCTTCATTAGCTATAACTTTAGACTCAAGAACCTTTTTCTCAGACATAACTGTTTCCAACTTAGCATTTGCTTCAATGCTTATTTTGGATTTCAGTTTCTTAGCTTTGGCTTTCAGAAGTTGATTTTCTTCAGCAATATCGAGGATCTGCTCTTTCAAGTCATCTAACTCAAGACTTTGTTCATGGCATTGGTCTAGGGTTTTCTCAAAATATTTAATTAGCATAGCCTTAGATAAGTTTTTAACTTGACTTTTGAGTTGAAGAAAATTTACCTCTTCGTCGTCGTCGTCTGAGTCTGATTCTCCAAGGAGACACATATTAGATGCGTCATCTTCATCATTGTCGTTTGAGATTAGATCTAGGCTGACGTTGCTTAGGCACAGGTTTGCTACCTCTTCTTCTTCAGAGTCCTCGTCATCTTCAGATTCTAATTCTCCCCAGCATGACGCAAGCATTACTTTCTTAAACTCTGTTTTGGTCTTTTCTCTTTTTGACTTGTCTTTGATTTTGTCCCAACTTGGACAATCTTTGATCATGTGGTCTTGTTGTCCACACTTGAAACATCCTCTTTTGAAGAATGTTTGTTTGGAGTCAGTTTTCTTTTTGTCGAACGTTTTGTTGTTAGGGTTTTTGTATCTACCTTTGAAAACTGCTTTCTTAAATCGTCTAGCGAATAGAACTGTTTCATCCTCAAGTTCTTCTTCGCTTACTTCGCTTGTGGAGGCTTGTAAAGCGACGCCCTTTCCTTGGGGATCATCATCGTTTTTATTTAGTATGATCTCGTGTGCCATTAAGGATCCAATCAATTCTTGGTAAGTGATTTTAGATAAATCACGTGCTTCCTCTATGGCCGTGACCTTAGGTTGCCACTTTTTGGTGAGACTCCTAAGAATCTTACGAATGATATCCTCAGAATCGATCTTTTTGCCAAGGTTCCGCAGTTCATTAATAATACAAGAAAATCGTGCAGACATGCTATCAATAGATTCATTCTTTTCCATATTGAAAAGTTCATATCTTTGAACGAGCAAGTCTATACGATGTTTCCTGACTGCGGATGTTCCTTCATAAGCAAGTTCGAGACTATCCCATATTTCCTTAGCGGAACTACAGGATGAGAATCTATCGAATTCTGAAGTTATCATACCGTTCTGTAGGAGGCTCATGGCCTTAGAGTTTTTCTCTGCAATTTTGTAGTCACTTTCCACATAATCGCTTTCCATCTTTTCATAGGTTGTTCCATTGGCGGCGGCGACCAAGATCTTCTTTGGTCCAGTTTGGATGATCTTCCAACATTCCCAATCACAACCCTTGATGTAATGAGTCATCATATTTTTCCATAAGCTATAGTTTTTGCCATCGAAGATAGGGCACTTGAGATGCTTGGAATCCATTGATGAAAGAGTATATAATATAGAATCAATAGAAGGATCAAAACTCACGCGGCTAGGCGATCAAGAGCACGAGGCTCTGATACCAATTGAAGAGTCTATTGATATAATATACTCAAGAAGGGGGGGGGGGGTTGAATTGAGTATGCCTTCTTTTAAAAATCTTCTTCGATGAGTGTGTAGTTGTATGACGATCGTTGAGTAGAGCAATAATAAAGTAGAGACACGATATTTTTGAAGTGGTTCAGTCTCACACTCTGAGACCTACGTCCACTATTCTCGATTAATAAAATTAGTACCAACTCTGGATTACAATTTTATCAACCCTACTCGTGCGACTTTGATGTTAGTCACAACTCTATCTAGATACCGTTAAATATCTAGCTTTGACAAATACCGTTAAATATTTGTCTTACAATGAGTACCGCTAAATACTCGTTCTATCTTACGTTAATAAGATAAAGTCTTCAATGTTTTCTTGGTGTCACAATCTTGAATGAATAAGATCAATGCTTGAGCACTTGAATCTTGAATCGGATATGACAATGAAAAGCTCGAACTTGAAGAATATGAACGGCGGTTTTTCTCTCTCGATATGCGTGTATATGTGTGTGTGTTTCTTGTCGTTTAATGTATCATGGTAGTCTATTTATATAGAATATGTATCTAGGTAATTCAAACCCTAGATGATTTAGGAATATTACTTAAACTAGAATACTAGTCTTTTAGTAATACTACCTTAAATCTAATCTTAATATATTTAGGAAAGATTTAATAATATACTATATGTATTATATAAGGAATCAATTTCCTAATTCATATTTAGGAAATATCTTTATATAATAAACAATTAGTATCCTTATTAAATCAACTTCCTAAACCATGTCAAAGATAATAAAATATATTACCATAATATAATCTTAGTTTGTTTAGGACATTAAATAAATACATAATATTTATTTAAATAAACCCTATACGATTTATGGTAATGTGGCATATCACACGTTTCCAAAAATCGAAACAAACTTTATCTAGATTATATATATTTGACAATAAAGATCATATAAAAATCCTTAGTTTATTTTGGTAATAAATAATTATCTCATAAGACAATTATTTATTCCTTATTTAACTTAAAGATATTTTATATAATCCTATTAAGATTAACAATTCTATTTATTAAAATAGAATACCAATTAGACACTAATTCTACACGACATAAATTTGGAAACAAATGTTTCAACTCAACCACATATAAATTCCGATCATTTCTTCATAATATAGAGTTATAGCTACGAGCTATAACTTGAATCAATCTTGTACTAAAGCTATAGTTGATGAATATAACTTTAGTTCATTATGCGCGCTTGTGATCTTCTATCAATCTTCGACTTAGTCAATTCATTGACTAACATGCTTGAATCTTTTATACTTGATTGATTAGATCTTGTTACTAAAGTTCTGTACACTTAGCACACGATTATACATACGAGTATATAATATATAAATAGCTAGACTTGTCATTATCAAAACATAAACATATATACTATATATATATTTGAATATATGGTTCAACACCGCACAAGCTTTACATGCCCATAAAAAAAGTGCAACAAAATATTAACGAGTAGTTTCTAAGTTTATTTTAAAAAAAACTTTACAAATTCAAAGGATTTTTCTAATTAAAATATTTATTAATAATTTTTAGGAAAAAAATAATTATACTTATTAATTTAGGATATCCATCGGGTGATAAGCGGGTGGTAGACCATGATCCATACCCCACCCTAAATTCACCCATATCCATATCCCACCCTAAATTGTAAAAAAAATCATCATCCATATCCCACCCATTTAATTTCGGGTGGATGGATATCCACAGGGTCAGGGTGAGACTGCCATCCCTAGGTGGTGTTGGAGAGTTTTGGAAACGGAAATTCAGTTGCAATAAAACGGACATGTCGTGAGGTGAATAGTTTACATAAAGTTGGGTCGTAGCATAGATAAGCGCTTTGCGTGGTTGAGTAACCAACAAATATGCACGGTTTTGATCGTGGTTCCATGTTGTGAGCGGTATATGGCCGGAGCCAAGGGAAACATAGACAACCAAAGGGTCGGAGTTTGTGGTAATTAGGGGGTCGCTGGTGGATGATCTCATAGGGCTTGATAAAGAAGAGCAAGACCTGTTTCGACAATGTGTCGGTGGCGACGCTCTGCAAATCCATTGTGTTCGGGTGTGTGTGGAGGTGAGGTTAGATGGG
The DNA here is from genome assembly GCA_029255685.2 of Silene conica. Lineage (NCBI taxonomy): Eukaryota > Viridiplantae > Streptophyta > Magnoliopsida > Caryophyllales > Caryophyllaceae > Silene > Silene conica. The sequence goes on from CM055317.2 coordinate 78,025,577, forward strand.
TGATCCCGTCATTGAGTAGAGCGGGATTTAATTTCTTGTATTCACCCCCATTATCGGAGTGGAACAGTTTTATTGGTTTGCTGAAATATTTTTCAACGATTGATTTGAATTGATGAAATGTGGTGAGGGTATCAGATTTGTTTTTAATAGGGTATAACCAAAAATAGTGACTAAAATGGTCCACGAAAATTATATAGTATTTGAATTGGTCGTGTGATAAGACAGGCGCGGTCCAAACGTCAGAGTAAATAATGTCGAGAGGCGCGGTTGAGGTTAATGTTGAGACGGAGAAGGGTAACTTTTGACTTTTATTCATTAAATAAGAAGTGCAATGCGGAAAATTGGAAATGTGTAAATGAAATTGGGAATTTAATAATCTAAGTGTAGAATTTGATGGGTGTCCCAAGCGGTGGTGCCAAGAGCTCGTCATGGTAGAGTAGGCATGGGTTGAGGACGTTGGTTTCCAGGTGTAAGTTCCATCAAGGTATGGTTCCCCTCGATCGTTCCTTAAAACAAAAAGATGTTGGTGAGAATATGGCAATAACATTGTTATCGTGACAAAATTGAGATACGGAAAGGAGTTTACGCGATATTGTGGGAACAACTAAGACATTATTGAAAGTAAGAGAGTTTATAGAAAAAGAACCATGGTGAGTAATCGGTAGTGATGAGCAACCCCCGATTATGAGATCATCGGGTGTAACATCCTGTATTTTCGTAAAATCTAATTTAATCGTTTTAAATTATTTTACGTAATAAAATAATATTTTAGTAATTTATTGTGAAAGGTTTTAATTTAATTAGTAAGATCCGTCTTAAGAACCTTAAGTCCTTAAGACGAATACTACTTGGTAAACTTAAACTCGTATCATAAATATCCGTTCAAGTGTCCGACCCATTTTATTTACTTGGAAAGGACAGTCCATAAAACCCACAAAAACCCCTTCCATCGACATAATGCTTCCCCTTCATTTCATTTCACTGTAAAACACAAACCTCATAAACCTCCATTTTATTCCTCCTTCTTTTGAGAAATTCTTCATCATCCGGTACTCGAATCGAGGTAGCAACGACATTTTCGGAATCCTCATTCGATTTCCAAGCCATCTATCACTTTCTTTTTGTAAATCCTTTCACTAGAAAAACGGGCTGTTTTCTCTTAATTCCGTTTTAAGTGCTTAAAATCCGTTTTCTATGCTTGTAGGTGTTGGCTTAGAGGATCCAGAGGTCGATAGCTACATTGTTGAGGAAGATCTTTAGCCGGATAAGCTTGAAAGGTGACAATAATGAGAAACTCGGCCTTTATGTGTATATTAGCACTTTTGTTGTGATTTTCCATATGGTTTCTGATTTTGTTCAAGGATTATGTTTAATGAACTTAGAAGCATGCCTAGGATTGTTCTTATGTGAGAAATCCATGCCTTATGATGTTGTTACATGTTCATATGCTATTTTCAGTTTTTCACAAAGTTAAGACGGATACTCATACTCAATGCATATGCAACGTCAGGACGTGTGCATATCATGGCATACATGATCGATCCTATTGCCGAAGCATAATGAATCCGACTCATGCGCTCTTTCTCTTCCAGTGACTTAGCTTCTTGAGTCTTGCTCAAGTGAAGCCCAGGAGTCATAGGAAGGAACCCTTTCTTGGAGTTCGTCATACTGAATCTCTCTAGAATCTTATCTATATAAGACTCCTGACTGAGAGACAACATCCGTCTTGATCTATCCCTGTAGATACGGATGCCCAAAATTCTTTGTGCCTCTCCCAGATCTTTCATCTGGAAGTGGTTTTTCAACCATGCTTTAACCGAAGATAAGAGAGGTATGTCATTCCCAATCAAGAGTATGTCATCGACATACAGTACTAGGAATACAATCTTGCTCCCACTCGACTTGATATAGAGACATGGTTCCTCGACTGATCGAATGAACCCATTCTCTTTTATCACTTGGTCGAAGCGATGATTCCAACTCCGTGATGCTTGCTTAAGTCCATAGATGGAACGCTTAAGCTTGCAAACTTTCTTAGGATGTGCTGGATCGATAAAACCCTCGGGTTGTACCATGTACAACTCTTCCTCCAAATAACCGTTTAAGAAGGCGGTTTTAACGTCCATTTGCCATATTTCATAATCATGAAATGCGGCGATCGCTAAGATAATCCGAATGGAACGTAGCATGACTACGGGTGCAAAGATCTCATCATAATGCAAGCCTGGCACTTGAGTGAAACCTTTAGCAACTAGTCTAGCCTTGTGGATATCTTGTTGTCCTTCCACGGCATGCTTTATCTTGTAAAGCCATTTGCATTGAAGGGGACGTACCTTTGCAGGTAGGTCCACAAGATCCCACACGTTGTTCTCATACATGGAGTCCATCTCGGATTGCATGGCTTCTAGCCATAGCTTTGAGTCAGAACTAGTCATGGCACCTTTATAGGTTGTGGGTTCATTACCCTCTAGGAGTAAGACGTCATCTGTATCATGTTCCTCGACCATACCAATGTATCTGTCCGGAGGAATAGAGACTCTTCCCGACCTCGTAGGTTCCTCAGGAATATCTACCGCAGCCTCGGTTGAAGGAACTGTTTCCTCCAATGGTTGCTCGGTAGTTGGTTCTTGAACCTCCGATAACTCGAAAGTTCTATTACTCGACTTGTTCTCGAGAAATTCTTTCTCTAAGAACGTCGCACTAGCCGCAACAAAAACACGTTGTTCGGTAGGCGAGTAGAAGTAATGACCAAAAGTTCCCTTTGGATAACCTATAAAGTATGTCTTGACCGATCGCGGGCCGAGCTTATCCTCGTGTCTCCACTTGACATAAGCCTCGCAGCCCCAAACCCGAATAAAGGACAAGTTAGGGACCGTTCCCTTCCATAATTCGTATGGAGTCTTGTCAACAGCTTTAGACGGACTTCGGTTAAGTATTAGAGCGGCCGACAAAAGAGCATAGCCCCACAATGAATCAGGCACAACGGTGTGACTCATCATGGATCGAACCATATCAAGTAGAGTTCGATTTCTCCGTTCGGACACACCATTTAATTGTGGTGTTCCAGGTGGAGTCAACTGTAGCACGATGCCACAGTCTTTAAGGTGTTGATCAAACTCGTGTGAAAGATACTCACCACCACGATCCGAACGTAGTGCTTTAATCTTTCTACCCAGCTGGTTCTGTACCCTATTCTGGTATTCTTTGAACTTGTCAAAGGATTCACTTTTGTGCTTCATTAAGTAGACATAGCCATATCTACTCAAATCATCCGTGAAAGTGATGAAATACCTATAGCCCTCTCGTGCGTTGATCGACATAGGCCCACATACATCCGTATGTATGAGTCATAATAGGTCGGCAGCGCGCATTCCAACACCTTTGAAGGAAATACGAGTCATCTTGCCGATGAGACATGATTCACACGTGCCATATGATTCGAAATCAAAGGGCGAGATAGCTCCATTCTGTATGAGTTGTTTTACGCGTTTCTCATTTATGTGTCCCATACGACAATGCCATAGGTAAGTTTGATCTTTGTCACCTACCTTTAATCTCTTGTTATTCACATGTAATATCTCGGTAGTTTGATCTAAAACATAAATTCCATTCATGGAAACTGCCTTGCCATAAATCATATTGTGTAAGGAGAAAATACAGCTATTATTCTCTATTACAGATGAAAAGCCGAGTTTGTCAAGCGCAGAAACTGAAATAATGTTTTTGGACAAACTAGGAACATAATAACAGTTATATAAAAATAACTCGAATCCACTTGGAAGCTGGATCACGTATGTTCCCTTCGGGACTGCAGCAACGCGTGCTCCATTCCCGACACGCAGGTCCACCTCACCCTTGATTAGGGGTTCTTGGTTTCGGAGGCCCTGCACATGATTACATAGATGAGAACCACAACCAGTATCAAGTACCCAAGTTCCGCAACTTGCGTGGTTAATCTCAATCATGTGAATAAAAGAAGAAGAAGACATACCAACAGGAGTAACGCGGCCTGCCTTAATGTCCTCGCGATACACGGGGCATGAACGCCTCCAATGCCCAGTCTTGTGGCAATGGTGACATTCCATGCTAGTATCCTTGCTCTTAGTCTTGCCCTGTGAGTTGCTCGACTCACCTGGCCCACTCTTAGTAAATCCTGGTTTCTTGAACCTGGGCTTACCTACTGCTAGGTCGCCCTGAGCTTTAGCCTTCCCTTTACCCTTTCCCTTACTGGAGATCATGAGAACATCCTGCTTCCCGCTCCCACTTAATTTCAGATCCTTCTCGGTCTGTACGAGAAGGGAGTGGAGCTCATGAGGAGTCTTCTTCATGTCATTCATGTAATAGTTGGCCCTAAAGAGGGCGAACCCATCATGAAGTGAATGAAGCATTCGATCAACGATTATGTTCTCATTGATCTTGCAGTTTAGGGCCTCCAGTTTCTCGATATTCTCAATCATGTGAAGAATATGTGGGCTAACAGCTTGGCCCTTCTGGAGTTTCGCCTCAAAGAAGCGACAGGTATGCTCATAAGAAACGATTCTCGGAGCCTTTGAGAATTCGTTAGTGAGCGTGGTGAAAATCTTGTTTGCACCATGGGTTATGAAGCGTCTTTGCAAATTGGATTCCATTGCATAGATGAGTACGTTCTTTATCGCACCCGCTTCCATGACGAAGTCGCTATGAGCGCGAACTTCGTTAGCTCTAGCTCCAGTTCCTGGGTGTGGCGGAATGGGCTCAGTTAAGTACTTGAGCTTTCCGTCAGCAATGGCAGCATTCCGTAGTGCTGCCTCCCAGTCAGAGAAGTTTGACCCATCATTCCTCAGTCTAGTGGACTGATTCATGGAGTCCATGAAGGCTTTTAGCCAGGATTCACGTGCTAGCTTGGCACTTGGCATTGGGTCTTCACCAGCCATTTAGTTATACAGCAGTTTAATTGAACGTGTTCTAGACTGAAAAGAAGATAAAACAAAACCATATAAGCAACTCATTGTTGTGATTTAAGTCTATATTAAATTGAATTTAAACTCGTAGACTCATGCATTTATATAATTGATCTCCCTCAAGAATTATATAAATGATCCCAAGACTCAATTTCCGTATATTGATAAGCCCACAGTTTGGCTAATTCCACCGTTGGAACTCTTGGTCGATAGATTTCTGTATATCCTATCTATTAGTCCATCTCAGTCACTAGATAGTATCGAGTGACCATGATGTTGAGATAAAATAAATCATCTGTTCCCACTTACCCGACGTAGAAGGGGTCATATTATGCCTACCGACGAAGAAGGGATTCATGGGAGGCTGATTTATAAAGACTAATCTCAATTTTTGGTTATACGAGGAAGACCCCATAAACTTTTATTTAACCATATTTAAGTGAACTAAAAACTAGCATTTGCGTGAATGAATTAAATAAAGTGATGGCTTAGCAAATGACATGTGACATCTGTATTGTCACAGAAAACTAACGCGTGACCTCTACATGAGTCAGTTTTCAGGCATGATATAGGTGGTTTGGTTTTTAGGCGGAATATGATGCAAGCTATTATCGATGAAAGCATAAAGATAAATGCAATAAACGTAAATAAAAGTCCTAGTGTGGCCTATCCTACCAAAATAAACATAAAACAACTTGGAATCCACCGTTGGACCCTAGAAGCTTGTCTTGATGTTCCATCTTGGTCCTTGTGATAACTACGTTATCGACCTATTTTTCGTCACTATTTCCCTCTACTTTGTCCATTTTTATGTCGGTTCTCCCATATTTATTCCCTTTTTATCCTTAAATAACATTATATGCTATTTTCATGCGAATTTTATGTTTTTGTAGCATCGTTGTGTTATTATAGGTGTTTCGGGATCTTTACGGAAGTTTCGGGAAGCCTACAAGTCGAGAAGCCGAGTTTTGAACCATTCCGGGTGTTCCTAGTTCAAAGTCGGGTGTAACTTGGGCAGTCAGGTGCTCCTACACCCACCTAAAAACCCAAGTCAGGTGTAACTCAGGCAGTCAGGTGTTCCTACACCTAACTTGTCCAAGCTACACCCAAGAGGAGCGAAGAACAAGACAAAACAAAGAAGCCGGGTGTAACTAACCCCCATCCGGTGTAGCTAGACCACGGCCGGTGTTCCCTACACCGGATGGGCCTCTTCTTCGCGTGTTTTTGTTCTTCTTAAGTGGGCTTTCACCCCCACTTAAGCCTTTGTATATATACTCTAATTTTGAGATATTTTGTATCATACACTCCACATTACAAGCTTATAATATATCTTCATCTTTACCTTAGTATTTTTAAGTAGAAGCAAGTTTTTAGGGTTTGGGTTTCTTAAGGAGATTGTTCATCCTTTTTCCGATCATCCTTGTTCCTAATCTTTTGGTATTATAATCCTTACCTTAATCTTTCTTTCAATCTTTTTAGTTGTTTTAATTTCATTTATTTTGCCCTTTTCATATCTCACCTCTTACATGCTAGTTGTTCTCATAACTTAGTTTTAATTGCTTGATCATATGTTATTAGCATCTATAACTATCAAAAACATGTTTGTCATCATTGGATCGCTTTTATTTATTAGTCTCGAATCCCTAAACATGATTAATGAGTAGACCCCCTTCTAGGGGGTGATTTGACCTTAAAACATGTTGACTTCTTAAGATGGGTGTTGTGTTGGGTTTTAAAAGGTGGAGGAGTTGAGGTTTATCAAGGGGCTTGACTTGTTTAATGTTTGACTTGGGCTTTTGAATCGGGAGACTTTTAGCCCTTGACCATCAATGAGAATTGATTAGGTTAGAAGTTGACCACCCTAGTTAGGCTAGTTATCGACCTAGATTGAACCCGAGAGGGGGAATTTGGGTTGGGTACCCTTGATATTCGGTTGGAAAGCGGTCCTTGAGAGAGGAAGTGGGAAGACCGGGATTTGGCTTGTTTTGATCCTTTGACCTAGGAAAGAGGGGGTTGGGGTTTGGCCAACCTTACTCATCTTAATCCTAGAACCCGGAGTAGTCCGACTCATGAACCCGAGAGGGGTATGGGGAGGCATTTCTAGTGATACCTAGTGAGCCCGAGAGGGAGTCTTGGTACGAATTAGAGGAGTCACCTCTCAACCCCGTTACCTAAAACAACCGAACAAGCATCTATTAAAGGAAGTCGCATGTGAAATGGTTGAATCACCTCCTAGTCCCTTCTTAATTTGAGTAATTCGTTTTAATCTTAATCTAGTTTGCCTTCCTTACTTTTGTTTGCTTTTAGTTATTAGTTTTAGTTCCTTAATCTCAATCAAACTCAATATTTATCCGACTTAGCTAAGCATAAAGGTAAAACGAGAGGTACTCAACAACTACTCCCTGAGGATCGACCCTCGATTATTTGCTACGATTTATCGTGCACTTGCGAGGCTATTTTAAAGCTATCAAGTTTTTGGCGCCGTTGCCGGGGAGTAACGGATTGATATCTCTTTGTTAGATCTTAGTTTAGCCTAAGTCATTGTGTCTCTAATCTTTTTAATCAAGTGTGTAGGTTCTTGCTTCCGTTTGAAAATCCAAAGTGCACCTTGATCCTCCCTCTTATCCAAACTCTTTTGTTTTATTTTGCTCTAGCTTTTCTTTTGTTAGTTAATTAATAGTTTGATTGCATTTTCTTTTATTTTGTTTGTTTTCCTTTAGCCTCCTCTCTATATATTGTAAATAAATAAATATAGAGAGGAGGCCTAAAAAAAAAAAAGTTAAAAACATGTTCTTCTTTTTCAAAAAATTTTGAAAAACCAAAAATATTTTCCTTTTTTTTGTATTTTCCTTCCATGCACTTGTCTCATCGAGGACGATGAGATTTTAGTGTGGGGAGGGGAAATATATTCTTTGTATATATTTCTTTTTGAGAAAATTTTAGAAAAGCCAAAAAAAAAATTGAAAAATTTGAAAAATCCAAAAATATTGCATTGTACATATTTTTGTGTTTTGTTTGTCTTAACCATGTTCGTAGGTCGCACACAAGAATACATCGGAGAAGAAGTTGGTAAAATTGCTCTTCCTCTTTCTTCTTATTCCTTCCTTTTCATTTTTGTTATCTATATATGGAGGAGGATGAGATTATTTGATGATGGGTGTTCCCTTGGGGAACCGTGTTGGAGCTTGGTGTTGTGTGCCTATGTGTTGGTAGGACAAATTGCATTAGTTTTGCTTTGACATTTAGTTTTATAGTTGCATATGCATTATAACATGTGAATATGTAGTTGCATTTCATGGCATGTAGTTTCCTTTAGTTATTTTTGTTTTTGAAAACCCCTAAGGGGGAATTATGGCAAAAATACCTAGGCCTTTACAAATTTTCTTTCGGCTTGTAACTTTGTTTATTTAGAATAGTTTTAAATCACCCTATTTAGTGCCCCTCTAGTATCTTTCATGACGTTTTCCGCTACTAAGTCAAAGGTTTGCATGTGAGTCACCTTGTTCAACCCCATTTTGTTAAGGAGTGTCGATTAGGTGATCTTGGTGACCTTGGTAGTCTAGGTCGGATGGCAAATCCTAAAAAGTTTTTGATTTTTTTTTATGCTCATTTCACTTATTTTGGTTTTGGAAATCCTGGTTTTGAAAAAAAAAAAGGGAGAAAGAAACCTCTAAAAAAAATGTGTGTTTGATTTAAGTCTCTTGGTTTGGATATAGGTTAACACTTCGATGTGCTTTGGGGGGAATGCCAATACCTTGGTTTCCCGCTTGGTCGTGAATTTGACCTCCCCGAAGACAGAGTGGATGTCCTTCGACAAGCTAACATGTAGAGTTTAACCGGTTGCCTAATAAGCGATTGGCGAAAACAAAGGGTGTTAGCACGCGTTGGACAAGCCCTATCCGAACCATTTGAGAGCAAAAGAAAAAGAAAAGAAGAAAAAAAAAAGGGAAAAAATATAATAAGAGGTAAAATTTCGAGTTTTCCTAACCTTTATAAAATGAGTTGAGCATTTTACTTCAAGATTCTTTTTTACTTTTGCCATCCCCTCTAGATGAACTTGGAACGAACCACGACTCTTGCTTGACAAGAGTCTTGACCGTCTAATTTTTCACTTCTAAGCATATTGGGGATTCCCTTCCGTTTTCATCCGATCGCCTTTGACAAAGTAGTTGGAAGATGCACTTGAAGGTAGCCTAGACTTGCACTATTTTAGGGGGTGATTTATAGCTATTGATACGTGCCTATTTTATGCATTTTATTTACTCTTTTGGCACGTATTTTCTTACACTTTCGTGACTTTTAGTTGCTTTTTCTCCCGAAACGGTTTACTTTGGCATTTCTATGTTTTATATCTAGGAATACGCGGAAGTGAGCATGAAGAGTCTATTGATATGATATACTCAAGAAGGGGGGGGTTGAATTGAGTATGCCTTCTTTTTAAAATCTTCTTCGATGTATGCGTAGTTGTATGATGATCGTTGAGTAGAGCAATAATAAAGTAGAGACAAGATATTTTTGAAGTGGTTCAGTCTCACACTCTGAGACCTACGTCCACTATTCTCGATTAATAAAATTAGTACCAACTCTGGATTACAATTTTATCAACCCTACTCGTGCGACTTTGATGTTAGTCACAACTCAATCTAGATACCGCTAAATATCTAGCTACGACAAATACCGTTAAATATTTGTCTTACAACGAGTACCGCTAAATACTCAATCTATCTTACGTAAATAAGATAAAGTCTTCAAAGTTTTTCTTGGTGTCACAATCTTGAATGAATAAGATCAATGCTTGAGCACTTGAATCTTGAATCGGATTTGACAATTAAAGCTCGAATATTGAAGAACACGATCGGCGGTTTTCTCTTGATTTGCGTGTATGTGTGTTGTGTATTTCGTGTGGTTTAATGTGTCATGGTAGTCTATTTATATAGAATATGTATCTAGGTAATTCAAATCCTAGATGATTTAGGAATATTACTTAAACTAGAATACTAGTCTTTTAGTAATACTACCTTAAATCTAATCTTAATATATTTAGGAAAGATTTAATAATATACTATATGTATTATATAAGGAAACAATTTCCTAATTCATATTTAGGAAAGATCTTTATATAATAAACAATTAGTATCCATATTAAATCAACTTCCTAAACCATGTCAAAGATAATAAAATATATTACCATAATATAATCTTAGTTTGTTTAGGACATTAAATAAATACATAATATTTATTTAAATAAACCCTACACAACTTATAGAAACGTGACATACCACACGTTTTCCAAAGTCGAAACAAACTATATCTAGATTATATATTTGACAAATAAAATCATATAAAAATCTTTTTAGTAATAAATAATTATCTCATAAGATATTTATTTATTTCTTATTTAACCAAAAGATATTTTATATAATCCTATTAAGATTAACAATTCCATATTTAAAATAGAATACCATTTAAACGCTAATTCACACGACACAAATAAGGAAACCAATGTTTCAACTTATCCACATATATATCGATCATTTCTTCATAATGTAGAGGTATAGCTACGAGCTATAGCTTGAATCAAACTTGTACTAAAGTTATAGTTGATAATTATAACTTTAGTTCATTATGCGCGCTTGTGATCTTCTATCAATCTTCGACTTAGTCAACTCATTGACTAATATGCTTGAATCTTTTACACTTGATTGATTAGATCTTGTTACTAAATTTCTGTACACTTAGCACACGATTATACATACGAGTATATAATATATAAATAACTAGACTTGTCATTATCAAAACATAAACATATATACTATATATATATATTTGAATATATGGTTCAACAAATTCCTCCTTTTTGATGATGGCAAGTCTCTCTTAGATTTCGTGTCTAAGTGTATGTTCCCCCTCAATATAATAATGGTCATTCATAGCAAAGAGTCACTTAGGGTTTTTATCTTCTATCTATCCCATATCCTTTAAGGACCCTAAGAGACAATGAATTACGACAAGGAGCAAGCTTAGGCAAATTCTAATCTAAGTCGCATATTTCCCCCTCTTGACATCATCGAAAAGATGAGAACAAAGACATGAAACGACTAGAATAATACACTACGAAACATAAGCAAGCATATAAACGAGTCGAAATAATATGAACATAGAAAATATCACATAACCACATACGGAATGTTAAAAATATACACAATCAATCCGAAATATTAAGCCAATGGGCCGAATGAAAGGATAATAGGGTTTAAAGAAAATTGGGCCGGCTTAGATGAATAAGTTCCTGCAAAAGGTAACAAATTAGATGGGCCAAAGGATATGTAATGGAATTGGGCCGCATCAAAACAATTATAAAGGCTGGGGGGATTAGGAAATCCAAGGAGGCAAAACAAAACATAACATAGCCTCGGATTCCTAATGGGCTAGGTAATAAGTTGGGCCATAAAAGCTAAGAGTGTTTAGAAGTCCAACCCAGGACTTGAACAAAACAACGACAAAACAACTTCAAGTTTAACAGAAACAGAGACGGAGATGGCGGATTAGGAACGAGAGCTGGAAGCAGGGGTCTTTGCATACGGACTCACGTACTCGGGTCGGGTTCGGAACTCAAGGGTGTCCAAACGATCCAAACAGCTGCTGACATTCCTTCCTTGAGCATTTAGAGCCAACTCGAAGTTGAGTATCTTCAATGAAAGCGCTTTAACGGCTTCAAGAGCGTGGCTCGCATCTGTGCGCAACAACCCATGATCCCGTACCATAGCACCGCCTTGAGTCGTAAGAAAGGACAAACGATCACTCATCGCCAGTAATTCAGAGCAAACAACCGAGACCTCTGAGCCAATTTTCACCAAATGCTTGTCTACTTTCGCCATCCATTCCTTTACTTCAATCTCAAACTCACGATTACTACCTGCACGATTTTCCGAGGAACCCGAATGTTCTTTTTCCTTTTTAATCTGACACAACCCTAGAATCTGATCCATCTTTGATTCCAAGTCTACAAAAGATGGAGAAGGATTAGGACGGGGTCCCTCCTCACCCGTCTTCCCAAAAGCCAAATCAACACCATCAAACGTAATTCCCATCAACTTTAGTAACTTGTCACACATACGATCACGGGGTTTAACACCAAAACTACCATCGTCCACAACACCTTTCTTCAACAAAATTTCAGAAACCCACATGCCATAAGGAATATCAAGAGTCGAACTTGGTTTTTCTTTAATTAAAACAGAGGAAACTTGACAAATTTTCGAACAGAGCAAGAATGCGAGGTTGATTTTGTTTCCCTCCAACCAGTGAAATAAGACGATAGCTTCAACACTTGACAATTTATCACGACCTCCTCTTCTAGGCAGAATCGTGTTCCAAAGATAGTTAACAAACAACTTTAATTTCGGGGAGAAGGAATTTGTGAGTAGTGGAGAGACTTCAGTGGCATTGGGATCAAAGTATTGTTTGATCATCATTTTCTGTTCGGGAGTAACTACCCCCCATTCCTTTCGGGTATCAATTTCAAGTCCCCTTGGATCAAGTTGAAAAATTTCACATATGTCGTTTAAAGAAACTTCGACATCCCTTCCATTAACTACGGCCTTTAACCCGGTTTCAGTCGATTTAACAGAGGCAAAGAATTGAAGTAATTCAACCGGAAAGATTAACCCTGAGAAATTGCTAATATATTCCCACCCTTGAAACTCTAAAAACTTTTTAAAGAAGAGCAGAGATTTAGAACCGTTTACCCAGGTTGTCGGATAAAATCGACCGGCATGAATGGCATAAGGAAGAAGGCGGTTAATGAGAATACCTTCATTCTTGGTCATGCGAACACGTTCTAATCCCTCTTGAGTAGCTTCGACGGAATAGTCTTTGAACAGAGGACGAGGGTTCTTGGAATCCCTTTCTTGCATGTCGTCCGAGTTTGGAGAAGCAGCTCGATTAAGTTTTCGACGTTTACCAGTTTCTTGGGTTGGACTCATGGTGGCAATGGGGGTCGGAGACGGTGGTGGTGACGGTGTAGGTGAGGGTGGAGAAGGTTTCTTTTGTTGTGAGCGAGTGGCTTTTGAGGGTGGCATGGTGATTTTGAGAGTGAAAGACGGTGAGATGGTGGAGGTTTTTTATGGATTTTAATGGAGGTTTTGTTTTTATGGAGGTTTGAGTATATTAATTGGTTTTTACAAAATGTATGTCGGTAATAATGGAGGAAGGTGAGGTAAATGAGGGAGTTGGGGTAAGTGAGGGTTAATAATTATGGTTTGGGTGAAGTCAAAGGCTAGGTGATAGGGGAGACACGTGGCAGTTGGTTGTGGGGTAAGTGAGGGTGATACGTGGTTAAAGGTGGGGCCATCACACGAAATTTGTGTGATAAATTGGTAAGTTTTTAGTTTATTTTGTAATATTTGTGTATTATAATTTGAATAATATGTATATGTAGGTAAATTATAATATGTGACGTAATATTATGTGAGATCGATTGTGTACACATTCATATGTAAATCGTATAATATAACTATAAACACAAAATTTAACATCGAATATATACATACACATGCAGCGGAGTATACGGACACAGTCATATAATCTCATCTAAACCGTAGTCAATCATTGGGTTATTTTTTGCTTTTAAGATTTGATTAGGTGCCACCGATTAAACCAATTTCCAATCGCAAAGTCTCAAAGCGTTCTCTAGCCAATGGTTTAGTGAAGATATCTGCCCACTGTTTTTCCGTACTACAAAATTCCAATTTTATATTTTTCTTTTCAACATGGTCTCTTAGAAAGTGGTGTCTAATTTCAATATGTTTGGTCCTCGAGTGCTGGGCTGGGTTTTTAGATATAATTATAGCACTCGTATTATCACATAATATAGGCACACATCCAACATCAATACCATAATCATGTAACTGTTGCTTTAACCATAAAAGTTGAGAACATACCAGTGCGGCTGCAATATATTCTGCTTCAGCAGTTGAGAGAGCGACAGAATTTTGTTTCTTGGATCCCCAAGATATAATACAAGGACCTACAAAGGTAGCAAGTCCGGAGGTACTTTTTCTGTCTAAAGAACATCCTGCATAATCCGCATCTGAATATCCTACTAGGTTAAAGTTACAGTCCATGGGATACCATAGATATAATTTTGAGGTTCCGATTAGGTATCTTAAAATTCTCTTAACTGCTATCATGTGTGATTCTTTTGGTGCAGATTGGAATCTCGCACAAACACAAACACTAAACATTATATCTGGACGACTTGCTGTAAGATAAAGAAGTGAGCCAATCATACCTCGGTAAGTTGTTTCGTCTACAGACTTACCATCTTCGTCTTTGGTTAGCTTCTTATCTGTGACCATTGGAGTTGGCATTGCATGAGAGGTTTCCATTCCAAATTTCTTTAGTAATTCTTTGACATATTTTTGTTGATGAACCTTGATTCCTTCTTCAGTTTGTTGTATTTGAAGTCCAAGGAAGAACTTTAGTTCTCCCATCATACTCATCTCGAACTCAGAAGTCATCAACTCAGAGAAGTACTTGCACAACTTTTTATTAGTTGAGCCAAAAATAATATCGTCAACATAGATCTGAACTACTAGTAGATCTGAGTTTTCGCTTTTAAGAAATAGGGTTTTATCCACAGACCCTCTCTTGAATCCACTCTCCAATAGGAACTTTGATAATCTGTCGTACCATGCTCTAGGTGCTTGTTTCAGACCATAGAGAGCTTTGTCCAATTTGAATACATGATCCTTGAGTTTGCTGTCAGGAAATCCAGGAGGTTGTTCAACAAATACTTCCTCTTGGAGATAACCATTAAGAAATGCAGTCTTAACGTCCATCTGAAAAAGCTTCATTCCCTTGTGTGCTGCAAATGCAATGAGTAGTCTTATTGCCTCAAGACGAGCAACAGGAGCAAAGGTTTCATCATAATCGATCCCTTCCTGTTGGTTGTATCCTTGTACTACTAATCTGGCCTTATTTCGCACAATGACTCCAGTGTCATCCAATTTGTTTCTGAATACCCATCTAGTTCCAATGACAGTTCTGTCCTTAGGTCGAGGAACAAGATGCCAAACTTTGTTTCTTTTAAATTGCTGGAGTTCTTCTTGCATGGCAACTATCCAGTCTGGTTCTGCGAGAGCTTCTTTGATATTTGAAGGTTCAATGGTGGAGAGAAAGGAGTAGAATGAGCAAAAGTTATTTAAGCTCCTTCGAGTTTGAACTCCATCTGTCAGGCTTCCTATGACATTGTCCAAAGGGTGAGAGCCTTTGTATCTCCAGTTCCTTGATTGATCATTTGCATTCCCTGAACTTGATTCGGGATCTTGACTTGTTCCCCCTGAATCCAAACCTGGGTTTATAGTAGGGTCAGGTATAACTCTGGCCTCTTCCCTTTGGTTTTGATTCAAAGTTACAGCTTCATTAGCTGTAACTCTGGGTTCCAAGTCATTGGTTTGAGAGTTATCTACAGTATCATCAACTGTAGTTTCATCTCTCGCACCATTTTCTCCCAAGTTGAGTTCATCATGAATTCCTTGAGGTTCTCCTTCTTCAATTTCCATTTCAGGAGGATCTTCCCTTGATAACCTGAAATCAGGTTCGTCTAGGTTTTCCTCTATATCCTGTAATGGCTTGTCGAAGGCATTATTCTCATCAAAGATAACATGAATACTTTCCTCTATGCATAAAGTACGTTTGTTAAAAACTTTGTAGGCTTTACTATGATCTGAATATCCTATAAAGATTGCTTCATCACTTCTAGGGTCGAATTTGCTTAATCTGTTTTTACCATTGTTGTGAACAAAGCATTTACTACCAAAGCATCTTAAATGAGATATGTTTGGTTTACGACCTCGAAGAAGTTCATAAGGTGTCTTTTTAAGGATAGGTCTAATCATAGCACGGTTATGAATATAGCAAGCTGTACTTATAGCCTCAGCCCAAAAGTTTCTAGGTAGGCCACTACAAAAAAGCATTGTTCGAGCCATGTCTTCTAGGGTTCTGTTCATTCGTTCTACGACTCCATTTTGTTGTGGGGTTCTAGGGGCCGAGAAGTTATGACCAACACCATTGGTTTTACAGAACTCAATAAAGGCATGATTGTCGAACTCAGTTCCATGGTCAGTACGGATTGTTACTAGGTTTGATTTATATTTGTTTTGGACAAGTTTCATGAGACTAACAAATTCATCGAAAGTTTCGTCTTTAGAGTGAAGAAAGATTGGCCAAACAAATCTAGAGTAATCATCAACTAGAACGAAAACGTACCTGGAACCACCTCTGCTTCTTACCTTCATAGGGCCACATAGATCCATGTGTACTAGTTCAAGAGCTTGTTCTGTGCTTACCACTCTTTTTGGCTTAAAGGATGATCTGACGTGTTTACATCGTGCACATGTGTCACACATCTTTTCTTGATCAAATTTGATCTTTGGAAGACCTTCGACCAAGTCCCATCTTTTCAGCTTACTTAGAATAGGTGAGCTTATATGACCAAATCTCTTGTGCCATAGACATGGATCATCTAACGTAACTTTCATGCATGATAGAGAATCAGTAGGTACAACATTTAAATCAATCATATAAACATTTTTCATCCTGTGACCTTCAAGTATCACTTTACTGGTGCCTTCTAAGATTATACGACATATATCTGAATGAAAAACCACTTTATTTCCTTTGTCACATAATTGAGATATACTAATCAGATTGTGTTTGAGACCACTTACAAGGTATACATCATTTATAGTATGAGAGGATGAAGTACCTATCTTACCAATTCCGATGATCTTTCCCTTTTTGTTATCACCGAATGTGACTTTACCTCCGTCAAAAGGTTTTAGAGTTTGGAATAGGTTTACGTCGCCTGTCATATGTCTTGAGCATCCACTGTCGAGATACCATAGATTATTTTCCTTGGCGACAAACTGCACGAATAATTTCAAAGACAGGATTTAGGTACCCAAGCATACTTGGGTCCTTTGTTGTTAGTAATCACAAATACATTTTCCTTTTTAACCCAGACTTGTCTTACATAGGTCTTTCTATATCGGTAGTAGTTGGGTTTTGATGTTCTTGTGTAAGTCTTAGTTTGGACTCTAGGTGACCAATTTTTGTGTGTAGCTTGTTGAGGAGTTTGTTTGGTTCTATTTTTCTTTTCTTCATAATCAAATGTCATGTCATAGAACCATCTGTGGTCAATATTTCTTTCCTCAGTTTTATCATCATCATTATTAGAGACAGAATTAGTGTCGCTTGGAATTCCTAAGGATTTAACAAACTTAACTCCGGTTTTAAAATCTTGTGCGTGTTTTACACAGTTTTCTCGGAGGTGTCCAGTATGGCCACAATAAGTGCATATTAAATACTCAGGAAGGTCAGCATATTTCCTTCTTCTAAAGTCTCTATCTGTTGGACTTTGTTTACACTTTGAGTGATCTCTTCTTCCATAACATTCGTGACCTAAACCCATCTTCATGTTGTTGTCGGATTGTTCAGTTAGGAAGTTTAGAACGTTAGTGCTTCCTTCCCACTTATCGTGAACTTTCCGAGCATGAAGAAGGAGTTCTTTTAGGGAGTCTATTTCTTTCTTACATTCACTATGGTCAGTGTTGCTAGACTCTTTTAGGTTTTGAATGTCTTTATGGAAATCAGACACTATTTTGGCATGTTCTTTCTTGATTTTAGATATACTGAATTCTAGATCCATGATTTTGCTTTCGAGAATCTCAACTTCTTCTTGATGAGTCTCATCTTCGACCATAGTCGAAGATTCTGACTTAAGCCGTTCATTAACCTTTCTTAATTCTGAAGTTATAGCTTCATTAGCTATAACTTTAGATTGAAGCTCTTTAATGTTGAGTTTTAGTTTTGAGGTTATAGCTTCATTAGCTATAACTTTAGACTCAAGAACCTTTTTCTCAGACATAACTGTTTCCAACTTAGCATTTGCTTCAATGCTTATTTTGGATTTCAGTTTCTTAGCTTTGGCTTTCAGAAGTTGATTTTCCTCAGCAATATCGAGGATCTGCTCTTTCAAGTCATCTAACTCAAGATTTTGTTCATGACATTGGTCTAGGGTTTTCTCAAAATATTTAATTAGCATAGCCTTAGATAAGTTTTTAACTTGACTTTTGAGTTGAAGGAAATTTACCTCTTCGTCGTCGTCGTCTGAGTCTGATTCTCCAAGGAGACACATATTCGATGCGTCATCTTCATCATTGTCGCTTGAGATTAGATCTAGGCTGACGTTGCTAAGGCATAAGTTTGCTACCTCTTCTTCTTCAGAGTCTTCGTCATCTTCAGATTCTAATTCTCCCCAGCATGACGCAAGCATTACTTTCTTAAATTCTGTCTTGGTCTTTTCTCTTTTTGACTTGTCTTTGATTTTGTCCCAACTTGGACAATCTTTGATCATGTGGTCTTGTTGCCCACACTTGAAACATCCTCTTTTGAAGAATGTTTGTTTGGTGTCAGTTTTCTTTTTGTCGAACGTTTTGTTGTTAGGGTTTTTGTATCTACCCTTGAAAACTGCTTTCTTAAATCGTCTAGCGAATAGAACTGTTTCATCTTCAAGTTCTTCTTCGCTTTCTTCGCTTGTGGAGGCTTGTAAAGCGACTCCCTTTCCTTTGGGATCATCATCGTTTTTATTTAGAATGATCTCGTGAGCCATTAAGGATCCAATCAATTCTTGGTAAGTGATTTTAGATAAATCACGTGCTTCCTCTATGGCCGTGACTTTAGGTTGCCACTTTTTGGTGAGACTCCTAAGAATCTTACGAATGATATCCTCAGAATCGATCTTTTTGCCAAGGTTCCGCAGTTCATTAATAATACAAGAAAATCGTGCAGACATGCTATCAATAGATTCATTCTTTTCCATATTGAAAAGTTCATATCTTTGAACGAGCAAGTCTATACGATGTTTCCTGACTGTGGATGTTCCTTCATAAGCAAGTTCGAGACTATCCCATATTTCCTTAGCGGAACTACAGGATGAGAATCTATCGAATTCTGAAGTTATCATACCGTTCTGTAGGAGGCTCATAGCCTTAGAGTTTTTCTCTGCAATTTTGTAGTCACTTTCCACATAATCGCTTTCCATTTTTTCATAGGTTGTTCCATTGGCGGCGGCGACCAAGATCTTCTTTGGTCCAGTTTGGATGATCTTCCAACATTCCCAATCACAACCCTTGATGTAATGAGTCATCATATTTTTCCATAAGCTATAGTTTTTGCCATCGAAGATAGGGCACTTGAGATGCTTGGAATCCATAGATGAAAGAGTATATAATATAGAATCAATAGAAGGATCAAAACTCACGCGGCTAGGCGATCAAGAGCACGAGGCTCTGATACCAATTGAAGAGTCTATTGATATGATATACTCAAGAAGGGGGGGGGTTGAATTGAGTATGCCTTCTTTTTAAAATCTTCTTCGATGTATGCGTAGTTGTATGATGATCGTTGAGTAGAGCAATAATAAAGTAGAGACAAGATATTTTTGAAGTGGTTCAGTCTCACACTCTGAGACCTACGTCCACTATTCTCGATTAATAAAATTAGTACCAACTCTGGATTACAATTTTATCAACCCTACTCGTGCGACTTTGATGTTAGTCACAACTCAATCTAGATACCGCTAAATATCTAGCTACGACAAATACCGTTAAATATTTGTCTTACAACGAGTACCGCTAAATACTCAATCTATCTTACGTAAATAAGATAAAGTCTTCAAAGTTTTTCTTGGTGTCACAATCTTGAATGAATAAGATCAATGCTTGAGCACTTGAATCTTGAATCGGATTTGACAATTAAAGCTCGAATATTGAAGAACACGATCGGCGGTTTTCTCTTGATTTGCGTGTATGTGTGTTGTGTATTTCGTGTGGTTTAATGTGTCATGGTAGTCTATTTATATAGAATATGTATCTAGGTAATTCAAATCCTAGATGATTTAGGAATATTACTTAAACTAGAATACTAGTCTTTTAGTAATACTACCTTAAATCTAATCTTAATATATTTAGGAAAGATTTAATAATATACTATATGTATTATATAAGGAAACAATTTCCTAATTCATATTTAGGAAAGATCTTTATATAATAAACAATTAGTATCCATATTAAATCAACTTCCTAAACCATGTCAAAGATAATAAAATATATTACCATAATATAATCTTAGTTTGTTTAGGACATTAAATAAATACATAATATTTATTTAAATAAACCCTACACAACTTATAGAAACGTGACATACCACACGTTTTCCAAAGTCGAAACAAACTATATCTAGATTATATATTTGACAAATAAAATCATATAAAAATCTTTTTAGTAATAAATAATTATCTCATAAGATATTTATTTATTTCTTATTTAACCAAAAGATATTTTATATAATCCTATTAAGATTAACAATTCCATATTTAAAATAGAATACCATTTAAACGCTAATTCACACGACACAAATAAGGAAACCAATGTTTCAACTTATCCACATATATATCGATCATTTCTTCATAATGTAGAGGTATAGCTACGAGCTATAGCTTGAATCAAACTTGTACTAAAGTTATAGTTGATAATTATAACTTTAGTTCATTATGCGCGCTTGTGATCTTCTATCAATCTTCGACTTAGTCAACTCATTGACTAATATGCTTGAATCTTTTACACTTGATTGATTAGATCTTGTTACTAAATTTCTGTACACTTAGCACACGATTATACATACGAGTATATAATATATAAATAACTAGACTTGTCATTATCAAAACATAAACATATATACTATATATATATATTTGAATATATGGTTCAACAGAGCAAAACCAAGCCTTATTTGCCTTTAGAAAGCTGTTTTGAGTACTAATATGGAGCAAGGATCCGGATGGCGCATTCAAGTATTGTTATCGGGCCAGATCAAAGCTGAAAAGAACGAGAAGCGGTCGACCGACCTGCAATATAGGTCGACCGACCGAGGCCCAGTTCACAGAAGCCCAAATTCGCATGAAATAAACCCGCATCGCCAGAATCGGTCGACCGACCGATAATATAGGTCGACCGACCACCAGCTGTTTCGGGACTTCTGTTTTCTTATTTTCTATTTTTCCTAATCTTGTAATAATTCTTATTTAAGGAGACCTAGACTCTTCAATTAGGTTAAGCAATTTTATGAAGCAAGTAATTCCATTAGAAAGAACCTCTTTTATTTTACCAAGTACTCTATGTTTGAAGAACTCCATTGTTAGATTTTGGTACCAAGCTTTCATCTTTATTCTTAGAATTTCCATTCAAGTTGTAAGTTTGCTATAATTAATCTTTCCTTTTAATTCAATCTTGTTATTCATATTGTTGTTATTTCTTATTTCATGTTTTCCCTTTTATTGTCATCTTTAATTATGTTCATCTCTTTAAATTTCTTGGTAATTGTTAGTTCCATAATTAAAAGTATGCATAGCTAATTCTTGTGATTGGGAATTAGGGGAACCATGATAAAGACTTGACTTTGATAAGTTTGATGATTAAATTACCAATCCCCCATTGTTGTTGGTGAACTAATCCTTAGGATTGAAAGATTATTAGGATTAGTTTAACAACAACTTTGGGATTGCCCTTGAACGAAAGTTTAGTGCTTTTCTAGGAACCCTAAGACCGTAAGGATTGGGTAGAATATTGACCAAAAGGTTTATTCTTTGTTCCTTGGGATTGTGTTATTTGATTATTTTACCTTTCATTGACTTGTTTTGACCATGGGGAACCAAAGTTCCTAATCTCCTTTTTATCTTATTTTAATTTTCTTGTTAGTTTATTACCTTAGTTGTTAGTTTAAATCTCAAATCAAAACCCCCCCTTTTGGTTACTTGCAATAGACTTAAAATTCACAAACATAATTAACCTTGTCTCCTTGTGGTTCGACCCTTGACTTATCCTATCTAAGTTTAAGCTGAGGTTTTATAAATCTTATCTTTGACACCCCTCAACGACGGGTGTCAAATTTTGGCGCCGTTGCCGGGGAGACGGTATAATTTTGTTTGTTAATTTTTTTGTTTATTTTTATTGTCTTAAGGAACTTAGGTTCCTTAAGACCGTTCTTACCTTTTCTTCTAGTGTTGTTTAGAAGACAGGTTTTTGAGAGGAAGGCTTGAGTACTCTCTTTATGGATTCTATTTATAACTTCCTACAGCCAAAGGCTCAAGATGTACCGAAAGGATTCACCTTGCCTACCCCCACCACTGGCTCCTTTGAACTCCGCCCAAATCATGTTTCTTTGGTGGAACAGAGTCAATTTTCTGGTCTACCCGATGAAGATCCAATAAAGCATGTTATAACCTTTACGGATTATTGTTGTTCCATACCCCTACCTGAAGGGGTAACTAGAGACGAGGTGCTGGCAACGATGTTCCTATTCTCATTAAAAGAAGACGCGCAAGAATGGTACCGGTACCTTGACAGGACAAGTGAGAAGATTACGGATTGGACTTCCTTGGCATTGGCCTTTTACAAGAAATACTTCCCTCTTGCAAAAGCCGAGGACTTGAGAAACCAAATCCGTAACTTTTAACAGGGACCTGATGAAGGATTTTGTGAAGCATGGGATCGATTCAAGAAATTGGTCCGTTCTATCCCTCACCAAAACCTTCAACAATGGGACCTATGTAACTGTTTTTACAACTCTCTTTACGATGACTATAAGATGGTTCTTGATGTGGCCGCCAATGGAAGATTCCAGAATAACACCGACCATATGAAGGGTTGGAAAACCATTGAAGACATGGCGGTGCATAGGGCTACTTTTAAGGGTTCACGTGGGAATTCAAAAAGGCTGAATGTGGAGATGAATAGAGTGATGGCTCTTGAGACAACAGTTGAAGCCCGTTTTGAAAAGCTTGAGGCAACCCAGCTAAAGCTTGAAAGTGCGAACCTAGTTACTACGGTCGACAACACGGGTGAAATTGAGAAATTAAGAGCTCTTGTTGATGTTTTAACCACGGCAGTTTTGAAGATGAGTGAGGCTCACTATACCTCCTCAAAAGTTTTTGAAGATCACTTGATAAACATAGCCAACCAAAGGACTAGCTCTCCAGCTAGTTGTGAGGGACCCATGGAGACGCTGAACGCCATAAATCTAAGGAGTGGCCGTGTTTGTGAAGAATCAACTCAAGAGGATGATCCAGCCGAAATTCCGACCAAAGAATCTGATCCCGTCAAAAGAGAAGGAGGTCGACCGACCGCTACTGTAAGTCGATCGACCGCGGTTCCTGACGTGAGATCAGATTCTGAAAAAAAGAAAAATTTGGATGTTGCAGACTCTGGTCGACCGACCACTGCTACTGGTCGACCGACCGACGTTCCTGAGCAGAGTGCTGTTTTGACTCCGGAATCGCTGGATCCTTCCTTCATTCAAGGCCTTACCGAAATTTTACAGCTGAAAAAGCCAAAGGTTGCTGATCCTATGGCTAAAGTCACCATTCCTTATCCTGAGAGACTGAAAAATTCAAAAGAGGATCGGAAATTTGGTAAGTTTTTAGAGATGGTGAAGAATCTTGAGGTAACCATCCCTTTCACTGACTTAATTACTCAGGTACCTTCTTATGCTAAATTCATGAAAGATATTTTAAGTCGTAAGAGGAATTTTCAGGACGACGGTGTCGTTGCTCTTGTGGAAGAATGTTATGTTCTCTCACAAGATAATATAGCACCCAAGTTAAAAGACCCAGATAGTTTTTCCATCCCTTGTACCATAGGTAATCATGTAATAGGGAAAGCCCTTTGTGATCTAGGGGCTAGTGTCAGTGTCATACCTTATTCTGTATGTGAAAGACTTGGTTTAGGTAGACTTAAAGTCACCAATATTACCGTACAGATGGCTGATAGATCGACCCAAAGACCACTAGGGGTCTTGGAGGATGTCCCAGTAAAAGTGGGAAAGTTCTTTATTCCTGTGGATTTCGTTGTTTTAGACATTGCTGAGGATAGTCAAATACCTATTATTTTAGGTAGACCATTTTTACACACAGCTGGGGCTGTAATAGATGTCAAACGCGGGACCATTACTTTAGAGATTGGGGATGACACTATCGAGTTTAGTCTTGCCCATAAGGCAACTATTCCTACTGATGATACTTGTTGTTCCATCGATATTGTAGACAGGAATGTTATCCTTAATTGGAGGGAATCCTTGACCAAGGATCCCTTAGATGATCTGACGATTTTGGATAAGTGTGCAGGTAATCCAACTGAGGATGCTGAAGAGCTGGATTTGATAGAAGAAGAGGAAGAGGAATATGAGCTCACTGAAGAAGAGAATGAGAAGCTCATAAGCCTAGCTAATGCAAGTCTGGTAAACATGTGCTATTCTATAGATACTAATTCTGTTCAGGCAGTTGAGGTAAAAGCAGCAGAGCGTAAGCCACTTCCTCCTAATCTTAAGTATGTTTTCCTAGATGATACTGAACAGTACCCTGCGATTGTTAGCTCTAAACTTAGTCCTGACCAACTTTCTGCCTTAATGACTGTTCTTAAAAAGAATAGAAAAGCTCTAGGATATTCTTTGGATGATATTAAGGGCATAAGCCCTGATGTTTGTATGCACAGAATAGAGTTAGAGGAAGGACATTATCCTTATAGACAGGGACAGCGTAAGTTAAATCCTAAGATGCAGGATGTAGTTATGGCTGAGGTTATGAAGCTTCTTGATGCAGGTATTATCTATCCAGTTGGCAACTCTAAGTGGGTTAGCCCAGTTCAGGTGGTTCCTAAGAAAGGAGGAACCAAAGTGGTTAAGAATGATAAAAATGAGTTAATACCAACTAGGGTTGTAACTAGGTGGCGGATGTGCATTGATTATAGACAGTTAAATGCCGCCACCAAGAAGGACCATTTCCCCCTTCCTTTTGTTGACCAAATGACTGAAAGACTGGCTTCTAATAAATTCTTCTGTTTTCTAGACGGTTATTCAGGTTTCTTCCAGATTCCCATCCATCCTGATGATCAGAGTAAGACTACTTTTACATGTCCACAGGGTGTTTTTGCTTATCGCAGGATGCCTTTTGGGTTATGCAATGCTCCTGCTACTTTTCAAAGGTGTATGATGGGTATCTTTTCAGACTTTATAGAAAACATTATGGAAGTATTTATGGATGATTTCTCTGTTTACGGTAATGCTTTTGATCAATGCTTAGCTAATCTTGATAAAGTCTTGCAGCGATGTATTGATGTAAACCTTGTCTTAAACTGGGAGAAGTGTCATTTTATGGTTACTGAAGGGGTAGTGTTAGGGCATCTAATTTCAGATAAAGGTATACATGTAGATAAAGCAAAGGTGCAGGTGATTGAGCAATTACCCCCTCCTGTTAATGTCAAAGGGGTGAGAAGTTTCTTAGGACACGCAGGTTTTTACAGGCGTTTCATTAAGGACTTCTCTAAAATCGCTAAACCACTTACACAATTGCTTCTTAAAGATGCCATCTTTGAGTTTTCTGATGAGTGCCTTTCAGCTTTTAACAGGTTGAAGGAAGCTTTGATCTCAGCACCAATCATCCAGCCACCAGATTGGGATCTCCCCTTTGAGATCATGTGCGATGCTAGTGACTACGCTGTAGGTGCTGTGCTCGGTCAAAGGAAGAACAAGGCTCTTAATGCTATATACTATGCGAGCCGCACCCTGGATGAGACTCAAGTCAACTATTTCACCACCGAGAAGGAGATGCTAGCTGTCATATTTGCCTTAGAAAAATTCAGGTCATATTTAGTGGGTAATAAGGTAATTGTCTATACTGACCATGCAGCCTTAAAAGGCCTTTTTCAAAAGAAAGATTCAAAGCCAAGACTTTTAAGGTGGATCCTCCTTCTCCAAGAGTTTGACATTGAGATTAGGGACAAGAAAGGCGCGGAAAACGTGGTAGCTGACCATTTATCTCGCCTGCAGCTGACTGATGGGGAAGACTCTTTACCTATTGATGATTCGTTTCCTGATGAGAGTTTATTTATCATTAATAGTTCAGGTTCTTATCCCCCTCCTTGGTATGCCGATTATGCTAGTTTTGCTGTTACAGGTAAAATCCCTCCTGAGTTGTCTTGGCAACAAAAGAAGAGATTTATGTTCGATGCAAAACAGTATTTTTGGGATGACCCTTATGTTTTTAAAGAATGCGGAGATGGACTTATCCGGAGATGCGTCCCCCAATGGGAGGTGAAGGACATTCTGGAAGCATGTCACTCTTCTGCATATGGTGGTCACCACGGTCCATCTAGGACCGTGGCCAAGGTATTACAGTTTGGTTTTTATTGGCCTACTTTACATGCTGACTGTAGAAATTTTGTAGGTAACTGTGATGCCTGTCAAAGAACTGGGAATGTCTCAAAAAGACATGAGATGCCACAAGTTGGTATTTTAGAGGTAGAAATTTTTGATGTCTGGGGCATTGATTATCAAGGACCTTTTCCTAGTAGTCAAGGTAACAGGTATATTCTTGTAGCTGTTGATTATGTGTCTAAGTGGGTAGAAGCTATTGCTACTCCCCATTGTGATGCAAAAGCTGTTATTAAGATGTTTAAAAAAATCATATTCCCTCGTTTTGGTGTCCCTAGGGTTGTCATAAGTGATGGAGGTATGCATTTTAAGGAGAAACGCTTAGGTGACTTGTTAAATAAATTCGGTGTCCAACACCGTAGGGGTTTAGCTTATCACCCTCAGACTAGTGGTCAAGTTGAGATCTCTAATAGAGAACTCAAGGAGACCCTAGCCAAGGTAGTTTCTAAGTCTAGGAAAGATTGGAGCCTAAAACTTGATGATGTTTTATGGGCCTATAGAACCGCGTTCAAAACTCCAATAGGAATGTCACCATTCAGATTGATTTACCGTAAAACTTGTCATTTACCAGTTGAGTTAGAACGTAAGTCTTGGTGGGCTATATGTGATCTTAATTTAGACCCTAATCTTTCCCGTGAGAAACGTTTATTGCAGCTCAATGAGTTAGAAGAATTCAGGTTGTTAGCCTATGACAATGCCAGGATTTACAAGGAGAAAACAAAGCGCTGGCATGACAAAAGAATCATTAGACGTGATTTTCAGGTAGGTGATAGGGTATTGCTTTTTAATGCTCGTATCCGTCTTTTTCCTAGTAAGCTGAAATCCAGGTGGAGCGGACCCTACACCATCACAGCTGTCTCAAAATTCGGATCAATCGAATTAGAAACCTCATCTGGTGAGAGGTTCAAAGTCAATGGCCAATATGTGAAGCACTTCCGAGGAGAAAATGAGTTTGTCGGAAAAGTCGAAGTTTCTTACTTCGACCCTTTTTAGGATGCTCCTTAGAAGGTAAAAGGTCGTGCGGGACCTCTTAAACCAGCGCTACACGGGAGGCAACCCGTGCTTTAGTTTAAATTTACGTTTTCTTTCTTATTTTTCGTTTTATCCTCTGGTGGAAATTGAAATCTCTGCAGAAAAGTGAAAGAAAAAGAGAATCCGTCAGTACAGTGGTCGACCAACCGAGTTATTAGGTCGACCGACCAAACTGACAACTTTATGCAATTTTTCTGACAGAGTAAGTAAAATTGCAGAGCAGGTAAAAGGACGATGGTCGACCGACCGACTTTTCTGGTCGACCGACCACGGTTTTTTTTTACGGTTTTATTTTTCAGAGTCAAATGTCACGGGTCTGTTGTGTTTTGAAAATGCAATAATTGCTTTCACTCCTTCACCTTCCCAGCATTCCCCTTCTCTCTTAAAACCCTAAAAACTATTCACCCACCTTCCTCCTTCACCAATTTACTTACTTTCTTTCATTTTCCATCTTCAAGGTATGTTTTTCTTCATTTTCTTTCTCTCTTTTTAGTTTTATATCTTCTTAATTCCGTTTTAGGTGGTGTTAGTTTATCTTTTTAAGTTCAATTTTGCTCTTAATTCCGTTTCCATGCTTGTTTGTGTGTTTTTATCTTAGTTTTCTTCTTCCTTTTGATTTTATATGCTTAGATCTGTAAATTTTGGGTGATTTTGTGCTGATTAGGATAGTTTAATTCTTCCTTATAATTTTTATGCCTCTTTTCGCGCGAAATTCAACCACGAAAAACCGACGCTGACACTATTCACGGTCGACCGACCGGAAAATGAGGTCGGCCGACTGAAATTTGAATTTCCTGGGTTTCGAATTTACAGATCTGCACTTTTCTGATGATAGTCGGTCGACCGACCCGAAACTGAGGTCGGCCGACCAGAACCATGGTTTTCTGGGTTTTATTCTTTTTGCAGTTTCTGACTTTCCTTCGTAAGTTGGTCGACCGACCTAGTTTTACGGTCGACCGACCGTCTGTTCTGCAGAAGATACGTGTTTACTCACAGAAGTGGTCGACCGACCTACATATGCAGTCGGCCGACCAGAGCCTGTTTTATAAGTTTCTGTTTCTGCATTTTTCGTGCCTATTTTTGTTAAAGCAATGTTTCCATATGCTCATAAGACTTATATCTTTATTTGAACTTTTCAGCTTTACGATGTCTAGCCGTGATCAAGGTGGGAAGCGCGCACGCACTTCGGGTACAAGCACTTCTAGAGGACGTGTCTCTAGGACGCGAGGTTTGGCGGTGCAGGACACAGATAGTTTACCAAACTATCCGCAAATCACTTTCAGCTCTCCAGCCCAGAAGGCCCGATTCCTCCATCTTACTGCTTATTGCGTGGTTGTGGCGACCCGTTTCCTGTGCGTTCCAGCCTTGCATGCCTTGGGATGCCATGACGAGGTGGTATCTCTGCTCATTGGGACCGGGTTTGCAGGACTCGTCACCTAGGTAGCACGGACACTTCTCCTATTGTGCCGTGTCCGACACCGTGTCCGACACCGACACTCCACAGACACACGCCGAAACGTGTCCAACACCTAAACAGCCGTGTCTAACTTTCTACATTTATTTGGGCACGTGTCCGACGCGTGTCCATGTTATTTGAGCCGTGTCCGTCGCGTGTCCACTGATACGTGTCTATTTTATGATGTTTTACATCTATTTTTACACGTATTTGGTCGCTCATTTACTATGTTTTAGCCTCTATTTCCCACAAATTGTGTACTTTCGTATTTTTACGCACTTTTGCAGATTTATGCGGAAAAGAGACGATTTAGCACCAAATTCGTATCCTCAAGTCTTTTGCTTAATTAAGGAATAAATGGAAAGTCAACTGGAGTCAAAATCAAGTACCAAGAGTCAAAACAGAAGAAATCCGAAGACTTCCGTGCAGAAGCGGTCGACCGACCAACTAAATGGGTCGGCCGACCAGGCCCGATTTTCACCAAGCCCAATTTTCGAGGAAGTCCGTAAATAACATAAGCCCAACAAGAAGTGGTCGACCGACCAGTTATACGGGTCGGCCGACCAGATTGAAGCCCATACGATTTCTTTTCTTTTTCGGAAATAAAGTAGAATTAGAATCTTAAGGAAACTCTTAGTTTTACCCTATATAAGCTAATCTTGTAGCTAGGGTTTATAATCAAGTTTTATTAGAGTCAATCAAGTCTTATTTAGAGAATTCTATTTAGTTTTTAGTTCAATTGCAATCTTTCAATAGTTCCCAAGTATTCAATAAAGTTGATTCCGTTCTACCTTAATCCCAATTGTGGTAATTCTTCTTTAATCTAGTTTTCATTATTGTTCTTATTTCTTTATTTACAATTGTTAAGTTAGAATCCCAAGTTTTATTGAATCTTGCATGTTTAGATTATTTACTATGTTCTCCATGTTTATTCCCAATTTTATATTCGTCTTAACAGTTATGAGTAGCTAATTTTCATATGTTAGGATGTAGGGGATAATACGCATAGGTAGATAAAAATCCGAAAACCCGACCTGTAGCAGGACCACGGTCGGCCGACTGAAATAATCGGTCGGTCGACCGAGGCCGTGGTCGGCCGACTGGAGTAGCTGGTCGGTCGACCACTCGCGTCTGTTTTCTTATTTCGTCTTTTCTTGTGAATTATAATATCCTGCAATGAGACCAATAGGAGACCTGTAGGATGTTAGTAATGACCTACCCAAGATTGAAAGATACGGGAAGGGCATTGGTTTACACCTTAAGACGGATAGGTTACTCAAGGCTGAAAGGTATGTAACCTGGGATTTAGGAATCACCCTTATTGTTGACACCCAATAATTGTGAGACCTAGGAACTAATAGCATAGGCCGAAAGGAGCTATTAGGTAGCATAGACCTGAAAAGTTATGTTACACCCCCTTACGCGACTGCAATGCATGTTGACCTTAGGATTTATTTTACCTTAGCTTTTTATTACCCGAACATCCTAGCATCCCTTTTAATTATATTTTTTCTCATCTTTTAATTCTTGTTTTATTTTTATCTTTGCCTTAGATATAGCATCAACCAATCAAACCCCCAAACTTGTTACCTTTAAACATTAACATTAAGACAATAAACATTCCCCACCTCCTTGTGGTTCGACCCTGACTTTCACTATCTATTGTTAAAGTTAGGAATTATAAATTTTATCTTTGGTACCCTCAACGACGGGCATCAAATTTTGGCGCCGTTGCCGGGGAGGTGACGCCAGTGTTTATTGTTTTTTGTTTTTGTTTCTCTTTGTTTAAGGAACTTTTTGTTCCTTAAACCTTCTCACCTTTTTCTTGTAGTTTCCTCTTATGCGCAGGTCAGTTCAAGGAGAACTCCTACCACTTGATCTGGAAATTGAGAAGACTTTAAGAGAAAGAAGAAAGCAACTTCTAACAAATCAAGAGGGAGGGTCACCATCCTCTTTATTTCAAGAAGACCTTTTCGAGTTATCACCATCTTCACCAAAAACACCACCTTCACAACCAAATTCACCCATCAATCCACTTTCACCAAAAACACCACCTTTTACCCACTTTCCGGTTTTTCCTAAAGAAGAAGATAACATGACAGAAGAAGCTACCATTGCCAGTCACTCTATGCCTCAGGCAAAGGACCTATACAAAGGGTTCACTTTACCTGCAGGTACTGGGAAGCCATTCGAGGCCAAGCCTGCCTATATTACTATGGTTGAAAGAAACCAATTCGGAGGCTCGGCCAATGAGGATGCAGCTAAGCATATTGAAATCTTCACAGATTACATATGCTCTATAGCACCCCCAGAAGGAGTGACGCAGGACCAGATTAAACAAACCATGTTTATCTTCTCCCTTAGGGACTCTGCGAGAGAATGGTACAGGGACCTTGACCGCACTGCTGCGGGAGTTACAGATTGGAACACCTTAGCCCTAGCTTTCTACAGGAAATACTATTCTGCATCAAAGACTAACGCCTTAAGAGCGCAGATTACTAATTTCAAGCAAGGACCCAATGAAGACTTTAGCGAGGCGTGGGACAGGTTCAAGAGGCTTGTTCGATCCATACCACATCACGGATTCGAACAATGGTTTCTTTGCAACCAGTTCTACAATGGCCTCTATGATGACAACAGGGCCTACTTAGATGCTGCAGCTAATGGAAGATTCCAGGATAATTCAGGAGAGACCAAAGGTCTCAAGTTAATAGAAGATGTTGCTATGCACCGCGCTGAGCATGGTACTTCCAGAGGAAATCAGAGAAAATCAGAGTACAACCTGGCAGCAATTGAGGCCTTAACGGCCAAGCTAGAAAAATTTGAGGCTGCAGGAAAGCTCGATCTAGGGAGTGGAAGCAAGGGAGGAATTTACCAGGTGAACGCCGTTCAGGACGGACCCTTTGCTTGTGAGAGGTGCGGTGGAGAAGGGCATGTGTCAAAGTTCTGCACTTCATCTAATGAAACATGTGCCGCTTTTCAGCATTATCGTGGGAACAATTTCTATGATCCAAATAATAACAATGTCCATCCCAACTTAAGGTGGACAAGCCAGAATGTTCAAAACCCACAACATATGCAACCTCAGCAAAATTCCACATATGTACCCCCACATAAACAGAATTTCCAAAGACCACCTTTCAACCCTCAACCACCTTCTAATCCACCACCCAACACAGATACTCTTATCCAAAATCTTATAGGGTTGGTTCAGAAGGAGTCACAGGCTAGAGAGGCGGGGATGAAGATGTTAGAGTCCCAGATTGCTCAAATCGCGAGCAAGAATGATACTAGGACTCCGGGTCAACTTCCGACAAAACCAGACCAGAAGAAGGAGACTCTGAACGTCGTAACCCTGCGAAGTGGAGCTAAAGTGGGGGCTGAAACAGAAAAAACAGCGAGGAACAGCAAAGTCGATCGACCGACCGAAAATTCTGGTCGACCGACCACAGAGCAGGATCCGGAAACTTTTCCAGAACAGGAGACTGGTCGACCGACCAAGGATACTGGTCGACCGACCACTGAAGCAGAGCCCGAGGTTCCCTTTCGTCCAGAATTGCCGAATAACTTAAGGGATTTCCTTTTCAGGGGTGATAAGACCCCTAGGTTTTTAAAGAAGGCTGCAAATACGGAATCCTCAGCTGCTCCCTTTCCAGAAAGACTCGTGCCTTCGAAGGATCAGGTATCTTTTGACAAATTTAAAGATGTAATTCGTTCATTAAATGTTCAAGTTCCATTTTTAGAATTAGTTCAACAAGTTCCTTCTTATCTTAAATTCATGAGACAACTTCTGTCAAGAAAGAGGTCTCTAGAAAAGGTTGAGTCTGTGGCTCTCACTGAAGAGTCATCTAGCTTTTTAACTCATGTCATTGCCCCTCATAAATTGGAGGACCCTGGTAGTTTTTCTGTCCCCTGTAATATAGGAACCTTCCCAGTCAAAAAGGCTTTATGCGATTTAGGTGCTAGTATAAGTGTCATGCCCCTAAGCGTTGCCTTAAAACTAGGAATGACCGAATTTGCAGTGACCAGTATGACAGTCCAGATGGCTGATCGCACATCTATGGAACCTATAGGGGTGTTAGAAAACATCCCTGTGCGTATAGACAGGTTTTTCTTCCCAGTAGACTTTGTTGTTTTGGACATCCCAGAGGATGCCCATATATCCATCATTCTAGGAAGACCCTTTCTTCACACTGCAGGTGCCATTATAGATGTAGGCACTGGAACTCTAACCTTCAAAGTAGGCAAACATTCCATTATCTATGGCCTATCTTATAGGAAGAAGGATGCTATGACCCCCATTACATGTAATGCTATAACTTCTGAGAAGAAGTATGAGGTCATCACTACTTCTCCACCTTTATTACCTGTTCCTGTATCTGTTTTTACACCTCCGCCCCAGATTGGGAGCAATAGGGAGGACACTTCTATCGTGACTATTGCAGGAACTGGTTTGGGGAAACCCAAGGAGAAGGAAGTTATCATCCAGAGAGGAGGAATGGGATGCCTAAGCTATGGAGAGGATGAGGATCCAGACGTCGTGGATCGAGAAGAGAAAAAGAAGAGGAGGCAGGCTCAAGAAGAGAGACCGTCGCATATGCTTTGCGATGGAGGAAAGAAGATGTGTTTTGCCACTAAAGCAAAAACAGTGGAGACTACGGCGTGCCGTCAGAAGCCGTGGTCGGATATCCTCCGCATCTTCAGCGGATAGTTGTTTTTAAATTGCAGTTTTAAGACAATTTATTTATTTTATGTTATGTGAAACTTTTTAGTTTGGTTTGCTAGTAGTTAAGACTTTTAGAATCGTTCCAGGCATCTCGCGCATTGTTGGGCGCATATTTTCTTGCTTTTTCAGGATTTCCAATTTCCGAGAAAAAACGAAGACCTCCAGGACTCAGCTGGTCGACCGACCAGAAACATCAGTCGGTCGACCAGACGCGCTGTATCGCCGATTTTTTTTCGCTGTTCACAGGAGGTCGATCGACCAGAAACACCGGTCGGTCGACCTACTGTCCGTCGCAGTCTTTCGTTTCTCTTCCTCGGAAATCGTGCAACCGTCTTGGGTACTTGAGTGGCACTGCTGGCCACCAAAACCTCCCAGCTTACGCTGGTTTGGGGAGGTTTTTCTCATGCATCTTTTAACCCAGTGAGTTCTTTCCAGTTTTTCTTTTATTTTATTTTACTTGCATTTGTCTTTTAATTTTCTGAAACCTTTACTTAGGCTAATGCACAATGGGGACATTGTGCGGGTTGGTTTGGGGAATGGTTTCGTGTTACATGCATTGCATTTTGTCACACGTTTATTGCATTTCTGTCTTGCATCGTTCTTTTCTTTATTTTCCTTATATATACAAAAAAATCCAAAAAAATTAAAAAAAAAATTCAAAAAAATCCAAAAAAATGCACGTTTATTTTAGCATATAGGTCGAGTCGGAACGAAAGTATTTCAAGGATGATTTAGCTATCTTATATGTTTATGCCTTTACCTTGCCTTGTCAACTTGTTTTAGCATGAGAGTCTTTTGCATATCTACGAGTTTTTGTCAACTTGCATACCTTGAGACTTGACTTATACCTTGGCGGCCTACTTATACATTCTAAGTTTTAGAGCCTTATTCCTGGTTTCATTCTTAAACCAGTTGTCTAGGATGTGAGTAGTACTCCCCTTGGAACATGTTACATCAATATGCATAAACATGAACTTGAATTGCTATATACTTGTTTTACTTTCTCGTTTTGTGAGTCTTGATACGTGCATTTGAGATCCCTTCTCTCGTTTTTACCCATAAGCTTCACATAGCCAAATTTGCCTTTTTATTCCCCCAAAACTACATCCCATATTTAGCCTGCCCTTCCAAGCTAGTATTTGTAGTCATTGGATTATTTTTTGAGGCATCTTGGTTTGTGTGCTATCAAAAGAAAAAGAGAAAAGAAAGAAAGAAAGCAAGAAAAGAAAAAAGAACAGAAAAATTCAGAAAGAAAGAAAAGAAAAACGAAAAAATCTCGGGAAATACAGAGCCAGTCGACCGACCACCATCACAGGTCGGCCGACCAACTGGCAGGGTCAGGTTCAAAATTTCCGTCCCAAAATCCCTTTCTTTTATATGTTATAACTCCCGTACCACATTCAAAAATATTTGGGAGTCCTTTCTTATATTCAAATGTGAGAGTTGTGCTACAAAAGAACACTTTCTTAATATCAAAAAAGTTGTGAAATATGTTGTTGGGAATCGGTTTTACTAGCTTGGCTACTAACCCCACATATCCAAAAACATCTTAACCACTTTTTACCTTTTACCTCACATATCTTTCATTACCTCAATTGCATGTATCTAGGCCATTTAATGAGATTGTTATACAAAGTTGTAGAATTCTTGTTCATGTTAGATTGCAGGCATGTTTTCATGGGTCGCAGTTAGGTGAGTGTCATTACAAAATTACTTCTTTCTATCTTTTACATATACTCACCCTTTGCTTCATGAGTGTCTCGAGCGTACCGCGAGAGTCCATGGTATAAGTCTCTATAGTTTTTTATATATGCAAGTTTGACGACGCCATAACTCGTTTGCATGATTTGAATACTTTCTCATTTTGTACTTGGTATTGGTTCAGGCTTACATGTAAATTTCGCTCTGAGATTGAAATCGTTCCATTAGTTAAGATCGAGTCTATTTCTTGCTTGAGGGCAAGCAAGGGTTTGGTTTGGGGAATTTGATACGTGTCTATTTTATGATGTTTTACATCTATTTTTACACGTATTTGGTCGCTCATTTACTATGTTTTAGCCTCTATTTCCCACAAATTGTGTACTTTCGTATTTTTACGCACTTTTGCAGATTTATGCGGAAAAGAGACGATTTAGCACCAAATTCGTATCCTCAAGTCTTTTGCTTAATTAAGGAATAAATGGAAAGTCAACTGGAGTCAAAATCAAGTACCAAGAGTCAAAACAGAAGAAATCCGAAGACTTCCGTGCAGAAGCGGTCGACCGACCAACTAAATGGGTCGGCCGACCAGGCCCGATTTTCACCAAGCCCAATTTTCGAGGAAGTCCGTAAATAACATAAGCCCAACAAGAAGTGGTCGACCGACCAGTTATACGGGTCGGCCGACCAGATTGAAGCCCATACGATTTCTTTTCTTTTTCGGAAATAAAGTAGAATTAGAATCTTAAGGAAACTCTTAGTTTTACCCTATATAAGCTAATCTTGTAGCTAGGGTTTATAATCAAGTTTTATTAGAGTCAATCAAGTCTTATTTAGAGAATTCTATTTAGTTTTTAGTTCAATTGCAATCTTTCAATAGTTCCCAAGTATTCAATAAAGTTGATTCCGTTCTACCTTAATCCCAATTGTGGTAATTCTTCTTTAATCTAGTTTTCATTATTGTTCTTATTTCTTTATTTACAATTGTTAAGTTAGAATCCCAAGTTTTATTGAATCTTGCATGTTTAGATTATTTACTATGTTCTCCATGTTTATTCCCAATTTTATATTCGTCTTAACAGTTATGAGTAGCTAATTTTCATATGTTAGGATGTAGGGGATAATACGCATAGGTAGATAAAAATCCGAAAACCCGACCTGTAGCAGGACCACGGTCGGCCGACTGAAATAATCGGTCGGTCGACCGAGGCCGTGGTCGGCCGACTGGAGTAGCTGGTCGGTCGACCACTCGCGTCTGTTTTCTTATTTCGTCTTTTCTTGTGAATTATAATATCCTGCAATGAGACCAATAGGAGACCTGTAGGATGTTAGTAATGACCTACCCAAGATTGAAAGATACGGGAAGGGCATTGGTTTACACCTTAAGACGGATAGGTTACTCAAGGCTGAAAGGTATGTAACCTGGGATTTAGGAATCACCCTTATTGTTGACACCCAATAATTGTGAGACCTAGGAACTAATAGCATAGGCCGAAAGGAGCTATTAGGTAGCATAGACCTGAAAAGTTATGTTACACCCCCTTACGCGACTGCAATGCATGTTGACCTTAGGATTTATTTTACCTTAGCTTTTTATTACCCGAACATCCTAGCATCCCTTTTAATTATATTTTTTCTCATCTTTTAATTCTTGTTTTATTTTTATCTTTGCCTTAGATATAGCATCAACCAATCAAACCCCCAAACTTGTTACCTTTAAACATTAACATTAAGACAATAAACATTCCCCACCTCCTTGTGGTTCGACCCTGACTTTCACTATCTATTGTTAAAGTTAGGAATTATAAATTTTATCTTTGGTACCCTCAACGACGGGCATCATCCACGATATTTGGTTATCATTTGCGGTGGTTGATGTTCTTGAAATGAGAAATGCGTTATCGAAAGAGATCAATTAGAATATTGATTCGGACGAAGAATGAAAATAAATTTATTATCAAGGTCAAGTTTTACATTCACTTATTTAAAATTAATATCAAATACTTTTACAAAAATAAAATCAAAAATTTATAACTATAAAATGTATATTTTATTAAATTTAAATGCCGTGTCCCGTGTCCTAAATTTCATAACATGCCGTGTCCCGTGTCCGTGTCGTGTCCGTGTCCGTGTCCGTGTCCGTTTTGGTGCTACCTAGCTCGTCACCACGGACGAGATCACCTACCGCCTTCTCACTCTTGAGTTCTTTTCCTCCTTCACCTTTGATTCAGGGGCACTTCACTCCGGCTATGATAATTTTTGCATCTCTTTTCGCATGTTCAATGAAACATATGCTTTGACTTTAACCCAATTTGCTCAAATTTTGGGTCTGTCTTCTGAGGGTCTTACTGATGACCCCACGGGGTCGTATTCTGATATGTGGTCCTGTATTTCTGATTCCAGCGATGTGAAGAAGAAAAACAGTACCATCCACCTTCCCACCCCCCGTTATTTTTTGCGTCTGTTGGCCAACACTGTTTTCGGCCGCAAAGAGTCTCAAAATGTTAACAACATTGAGCTCTCCATTTTGTCTGGTTATCTTAACATCAGACGTACGGGTCAGCAGTTCTACAACACTGCTTATTTGGTCGCCTCTCACTTCGTGTCGGTGGGCGAGGGAACTTCACTGACTACTATCGTTTGTGGTGGGCTAGTCACTCGATTAGCCCGCTCCTTTGTACCCCAGTTCCCTCGCTATGAGGATGCGGTCGACCCTCTCTCCCGGTACATGGACATGGCTTATGTCAAGTCCGTGCGTTGGGTAAACAGGAGAGACTATTGGAAGATAGACACCTATCTCAGTGACCGCATCCCCATCACCATAGCTCCCACTATGCTTCCCCTTTCTAATGTTGTAGGGGAGCCCCGACCACTACTCCCGTCTTACCGCCTCCCGCTTAGGGGAGGCACTTCTAGAGGTTTCAGGGCCCCTGCTCCTGGTGGCCACCATACCACATCTGGGACGGGGTACCCATCTGATTTCACTGCTCCTCCTAATGTTTATGTTCCTCCTTTTGTTGATGACAGATCTATGCCACAAATGATGGCGAGTCTTTGCAGGCAGTTCAGCCAAAAACAGCTGAACGATAGTCTCTTCCAATACCCGGTTTACAGGGAGTATGCCACACAAGGTAGGCTCCCAACCGGCCCATGGACTCACCCCACCTGGTACACACCTCTCGCAGGCGGTCGTGACCACGGTGAAGCTTCAGGCTCTGCCTCAGGAACAGGAGTAGGGTCTGAGGAGGATGGCGATGAGGGGGAAGGAGAAGAGGACCCTGAGCCGTTTTACGACTCAGAGGGCTAGGGACATGCTTAACCTTACCCTCTTTGGGGTTCGGTTTGGGGAGGCCCCCCTTGATTGGCTCGATTTGGAGAGGTCCACATTTACTTTGTAAGTGTTTTCCTCCCTTAGATTTCCAATTTTCCCCTCTAGATTTCCAGTTTTTCCCTCCTTCCTCCTTAGACTCTTTTTGTAGTTTTTAGTCTTTTTCCTTTTCCTTTCTTTGTTTGCTTCTTTTCCACCTACCCCCATCCCTATGTTGTGGTTATATGCTGATGAGCACAATGGGGGGATTGTGCGTTTTGGTTTGGGGAGGGTGTTTGCATACTCCTTTGTGAGTATGCAATTGTTTTTGTGTCTTTTGTTTTTCATACCTTTAGGTATTTTTCTTGTTTTTATCCTCTCTTGTCGCGTGTTCTTCCCTGTCGCGCATTCTTCTCTGTCTTAAGTTTTTAGGTCGAGTCGGAACGGATAAATACAAGCTATGCCTCACATATCACTTATTGCTTTGCCTTGCATTTTTCAAAAATTTTCAAGCTAGTCTTTTGCATTATCTACGAGTTTTTTGTTGATTTCATGCTAAATTATTAGACTTGACTCTCTTCTTGGCAAGCTACTACATATTCTAAGGATTAGAGCTTAATAAATCGGTGACATCCATGACCGATTTCATATAGGCTTGTGAGTAGTTTCTCCTCTTGAGGCATGTTACATCAATATGCATAAACATGAATTCTGTCTTCTTAATACCTGTATGCATTCGGGTTTGTGGTTTGTTGACACATATGGTAGAGGTACCCCTTTCTCATTATTCCCATTATCCTCACATAGCCAAATTGAATTGTTTTACCCATTTGCTACATTCTAAAAATTGCCTACCCTAGCCGAGCTAGTAAATTAGTGATGTGATTGTTTTTCTTGCCATCCTTTGGTTTATGCTTCATTGATAAATTTTGATTTTGGGAGAATGATAAAAAAAAAAAAAAAAAAAAAAAAAAAAAATAGAAAAAAAAAAACAAAAGGGACACGAAAAAAAATGCTGAAAAAAAAAAAAACGAAACAGCCTGTTTTCAAGGCCGGTCGGTCGACCAGTTCCCCCGGTCGGTCGACCAGGACCATTGGATAGGTTAGTTTTTCTGAAAAAAAAAAGAAAAGAAAAAAAAAAAAAAAAAAAGGGGTTGGAAGATTTGTGATTTTTGCTCTAAAACTTTGAGCATTGGCATGTATGAAAGAAAAAGCAAACGATAAGAAGTGATCTTATAGTATGGATAGACGGATGTTAGCTCGGTTTAACCCCTCTTCC
This sequence comes from Silene conica, assembly GCA_029255685.2. Lineage (NCBI taxonomy): Eukaryota > Viridiplantae > Streptophyta > Magnoliopsida > Caryophyllales > Caryophyllaceae > Silene > Silene conica. The sequence continues at coordinate 78,065,342 of CM055317.2, forward strand.
CATAACTTATTTTAAACTCTTTCTTACCTTTAGCCTCACAATCCCAAATTTGCCTCGGCATGTGTCATGGTTGTTTAGTGTGGGAATGCATATGTACGGTTGTAGAGATTTTATTCATGTTAGATTGCAGGCATGTTCTTACGGGTCGTAGATAGGTGAGAGTCCTTACTTTTGTTTATCTTCTTATCTTTCACATATACATTTGACCCTTTGCTTTCATGAGTGTCTCGAGCGTACCGCGAGAGTCCAATTAGAATGAGTCTTGCAAGGTTGAAATTTTAGCATGCTTTTCCAACACGTTTAATTCGTTTTGCTCTTGACATTATGTTTGATTATAGTTGAAGGATGCATTAAACTGGTTAAGCATAGTGTTGTGTTTGGTTGTGAAAAGTATGAAATCCGTTCCATTAGAAGTTTTATTTTCTTTTGAGTCTTAGTGCTTGCTTGAGGACAAGCAAGGTTTGGTTTGGGGAGTTTGATACGTGCCTATTTTATGCATTTTATTTACTCTTTTGGCACGTATTTTCTTACACTTTCGTGACTTTTAGTTGTTTTTTCTCCCGAAACGGTTTACTTTGGCATTTCTATGTTTTATATGTAGGAATACGCGGAAGTGAGCAAAACCAAGCCTTATTTGCCTTTAGGAAGCTGTTTTGAGTACTAATATGGAGCAAGGATCCGGATGGCGCATTCAAGTATTGTTATCGGGCCAGATCAAAGCTGAAAAGAACGAGAAGCGGTCGACCGATCTGCAATATAGGTCGACCGACCGAGGCCCAGTTCACAGAAGCCCAAATTCGCATGAAATAAACCCGCATCGCCAGAATCGGTCGACCGACCGATAATATAGGTCGACCGACCACCAGCTGTTTCTGGACTTCTGTTTTCTTATTTTCTATTTTTCCTAATCTTGTAATAATTCTTATTTAAGGAGACCTAGACTCTTCAATTAGGTTAAGCAATTTTATGAAGCAAGTAATTCCATTAGAAAGAACCTCTTTTATTTTACCAAGTACTCTATGTTTGAAGAACTCCATTGTTAGATTTTGGTACCAAGCTTTCATCTTTATTCTTAGAATTTCCATTCAAGTTGTAAGTTTGCTATAATTAATCTTTCCTTTTAATTCAATCTTGTTATTCATATTGTTGTTATTTCTTATTTCATGTTTTCCCTTTTATTGTCATCTTTAATTATGTTCATCTCTTTAAATTTCTTGGTAATTGTTAGTTCCATAATTAAAAGTATGCATAGCTAATTCTTGTGATTGGGAATTAGGGGAACCATGATAAAGACTTGACTTTGATAAGTTTGATGATTAAATTACCAATCCCCCATTGTTGTTGGTGAACTAATCCTTAGGATTGAAAGATTATTAGGATTAGTTTAACAACAACTTTGGGATTGCCCTTGAACGAAAGTTTAGTGCTTTTCTAGGAACCCTAAGACCGTAAGGATTGGGTAGAATATTGACCAAAAGGTTTATTCTTTGTTCCTTGGGATTGTGTTATTTGATTATTTTACCTTTCATTGACTTGTTTTGACCATGGGGAACCAAAGTTCCTAATCTCCTTTTTATCTTATTTTAATTTTCTTGTTAGTTTATTACCTTAGTTGTTAGTTTAAATCTCAAATCAAAACCCCCCCTTTTGGTTACTTGCAATAGACTTAAAATTCACAAACATAATTAACCTTGTCTCCTTGTGGTTCGACCCTTGACTTATCCTATCTAAGTTTAAGCTGAGGTTTTATAAATCTTATCTTTGACACCCCTCAACGACGGGTGTCAGCTATCCTTGTAAACCTAGTCACTTATCAAATTAAAATTTGTAAGGAGTATGTGTCTTTGCTTGATTTTCCACTAGGTAGTGACCGCCACCTTGATGAGGAAGGTGGCATTTCTTTGTGATTGATGCATCCATTTTTTCTACCTTGTGCTTAAGATTTGGATGCATCACAATTTTGTGCAAGACCCTACTTGCCTTGCGAGTTGTGCTTTACCTCATGAGCACAATTACGTGAGTTGAAGGGGCGTTGAGTGCGCTAATACTCATGCGGCTAGTTGATTTAGTAGTATTACTTTTACTTGTTTAGTTTTCCTTTTTGTTTTGTTCTTGTATGTTTCCTTCTTTTGCCCTTTTTCTTGGCTTCGTCTAGTGCTTACTCGAGGACGAGTAAGGGTTTAGTGTGGGGAGATTTGATAACTACGTTATCGACCTATTTTTCGTCACTATTTCCCTCTACTTTGTCCATTTTTATGTCGGTTCTCCCATATTTATTCCCTTTTTATCCTTAAATAACATTACATGCTATTTTCATGCGAATTTTATGTTTTTGTAGCATCGTTGTGTTATTATAGGTGTTTCGGGATCTTTACGGAAGTTTCGGGAAGCCTACAAGTCGAGAAGCCGAGTTTTGAACCATTCCGGGTGTTCCTAGTTCAAAGTCGGGTGTAACTTGGGCAGTCAGGTGCTCCTACACCCACCTAAAAACCCAAGTCAGGTGTAACTCAGGCAGTCAGGTGTTCCTACACCTAACTTGTCCAAGCTACACCCAAGAGGATCGAAGAACAAGACAAAACAAAGAAGCCGGGTGTAACTAACCCCCATCCGGTGTAGCTAGACCACGGCCGGTGTTCCCTACACCGGATGGGCCTCTTCTTCGCGTGTTTTTGTTCTTCTTAAGTGGGCTTTCACCCCCACTTAAGCCTTTGTATATATACTCTAATTTTGAGATATTTTGTATCATACACTCCACATTACAAGCTTAGAATATATCTTCATCTTTACCTTAGTATTTTTAAGTAGAAGCAAGTTTTTAGGGTTTGGGTTTCTTAAGGAGATTGTTCATCCTTTTTCCGATCATCCTTGTTCCTAATCTTTTGGTATTATAATCCTTACCTTAATCTTTCTTTCAATCTTTTTAGTTGTTTTAATTTCATTTATTTTGCCCTTTTCATATCTCACCTCTTACATGCTAGTTGTTCTCATAACTTAGTTTTAATTGCTTGATCATATGTTATTAGCATCTATAACTATCAAAAACATGTTTGTCATCATTGGATCGCTTTTATTTATTAGTCTCGAATCCCTAAACATGATTAGTGAGTAGACCCCCTTCTAGGGGGTGATTTGACCTTAAAACATGTTGACTTCTTAAGATGGGTGTTGTGTTGGGTTGTAAAAGGTGGAGGAGTTGAGGTTTATCAAGGGGCTTGACTTGTTTAATGTTTGACTTGGGCTTTTGAATCGGGAGACTTTTAGCCCTTGACCATCAATGAGAATTGATTAGGTTAGAAGTTGACCACCCTAGTTAGGCTAGTTATCGACCTAGATTGAACCCGAGAGGGGGAATTTGGGTTGGGTACCCTTGATATTCGGTTGGAAAGCGGTCCTTGAGAGAGGAAGTGGGAAGACCGGGATTTGGCTTGTTTTGATCCTTTGGCCTAGGAAAGAGGGGGTTGGGGTTTGGCCAACCTTAGTCATCTTAATCCTAGAACCCGGAGTAGTCCGACTCATGAACCCGAGAGGGGTATGGGGAGGCATTTCTAGTGATACCTAGTGAGCCCGAGAGGGAGTCTTGGTACGAATTAGAGGAGTCACCTCTCAACCCCGTTACCTAAAACAACCGAACAAGCATCTATTAAAGGAAGTCGCATGTGAAATGGTTGAATCACCTCCTAGTCCCTTCTTAATTTGAGTAATTCGTTTTAATCTTAATCTAGTTTGCCTTCCTTACTTTTGTTTGCTTTTAGTTATTAGTTTTAGTTCCTTAATCTCAATCAAACTCAATATTTATCCGACTTAGCTAAGCATAAAGGTAAAACGAGAGGTACTCAACAACTACTCCCTGAGGATCGACCCTCGATTATTTGCTACGATTTATCGTGCACTTGCGAGGCTATTTTAAAGCTATCACCTTGCAGCGGGAGTGAGCATCCGGTCTCCGTCTTGTCTTTGGTCTTCACAAAATTACTAATTTAAATTACAAAAGTAGTCCTAGATACATTCTAATTTAAATACAAAAGTAATTACATGGCAAAAACCCAAAACGGAGATTCAAGATCTCAAGATTACAAGCAAGACTGTGTCCCATCATTACGGTGACACAATCTTCTAAGGTCACACTAAGTTACAACCGTTTGCAAAATTAAATACGTTATTGAAAGCATTCATTAGACATTCAACAAGACGATAAATAAAATGCATCAACTAAATTAAAATTCATACATGACATAATACTGTTATTATGATTAACAAATTTTTACCAAACCACCTTTTAGGATTAAAATTATGTGATTATACCGTTTTAACCACTTTAATTTTAATAAGTTTATAACCCTATTATTTTAAACCGTTTTAAAATAATATGTACCATACGAGGGTGAACCGTTTCACAAAATTAATAATATACTATTTCCGTATATAGTATACTACTAAAGGCCATGTGAAAAAATAAAACATGTTATTTTCGAAAAAAAAAATAAAAACGAGTCTGTTACAGGGGGGAGGTCGACCGACCTAAACATGTGGTCGACCGACCTCCAGCCGAAAAACGGAAACTTTCTGCAACAGCAAAATCGGTCGACCGACCTATCAATTAGGTCGACCGACCAACAGGCAGTAAAACCGAATTTCAGAAAACGCAAATCGCTGCACCTTTTGAAATCAAAACAAGTTTTTACCTTTTAAACTTTGATTAAAACAAGTAAATCAAAATTAACATCAACAAGGGTTCACATATTGTCAAGAATATCGATTAATTAACAATATGTAAACAGGAATCGAAAATCAAGATCGAAACCTCACAAAGGAAACTGTTTTAAAAAAAAAACAGAAAACTCACAGGAGGCGGTCGACCGACCGCAACAGGAGGTCGATCGACCGACTCAGCGGCAAAACACGTTTTTTTTTTTTTTCTTTTCAGATTTTAAAACTTATGAAAAACACAAAAGTAAAATTTTCATGGCCTAAGGCTCTGATACCACTTGTGGGGAATATAGCATGTATTCACCCTAAACTTGCAGGATTATAATGAAAAATACAGTTGTGTTTATAGTCATAAGATTAAAAAGGATAAGAAAAGAAGTACAACCTTTAGTCCTTGTGCGAAAGGCCTAAGAACAGGAATTAACACAAATTCCCTCCTATAACTTGCACCCAAGACTTAGAATGAGACGTGGCCGCGTGTGCTAGAAATCCTCTCCAACTGCCTTGCAATATTGGGAGAGCTATTTAGGTTTTAGATGTGAGATCTGAGGTTTTGGGAGAAGAAAGCTCTCAAAACCCTAATTTTCCTTGAGAATTATTTAGTCAGTGCCACAACAGTGTTTTACATAAGGAGAAGTCTCCTCCTTATATACTACACTTGGCCGAAATATTTGAATAGGGTAAGGGTGGGCTTTCCACTCTTACCTTATTCTAATTCATGATTCGACCCATTTAGCTATAAGTTATTCGCGGGATTTTAATTATAAATCGTAACATGTTATCAGATATCAATACAGTCGATATATTAATAATGGTCTGACAAAATACGATATTGTATAATTACCCAAATTAATATAACTGTTTATATTAATTCGCGAATACAATATTCAATTAAATATATTACCGTTTATATTTAATTTACGAATTAAACATGTAATCCGTATTAGCTACAATTATTTAATCCGTATTAAAAAATAATCTCAACATCTTATTGACTAATTTAATAGTCAATACCTCTGACTAACTGTTTAGTCTTATCCGGCAAAATGTGACTGTATTTTCATACCTTCACATCTCTCAAACGTGTCCTATAGGTGTGACGTATAGGGACCAGTTGATCACCGCCATCCGTATGACAATAACGTCAAACTTATCTAGCAAGCCAACCGTTATTGATAAACGTGGATCAACTGGTAATAATACAAAAGTATGCCCTTGTGATCCTTAAAGAGATTTAATAAGTCATTGTACTTAATTGTCAAGGACACCAGCCCCAACAATAATCGCTTGAGGATTGTTATGGGACTTATGTGCTGCTAGATTAGTTGTATTTGGTGTTTGATAATGTTGGGAAATCACCAATTGTAGTCTTGCTTGAGTTGTTGTGTCGAATTATGGAGTTTTCAATAGATTGCGATTTTGCGATTTTTCGTATCAGGCTCTCTGAGCCGGTCGACCGACCGGCCGCCGGTCGACCGGCTGGGAGTGTCTCTTCGTGTTTTTGCGATTTTTGGAATATTGGCCTTGGACTGCCAGCCGGCCGACCGGCTGCCTGCCGACCGGCTGGTAGTCAATTTTGTCTAGGGTTGTTTTGCGAAAAGCCTAGGAAGAAAGGGAGCCCAGCCGGCAGACCGGCCGCCTGCCAGCCGGCTGGGAGTACGTGTGGGGTTGGTGTACGAGTTAGTGAAGGCTAGGGAAATGGGGGTCCCAGCCGGCCGACCGGCTGCCTGCCGACCGGCTGCCTGCCGACCGGCTGCCTGCCGACCGGCTGGGAGTCCTTTGTGTTGTCGTTGTTTTTAAAAGAAAGAAAAGAAGGCTAGGTTGCCAGCCGGTGGACCGGCTGCCGGCCGACCGGCTGGGAACCCCTGTAGCATGTTTTGAATTGTAATTCATTCGTATCTTTCAAACGGTTAATCGGTTTTTGTTGAAACTTGTTTTGTAAACCTTTGACATGTATTTGAGGTCCCCGAAGGATGGGCAACATTTTATTGGGTTCGGGAAAGGAGTGAGGATAGAGACCCCCCGGTCGGGTAACCGAAAGGGAAACCGGCTCTCCCTCAACTTAGTTCCCGGGGACAATTAAGTGTTGATTAGGGGTTAAGAAAAGTAGAGCTAGTGATTAGTTCATAGACTTTGGTTGATATTGTATTGATGCGTATTAAGTTATGCCTTAAGCTGGCCTCTGAACTTAATACGTGAGTTGTTTGTCATATATGGGGATATGCCTTAAGCTGGCCTCTAAGCCCTATATGTGTATGTTTGTCGTGTCTGGAACATGCCTTAAGCTGGCCTCTGAGTTCAGACATGTGTGATAGTGATCGCGTTGGAACATGACTTAAGTTGGCCTCTGAGTCTGACGAGTAGAGCAGCTGCACAACGGGGTAGCTAAGGAACTGACACCTTGCCCGGAGTGCAGATGTTTGGTGCTAGAACATGCCTTAAGTTGGCCTCTGAGTTTAGTACCTTGTGATGTGGTGAAGGGACATGCCTTAAGATGGCCTCTGAGTCCTTTACTTTTGGATGCTAGTCTATGCCTTAAGTTGGCCGCTGAGTCTAGTGTCTTGCTGATTGGCAGGTCCATGCCTTAAGTTGGCCTCTGAGTCCTTGCTTGCTGAGTGTTTGGTGTTAGGGTTATGTCTTAAGTTGACCGTTGAACCTTTTCACTTGCTGAACGTTTTGGTATTAGGTTATGTCTTAAGTCGACCGCTGAACCTTTTACTTGCTGATTTTATCTGCTTGCCTTGAGTTGGTACGTGTCAGATATAGATATTGATAATGATGAGTACATGTATATTTGTTTGAGTTATGGTTTGATCATCCAAGGCATTGGGTGACTCTTAATTCGGTTTCATAAATAGTTGGATTGAAAGACCCCCCGACTGGGTAACCAGTAGGGAAACCGGCTCTCCTTCCTAACGGTTTATGAAGTTGGTTGAGAGCCGTGCACTAGAGTTGGCATGTTTGTATGAGATCAAGTGATGAGATGTTTATGCTTCACATGTTGTTATATGTTGGAGTATTCTGTATTGTTTTATGTGTTACGTGTTGTCACAAAAGGTGGCTAGGAGAACTCTAGTCACTCCCCACTGATTGTGGCGTACATGTTTTCATGTATGTAGGTACATGCAGGTTGGAGATGGGTTCACGAGAGGGCTAGCGAGTGATGATCCTGCTGTCATCATATGACTTACCTTATATCGCATAGCTAGACTCCTAGACTTTTGTTACATTTGTTTTGGTGCCTGTAGGGATGTTCCATCCCAGGCTGATGTATATATTTGTTTCCGATACTTAGAACTGTTACTTATCTATTTTGGTTTTAACCCAGTTTCAGTTTCTGTTTAGGTTAAGACTTCTCGCATGTTGTTCAGTTTACTTTAAAAAGTTTTAAATTCCGCTGCATTTTTGGTACTTTTGTGTGTTTATATTTCCGCTTTCGCGAGGGGTTTTACATCGGGTCTATTATATGGTGTGTGGAAAGAGAGGTTGGTTAGGTCGTTGACAACATGGTGGGATGCTCCACTGTCAATAAGGTAGGAGCAAGAAGGGGTTGTGGTTCCAGTCGTTGTATGTGCATTTGGGTAATTACGGCGTGGGAGTGGAGGGAAAACTACGTTTGGGTAGTGTCGTTTAAATTCGGAGCAATCGCTAATAACATGACCCTGGCCACGGCAATATTGACAGCGACCGAGAAATGGTTTCGGTGTTTGGTGTGTGGGCTGGTTGGAAGGCTGGTTGGAGTGGTGATGGCGAGTGGAGGAGGACTGGTAGGTGGTTTTGGGCTAGTTGTAGTTTTTATTGTAACGGTTTTGATTAGCGTGGTTTGATGAGCGGTGATATACGACATTGGCAGAGGGCGTGAATGGTTTTGTATTGGCTTGTTTTCCAATGATCAATTATTGGTGGATAAGTTTTTCATGCAATGCATCAAATGTGATTGGTACGCCACGTGCTCGGACAGCATCGATGACGGATTTATAAAGATTTTGGTCAAGGCCGTTGAGTATTTGACTGGTAATGTCTTCACTATCTACCGGTTTCCCGAGTTGGGCAAGGTTTGCGGCACACGTTTTGATGTCTAGCATATAGTCGGTGATGGATTTGTCACCGTGGGTAATGTTTTTAAGACGGTCTTTGAGTTGGAGAATGTGACCACGGGAGGGGTTAGCGTAGGTGGTGGCGAGAAGGGTCCAGGCGGCGTGTGATGTGGTACAGTTTAGGATAATGGCATGGGTGCAACGGTGTAATGGAGCGTGCCAGCGAGGGCTCCAAGTATGAGTTGGTCCTGTTTAAACCAGGTTCCGTAAGCAGGGTTTGAGGTAGGTTCTGGGTTGGGTTTGTCAGTGGTGGCAGCGGGTGTGATGGTTTGTGGTGGTGGAGTCATCGATCCATTAAAGAAACAGAAGATACCGAATTCATGAAGGAGGCGTATGAGTTGAAAACGCCAGGAACGAAAGATGGTGGGAGTGAGTTTAGTACAGGTGGGGAAGGAAATGGAAATCAGGGGTTTCGTGGGTTCATCTGAGTTGGGAATGGTGGTGGATTGGTTGGCCATGGATGCGGTTGTGTCGAGTATAACGAAGACGAGGTAGACCTGGCAATCGGGAGGGTCGAATCGGGTTCAAGTCGGGTTGTTTTCGGTTCGGGTTATTGTATTGTCAGATTGTCACTCCTATGAATGATTGGGTCGGATCGGGTTCGGTTGGGTTGTTTCAGGTCATGGCTTATGTCGAGTATCGAGTTTGAGCGGGTAGCACGTGATGACGTGATCGGGTTACTCAACTAACATGTCGTGTAATAGTTCGTATTGGGTCAACAATATTCCCAACCAGATCATATCGGTCCATAATATTCTCACCCGGTGGATATCGAGTTACATGTTACAATTTATTCCTTTTTTTTGACAAATTTTTCAATTTATTCTTCTTTTAAATTCATTGTTCATAACAAATTTATTTAATCATCATGAAATCATACTTAGATTATAGTGTAAGCGATAAAATATTGTAAGATCTAAAACCTCAACATGGACAAAAACTCAATATGCATTAGGGACTTAGGGTAATATCTACAATGTATTTACTAGATTACATGAATACATGAAAACTTTACTTGGATCAGACTAAGTTTTTTTTATCACTCTAGTTGAAAGTGTAATACAACTCAATTTAGTTCTATCCAACTCACCTTAACTCAGATCAATTAAACTTATCCAGATAAGTGTAATGCGGCTCAGTTTAGTTTTTTTCACTCTAGTTGAAAGTGTAATACAACTCAATTTAGTTGTATCCAACTCATCTTAACTCAGATCAGTTAAACTTATCCAGATAAGTGTAATGCGGCTCAGTTTAGTTTTTTTCACTCTAGTTGAAAGTGTAATACAACTCAATTTAGTTCTATCCAACTCACCTTAACTCAGATCAGTTAAACTTATTCAGATAAGTGTAATGCGGCTCAGTTTAGTTTTTTTTCTGCTTAGCTTAACTTAAATCAACTAAATAATAATATAACTAATATTTTGATTCAGTTTAACTTGGCTCTGTTCACTCGAGTTAAGTGTAATTGTAGGTTATTTGATTCTCATTCGGGTCAGATATTTTTCTTATCGTGTTTTAATCGGCTTGGGTGTTCTCGGGTTCGGTTATATAGGTTATCGAATAAGATTACGTATCGGGTTATGTTGGGTCGGAGTGGGTCGATTTCGGGTACCATGATTTTATAGTATTGTCGATTAACAGACGGGTCCGATATCAGGCAAGTCGGATCGATTTTGTCGAGTCGGGTCGGGTTTTGCCAGGTCTAAGACGACGAGGAGTATGGTTAGGATCGTTTTGGTCTCTGATAACATATAGAGAATAAAGAGGTTTAATGTCTTGTATTATTGATGATTTACAAACTGTTACAAAACTGAATATATATAATGATACATCACTAGTTTAATATGCTAACGCTAAAACTTTAGAGAGACAGTCTTTCAATAAATTATTGAGAAACCATTCTTTTGTGCCATTTTATTTGTATTTCGTAACCATTTTGTCATTGATTGTATCATAATAATTTCGTATTTGTTTACATAATAAATGTACTAAGTTTATGTTTAATCATGATTTGTACTTATTTTATTACTTTTAGTACAATTTTTTCTTAAATTTGTACAATAGTCTTTCAATAAGCTTATTAAAAGACGGTCTTTCAGGAGACCTACTGATATGCTAATTAGTAGGAGCTAATGTAGATGATTAAGAGTAAAGATAGAAACAAAAGATTACAAAATATATACACAATTATCTCCTTGATTACCGAGATATGGAGGAATATTATCATGGAATAATATCAATCTAATTATAGTAAATAATATCAAGCATTATCTTCAATACTATCAATTTACCAAGAAATTTAAATATTAAGGCTCTGTTCTTTTGGACTTATTTTTGCTTAACTTAACTTAATTTAACTTACTTTTTCTGAAATTTTCTAAACTTAACTTATAGTATTTGCTTTTCTGAACTTATTTTTGCTGAACTTTTCTGAACTTATTTTTGCTGAACTTAACTTAACTTATTTTTTCTGAACTTAACTTATTTTTGCTGAACTTTTCTAAACTTATTTTTGCTGAACTTAACTTAACTTGTATTTGCCGAAATTAACTTATATCTGCTTAACATTTATGATCTTAACTTTTTCTGAACTAAACTTATATGAGTCTAACTTTTTCGAACTAAATAAATATTAACTTAAATAATATAAATAATAATAATAATAATAAAATAATAATAGTAATAGTTTCTTTTTATATATATATAAATATAGTATGTTCATTATCTTACTTCAATACATAATTAAAAATTATATCACATATCACAATTTTTTTTAATAATCGATTTCTATATTATCACAATTTTTTTAATAATCTATTTCTACATAAATATAGTATGTTCATTATTGTACGAGAATTATTGTGTGTAATTGTTAACCCGTGTATTTTTTGGAGAATCCGACTATTCTTTTGTAGTTTTGTTAATAGTGACACTTTTGGGTAAATAAAAAAAATGGTCGCACATGAGACGTTTGTTGTTTGTACGAGAGAATTTGTAAAAATCTTAAATTTTTCAAAACTCGTCAATACTATAAACGGATATGAGTATTTGCTCAACTTTTCTGAACTTATTTTTGCTTTAACTTTTATAAACTTAACTTATTTTTGTTAACCTTGACTTATTTTTGCTGAACTTTTCTGAACTTAGTTTTGCTGAGCTTAACTTAACTTATTTTTTCTGAACTTAATTTATTTTTGCTGAACTTTTCTGAACTTAACTTATTTTTTCTGAATTTAACTTATTTTTGCTGAACCTTTCTGAACTTAACTTATTTTTACTAAATTTAACTTAAATTAAGCAAAAATATATCCAACAAACAGGGCCTAAATATTACGTTAAATTAACTGTAAAAAGAACAAAAAAAAAATGGATATAAATTGAATTATTCTCCTCAAATAACCAAACAAAAAACGTAAGACCATTTTGTAATGATTATAAAATGGTCCAAACCGTAGATGTGGAACCTATAAAGAGATCTTGAACCATTTCACCCCGTCTCCTCTCCTCTCCTCTCCTCTCCTCTCTTCTTCCTATAATGGCGGCCACCTCCACTTTTCCTACTTTTACTATTTTCAAACCTAATATCTCTAATTCCTCCCTTACCCTTCCCACTTCCTCTATTTCCCAAATTACCCTTCGCCGTCGTCCCCTCCGCATCTCCTCCTCCTCCTCCTCTCTCCCCACCCACCTGCCTTCAACTCCCGCCCCCACCCCACCCGCCGCCGATCGTCACCAACATTTCATTTCCCGATTTGGCCCTGATGAACCCAGAAAAGGCTCCGATGTCCTTGTCGAAGCCTTAGAACGGGAGGGCGTCCGTCATGTGTTCGCTTACCCTGGAGGGGCATCTTTGGAAATTCACCAATCTCTCACGCGCACAAATATTATCCGTAATATCCTCCCTCGGCATGAACAAGGCGGCGGTTTTGCTGCCGAAGGATATGCGCGTGCGTCTGGGAAAGTGGGGGTTTGCATTGCCACCTCTGGTCCTGGGGCCACTAATTTGGCCAGTGCACTCGCTGACGCGATGATGGACTCCGTCCCTCTCGTCGCAATTACGGGTCAAGTTCCCAGGCGAATGCTCGGTACTGATGCTTTCCAGGAGACCCCGATTGTGGAGGTATCACGTGCAATTACTAAGCATAATTATCTGATCAGGGATGTTGATGATATTCCTAGGATTGTTAAGGAAGCTTTTCTCTTGGCCAATTCGGGTCGACCCGGTCCTGTTTTGATTGATATTCCGAAAGATGTTCAACAGCAGCTTGTAATTCCTGATTGGGGGAAGAAAATGCAGTTACCTGGGTATATTTCTAGGCTGCCTAAGTTGCCTAAACACGAGCTTTTAGAGCAGATTGTTAGGTTGATTAGCGAGGCGAAAAAGCCGGTTCTGTATGTTGGTGGTGGGAGTTTGAATTCTAGTGAGGAGTTAAGGCGGTTTGTTGAATTAACTGGGATTCCTGTAACCAGTACTTTGATGGGGTTGGGGTCGTATCCTTGTCGGGATGAATTGTCTCTGCAAATGTTGGGAATGCATGGGACTGTGTATGCTAATTATGCTATTGATAATGCCGATTTGTTGTTGGCGTTCGGGGTTAGGTTTGATGATCGTGTGACGGGGAAATTAGAGGCGTTTGCTAGTCGGGCTAAGATTGTGCATATTGATATTGATAAGGCGGAGATTGGGAAGAATAAGCAGCCTCATGTGTCCATTTGTGCTGATCTTAAGGTTGCATTGATGGGTTTGAATAACATTTTGGAGGCGCGGGTGAGGAAGAGCAAGTTCGAGTTTTCTGAGTGGAGGGAGGAGTTGGATGAGCAGAAGAAGAAGTTCCCTTTGAGCTTTAAGACGTTTGGAGATGCTATCCCTCCGCAGTATGCTATTCAGGTTCTCGATGAGTTGACAGATGGGGAAGCGATAATAAGCACGGGTGTTGGACAACATCAAATGTGGGCTGCTCAGCATTACAAATTCAAGAATCCTCGACAATGGCTGACCTCTAGTGGGCTTGGAGCGATGGGATTTGGGCTTCCGGCTGCCATGGGGGCTGCTGTAGCAAAGCCTGATGCAGTCGTTGTGGATATTGACGGTGATGGGAGTTTCATGATGAATGTTCAAGAGTTGGCGACTGTAAGAGTGGAAAACTTGCCTGTTAAGATGATGATCTTAAACAACCAGCATTTGGGAATGGTGGTTCAATGGGAGGATAGATTTTACAAAGCTAACCGAGCCCATACGTACTTAGGGAACCCTGAGAATACCGAGGCCATCTTCCCGAATATGCTAAAGTTTGCTGAAGCTTGCGACATTCCATGTGGTCGCGTGACAAAGGTAGCCGACCTGAGGGCCGCTATTCAGACAATGTTGGACACTCCAGGACCATACCTGCTTGATGTGATCGTACCACACCAGGAACATGTGTTGCCTATGATCCCTGGTGGCGCGACATTCAAGGATACAATCAATGAGGGTGATGGAAGAAGCAAGTATTGATCAAATTAGGCCGTCAAAACTCAAAACACATATGTGATATGTATATCTATAGAATTTGAGATTCTTTTATGGCAGACTTGTGAGTTTGACACCTTTACAGATGTCCAAAACAGTATGACAGGAAGAGTAAATTAAGACATTGATTTCATGAAAGCTTCAACATTTCTTTACTTTTTATTTATTTTTATTTGTTATGAGATGCATTTTAATCATAAATAAACTAAATTGGGATCCTGGAGTATTATTAAATAAGATATATAAATAACAAATTGATCAGCAAAGTGCATTGAGCCTGTGGAATTATAGGTGCCCAATGCCCTACATAGAGAAGCCAATTTTTTTTCTTTCTTCGTAACGAGGGACCCGCAGTCGCTATCTTTGGTGCGCATTTTTTTTTCTTTCTTTGTAACGAGGGAACCCGCAGTCGTTACCTTTGGTGCGCACTGGTTAAACTCTCGTGTATATGTGGTAGCCTGCAAACCACATACACCAGGTAAGCCACCCGAGGTGACAAACTCGAAGTCTATTTAGGCATGGACTCGGACGAGGGAACCCGCAGCCGCTACCTTTGGTGCGCACTGGTTAACTCTCGGGTATATATGTGGTAGCCTGCAAACCACATACACCAAGTAAGCCACCCGAGGATGACAGGCTCGAAGTCTATTTAGGCATGGACTCGGACCAAGAATGCTCCACAAGATTTTGCTCTTGGGGAGGCTTGAACCCAGGCTCCTGAAAATTTCATCCAAGTTTTATCTACTAGACTCCACCTTGCGGGCAAAGATATTGGCCGTATGATCCAAATCAACGTACATAAAATTGAAGGTGCGCATATAAGAAGACAATAGAGTTCTGCAGCGGATTAGTTTTAGTTTTGTCAGTCTGAATTGTTGTCATTTGATTCAATTTACCACCACATTTTAGTATAATGGCTACTCATAAAGAGAACATGGTTTGCGAACCGTAATCAAGAGTTTGACACCTATAAAAAACTCCAAAACACAGGTTGCTGAACACCAATTATATTTACAGGCTTACAGCTGAACAGAGCTGAGTTTAACAATATGACAGGAAGAGTTAGCCATAAACTACTACTAAGCAAGAAAACCACGCAACGCGTGATATTAAGGAGCAATCGAGCCTCAGAAATACTGGCTGGTCCTAATCCGAGCTAGGATATTGCCATACTGGATAGTGACTTGCAAGCTTCACTTGAAACTAAACCAATGCACAACTTGTACTTGAACAGATGGTTCTAATCTCTGAGATTTGATCATAATCAACTGTAGCAGCTTGATCAAATCCATTGCGCAACAAATGTAGTTGATATCTGCTCATAACGCACTTGAGACAATCCTCAAAACTTCTATAGTCTATAACAGCGTTGCAATGCACTGCTGAGGCAAATTTGAAACCATGCAGAAATATGCAGGTCATTAACATTGTGTAAAAGCTCTTTGGATGTTGAGCGGACATCATATTAGGATTAGGACGTGTCACCAGCTTCTTGAACACCTCCAGAAGAAAAGGTGTCTGTCTCAAGCCGCTGCAAGTATAAAGAAAACATTTCGACAAAACGAAGAATTAGCGGCAAAGAAAGTTCCATGATGATTTCCCACGAAAAAAAGTTGCATTAGGTGTATGCTTGGATACACAATAGTAGAGGAAGAAAGGGGAAGGAAAGGAAGCAGAATGAAGCACGGTGTTTTCCTTGCAAATGAAGAAGTATTCTAATCTACCATGTAAGAGGGGAAATGGATGTCTCCATTTCCCTTCAACCCAATTTACTCTCAAAATAAGTGAAATTACACCACTTCATTTCCCTCCAAATTACTCCATCCACACAAAACCTAAATGCATCATTCAAATTTTAAACATCTCTAACTCTCTATACTATAAAAGGAATAGAATTTAAAGAGATTTCATTGGTTCTTAATTTATTAAAATGAAAAAATTAATTTTCTTCTTCTTTTGTGGTAGGGACCTCCACCTTCCTCCTTATTGATTTAATTACCCTTTCTCCCATTAATTAGGTATACAACAAAATGTATTTAATTCATTATTATTACATTTTAATTTAATTCAAAGTCGGTGCAATTATCTAATTTAACTTTAGCTCAGTCATATATCATTTTAATTTAATTGCCGATAAAATGAAAATTATGTTATAAGCTCAGTATATCATAGTTGTAAAACCGACCCGTGCATTTTCTTTTTGCACGGGAGTAAAACTAGTTTACTACTATATATCAACTCAATTTTGAACATTTACTATAACAACATATGCTATCTAAAACAAGCATAAGAAACATTCATCACTCTTTTTTAGCTCCCGATAATGATGGAATAAAGTATACTGACTCGCTGTGTTTCTTTACTCTGCAATAGAAGTTATGTGATGCGATTTTGTGTTTCTGCAAGTCAAAGGTCAAAAGTAATTCTGCATTGAAATATTACGGCCATCTCCTTGATCCAGTGGCATCCAGCATCATTACAAAGATTCAGTTTTCATGGCAAGCTGAAGGCAATTATGAGTTAAGACACAAGACAAAAGCCATAATAAAGCAGGAAGCTTACCATCCGTTTGCTGATGTATGGCTGTAATTTGATCTCAGCCTCAGGTGGACTATCGGCTTTTGACACATCGACCTTTACCTTCTTAAATTCTTTCAATGACTCCTTTCGGCTGCCTGATTGCCAAACACTGCCGAAGTTAGGAAGCCAGTCAGGAGCAGATGTATTGACAACAATCTCGCCTCTCTTTTCCATCTCCAGTTCTCTTTTCCTTTTCTCTGCCCACGCAGCCCCCACCCTCTTAGGGTTTAATTTACTCGTCTTTTTGCAATTCTTTTGAGCAGTAGTTGATCTGGTTGTAGTGGATTGCCCAACTTCAGCTGTTTCGGCTTCTTCAAGCCAAGGAGGAGGAGCACCAGAGTAAACATTTCCTTTATCATCACCCGATTTCCCAGAAGTAATCCTACTGAGAGTCTGGTAACCTAAAAGGGGAAAATCAGAAGAGCAATAATCAGGCCTTTGTTGTGGCAGCATCCAAATCGTTATTAAGATACAAAACATACACTACAAAATTAAACCCAGGCCACTTCCTCTAACAAGAAACAAGACCACAAAAATATATGAAGGCTGGAGAAGCGATCACTGTGGCTCGAAATCGTGGTATCACTATATCAGTCACGTTCATTGTCGCAGCAATGGTGTCTCGAAAAAGTACATGATGAGGCTGCTTTGGACTTGGCTTCGGTTATTGCGGTGGTTTTACTATAGGAAAATTTTATAGCTATTTTAATTGCCCATTGTCAATTGAGTAACTATTCTGGCCAATATTAACACAAATTGGCTCACTAAAAATCTTGGACCCTTCCCGAGTCATATTGACGGAACTTTTCCATTTCTATCTTTGCCTCGAGAGGTCTCGTATCAGTTTTTTTCGATCCCAACACATCTTGAAAGAAGATACTTCAGCCAAAATTTGTGAACCAACGCTGTAAGCCTCAAGAAAGAGATATTTACCGTTAAGATAGGGCTCCCTGTTAGTTGTGGGTTGATTAATCTGCACCTAGCAATACAGAAAAACAATAAAAACAATCAAGTGCAAAACTGAAGATATTCAGCATGGTCATAGAAGAAAGAGGATAGCATGTATTGCAATCTAAACATAGTAGACAAAGCTGTGAAGGAATGGAATAGTTGTGGCTTTACAGGCAAGAAGAAGCACCCATATAAAAATCAAGTACTCATTTTAGGCATTTCATATAATCTTTTCCACATTTTCCTGGCCAAAATTATTTCATGTTTCTTTCTACGGAGTATTTCTTGATTCTTTGGGAAGAGGGGGGCCAGGAAGACAAATTCAGTAAGCATACCAAAAACAAAGAGTCAGAGACCACAAATCAAAGCTTTGAGGATAAAACATAAATCACAAAAAATAACAATTGACATGTTTACCTCTCCATGGGCAGGACCTTTTGCGAGCAAATTTGCACCAGTAGAAGGACGAGGACATACACTACCATTGTCTGGGAAACACAAAAGAATGTAGATGAACTACTTGATAGAAAACTACGATAAAATATTTACAAGTAGGGAAGTAGAATTGAGGATGGATACCGGTGTTCCAGTTGTTTAAACCATGTTCAGAGCCTTGGGGAATTGATAAGCCAAGATCCGGATATGGACGGCCAGTTTTACCAGCTTCCGAGATATCTGAATGACATACCTGATAATTCTCATTTGTATGATACTGTAAAGGCAAAACATTATTTGACAGATTGGATTCAAGACAGTGAATATTATTATTGTCAAAATTATTCAAGTTTCCGTAGTTTTGTTGGATATCATTTGATTCTTGAGATAGAGATCCCTGGCATATCCCACTTGTTGCTGCAGCTTTACATCTCAAGACTTCACACTTCTTCTCCCACTGCAAAAGGACCACATAACAACTTCAACAAATAATCCAGAAAAAAGAATAATTCTGGGATAGGCAAATAACTGTAAGCGACTTCATGTTGTAAGAACCAATTTCGATGCGTAGACAGCCATCCAGAAATAAGATTGCAAAATAACCTAACAACTGATTCTACTTGGAAGGAAGAAAATACTGGTAAACCTGCAATACAAGACCCTTTCCTATTCTAATGGTACATCGTCAGCTGATTAACACACGAAAAGTAGTCTGATCAGACGGAAGTTTTTGTGTCTCTTCGATGAGTCACTCAACCTCAAAAAATAAAGAAAGTAAGCATGTACAGTGAGAATAACAGCAGCAATTACATATTTAGCTCATCTACTACATCAAATGCATAACATAGAGGATATCATCATAGAACAACAGTACAAAAGACAGAAACAACTTGGCATCACCAAAACGCCACACTCAAACTGGCTCAAATGATAACTTATCCGTAAAATCATCATTCAGTCATTCACCATATCTCCAACGATATACAACATCAATATAGTTTTATCCCTATATGTTACGAGTACTTTTTTTTATGTTTCTTCTGTTCTAAACTCTCAAGTGCACGAAATCTCGTTCAAGCTCACCCCTTATTTTATCAAGCATCCTATAAAATATAGATTCTACCAGTACCACTCCTAAATATTATGTTTATACATTGCAGTTAAACCAAAAGCTCTTCATCATACATTACAATCTGAACATTATCATACATTTGAAGTTTTAACACAATTTAAATCGCATATAAAACTGTACAAAATCTCATTTGAGATCGTCATAAATTTACGACGACCTCTTCTCATACCGGTTCATTCAATGACAACTACAGTAACTACTCCGTATGTTGTAGGCTTAAGCAAAACAGCTTCATAAACAGTTGTCAATGATCAAACTAACATGAACAAAATCGACATTGTTAATCATAAATCAAACTAACAAGAACAAAAACAGTACCTCGGCGAATTTGGCCTCGGTAACTCGAAAGGAATCCAGCTTGTTACTTCCAGCACCATACTTGCACAAAAATTGCTTCACATTCTGCAAATGCTCCTCGCTCGCTAAATGCTTGATCACATTACCACTTTAATTCAATTGACATGCCGCAAACACAAACAAATTACTTTTTCCACAATTCTAATAAATCAATTGAATGAAAAAACAATAAAAAAAAAAGCTGAATTGTCAATTAAGAATTACCTAGTGAAGGAAGCGCCGGCATGATGGACGTCGAATTCACAGAAAATACACCAGAAAGACGAAATTGAAGAAGCGTGTTGAGGAAGATTGAAAGTAGGGTTAGAAATTGGGGAATTGAGGAGAGAAAGCTTGTGAAGGAAACGAGAGAAGAGAGAGGAAAGAGAATTAGTATGGCGAGGGAAGAAGTTATGGCGACGACCTTGATTGTGATTGATTCTGCATACTTTGCAATACTCGTATTCTTCCTTGTTCTTCTTTTTCTCTCGCTTCATCTTCTCCATTCTTCTGCACTTCACTTCTCTCTTAGTTACCCGCAAATTCTCGTGTACAGCGATTTTAGACCCAATTACGGTAATTGATATACAAGTCATCCTCGTATAAAAGTGTTAAGCACGAGTTCAGTCCGGTTTTTTTACTTAATTTTAGCTTTTTTCAGTATTTTATTAAGTTTTATTTACTTTATTAATTAGGTTTAGTCCCTTCATAAAATTAACTTTTAATTCAGCTAAATTCACTGCATTTCGCTTTTACTCAATTTGGTTCAATTAAATTCTACTCCAATTCATTCAATTCAGTTCGTTTCAGCCGAAAAAACAGGACCCTAATTTTGTACTGTATTATTTTTTTAACAGGAAATAGATGTTTGGACTCATCAATTACATGGTGATATCAAGTTAGAATTCCGGAATAATTCAATTTTTCAATTAAATTCTACTCCAATTCATTCACTTCAGTTCGTTTCAGCCGAAAAAACAAGGCCTTAATTTTGTACTGTAATATTTTTTAACAGGAAATGTTGGGAAAAGTGTCCTCAACAATAGTGCGATCACGTCAGTAAATTCAAAATACTGATAAATCTACAATAAGAATACTCATGGGATGATCCTTATCATATAGTCGACTGATCAACATTAATCGGTAATGATTGGCTTACTAGAGTTTAACATTACTGTCGTATGACGGTGGTGGTCAGTCGATCCCTTTAGGTCACACCTTTAGGACAACTCTCTTGATTAAGAAAAGATATGGTCGTATAAGATACGAGTCGTATCAATCCTAGTTTAATATATCGAGTTTGGTAGATATTTATAATATGATTATAAATTGTAAATTTTAGTGAATGATATGTCATTACTAAAATTAATATGTTTATGAAACATTATTTAAGAATGAATTAATTTTATATTAGAAATGTTTTAATATAAAATTTAATAATAATAATGGGATTATTATTTCATGGTAATTAAGTTTAAATTAGTTAAACTTATAATGTGCATTTTATATGTGATAAAATGAACATAGTAGTATGTTTGGACCGTGTGATGGTCTATCACACTTGGACTACATTATGCATTATTATGATCTTACATTGTAATTTTATAAGATAAAATTATTTTAATCTAGATGTAGAATTAATGTGACATGTGGTGTTTTGGTGCCCATGCATAGGGCACCTCAACCTAACCGTCCAAACACACCCTCAAATGAGGTGTTGTGTACTCAACCTCAAGTTCATTCTTACAAAACACAACAACAAGTTCTAGAGAGAATTTTAGAGAAAAATTGCTCTCCTTCCTCTTGTTTTCAGCCGTGTATCACCAAACATATATAGAACAATTTATATTGTTCAATCATCAAGATTATTATAAGATAATAATAATAATAACTAGGTTGTTTATGTGAGATTCTAGTAAAATCAAAACATAAAGATTATTAGAGTGTGTCTTGGTGTTAACTCATTGGAGGTCTTCTACTTTGGGGACTAGGAGGATCATCCTTTGAAATAAGCTCAAGAACAATCAAAGAAGGAGTCTTTGATTGTGCCCATTTAGCCGAAAATTCAAGCAATGTAAGAAATGTTCATTCTTCAAATGTTTTGGCTATCACTTAGTTATGCATGCAATAAGATCTATGAGATATAATTAGTATGACTAAATTGATAATAAGAGTTTGAGAAACCAACAATTGGTATCAGAGCTAATGGTTGTTTGCATGCATAATCGGTTTTGTTTTTCCGAGTTAGAGTAACTTAAATAAAACTACCTATTTCGTTTTATATATGATAAATCACTCGAAATGTTTTGCATGTGTATAAATCCGGTCCTAAAATTGTTTTAGGTTATATTGATAATTTGTGGAATTTAAAGTTGTTCATTTGTATCATTTTAGTATTTTTTTTTTTTAGATGATTTAATTGTTTAAATCGGAAAATTGAACTAAAATAGATGGAAAATTTTCTGGCCGAGATCTTCATGTATAATGTCACATGCATATTTTACAAATGGTGTGTAAAATTTTGTACAATATAGAGTTGTATTGCATGCATTACGATTTATGTGATAAATGGAGTAATATTGACATGTTGGTTAATAATTTAATTAATTGTCGAAACTAGTTCGAAAGTTTTAACCATGAAATTTTGACATTAAGATTATTAAAGTAATTTTCAGAATGTTAAAATTTCGAAATTCAAATTTTAATTAAAGTAATTTAATTTGAATTTTTGCATGTTGATTATGAGTTATTAAGGCCAAATATGAACACATAAATTAATTTTGAATTAATTTGCCTATAATTAGTGTAGACTAATTTTGATCCTAAAATGTGTTAGGAAAATTAATTTTGATGTAAATATGATTTATATTGAAGTTTTTGGCATGTTTAAGAGTTAAACTATAAATTCCATAAAACCGGATAAGTTAAGGCTAATAAAATGTATTAGGGCGATTTGGCATTAAAATGAACATATTTAATTTTGATGCATTTTATTTCGTATGAATGTCTTTTGATTATATAATTTTGAATTATGTAATTTTCTTAGTATGGCCTTAGTTTTAATCGATATTTCCCGTAATGTAAGGGTTTATCGATTCGGTTGTAATTTAATGTGATTTCGTATCACTTTATTTTATTGTTATTTTTATAATGTATAAAATAGATAGAAAATTGTAATTACTTGTAATTTCGGAAATTCTTGGAATTGGTGCCATTTCGGGAAGGAGTTCCGACCAAGACGGAGTTTGCCTTGGGATGCGTACCGCGTGTGAAGTTCAAGGGACCAAAGGAGTTGGTTTCCGAATTTGTAATTTACTTTTATTTTCTATCTTAGGAAAGGCCATACTAGGAGTTTAAATATGTTTTGCATTTATTTTATATGTTGCATGCATTGCCAAATCGCCATCAACTTAACATGCATATCGAGTTTCGAGTCCCACTCCGTGTCAATCAATTTATCCATAATTCACCGAATTAGTTCACTTAAAGGAGATAGATAATAAATTGACAAGATCTCTTACGACATTTTAAAATTGAGACATAGCCATACCAAAAAGTAAAGAACCCGCGAAGGATCTTCTTCATAAGGGAGTAGGCTCGGCTAAACCGGGGTACAAACCTTATTACGTTGGTGAAGTGGGGTAATATGATTACGTTCTAGAAATTTGGTCGATCTCAACGAAAGTATTCGAGCCACCGTAGTGGTAATAAGTTCGGGCTAAGATAAGAATTAAAGTAATTTTATCGACCGGGAATTCTAAAAGTAGAATCGATTAAGGAGTTAATCCACCGAGTCATATTAATGAGGGATGTATCGGCTAAACCGTGCCCAAGTTAGTATGTATTTGGGTCTCGGAATCATTTACTTGATTGGGTAAGAGATCATTGAGTAAATGTTTTACTTGTTTACACAAGTGAATAAATCAAAATGATAAACGTTAATATTTTCCTTTAATTTCCGTTTTGTAGTAATTAAGACCGCAATGGATCCATCGAACCCTACTACACCCATCACCATTGACTCTTGTCATAAAGTATTTGACGAAATTTGCACCCGAAACAATTTTGATACGACTAGAGAAATTCATATCGGAACGGGTCCGGATGGCAATGTGAATTTTGTCACTTCTCTCCCATATCCCAAGGGACCTTTACTTGACACGGCTTATATTGATGAGCTAAATCAAGAGTTGGATGCCTTGTATCTGAAAGAAAAAGCTTATGATGAAGCTAGTGGGAGCTCTAGCAAGAAAAGTCTTGCAAAGAAGAGAAGGAAGCGAAATAAATCACAAAAGGGTCGATGTCACTATTGTTGTGATATAGGCCATTGGAGGAGGAATTGTCCAATTTATTTACGGCACATTCAAGAGGGTCTTGTAATTCCGTTAGGTAATTCTTTATCCGAAATTTATGTTATTGACATTAATTATGCTTCTAATTCAACTTGGGTATTGGATACCGGTTGTGGTTCTCACCTTTGTAATCGTTTACAGGGTTTAAGAGGAGCCGAGAAGATTGACAAGGGAGAGATGGATCTCCGACTTGGAAATGGAGCTCGGGTAGCCGCCACTTCAAAGGGGACTTACACTCTTGCCTTACCAAGCGGATTTGAGCTACATTTGAATAATTGTTATTATGTACCATCGCTTTCTAAAAACATTATTTCCGTAGCAATGTTAGACATTGAAGGTTATTGTTTTTCCATTAAGAACAATCGTTGTATTATTTCTAAGAATGACATGATTTTTGGTCATGCCACTTCTATTAATGGAATATATGTTTTAGAAACTGCAACCTCATTCCGTGATGTTTATAACATAGAATCTAAAAGAGCAAAAACAAGTGAACCAAATGAATCATTTTATTGGCATTGTCGACTTGGTCATATAAACGAAAATCGCATTAAAAGATTAGTAAAGACTAACATTATCAAACCATTTGATTATGAATCATATGGCACATGCGAAGCTTGCCTCCTAGGCAAAATGACTCGAAGTCCTTTTAATGGTAAAAGAACAAGAGCAAGTGATTTATTAGGACTCATTCATACCGATGTATGTGGTCCATTAACAATCACCGCTAGGGGAAACTATGACTGCTTCATTACCTTCACAGATGATTTAAGTAGATATGGGCATGTCTACTTAATGAAATTTAAAAGTGAAGCCTTCATGAAATTCAAGGAATTTCAAAATGAGGTAGAAAACCAACTTGACAAGAAGATTAAAGCACTTCGATCAGATCGAGGTGGTGAGTATCTTAGTGGGGAATTTGATTCACACTTAAAAGATAATGGTATATTATTAGAACTCTCACCTCCTGGAACACCACAACTTAATGGTGTGGCCGAAAGGAGAAATCGAACTTTACTAGATATGGTTCGGTCCATGATGAGCCAAACTGATTTACCAGATTCATTTTGGGGATTTGCAATTCTCACCGCCATCAAATCGTTGAACGTTAGTCCAACAAAAGTGACCGATAAGACTCCATATGAGATGTGGAGAGGAAAGGTTCCTTCATTATCCTATATGAAGATATGGGGTTGTGAGGCTTATGTCAAGGTAAAGACCGATGACAAATTAGCTCCGAGATCCGAAAAATGCACCTTTATTGGTTATCCAACCACCTCACGTGGATATTACTTCTATAAGCCTCGAGATAACAAAGTGTTTGTATCTATTGAGGCCGTCTTTCTAGAAAAGGAATTTGTTTCTAAAAGACAAAGTGGGAGAAACTTTGAACTTCGAGAGATCAATGAAGTTCAAAATCCACACACTGATATAGGGATGAATGAAAATGTTCCTTCTTCATCTACATCGGTACCTATTCAACCTAGGAGGTCGAGTAGAATTCCACATCAACCTGACAGGTATGTTGGATTAATTGAGGGAGATGGTAGTCTTGATGTTTTACTTTTGGAAAGTGACGAACCTACCACTTATAAAGCTGCAGTATCTAGTCCCGACTCCGCAAAATGGCAAGAGGCCATGAAATCCGAAATGGATTCTATGTATCAGAATCAAGTATGGGACTTGGTTGACTTGACTGAAGGCGTGCGACCTCTTCAGTGCAAGTGGATCTTCAAAGTGAAGAATGGCATAGAAGGACATGATGATGTCTACAAAGCTAGGCTAGTAGCTAAAGGGTTTACCCAAGTGCAAGGTCTCCATTATGATGAGACCTTTGCTCCAGTTGCTATGCTTAGATCCATTAGGATTATGTTAGCGATCGCCGCATTTCATGATTATGAAATATGGCAAATGGACGTCAAAACCGCCTTCTTGAATGGGTATTTAAAGGAGGATGTGTATATGATACAACCTGAAGGTTTTGAGGATCCTAAAAATCGTGACAAAATTTGCAAACTTAAGAAATCCATCTATGGTCTTAAGCAAGCATCTAGGAGTTGGAATCATCGTTTTAATGAGGTTATAAAAGAAAATGGTTTCGCTCGAAGTGTCGAGGAACCATGTTTATATACCAAATTTAGTGGGAGCAAAGTTGTGTTTCTAATACTGTATGTAGATGACATACTACTTATTGGAAATGATATTCCAATGTTATCCTCTGTGAAAGGATGGTTGGGAAGTCATTTCCAAATGAAGGATTTAGGAAATGCACAACGTATACTAGGTATCCGGATCTATAGAGATAGACCTAAAAGGATATTGGCACTAAGTCAAGAATCTTATATTGATAAGATACTTCGACGATTCAGCATGAAGAACTCTAAGAGAGGATTCATTCCTATGGGAAGTGGGATAATTTTGAGTAAAGCTCAATGTCCCACTAAACCCGAGCATGTTGAACGCATGAAAGAGATTCCTTATGCTTCTGCAGTTGGATCCATCATGTATGCCATGGTATGCACTCGTCCAGATATCTCACATGCTTTAAGCATGACTAGTAGATATCAAGCAAATCCAGGTGAAGGTCACTGGATTGCTGTTAAGAATATCCTTAAGTACTTGAGAAGGACCATGGATTCATTTTTGGTGTTTGGTGGGGAGGATGAGCTGAGTGTAAGGGGTTACACAGATGCTAGCTTCCAAACGGATAGAGACGACATGAAATCCCAGGCTGGATATGTCTTTATCCTTAATGGTGGTGCTGTTAGTTGGAAGAGCTATAAAGAGCCAGTGGTTGCGGATTCTACAACGGAAGCAGAGTACATTGCAGCAAGTGAAGCTGCAAAAGAAGCAGTGTGGATTAGGCAATTTCTTGAGGGACTAAGAGTAGTTCCCAAGGCCGAAGATCCTATCACTCTCTATTGTGATAATAGTAGTGCGGTTTTTTCAAGCTAAAGAACCGAAGTCTAGCAATAGATCAAAGCATGTACAAAGAAAATATCATGTGATTAGAGATTTTCTAGATAGAAAGGAGATTGTGATGTGTAAGGTTGGGACAGAAGAAAATGTTGCTGATCCTTTAACCAAAGCATTGTCGCAAGCAAAGCATGATGCTCATGTAGTATCTATGGGTGTAAGGCGCATGCCGAACATGTATTAGGTTATGTGATATGAAATACAAGTTTTATTGTTCATATATGATAACCGCGTTTATTATTTAAAAGTTTTATGTTTTACATTAAAACTTATATTTATATATACTTTGTCACATCTAGATGGGTTGTGGAGACAATTTGAACCCCATTAAGTGAATCAGATAGACTTAGTATAGTCCCTAGTTGCTTACATGAGGTGACGTCTCGAAGCAACTAGAATGTGAGGCGATTGATGGCAAGTTCAAATGTCATAGAGTCATAAGGTATGACTAGTCGATCACATAGGCAGACTGCATGAGGCACTTTGTCGGACATATTGTGACCGCTTATAGAGTTCTGGAAATTTTATAATTAGCCTGGTCGTGGCGAGAGCTACTATATGTATTCTTGCTAGTCAATTCTTTGACTTGAGACTGTTCGCCCAAGGTGACATAGTTTTCAGAGTGACTTTGATTTTAGCTCTACGATCATCCGTAAAAGGGGTCAAATGGGCTTCTTTTGGGTCATAATGGACTATGCCAGTCAAAGGGAACAGTAGGATAGGAATTGTCCAACCCCTTGTCAGGGTTGTCTTAAATCTCAAGGCCACTCGAGGAGAAGTTTAACTGGAAATGCGTGGCCACGCTCGGAATGTATCTATGGTAGATAGTTCCGGTCAAAACAGTTAAATCTCCGGATCGAGAAAAACTACTCATGATATGATCAAATGCAAGTACGACCTGCGAGACACCTTGCATTGAGTGGGAGATGACGTAATAGGACAAGAGAATTGGTGACGCACACTTGTCGAGGACAAGTGGGAGATTGTTGGGAAAAGTGTCCTCAACAATAGTGCGATCACGTCAGTAAATTCAAAATACTGATAAATCTACAATAAGAATACTCATGGGATGATCCTTATCATATAGTCGACTGATCAACATTAATCGGTAATGATTGGCTTACTAGAGTTTAACATTACTGTCGTATGACGGTGGTGGTCAGTCGATCCCTTTAGGTCACACCTTTAGGACAACTCTCTTGATTAAGAAAAGATATGGTCGTATAAGATACGAGTCGTATCAATCCTAGTTTAATATATCGAGTTTGGTAGATATTTATAATATGATTATAAATTGTAAATTTTAGTGAATGATATGTCATTACTAAAATTAATATGTTTATGAAACATTATTTAAGAATGAATTAATTTTATATTAGAAATGTTTTAATATAAAATTTAATAATAATAATGGGATTATTATTTCATGGTAATTAAGTTTAAATTAGTTAAACTTATAATGTGCATTTTATATGTGATAAAATGAACATAGTAGTATGTTTGGACCGTGTGATGGTCTATCACACTTGGACTACATTATGCATTATTATGATCTTACATTGTAATTTTATAAGATAAAATTATTTTAATCTAGATGTAGAATTAATGTGACATGTGGTGTTTTGGTGCCCATGCATAGGGCACCTCAACCTAACCGTCCAAACACACCCTCAAATGAGGTGTTGTGTACTCAACCTCAAGTTCATTCTTACAAAACACAACAACAAGTTCTAGAGAGAATTTTAGAGAAAAATTGCTCTCCTTCCTCTTGTTTTCAGCCGTGTATCACCAAACATATATAGAACAATTTATATTGTTCAATCATCAAGATTATTATAAGATAATAATAATAATAACTAGGTTGTTTATGTGAGATTCTAGTAAAATCAAAACATAAAGATTATTAGAGTGTGTCTTGGTGTTAACTCATTGGAGGTCTTCTACTTTGGGGACTAGGAGGATCATCCTTTGAAATAAGCTCAAGAACAATCAAAGAAGGAGTCTTTGATTGTGCCCATTTAGCCGAAAATTCAAGCAATGTAAGAAATGTTCATTCTTCAAATGTTTTGGCTATCACTTAGTTATGCATGCAATAAGATCTATGAGATATAATTAGTATGACTAAATTGATAATAAGAGTTTGAGAAACCAACAGGAAATAGATGAATCAGTTTGGATTCATCGATTACATGGTGATATCAAGTTAGAATTCCGGAGTAACTTAAAGTGTCTTTTGGTAAGGAAGAAAATAAGTAGCCACTACCTTAGGTTTAAGGGGTGCGAGGGGTAAACTCATCGAATGTACCTAATAGCCTACAAAACAAAATACTTGGTAAAAGGTTGCATATACTTCCTCTATCCCGATTATTTATCTATCTTAGACAACCCAAAATATAAGAAGCAAACAAATATGTTACGACATATGCAACTTCCTTAATTTTGTGGTATGTGATCAAATGAAGACTTACAGTTATGAAAATGAACTACAAAAATGTTACTTCATTCTGCATTTTGCAGAAACACAAAAACATTCTGTGCTGGGGTTAAAATCATGAACCTTCTTTCTCTATAAAAATAATGGGGAATAAGAAGTAAATGTCAACTAGAAATCCTTCCAATAGGGCTCCCCTGCCCTCAGTCCATTCGAATGACCTTCACGACTGTTTGTATGCAAACTAACAAATATAAAACGCCTATTCAGCGTTAAGCGCCTCAAGTTGTTTCCTTAGCTCGTCCAAGTCGTCACCTGAGTCCGCACCTTTTGTATCTTGTTCTGAAACAGGTGTAGCTATGTAAGCATCTGCAGCTGGGAGCTCGTGAACCAGGCCTTCTGGAAGGGCATCTGAAAGTAATCAACAATGATTAAGGACAGAGTATTCGAGATTTAATATTTTGCTATAAAGGAAAAGCTCAATGACTTTAACTGTTGACTATCACCTGCAATTTGGCTAGTAGATCCTTCCGGCGTACTGTCATCATCGACGCTGAACAAACAGGGAGATTGAACGGTAAATTTAAAAATGTATCAGTTGAAAAGTCTCTAGAAAAAGGGAGTGTTACGGACTCAAGCCTCATAAGTCATAATCTTGTGTTTGTCGAATAGTAAGTTATTGTTAGACGTCTCGAGTTCTCATGCTTTAAATTCTCATAAGGTTAACCCATTACACGGGATTTACTCTTGGTTTCTGCTGTGAGTTAATGGGTAATTGGATAGGAATTCAAATTTTACTACTACGAGACCGTCTCTTTATAGACCAACTGTCGGAAGAGAGAATCATGTCGATACTGCCAATGAAGACATGTAGTAGAGAAAGTTACCTAATATTCCATTCATTATCGTCGTGAAGTGGACCTTCTGGTGTCAACAGTGCTTCTGCCTCCATCTTGGCCTTGGCTGCAGCATCCCTTTCAGGTTTTGCTAACATGTACTCCTTCTGCAATAACAGACAACATTTACAGCACGAAACATACAAGCTGAACAGATCGGATCCACCAAACACGCAATCATTACTATACCTGTCTTTCCAAGCAAGCTGAGTTTTGACATTGCAGATTTGGTTTCATTTCCATAGTGGGAAAATAGTCCTTCAAAGCGTTATAACCCTGAATATAAAGCAGTGAAGTAGAAGCAATGTTATACGTCAAAGTGCATTTACTTCTGACAGGCGAGCACAAAGTCTCACATGACTTGCTCGTGATAATATCATCACCAGATTGGTCCTTACTACATATAAATGGGGTAGTTATTCTTCGAGTCAAGGATTTATGGGGTATAGGAGTAGGGGTTATAATTAAATGGGCGGATCTCACATTATAGTAGCATAAGCCATCTTTCAAGAGACCAATCGTTCACAGGATCGAGGATAAGCAAAATGTTGAAAGCAACTTAGGTCTAGCATTCGACACAGACACAAAAGTAACCAAGCAATGAACAAGAGACATGTTGGAAGAACGAATGGGAGAAAACTTTTTAGGCTATCGATACATCAAATGGGAGAACAGATATATCAATAAAATAGCAATGACCACGCAGTCATAGATTAGAGAGGCTACCAAGTATCGTGAAACTTGTCCGAACTTGAGGAGATATTTGAGTGTATTTTGCACAAGTAGTCCAGCAACAACACCCTACAAGCCAATCACGCACAATTAAGAAATTTAGCACAGATCAGAATGGCAGAATCCTAGGGCTGACCAGAGTTTGCAAGAGATTGATGTGACAACACAAATTGCACAACTTGAATAACATATTTTGCTCTCTCAATATTTGGGACACATTCAAGGTTTTCAAATTGTTCCGTTGTGAAAACCCAGTTTCATGATGTTCAGAGACTTCAGACAGAGATAAGAAGTGTGATGATAAACAAATAATAAAAGACCTTACAAAATCTTTTAAAACCATCTCCAATATGATAATTCTTTAATTCAGGGTGATTGGAATAATTACCATGGTTGTTGGGAGAGATGCTGCACAGACACCTTCACGCTTCAGTGTACGCTCATCTACTCCAGATGCCACAACCTGTATGAAATCAACAACGGCATATCAAGGCTACAGTTGAGTTTGCTTCAAAAACTTGTACTTAACATACTCCGATAGTGGTCATTTGCCTTTTAATCTATACGAAAGGAACAACACCACCCCACTGCCCTAAGGGCTCTTGTCTAAGGCAAGGTAAGGGGGCATTGGATGTATACAACCTTTACCCCTGTTTTAGAAAACACGGAGATTGTTTCCGAATGACCCACAACAATTATTGCGTCAAGAATTACATTTGGCTGCTGCTCCGCAGTACAAGAAGCGCACCCATATTAATGAGTCGTTTTATTTTAATAATGAGGCAATAAGTAGCCTACCAAGGGAGGCACACATGCAAAGCAGGCTGTTTCTCCAGGAATAAGCAATTGTATATGGCCAGAAACAGCGTCCTCAGACACACCTGTACATGCAACAATATCATAATGAACAACAAAGATGCTGAGCCGCAGTAATACATCAGGTTCCCCATGCATAGAAGTACAAAAAATGACAGTCAAGGAATTATATTCCCTAACCCCATTTGGGTCTCA
This sequence comes from Silene conica, assembly GCA_029255685.2. Classification (NCBI taxonomy): domain Eukaryota; kingdom Viridiplantae; phylum Streptophyta; class Magnoliopsida; order Caryophyllales; family Caryophyllaceae; genus Silene; species Silene conica. Next base: position 78,097,487 of record CM055317.2, read on the forward strand.
CCTTCTGCTTTTGAAAATTTAACAAGAGTCCAGAAAAGAATCATCATACAAAAGAAAAGCTGCTTAATAAATACAAAGTAAACATAGAAGTCACCCACATGCTCAAATAATGTAAATAAAGATTCTCCCTCGTGCATTGGATCTAAAGTAGGAGGGAGGGAGAGGCAAGTGAAAGGGAGGGAGAGGGGAGGGAAGGAGTGTGTTTCCCCTGCAAAGCTTTCCCCCAATCTAATTGCCAAACAAACAAAGGAAATTGTTAGACTCCCTTCCTTCTAAATTTCTAACATATTCGCTAACAACCATCAGAAGAGAGCCAGAGCACAATAGAAGCTATCGCTCAAAATGCAGAAACAATAATTAGATGCTTTGCTAAATTACAGAGGCTTTAAGCAAGTCTTTTTGATATTACGATGCAGGTGATTCTTGGACACACGCTTATCATGCATGTCTTAGCCTTAAATAATCCCTTTATTTCCCCACTTCAAAAATCGAATGGCATGATCGGACCATGCTAAAGTGGCAACCGGCAAGCCAGAACCCGCAACTCAATAATAAGTAACAACAATGGAAAAGTAGTGTAATAGAATGTCATAGAGATAACATATGTGTCCGACAATTTGAATGACCAACAAGTCTGGACCACGTTAGAATTTTTATTCTGAACAGCAAATAAAATGCTGGAATACCACTTCTTTCATCAAACAGAACACAACTGATCCAACAGACAAGAGAATAAAGTCACTTACCCGACTCCATCCATGTTTGATTCAATTCATTGCATGCCTATAGAGTAAAAATATTACCATTTCAGATAAAGGTGACACAAAGGAGAGGATCGTCTCAAACTCTCATGCAAGCACCATAAGCAGCAAAAAAATAGAACTGAAAGGTGAGAATGATAAATAACCTGATTAACCACCATCCTTGCTTCATAATTGTCCACACAGCTTAACACAAGATCTACACCACTGTCTTCCTTCGCCGGGCAGAATTTTTTATTTTTCAAACTAGACATGAAAATTTCAAAGCCTTCTACTGTTGTTATGTTCATTGTATAGCTCTGAAAATAGAAGGTAAGTTATAAGTCAGTGTAGAGCAAAGTGAAAATAAAGTTTAAAGTGAGACTCTATTATGTTAAACAGGTAACAACTGATATATCCAAAATCCCATTCAATTTCGCAGATATGCGACAGACGAACGTTTATTTGGTCACATTTCTTCCCTATTTTCAATGCATTTCATCCCGTTTCGATACGGTTTTACGTGTTCTTACTTGCTTTATTTGCCCATTTTGCCCGTTGTATGAATTTGTCTCTTATCTTGTAGAATTTGAGACGGAAGTGAAGAAATGGGAGCAAGTGAGACCGTTTTGAAGATTGCTTGAAGAAAAGAGGAAGAATTGGCTGAGATTGTATTCCCGGCCTAGGGCAGCCGACCAGGGAACCCCCACACACTTAGACGAGAAAAAGGAAGCAGAAGGAAGCAGTACCCCCCTCTAGGCTCCGAACCGGGCATGTCACCGGCAGCCGGCACGCCAGAGAGGATTGAAGTGGAAAATTCAGAGAAGTTGCGGTGCTTCCCAGCCGGTGCTGCCACCGGCAGCCGGTGGGCGGCTGGCCACACCTGATGAGTTCCAGCATTCAGCATTTTCCAGAAGACTTCCCATGGGCTCCCAGCGGGTGGTGCCTCCGGCAGCCGGCCGCCCACCCTGAATGTGTTTCAATCCCGTTTTGAAGACCTATAAATACCCATTTTGCATTTTTTGTAAATTTATCTTTTTTTCATCTTTTTTCGTATCTTATTTTCTCATCTTATTTTCATATTGTAAACCCTAATTAATTACTCTAAATTAGTATTAATCATTTATCGCCAAGCTTTAATCTTTCTTTAGTTTAGTTGAATTATCTTTCATTAGTTTACGATTTGAGTTGGGTTGTGAGAAGAGGAGTTGAAAGACAACTTTTATTCAATCCAAGATTCAATCTTTTCTTTTGTTGGTACATTTCTCAACCTTGTTTCTTTGTTTCTGTTCAATTGTTTACATTTGTTAGTTTACTTTGTTGTTTGTTTGTTTTCATCTTATGTTCTTCACCATGTCTCTATTTTCTCTTCAATTGTTTACATTTGTTTCCATAACATGAGTGAGTAGAACTCCACCTAGGGTTAGGGGATCTATTGTGGATAAATGATAAAGGTTTATGCTTGAATGTTCAATTGTTCTTTAAAGGAATTGTCTTTAAAGTTTGTGCATGCTTAGTGTTTGATGAATTGCCTCAATGAAAGTTAGACTTTTTCTTCATGCTTTTACTTGTTCTAAATGAAAGTTCGAGACTTGTGTGAGTTGTGTACACATCTTGATTGTTGAGACTATTAGGGCGAAAGCTAGGATAGGCTTAACTTAGGCACCAAGTCGACTCGAAAGACTAGACTCGCCAAGACTTACCCTTGAACAACTAGGTTGAATCCATGCTAAACACCGTTATCATTCCACTTTAGTGAACCCGAAACCCTAGCCTCTTAATATCGATCAAACCACATCTTCTTTATTGCATTCACTTAGTTCATTTGCTTTTCTCTATCAATAGTTTACATTCTAGTTGTTACTTGATTATCAAACTCCCTTTAATTTACTAGACTTAGACTTGAAAGAACTAGGTATACATCCACCCCCATCTCCGTGATCGACCTCGACCACTAGCTACATAGTGTTGAGTTATAAATCTTGTTTGCATAACGGATGGTATGACACGCTCTCTATCAGCGACATTTATCAGATTAGTCTTTTTTCTTTAAGTGCATTTTGCTGGTGAATGCAGGTTGTTAGATGGTGGGAATATGAGAACCTCTAAATAAGATCCCAATACAAGGAAGTTTCGATAAGGTCTGGGTGGAGACTCGAAAACAAATTTGATAACTCAAATAAAGCAGCAATTAACAGCAGTTTTTATCCACGTAAGAATCACAAGAATACAAGGTAGCCTCTTTGAGTCTTTGGCGACATTTGAGTCTTTGGTGACAAAACCTTTAATCAGGCATATGCAGGAGCTATATAAAGGAAAAAGAACGAGAATATTGGAGATTGATATACTATAATTAATCATCCTGCATCAATGGTGCTAATCTAAAGGTTCCGACCTGGGAAAGTTTTCATTGTTGCAGCAGTTAGAGAGGTCATATACTCATATTTATACAATTATCAAGAAAAAGTGTAGCTAGCAGATTGAGCGGGACTTGGAGGGCTTGAAGCCTAAAGAGATAGTAGTTCATGCCTAATAGTGGGTCTCTTATCACTCTGATTTGCATTTCAGTTTATTAGATACTACATGATTGCGTTACAAAAAGAATACAAATTGTTAAAAACTAGAATTTATCATATGAATCTGGCTTCATCACAAGTTCCACAGGTCCAGAATAAGTTGCAAGTTTATCAAACAAGGTGTTTGTCGAGCAACTATGTTTGATATACACCCTTTCACATAATAATCAAAGCACCATGAGAAATTGACCACGACTTGTAGGGCATCACTTTGTGAATATCGTTTTTCTATCCTTTGTTCCAGATTTCAGCTGGTCAAACTATTTCTTAAGGAAAATTGATTAGCTCCTGTTGCTTTAACCCCATCTCTTGCATTAAGAGTTGAGAAACAGATATAACTTTGAAGGGACAAGTCTGACAACTCAATCACCAAAGCAATACAGAGAAAACAGAAGAGAAAGATGCATATCATCAATTTCATAATATATATATATTCAGTATACTCACTTCAAGTACAACATCAGGATTTATATCTGATAGAGTCTGAACAGCAGCATCAGTCTTTGTCATACCAACCTGTAATTGAGAATCCACCATGCAGATGTTATTAGCAACTGGAGTATACATATATCTTTTAAAACAGCACATATGTGATTCAGCTGTAGTCAAATAAAAATTTAGTTATCCCATGAGCTTTTAGTTACAAGAATGATACTACTAACTACTAAGACCAACTTCAAAGTAAGCTAAAGAGGAGAACCTATATATAGTACAAATGAAAAAGATCATATATGAGACAGACCTGCTCTGGACGGAAAAACAACCTATTCATGTTGGCCAACTCCACCGTGTCATAATCATAAAGCAACAATCGACCAATGCCGCATCTAGTAAGCATCTCAGCAGCAACACTTCCTACCCCACCAATACCCTGTATACCATGTTCATTAAAAAAAATTAGAAGTCGAGCAAACCCAATTACCACAACACATGAAATTTGCCGAATTTAATTTTCGAAAGTTGAGCAAAAAAATTCTCGACATAAATTATTAATGCACACAATAATTTCTAGAAGTGAAATTAAATAAAAGAGTAAATAAGAAACAATTATATGGAGAAAGTTCAAGAACATACCACAACTGCCACAGAAAATTCTCGTATTCTTTCATAATTAGCTACAATTCCCATACGTTGAAGTGCCATTAATCGACTATAAGGATTGCTGTCAATCACTTCAGCACTCATATCCTGTTACATTTCATCAATTCATCAGTATTTGATACACCACTTCATATTGCAAACTTAAAACTGCAAAATCGGACAAAAGTCTGAAAAAGATATATAGGACCTTGACTTTGGAACGTTGAACTGGTGCTGACTTCGCAAGGCTGGTAAGATGTTCTACTCGATGTTGCAACTGTAATGTCAATCAGTAAGCAAATAATGAGAGAAGCGAAGTGAATTAATCCGTCAGCCAAAGATCAGTACAACAAATAGACATGAACAAATGTCACAACAGACTGTCGACTATTTCATTCCTATCATGGATTCATGGTCTAGTGCAGCATATTCACAAAATATCAACTACATAATTCCAATGCTCCAGGTCTCCAACACGCTCCTTTCATTTTAGCCTATAATCTCAGCTCCTTTCAATTTTGGTTGGTTGTATTCCGTTAAGTTTTATTTACGTTCAATCAATTATTTTCAATTAGTCTCTTCACAAAAGTAACTTTTAATTCAACTAAATTCACCCCACCTCAGTTTCACTCAATTTAGTTCAATTAAGCTCTACTCCAATTTATTCAATCTAGCTCGTTTCAGCCTAAAAGAACAGGCCTTACTCATAGTTTGTGCTGATAAAATTTGAACTATGCACATACTGCATAGGACCTCAAAAGAAGTAATTTCTGGATCCGCCATTGATACCTCCCACTCTCAAACACTACAAACTAATGTAGTGGTATGCTAATCTAAAATCGCATACAACAGGACAAACAATTACGATAATTTCCCTTAAACTTCGAATCAAATACCAGCAAAAACAGGTAGAAGAAGTGAATTTAACCAAAATTCAGGGCACATTATCTCCTTACCTTACAATTCTTCATACTCCAAAAACATTCACATTTGTAAAATACTACTCCTCCGTCTCAATCACTTGTTTACCTCTGATTAAAATGCGGCAAAGGATTGAGACAGCGGGCGTATATAAACAATTCAATTTGGCATCAAATAAAGTACATGTACACCAAATCAAATCCAACATCAGCAAATGCATGCAACATTTCTATAATAAAACAAGAAAATTGATCAAACTACTGTCACTACCTTAAATACAATCTGAATTACAAAATTCAGCAATTAAAACACGGAAATCAATCAATTACTCAGGTAAACTGAAGGAAGGATGAGAATCACGCAAAATTACCTTATCAATTGAATTAAGCAGAGTTGGATCAAGAGAAGATTGCTTAAGGGCATCGAGATCGGCGAACAATTCATGGAGTTCGGCCTCCATTGTTGGCTAATTATTTTGCACTGTTATGGACTAATTAGTAAGCGTTTTCAGATTATTTAGCTAAATTTATATGGGATTTTCGAATCACTGTTTTGAGCTTTGACTGTCCCAATTGTGTTTTAAGTTCGGATTAAGATCCGATAGGTAAATCTTCCATAAAATGTTAGATCATCCCCAAGCAGAGGGTCGTCTTAATCGCGTCACCAACATATTAACCCTTAATCTCACATTATTTATCTTGACCCACTTTTACCCTCCCAAGCAGAAAGTCACGACTAGGTCACCACCACTTTTACCCTCCCAAGCAGAAGGTCACGACTAGGTCACCAAATAGAAGGAAGAAGTAAAGCAAAGTGCATGCTTTGGGTGTGAAATGAAGTCCCTGACTTCTACTTTTCTTTTTTTAATTTGTTAACCAATTGTGTAGTGCCACGTGGAAGGTCACCAAATGGTGACCTCTTCTTGTTCAGGGTCACCAATTGACCCCGACTTATTCAAGGTCGAGTTAATTATCGTCTAAGGTCTTGTTAATTACGTAATTAAGGCGACCCAACAAGGTCGCGACCCGGTTGGCGACCTTGCTTGGGGATGGTCTTAGTGGGTGTTTGCCCCGCGCATGAGTACGGTTTTAGAATAGGAATTATACATGAATGATACGGGAGACGGGACATTGACGGATTTGAGGTGTATATTGTATAATTTGTATTGGGTAACCAACTGCTATCCCGCAACATAAAAATAAAAATAATTTCCGAGCATATATTTTATAAAACTGTGTTGGGCTTAGTGATTAAGATTTAAGAGAGACTATATGTGAGATGTTTGGTGAGTTTTGAAGTTCAAAACTCATAAGAGGAAATTTTCACAACCCTAATGGCATCTTCATTCACACAAATCTTTCTCCTTCCTAAAAAGTGAGCAACATAAGTTACTATTCATTATGAATAGTAACTTGTGTTTTGTCTTCTATTGCATATATATTGGGCCGGATGATCAAATTTGTATTGGGTCGGATGATCAAACTTAATGCATTCACTTTTTTGCCCGTATGATCAAATAATTTCGCAAATTTTCGACATACGGCTTAACATCCTCGGGAGGTTGAGAAAACCCGTCTTCGGTTACGAAACCCTTACTATATGATCAAACTTATTTTTTGTCTTTTATTGTATTTGGACCGTTTGATTAAAAAAATGCATTCACTTTTTTGGGTCGTATGATCAAACAATTTTAATATTAAAAGACAGGTTTCTAACATACAACTTAGCATCCTCACGAAGTTGAGAAAACTGGTAATCGGTTCCGAAACAAAAAGCTAGAGGTTCAACACATCATGTGATATATATGAATACCCATCTATCAATCTCAATACAATATAATGAATTTGGGTCATTTGATGCATTCACACTCACTACATATATTATTAATCGACGTCCTATTTCTAACTCTATTTTCAGACAATACTCGTTTAATAATAATTTAAACCTTATTATATTATATGTACGACAAAAAAATATTCTACGCTCAATTTAAGACAATACTCGTTTAATAATCATTTAAACTTTATTATATTATACGTACGAGTAAGACAAAAACAAAATATATTCTACGCTCAATTTACGATAATACTCGTTTAATAGTCATTTAATCCTTATTATATTATATGACAAAAACTATTCCCCTTACTAAAATATGGATAATACAAATTACTACTCATAATGAATAATAACTTTTCTACCCTTATTTGGAGTTTTCTTACTTTTATTCACTCATCTTTCATGGGTCGTGTTTATTTAGGCTTTTCTTACTTTTATTTGGATTGCCTTTGGTGTCATTAATTAACACTCTAACAGTACTGTTCTTTGTCTTCCACAACTACGTTGTCACATTTGTCTTGTTCCCTCATATATCATATTCACAATATTCCTCTATCTTTTCCACAACTACATCTCCCCTCAATTATTCACACAATTTTTATTTTACTTTTTATTGATGGAGACACTGATCGACATATTAATTATATTTGTATTGTTCCCGTGTTCATTTGTTATTGTTTAGGTGGTTACGAAGTTGTGTACATGATTGAAGGAGAGAATCACACTTAAGTATTCATCTAATTTCTCGTAGTTTACATTTGGATTTGCGTTGCCTTTAAATTTCATCAGTCTTTTCCCCTTGAAAACCCACAATTTCATCTTCATTTTCCCAAGAAATTTGTATATTAACTTGTCACGAGACTAAAGTACAAGTTGTCTTTATATGGATTTTAGGGCTATTTGCTAGGTAAGGGCATCTGGGTATCGCTCCTTTTGATACAATGTTTCTATTTTTCATTTAAGTTTGTTCTATTTTCGGTTAATCATCTTATTTTCATGAAAATGTTTGATTTGTTTTAATAATAATAATATAATATTGTAGAAATTGAGATCTATTTTTCATTTGGGTTTGTTCTATTTTGGACTTTCATCATGTTATTTTCAAAACTCTGTTTTATTTAATCATTTATTCTTTTATTATTTATTTGGTTTCCAGGGGCTGGATTGATTAGGCTTTGACAGAAGCAGCTGATATATTGAAGCGGATCCCATCATAAGGGTTTGCGGAATGCGCACGATGTTTCATCTCAGAGGTATACGCCCACCCGACATATTTGGAAGTTATAAACAATAACTAGAGACCTAAATTTGAAATAGCTTGTAATTGGTGATCAGGACCGAGGAGATTAAGGTAATCTGATAGATGTTCAATTCCTTTAGCACCGAAATATCTTGTAAATTACTCTTATGATGATGAAAACTACACTTTGTGTTAGAATTGAGCAATGAAATTGATAATGATCTTCTTAGCGAGGAATCGAACAACATTATAATATAAATTATCCAATTTCATATTCCAACTTAGCCACCAATAAAATTAGAATTATTTGTACCAAAATTAAATGAAGACAAAAAAATTAAATACTATTACCCCGAAAATTCCTAAACTTCTATTGAGAGGAAAAAAAGAAAAGTGAAAACAATTACTATATATCTCTTATAAATAGAGGGATTTACAAAGAGAGCACGAAACTTACATTTGTTTCATTCGTAGAGGGGAATTCAAAGTGACAATCATCCATCAAACCCAAAATCATAAGATAATATGATAATCATATATTTATCTAATGCAGAAGCCAAGCTGCTGACGTGGCATCACCAGAAAAAAGTTTTGTCCTACGTGTCGCGTTGTAAAGCATCCTAGAGCTATTGTCCAATTAGATTCATCCTAGAGCTATTGTCCAATAACATTCAAGATATGGAATAATGGTATAAATGGATCTTCAATATATGATTAACAGATTTCACGGCCAAAATTAATATTAATTTATCATGCTTTTTTTCTCTAACAAGATTTCATTCCATATATTCCAATTAGATTCATCCTACAGCTATTATACAATAACATTCAAGATATGGTATAATCATATATTATACTAATGCAGAAGCGAATCCGCTGACGTGGCTTCACAGAAAACTTCTTTCGTCTGACGTGGCACGATTTCAGACCTATTGCAAAATTTCCAAAAGAAAATTTAAAAATTAATAAAAATGAGTTAAAACCGGTGATTAACGTATATAATTATGAATTTGAAAAGATTTCATTCCATATATAATTCTACATGTATATGCAATCACGGAATCAATAATTTACAGTGATTTTCGTAATATTGTTTTAAAAATAGATATAAAATAGAAATATTGTGGAATAATATTCTAAAAACTGGAATAATGCAATAATCAGTACAGTACACGTATATAATTTGAGACTGAAAAAATTTCATTTCATAAGAATTCAAAGATTTCGTTCAACAACCCATTTCATAATATTCTGTGCAATTAGAATATCCATAATCACCGAACAAAAAATACCTACAAGTATTTTTTAGACTACATTTTCGATGTACATATGGGTCGGAATAATTACGGGTCGAAATACCTACAAGTATTTTTTAGACTACATTTTTTGATGGTTTAATCTTTATTAAATATGGGTCGGAATAATTACTCTTCATCGGTATACACACTTATGTGAGCGTCGTGATTTATTAGACTACATTTTCGATTTATTGTAAGACATCTGACTATTCACTTGAATGTGAAACATTTTAACAACTACGGAGTATTTATTTAAAATAGTAAATAGTAAATGAGTGGTCATTTAATAATTTTGGAATGTCTTCGTGTAGGACGTCGCACGCAATAACTGTTATTTATTATATTAACATCTTTAATAAATATAATCAAAAATACGTTTTTTAACCCAACTATACATTTACTACTCACGTCTCATTAGATTATTTACGTTTTGCTTTTATTGTACAATATGTAATATACAACTTTATTTTATATATTGGTTATATATTTTAAAAATGGTGCAATGGGTAATTACAAGTATACTAATTCTATTATACGTCTCGATCATCTTAATGAACAACTATATGATAGCTCATGTATACTGTCATACCGACATGTGTCATATATAATTCGAAATTTATTTATATGTATATAATTAATCAGCTTTCTTTGATATTATTAATTACGGTATTCATCTAAAGTTAAAAACAGGCCACAGTAAATAATTAATTTGCTTATCTCTAATATTATTAAATATACTCATCTAAAATTTAAAAAACAAACCCGTGAATTTCACGGGTTACAACCTAGTTCTAGCTAAAGCCATCATCCATTGAAAAAGAACGAAAAAAATCATAATGATTTGATAGGAATCATCAAATAATTACTCCCAAAAAATCCTAATCCAGAGCTTCACATGGCAAGTTTACATAGAAATGGGGATAGTAATGTAGGCTAGGATAAAACGTATAATACACGGTTTTCGGGATTTAGGGTCCTGGAACAAAAACGTCCATAAATTAGACAGACGATTCCCGGGCTGGCCATGGAAGGTTTGAGGAGCAATGGATGACAAATAACGTTGTGGGTGTGCGATAAACTTGTCTAAGGGGAAAATGGTTGGGTTGAATGAGGAGTTGCAAGGGAAAGGAACGGACAAAGAAAATCCCGTTGATTTCCGCATGATTTTAAGTAAGGAGGAAATGAATGAAATGGGAAAGAGAAAAGAGGAAAAGAAAAGAACTAGAAGCGGGGGGGGGGGGGGGGGGGGGGGGGGGCTCAAGTGAAAGTTAATTAGCGAAGGAGACATAAAGAAAAATGAGAGACAATGAGGGGAGAAATCGATATGGTTTGCTAGGTTTTGTTCAAAATGACGGGGATACAGAGGATGAGAGATCACATATGCTTTATTTTAAACATAAGGCCATTGGTGGGATAAAGGATATGAAATCGGGTGTGCTTAGTATGGTTCATATTGAGGGTGGCGAAAGGTGGTGAATAGAAGGGAGAAGGATGGGGTGAGGATGAGGCAAAAGAAAATGAGAAAGAGGAGGAGATTGTATAGGAAATGCAAGGAGATACGGAGATGGCGGGAGTGGGAACAATGGACTAATTAAGAGAAAAAGTTATTGAAGTACGATGATAGTTCAGAAACCCATTAATTTCAACATATTTCAAAAGTAAGTACGTTATTCATAACTTTCTGCAAAGTTTTGTAAGATTTAAGTATTTTTTTTAAAAATAAATAAAAAGGTTTATTGCACAATCTTATTGCTTTCTGACCTATTGAAATTTTGGAGGGTGATGGGAATGAGAAGGAGAAAGACGGGGGTGGTTTCGGCTCGATCGGTAAAAGTCTAGATTATATATGCATAATTACTGTTTTCTTCGACATGAAATATTGCGAAGGAAGCTAAGTTGAAAAAGAAGGGAAATGATAAGATAAGGAGAAAAGGGAGGCTAGAAGGAAAGGAAAATGGAAGTAGAGGCAGGAAGGGACGTATAAGACGGGGTAAGAGGAGAATCCAACTCCAAGGAGAAGGCGCTAAGGAAAGGGATAAGCTAGAAAGAGAACTCATTTGACCTTCAAACATAGAAAATTGTGTAATGTGGTTACAGAACGAAACCATCTATGGAACAATAATGATTACGGAAGTCGCTATATGTCACCAAAACAACGAAGATAATAACCAACCTTGACGGTACAACAAACAACAATACAACATACATAAAACGATACTAATTATAATAGATGAGTCACACTATCTTGGAGTATGGCGCGCGAAGCGCGCCATACAACAACTAGTTTTAAATAAAAGTACATATGAGAGAGTTTTGTGGGATGAATATTTTTCTACTAATTACAGAAAAAAAAATCGTGCCTTCACGAATCAAAAATCCTACATCCGCCCCAGATACGGGGGAGGAATTCTATACCGATGTCTTGTGTTTGTTTCAATCGTAGGTGTTAATGTGTTATAGGTTTTAAACTAAGTTAGACTTGAAATATCAAAAATCAAATATTTTTAATAATAATTTTACCACATAAAATCATGAAATAAAAATGTTATCAAATAATTATATAAAATATTTTGTTTACAATATGTCTTCATTTTCTAAAAAAAATTGTTTATTGAGTGTTATTTGAGCTAATATTTGGGTTTTAGTTTGTTTTGTCACATTTTCTAGGTAATTAAGTTTTTATTAAGTTTAATTCACTTGATAATGCAAGACCAAGACAAGAACACAAATGGACTAAGATGATGGATGTTACATGGGTTGATCATAGAGTTTTAATGGATGGATTAAACAAATGTCAAGCCCAAATTCAAGCAATTCAAGCCCAAATAATGAAGTCCAAAATGGTGCGTAAAGCTTAGGATTCTTTTAGGGGAATGCTAAAGATCGTCGACAAATTACTAATTATCGTCGACACTTTTACATGAAATACCCATTTTGCCCCCGTCAACTCTTTATATTTACCGCTTGATATTCGGACTAAAAAAATTTGTCGGGTTCTTACAAAATTAAAAAAAACTCGGTTTTCTTAGAAAATACAAAAACTTGTCGGTTTAGTGCGATTTCAACAACGGTTTTCAACGTTAATTCAACGATTTAAAGAACGGTTTTCAACGATGAGCGACAATAACGAGGTTAGTTTACGATTTATATTTGTTTCAAATTTACGATTTATAATTTGTAATATAGTAGAACGAATTAGCGTTAGATTCCCGAAGTCGATTTGAATTTTATAAAAAAAAAGATATAAAGCAAGATGAAAAAAAAAAAAAGGGAATTTTCGTCCGGGACCGTAGTGGGACGAAAAACAATTTCGTCCAGACAAAGGTTGGGACGAAAAAAATTTTTGTCCCACTCTGGTCTGGGACGAAAATATTTTTTGTCCCAACAAGGTCCCAGACGAAAAATATTTTCGTCCCATATATAAATTTTTTTTTTTTTCGTGCTTTTTTTGGCAAGATCAAGTCACAAATCCGGATAAAAATAACTAAAAATCCGACATTCAAACTACGACTCAATCCTAATTCCGTAAAAAATTAAGGCATTTATCCTAATTCCGTTTCTAATCTATCAAAATAACAAAAAAACAAAAAAACAAAACTTGTCGACGAGTAAAACAAAAAAAACAAAACTTGTCGACGAGTAAAGGGAAAAGGAAGGGGATGGGAGGGGTAGTTTAGGTAATTCATTAAAATGTGTCGACGATAATTAGTAATTTGTCGACGACGTATAGTAGGTTGGTTCTTTTAGCTTTTGTAATTTATTTTTCTTAGTGAACATTATGTTACTCTCTTAGTAGCTATGCTAATGGGAACGAGAGATACCACCTTGATTATAATTAATTTTGCATGTGTTTAAAATTAGTTAGATACTGTAATTAGTTATGAGAGTAAAATCATATAGCCGGTCTGACTAATAAAGTTTTGGGTGAGTTTGAGATGAGTCTGAACAATAAAGAAATAATAAAAGTTAGCGGAAAGCTGATGTGCCAGAGTCTTAATACTTTGGCCGGTCTGACTAATAATGTTACCCTAAGGCTGTAAGCATACAAGTCTTTATTTATTACAAGTATTGTATCACCAATTTCTTAATTTGTTTTCTTGTAATAACGTTTAAGATAAATAAAATTATCTTAGTTTATCGAGTATCTTTACTCTCAAATCTCATCAGTATAGTAACATTTTAATTGATTTAAAATTGGGTATGCCCTTATATAATTTGAAATGTAAACGTATGTGATATAACTCAAATATATACCGAATCTTTTTTGAAGTCTATTCGACGACTATGTTCACTAACCCTAATCAGTCGCTCCATTTGACGTACAAACTTCAAATAAGTTTAATAAAATGAAAATGCTAAATATTAGTCGATGACATCTTGTAAATCCAACAAATAAATCATTTCTTCTAAACACGAAAATTGTGTCTAACCAATATAAGTCTTATTAAAAAATACCCAATACTGTATATATATTTAAACAAAAGACGTATGAAATTTATTTAAAAGAAGAGAGTAGGACGGAGTAGATATTTTATTATAATTATTATAAATTTATAATGTGAAGGTTAGTTTACGTAGAAGGTATTACAATCGTGCATGTGATTCGATATTACGAGTATTAATGTATTATTGCTGCTTAAGATAAAAGCGTAGTTACTATGACGAGATGAGTAACATGCAATATCTATCAATATCAGTTGTTAGTTTCATATTTTCTTGAAGCCCATATGTCATCTACTCACTTTTCAACTAAAACTAACTCATAAATCAACTTACATTTCACAAACACACAACATCTTGAGTTTCTCTCAACAACTTTTAAAAAAAAAAATACACTATTAAAAGTTCTCATTTGCAATGGATATATCCGTCATAAATTTGCGACGGATTAAGTACTACCTATGCGGGATAAATAAGATAAAAACTAAGTGCCTGATAATTGTATTCGTGTTATTTACCTACATAAATAGTATTTAACTCGCCGTAAGCTCGTAACATATACTCCCTCTGTCCCGTTGAGTTGTTTACACTTCTTTCATTTTTGTGTGAGAGAAATAAGGGAAGTGTAAACATATGACTGAGACGGAGAGAGTATATGGTCTTAGCGAAAGATACATGTTGATAGAAGATAAAATAATAAGAAAGAAAATGCATGTGAGAAAGTGAGGTGGCCATAGGATGCCTCTCCAGTCTCCACGCTCGTACAAAAATGAGCATGGTGCCATACGCACTAACCTCCTCCTAACAATATTCAACTGCTCTAATTTTATAGTATGTGAATCTTGTATTATATCCACTATATATAATATATTGTATGGCGCAACGCTACGTGCACGGCCGTGGAATTTTATAGGCCATGTAGGTAACCACCTAAGGAACCAAAACACAATTTAATTATTTATTTATTTCGGTTATTTATTTATTTATTTGTTCGATTCTAAAGTATCTCAATTAATTGTGTGCTTTTTAATAAAAATGGCTTTGGTAAACAATTTGATCGTCTAGTAATCGGCTTCCACCTTTTTTTTCTTGGTCTTTGTACGAACACCAAAAATGAACAAATGAACGAAATAGGAAAAATATTACTTTTTTTTATTACCTTAGTTTTCTTTTCAATTATACGACATAGAATTAATATTCGCCTAAGGATATTTCGAAAATCTTTTTAGAACTGAACTAATTCCCCGAGGCCTAGCTAGGTAACTTACAAATAGCAAGCAAATAAATAACCCATCTTTTTACCTTAAAACTAAAAGTATTAATTTGTTGCTTTTAGCTTTTGAACACCAGTTTTTAAAAAATAAGTTTAGAAAAAGCTCGTTTTTAAAAATTAGGTCAAATTTGGTTTTATTTCATGGAATAATAATAGTTTTACGTTTATTAGTTTCCGAATATATGTAGATAACAATTTTTTTTGGTTAAGATGATATATATTCGTTTTACTATTAAAATGTGTCAAATAGATATCATTAAATAGGACATGTTTAGTTCTTAGAGAAGTGATCTTGTTAACTTGTATGTGCATCGTGCCAGTCCATCGTGCCTAAGAGAGAAATGGCATGACGCGGACACATGATGTGGATTTGGGTCGTGTAGTCAGGCGTATCGCGTACCAATGAAATGAAAATGACGGTCCATGCGTGACCCATAGCTCATGGCGTATCTTGCTCAAATGTGTCATGGTTGTGCAATCTAGGGTGTGTCCACCTAGCCTTATTTCTTTGTATTTTGGGGATGCATGAACATATTGTGTTGTGTTTGGGCTAAATAAGTTCTTCTTTCGTTCTCAAATCTTTGCAAAACAAAAAGTTCTTCTTTCTCAAACTTTGGCTCATACATGACACACGCATGCTTAGCTAGATGAATCTTCTGTCGTGCTAAAATGAGTTATGGTCGTACTATCTCGCGTCGGGAGTGTCAACCCAGGAGTCCACGTGTCTAGTTCCATCTCTATTAAGTACTAGTAAAAGCTCGCCTTTATGGATGTTATTATGTAGTGGTATTCTCAGTTTTCTAGAAGTAAAATAGATATAGCCGTCTTAAATAAGACTAACTGATATCCTCCTTCTAGTTTGAGTGTTGATTCTTCTTTTCATTTTTATGTTGGTGGGGTGTTGGTTGCCCTTTCTTTTTTGGTAAGTTTTTGTAGTCTAAAATGAATTTCATGTGAGGTTATAGTATTCAGTGTGGTCTAAATTCATTTCCTTAATTTTGGTGTCTAAGGGTATGTTTGGATTGAGGATTTTGAAGAGAAAAGAAAATGAGTGAGAGTAACAGATTTAGAATACCTTGTTTAGATAGCAAACAAAGGTGGAAGATAAATGGAGGGGGAGATTTGGCAGGATCTATTTTCTCTTCTCCAAGACAAATTAAAATCTCTCCTAATATACAAAATTTGGAAGAAAGGTGTATGCTAACCCCCATATTTCATTTGCCCTCCCCTTCCTTTCTCTTCCCTCCTTCCCCCTCCCCTCCACTTCCCTCCATGTTTGTTATCCAAACTGCCAAACACACCCTAAAAGAAAAGGAACTAACACTTAGGCTAAGATTATCCCTATAACTTTTCAAAGTCTGAAAACTCTACCACATTAACTTTCAGTTGCCTTTTATTATTTCTGTATTGTTTAGATTCACTTCGGGTCTACCTCAATTATACATTATTCGTCGAACTTACCTCAAATTATATTATTTTACATCACCATTTAAAAAAATGATACATGGATTCACTTAATGAATAATTTCCATTAAAAGTGGGGTCAAGACTCACCCAAAGTCTTAATTTAAGTCTTGAATTTTCAAGCCTAAACTTAGGACTTTGTTAAGCCTTTGGTAGATTATTGGCCGTAGAAATTTAGGAGAGGAAAAAATATTAATTTATGTGGAACCCCCACTTTGGGTATATATTTAATTATTCTCTCATTCAATTAATTAATTGATCTCCTTTTCGACACTTAAATTCAGTAAATTTTTATATATATCGCTCTCTAAAATTGTATAAATTAGACATTTATATATACAAATACATACAATAAACTTATAAATTACACATAGGGAAAAAATATACATTGCTCACAAATCATAAATATATATTTTAAATCTCATATTAATTTTATGTCATATAAATTAATTAATAATTCATTTTTCACTTGTATTCATACATTTGTTTAATATATATGATGTGTATTTTAATAAAACCTATGAAATCCAGGTGAATGGAGAAAACATTTATATTTTACTTTGTATATTACAGTTGAAACGAGTCAATAAAAAGATAATTATCATTAGTTTGATATGTTCTTATTGCTAATATTTGTAGTTTCTTAGGACATGCTACAACTCGGCTAAGTTTCATCATTTCAGTGTTACATCAATTAATATATTTTAACTCATGCATTTTTTCTTGCACATGTATAAAACTAGTATACGGATATACATAGATGTTTATAAGGGTCCCACGTAGGGGTGAGAATCGGTCCAATACCGGACCGAACCGCACCGAACCGAATCGGACCGAGGATCGAACTTAAAAATTTGATGGACCAAAGACCGGACCTAAAACTTTCGGTCTTGGACCGGACCAAACCCGAAATATTTGGTCCGGTCCGGTCTTGGACCGAAATGGACCTAAACTATTTTTTTTACAATTTAGTATAAGATAATTACATTTTAATTCCGCTAAATAATATGCATTTAAATAGTTAGACGATATTTTTTCACTAATTTTGCCACTTGCATTTTTGTGAGAGAGTCACTATCTGTTTTCAACTTATAACGCATAGTGACCGTATTCAATAAGAATTTGGGTGAGCAATAATAAGGCACAAGGTAGATAGGTAATGTAATAGTATGTGAATATGTGATTGTGAAGGCGTGAAAGGAATAGAGAAGGCGTAACTAAAGTCATATATAGCTTAGCCATGTTGCATTTGCACCTCATTGCAAGCGATGGCTATACCAACTAACGTCCATTTTATTTATCAACCATAAATGTTTATCTCTTTATAATAAGCCATCATTTGTGACCCAAATAAACTAATAAGTGATTATATACCTAATAGTCTAATTCCTATCCCTTCTTTTTTACTTTGCTTCCTTCCTATATATGCCACTCTTTTGAGTTTATCATTTTATGAGTTGACCCATTTCTAGTTACAATTTGCCTCATAATTATATTTTATCAAATTATGGCTTTCATACTTGAGAGTTGAGATACAAGCTTAGCTTTCTGCTTCTTTTTCTTCAACATTTATTTTTCTTATTTAATACTACCCCTTTATTCCTTGAATTCGTACAACTGTAAATGTTCGGCTAAGAGATCGTATATTTTGTGTGTCGTGTTCAAATACTTCATGTATCATTTGTTCGCTTTTAGTCAAAATACTCTTGTAAGATAATATAAAAGGTAAACAAATGATTGAAATAAAGAAAATAATCATTTTTAATATAAACAAATTATTTTTTATTTAATATTCCCTCTATTACAGTCAATAATTAATATTATTTTCACTTTTTGGTGCACCCTCTTTGTTAAAAAATAAGTATAAGTTTGTATAATTATTAATAGCCATATTAATTCTGTTGGCCTAATAGTTGAGTGTAGGTTTTTTTTATCTAAGGTCAACGGTTCAATACTTCTAGTAAATAATTTTTTTATTAAATAAACATAATTCCGCAATTATCGTAATTTCGTTAATTTTTCGCACCTCCTTCAATGTGTCCTAAAATCGCCACTGTGTACAAGTGGAGATTTGTGGTCCAATATTATTATTATTAAAATATTTTTTCTTACACTTTCTTAGTTTTTGTGTCGAATTAATTGACAACTAATGGACGGGATTACTATTAAAAATATAATGTTTCAAATATAAAGAAGGTAATAAAGCTTAAATAGAAAAAATCATCTCATTTGACATTAGACGCATAACATAAGTCTATTAAATTACATATTTTGAGAAACGATTTCAGATAATTTATGTCCGACTAGATTAACCAAGCAAGTACCCGGTAATAAGACTAAACTAATAAGGTTGAAATTGTATAATTAACTCAATTTTTAATAGCGTATACATCATCGATAGTTATGGGAGTATATATATTATATATATACTCCCTCTGTTCGATTCCACTTCGCAGGTTTGCTTTTTCACGTTTGTCAATGCACGTTTTAGATGTTAAATATTTTTAGCTACGTAGTTGCAAAAATTATAAAAGTTAGATATTTTCAATGTACTCGTAAAGATGAATCAAACAAGACCCCACATGAATATGTTTTCTCTTACGTATTAGGAGAAAATTGAGATTAAATGTCCACTTGTGAATAGTGTACAAAAAGCAAACATGCGAAGTGGAATCGAACGGAGGGAGTATATATATATATATATATATATATATATATATATATATAATATTAAAAGATCCGTATTGTATAAGTACGGAATAAATGTTTGTAACAATAAAAAGGTAGGTGATAGGCATACCGCATAGGATGGGAAGCTCTTTACTCTTTAACATGTTGCTCTTAATTTAACGAAACATACAATTAGACAAGTAGTAGTATGAATGTTGTTTGCTTGCGTGTCTCAAAAGTTATACGAAGTACAATCATAACCCCCAACACTAATATAGTAATATACGTACGGTCATATTCTAAACAACTTGACCACTTCACCATTTTAGCCTCTTGCCTTACCCGTTATGCTTACCACTACTTTGATTGGCGTCTCATTTATCCTAACCCCGTCCTCAAAATTGTGACTAAATCTCTCTCTAATAAATCTTGCTTGTGACGGGCTAATTAATCCCATCATAAGTCTGTGATTTCTCACAAAAATGGAGAGGGGATAAGGTGGGATACCTTTTATATGCTTTCCCACTCAATTCTCATGTGTATTTTGCGAGAGAAAACGATATCCGTCACAAGCTTGTGACGGATACTGCCGTCACATATGAGAATTTGTGAAATCTCTCTACTTCTACCCACGGGCGAATCCACATAGTAGCAAAGGGTGGCGTTCGTTGCTCCAAACTTTAAAAAGTTGACTTAGAAGACGAATTTTTGTTACTCCAAATATTTTTGATTAGTAGATAAATAAATATTATCCGTTAAATATATACTCCCTCCATTCAAATCCACATTACACATTTCTATTTTACACACTATTTACAAACAACCATTCAAATTCGATTTTCTCTCGATACGTAAATAAAATTATATTCATGTGGGATCTAGTTTTATTCGTCTTTACGAGTATATTATTAATATCTAATTTTTATAATTTTTGAAAAAACGTAGCTAACAATATTTACCGTACAAAAGACGCGTTGACAAACGTGAAAAAAGAAATGTGTAATGTGGATATGATTGGAGGGAGTAGTAAATATCTTGTGATCTAATGTTAAAGGCTTTGTTTTCCTAGCTAGTGAACATAGTTCAAACCCCATTACAGGCATTTTACCTTTTAATTCTTTTTTTTCTACTCCAAACATATAATCTTGGGTTCGCAGCTGCTTCTATCTTTGTGCCTACCTTTTATTAAATGTTCAAGAACGAATACTATTCGTTAAATCAGCCAAAGTCGTAAATACCTTCGCATATTATCCCTCCACGTACAAAGTTAGTAAACTTGGTATGTATTAAAAGATTAGTTTGTAATTCCTCCATTCTAATCAATTCTATACATTTCACTTTATGTGCACTATTCGTACAATAAGCGGATTATACCACCAAAGATATACAATTTTTTGTACATATTTTGAAATTTTTAATAGAAAATTCGAGCTTTATTAGAAAGAATATGAGTTATATGGTAAATTTATGAACTCCTTCAAAAAATATTGAGAATTGAAAATTATTATACAACTAAAACACAATACATATAAGTTGAACTATATTTTAATTTTAATATAAAAAAAACTAAAATATAACTTAAAATAGTTTAAAAGCTCAACAAATATACATATAAGCTCAATAAATTACACCATGGTTGTACGATGCTATTATACATCTGGTTGTATAATCCTTTTTTGTGCTATTTATAAGTCGAGTGAATCTTCGACACAACTTTTAATATATAACATAAAAGATAGTCATGTGAGATCTTGTTTAAAAAGTCTTACCGAGTACATTATGAATATCACATTTTTATAATTTTTATCAATATGCAACTAAAGATATTAACAAAAGAAAACGAGTATTGACAAACGTGAATAAAACAAATGTATAGAATTGATTGGAATGGAGGAAATATAAGTTTAGACCAATCTATAAATCTAATGAGTCGTTTGGTTCATCAAGGAACTTAATTTTTCTAGGAACTTCAATTTCATAAGAATTAAGTTTTTGCATCCAATTCGGCTGAATTTGGCGAGAGTGTTTGGTTGTTTATGAAGGAATTGAATTCCATGGGAACTTCCAATTCGGGTGAATTTGGCAAGAGTGTTTGGTTGGTTATGTAGGAATTGAATTCCATGGGAACTTCGAATGACCAAGAGAGAGGTGGGTAAGTCACTTCCTACATCACGTAGGCATTGAAATTCTAATTCCTCTATTTTCCAAAAATTATGGCAGCCAAACAACCTATGTTTTTGCAAACCATGGAATTTTGCAATTCATATGTTTTTAAAGTGTCAACTAAACAACCTCTAATACTATTATTTCGCTATCATTTTTTTCCAAATTATCGAAATGAAGAAATGTTAAATCTTAATTGTGCAATAGTATCATTAGTAAATGTTGATTGGTTTGCATTGATAAGGGTTATTATTTCATTAAAGAAATGGGGTTTGTTTAAAATTCTTGCTTCTTGAATGAAAAAACATGAATTTAAAAAATTTATCATATTAACTTATTTTCAATTCAAAAATAATTACTTCCTCCATTCTTTTTATATCACCCAATTTTCCTTTTGGACACCATTCACAATCGAGTATTCAACGTCAATTTTCTCTCAATCCGTTCACGGAAATATATTCATGTGAGATCTTTTTTAATTGTTTTGATAAGAGGATTAAGAATATCAAATTTTTATAATTTTTAGTAGTATTTAGCTAAAGATATAATCAAAACAAAATGAGTATCGACAAACTTGTATAAAGAAATAGGGTGATATAAAAAGAATGAAGGGAGTACTAAATTGTCAATTGATGATAATTATTAAAAAAATTGTCAAACATCAGAGCCTCTTAATATTGAAACGTAAATGGAACACTTTTCGTATTAGAGTTCCATCGTAAACAATTTTCTATGTTTTAATCATATCAAATTCGAATTAAATCTCTTCATTTGGAATATGGGATCGATCGGACCATACACATTGATTTTCGACTAAGCGAATGTGACCAATGACCTCAATCATGCAAATACAACACATGCCAAAACTATCTAAGATTTATTTATTTTGAATTAGGTCAATCAAGGCAAATTGGACTAGAGTTGGAAACATATCAATCACGATTATTTGTCAATCACTAATCACTATTCAGTCTCCGTAGATAGAGACCGTCTTTTAATAAACTTATTAAGAGAATATTGTACAAATTTAAGAAAAAGTGATACTAAAAGTAATATAATGAATACAAATCAGGATTAAAGATAAAATCAGTACATTTATTATGTAAATAAATACGAAATTACTATGGTACGATCAAGGATAAAAGGGCAACAAAATACAAACAAAAAGGTACAAAAATAAGTCTTTCAATAATTTATTAAAAAACGTCTCTCTTAAATATCAGTAATTCACTATTCACTATTCACTTGTAACAAAATCTATCTTTCAATTTGTTAAAAAGGGACATAAAAAAACATGGAATAGGCAATTAATTGTTTATGGGTATATATGCTAGGTTGGCAATTATCACAAGCAAAATTTAAATTCTATGTACCAGATAGTATCGACAAATGTAATCAACATGTTTTAATACCGTATTATTTTATATCCCGCCCAATGCATAGACAATATATACAAATTTTTATTTTCAAGTAATATTATATATAGATTAAATTATTAGAATATACTCCCTCCATTTTTATCCAAGTAATACATTTCCTTTTTGTACACTATTCACAAATCAACCTTCAATCTCAATTTTCTCTCAATACGTAAGAAAAAACATATTCATGTGGGATCTTGTTTAATTCGTCTTTACTAGTACATTGAAAATATATAATTTTTATAATTTTTACAAATACGTAGCTAAAGATATTAAGCACGTAAAACGTGCGTTGGCAAACGTGAAAAAAGAAATGTATCACTTGGATAAAAATGGAGGGAGTATATATATAAGATTGATGGGCATTAATAGGGATGTCAATGGGGCGGGGCGGGTGCGGAGGGGGGTTAACCCGCGCCCGCCCCGCAAACTTTTAATGTGTACCCGCACCCGCCCCGCGACCCGCAGCGGGTTGTACCTTTCAAAACCGTCCCCGCCCCGCGGGGACCCGTTAACCCGCCTAGCTCCTTAAGAAATGTAAATCGTGAATCTAAAATATATTAGTCGTACTACTTATACAAATAAAGTTTTCGCAAAATGCCTTAACATTCAATTAATAAGAGTCCGTTGAGCCATGAAACGGTTTTACATACAAATATACTACGAAACACATGCACAAACACAGCCCAAATACAAAATAATGTGTAGTGAACTGTGATTATTGCCTTATTGGACTACTGGGTAGAAGTTACTTACTTGTTTGGGCCTGATTGGACTACTGGGTAGGGGTTACTTATTTATTAAAAGTTTTTTTAAATATTTTAAGTTATATTTTTTTACTATTAGATATTATTATTTATTAAGTGGGTATAAGCGGGACGGGGACATGCGGGACGGGGCGAGCCGGGGTAGGTGTGGGGCGGGGTGGGTATGGGGCGGGTCTCATGTGATACCCGCACCCGCCCCGCGACCCGCGACGAATGATGCGTTTGAAAACCATCCCCGCCCCACGACCCACCAAATCATTACCCACACCCGCCCCACATGGGGCGGGTGCGGGGCGAGACCCGCCAAGACCCGCCCCATTGTCATCCCTAGGCATTAACTATCACTCTAAAATTTTGATTGGAATAATTTTCACATGATATTAAAGTGAGTGTGATCAAGAGGTCACGGGTCAAATTTCACCACCCTCGCTTTTAAAGTGATGTGGAATATTAGCACCACGTGTAGGGATGCTTACATTGCATCCACACTTCAAAGGCCAAATAGCATTGATATGAGAGGACATGTTAAAATTTAAAATCTACGATTGAGTCTTACCCAACAACTTAAGGTTTGAGATAGTTTTTCCTAAAATTAGTGCTTATTAAATTTCAAATTTCACCCTGATATACTTTTATTGGGATGGGTGGGTGGGGGAGGGGAACCAATTTGCAAAACCTAATATTATTTGAGTTTTGTTTTTACCGTGAAGATTAAAAGTTACTTTTAGATTTCAATTTTAGTAAAAATATCTTAAGCGTCTACGCAAGATCATTTTGCTAAATTCATATATCATAATTCGTGCAAGATTTAAGATTTTTTTACCTTTTATTCAAATTAAACAAAAAACTACACAACATGTTAGCTACACTGATCCAACTTTTCCGTTATTCTCCAAAATAATCATCATATCGTATGCCTTTACTACTAATTTCGCGGATGCATGCCCCTTTCTCTTCTTTTGCCGAGAATAATATGTCCTCCATACTACCGACAGAGGAGTATCACACTAATACTAAACACGCGCCAATTGAATCATCCCTCTTAATGTAAACCTTTTAAGTTTTAATTCTTAAAACCCTGTATTTACTATAAAGATTTTACTTGGAAGATAAATCTTTAATTCATCACGTCAACCACGTTCAATCGTGTTTAGCTTGTCTCCATCATAAATTCTTCTATTACTGACTATGCGATTATTGAGTTACATCTTTCTATCGAACAAAGTTTGTCCTCCGGCCCACCGACAGAGGAAGAATTTCACATATTAGTAGTCGAACAAAACTTCACCCCATTTTCGGAATTTCACTTTTCAAATTCAATATTAACTCAGGATGGTTCACTCAAAAAGCGTCCCTTATTATTCGTGACATTAACCAGCTTTATTGTATTTGTCTCTGTCATAGATTCACCTACTAATTTCCCGGATATCTCGCTTCATTTATGTCGTCCATCCGACCGACAAATGCAGAATCTCACACAAATACTAAAGGCATGCCAATCGAATCACCACTCTCATATTTTTCAACTTTTCATTCATAACCCTCAATAGTAACTATAACAGACTTAGTAAAGAAAAAAATATTCCCTATCCATCAACAAACCAAATTTGATCAAACTCATCCCCAATATCAAATCTGCTACTACTAATTATTTCATGGTTGTCTCTGACTCTCGGGTCATTTTAAGCCGAACAAAGTTTGTCGCCATCCCACCGACAAAGTCAGAATTTTATACAAATCGTAATAAACACACGTAAAATCAAATCATTACTCACCACTCTCAGTTTCAAACGTTTCATTCTCAAAACCCAATAGTAACTCCAGGAGAAGTTATCTAAGAAACAATATCCCTACCAGTTACTCCGTATATCACTCAAGCTTAACCGTGCTCGTGTTCCCCATAAACTCTCCTCGTACTAATTACACAATTCTCTCCCTCTATCTTTTTATCGAACAAAACCTATTCTCCGCCCAACTGACAGTTCAGAATCTCATACACAAACATCAATCGAATTACCACTCCAGATCTCGGATCATTTCATTATTATCCAAACCCAATACCAACCCTAACAACTCAACCATTCAAAAACCAGAACTCTTTATACCTTATCGATCACACCAACCAACTTGAATCAGACCCGTCACAATCACAAACCCACAAGCAAGCTCACATCCCCTCTCCCCCTCAAATCCCCTCCCTTCCCTATATAAATACATCGATGCATACCCATTTAAGATTCGAGGCTACTACTCGTATAAAACTATTCTACATTTTTATAAATTAAAACGACCCATCACGAGAAATCCAAGGGTTACTTCTCCCATTTCATACGGTTTATGCTTCCCACTTCTCCACCACTTCATCTATAAACAACAACCAACACCATTTTACTCTCCTCTCCTTCTTCTTCTTCTTACATTTTTTCTCAACCTCCTCTCTTTCTTTCATTAAACAATTTCATTTTATTAATCATGGTGGTTTCTAGGAAAAAACCCAGAATTTCTTATAATCTCAACAGAAAAAAATCAGATTCATTTGATAAATTACCAGATGATCTTATCATTTCAATTCTTTCCAAACTTTTTTCTTCATCTTCTTCCCCTCCTGACTTCTTTAATGCCCTTCTCGTGTATGTTTTTTAAGTTTTTCTCATCGTATAACTGTTATAAGAGTACACGTTAGGAAAACCGATTTTTAAATAGATCTTTGTTTTTTTTTCTTTTACTGATTTAAGTTATGTTTCTACGGAAATGTGCAGATGCAAGAGATTTAATCGTTTGGGGATAAACAAAGTGGTTTTATCGAAAGCTTGTTCGGGTGTTTTGGCCATTAAAGCGAAGAACTGGTCTGAATCTGCTCATCGTTTTCTTAAGCTTTGCGTTTCTGCTGGTTCTGTCGAAGCTACCTATTTTCTCGGCATGGTAACATTTTATTCACTTCTTCAATTTTATTTTTAGACCAAGTTTTTGATAGGACGGTTTTACAATAAAATGTCTCAAAACTAATAACATACGGCTAAAATGTACTACTTGGGGTAAAACCGTAAAATGATTATCAGTAAAAATGGTACAGCTACGCTTTTCACGAAAACGGGTAATAAATCAAAATAGAGGTAATAGAGGTAAAAAGTACTAATCCGTATCAAAAATAAGAAAATAATTTACGAATAAAAATGGTCACGGCCGACTAATAAAATGGTTACCCTTTTATAAACGGGTAATAAATCAACAGTAAATCTCACTGAAAATGGCATATCCGTCACAAATTGAAGACGAGTCAGTTAATGTTATTACTTAACGAATATGTCCATTTTCATTGAGAATTTGTAATTTAAAAAAACTTCTGATAGCGAAAAGTTACCAAAAGATATAAAGTTAAAAGAAAAGTAATTTTACGATAAAATATTACGGAGTATAAAATAGAGCGTTATTTTAACAATGAGTCTCTCTTGGGACGGTCCGTCACGAGACTCACTTGTTTAAATAACAAAAAAATAAAAGTGCATAAAAAATCACAAAAACTTTGTCTTTTATCTCTTCAAATGGGTTTTAGTTGGCGTCGCAAATTTGCAACGGATATCGCCGTCGCAAAAATAGAGCGTTATTTTAATTACTAAATAATTCTAATTTTTTATATATGGCGGGCAGATTCGATTTTATTGCTTGGACAACAAAGGCATTGGAAGGTCCATGATGGCAAAAGCAGCGATTAAGGCACACGCGCCTGCATTATACTCGCTGGCTGTGATTCATTTTAATGGAAGTGGAGGGACAAAGGGTGACAAAGACCTAAGTGCAGGTGTTGCGTTATGTGCACGCGCTGCCTCCTTGGGACACGTGGAGGCTCATCGTGAACTCGGGCATTGTCTTCAAGACGGTTATGGTATCAAACAGAACGTTCAGGAAGGGCGTCGGTTACTGATACAAGCCAACGCGCGTGAGCTTGCTTCTGTCTTACCCCACCTATGCTCGCGCAAAGGTAAAAAAGGGTTGCGTCAATTTGGGCCCGAGTATCATACTCTTTTGAGTGATTACGGGTGCAATGTACCTAAATCCGAACCTCACCCGGCTAATCGATTTTTAATTGACTGGTTCGAGTCTCGTGAACTTGGTCCGGATACTCGTCTTTGCTCGTATCCTGGGTGTGGGCGCCCCGAAACCCGTCCACACGAGTTTCGGAGGTGTTCGGTTTGTGGGATTGTGAATTACTGCTCAAGAGGGTGTCAAGCTATCGACTGGAAGCTAAGGCATAAAGCGGTGTGTAGGCCGATGGGTCTAGGACTGGATGTTGTTGTTGGTGTGGCGGGTGAAGCACCGGTTATTGAAATTCATCAAGTACCAAGATGAAGTCACAATGTGTCGAATTGTTCGGGTTTGGTAGAAGGTAGGAGGTTCACAGTTTTCATGGTGTACAAATTAAAGTAGCTAAAATGAGGAGACTTGTAAAATGTGTGCCTGTAGAAGATGTAAGATTTACAGGGCTAAAAAATTGAAGTTTCAGAAGTTTATTTGCGTATCAGTTACTTAATAAAAAAAGACTAAAATGAGTTTTAAAATCTTGACTATAATAATAATAATATCCGTGATAACCTTTTGAAAATCTTCATCATGTGATATGCAAATTTCATTGCCAAACAAGATTAGAATTTGAAAAGATATCTTCTAAAATGGCGGCTTCTACCAAACAACATATCGTGGATTCATGGCTTAGGGTTAGTAGCATTTGGGCCTATCTGATTATGACACAAATTCTTGGGTGAGACCGTAATTTAATAGATAATCCTCTTATATATTCACTCTATTCAAATCCGAATGATACCTTTGTTTTTTCATGTTTATCAACGCACGTTTTACGTGGTTAATATCTTTAGCTTCGTATTTGCAAAAAAATAGTAAAAGTTGTATATTTTCAATGTAATTAAAGTTATATATTCTCATTGTAATCACAAAGACGAATCAAACAAGATCACACGTGAATATATTTTCTCTTATATATTGAGAAAAAATTGAAATTGAAGGTTCACTTCTGAATAATGTATAAAATAGAAAACTTTACATTCGATTATTTGTCTTTTTATTATTTTGTATCTTACGTTTTCGATTGTATATAATTAATTTTTTTAGGAACATGCTAAATCACGCACACTATTTTACTAAATTCCGTACATTTCCTCCTTTTATTCTAACTGTACCCGGTCTTTTCCCACCCATGTCAAGTGAAAAAAGGAAAAACTCAAAAAGATAAACATTATCTCAACCATCGTCCCCTCTGAAGCACTTGACCCCCTCCCCCACCGGCCACCACCTCCATGCACCAACGGCCACCATCCTCCTCCCCTCTACATATACCCCGTCCCTCCTAACACCGAACACCACTTACACCGATCGAACATACGAACACCGCATCAACAGAGACATCATATTCCAATGATGGCGGTCGACCATGATGAATATTTGCAGCAACTAAACCTGAAAAATGCTTTTTTTTTTTGATAAATTCATCATCAATTGAATCGATCAAATTAAATGAGTTTAATATATATAGTTTGCATCATGTTCATTTGTCAAGAAGTTTGTCGTTTCAATTGAATCAACCAATTGACTATATATCAAATTAATGCATCATCTACTTGTTAAAAAAACCTTCTTTTTTAAAAGAAAAATAAATTAAATAAATCTGGTTTTAATAAAATTGTTGATAAAACTAATAAATTACATGTGGGATGTGCGAATTAAAATCATAATTGTCGAATTGTTAATGAATTGGTTAGGTTAATAGGGTGAAGAGAGAAACTCTTCTTAGATTTTTTTATGACCAAGGGTAATTGTGGGATATTAGGGAAAAGTGTGTACAAGTAAAATTTAGTAAAAAGATGTATTGATTTAGTAAAAAAATGTACAGATTTAGCAATTGCGATTTTTAAATACGACATTGATGGAGATAGTAACAAATTGCGCCAAAAAATTTAATTTGTGGCTCATATTTGAAAGAAATGTATTATTTTCCTTTTTTTATCAATATGTTTATCTTATTTGAAAATGAAATGTACGGAGTAGGATATTTTGGATCTTAAAAGACTTTAACAGGGTTGCTTGTACAATGGAGACAACCAAACTTCGTCATTTGATTGTTGATAATGAAAGTTTTAACAGCATTGAATTTAAGATTTTGATGAATCAAATTATTATATTCACCTTATCACAGATTGCTTTCCTTTTATTTTTATTTTCACCTTATCACAAAATTGTAAAATTTAAAAATTTGTGCTACTATTTATACTAGTTTTAATCTCGTGCAAATAATGCACGAATGACTTTTAAATCCATGCAAAAAAATATTGGTGACCACGGTTATCTTTCTATAAAAATATTATTGATTACGAATTTTCCAGTAATTATTGTTGTTTTGAGTAATTTATTTATTTGAGAAATAATGTTTAAAACGATTTCGGCATTTGAGATTTTTAAAAGATGATTTGAATAACATAAAATAACTTGATAATAATTGACTCAAAAATAACTCAAACCCGAAATAACCCGCTTAGATCAAATAAACCGACTTGATTGTC
Organism: Silene conica; assembly: GCA_029255685.2. NCBI lineage: Eukaryota > Viridiplantae > Streptophyta > Magnoliopsida > Caryophyllales > Caryophyllaceae > Silene > Silene conica. The sequence goes on from CM055317.2 coordinate 78,127,945, forward strand.
CATTTTACCAGGTCTAGGGAGGAGGTTCAACAATTTTGTTTTTACGTTACTATTTTGCCTAAAATTAGTAGTAAAAGTTATGATATTATCAATCTCTACTTGCCCGTACCCCAATGTTAATCGTAGTTATCACATTATCGATAACCCATCCATTTTTTCATATAATCAAACTCACTCAACCATTTCTTTTCATATTATCAATAACTCATCCGTGTATTTTTTTTATAATAAATAATATACTTCAGTAATATTTTGTAATATCTAGGTTGTAGTTTTTTTTATATTATATAGTTAATATCATAGAAAATATTTTAACTTTTTCAGTGAAGAGTTTTTTTTATTATAGTTAATTGGTATTTTTAATTATTTAATTTGTAATTTTTGAATGTTTATATTATATTGTATTAGTAATAACAAATGTATAATGTATGATGTTGCGTAGTTTGTATTATTAAACACAAAAAAAAATAATTAAATTGAGTGTAAAACATGGGGGGCCCCACAAAAAAAGTTATTTTTTTAACTTTAAAATGAAGAACCAATAGGAGGCCTTCATTTTCTACTTCTTTTATAGTAAAGGGATTGAACTCGGGCTCTTAAATTATGTGATTATATTTCGCAAAATGGATATCAATAGTTTTATGATTCATGAGTTTTATTTTTAATAATGTGGGGCTAGAAACTTGAACTCGTAATGGACCCGGATTCGACCCGGATCTGGATCTCATATATTTGGACCCATTGAATCAGGATCGAATTTGAATCCAGGGTATACAATGCGGATCTATATCTGAATCCTATGAACCCGGTCCAAATCTGGCCTATTGTCATTCCTACTTCTCACCTTCAAATTTAAGAGCCTTAGTTTATTATTTTTGTATAATAAGATATACTTTCTTATGATGCTTTTGTTTTTTTAGGTGAATCTTTATCTTTACTTTTTACAAAAATATATTAGTCTAAAAATTATAAAATGTATACCATTTTATGAAAATACTTTTTAAATGAGTATACATTTGATTATGTTTACTCTTATGTTCTGGAGATATGGAAAAGAGAAGATATATAGTGTCTCAAAATGTGAGAATGCTATAAAATGAAGCAGAGTAAAAATTTTAGCGCAATATTTCATTTCAAACTTTTGTAAGCTTAAGACGACATTAATTATGTGGTTTATTTACTGATAATTAAAGTAAAGACGGTCATAATACCAAATAAAAATGTACTCCATCTTAGTCAAGATGTTGGTTCCCTTTCTTTTGAGCATTAAAATTAAAGAAATGATTTTAAATCACAAAAAACGAAGTACCCTACATATAATTGATATTGGAGCACAAAAAACTTACTGAAAAAAGTAAAGAGGAACCAACACTCAAGTAGCATTGAAATGGAAAAAGAAACCGACTCCTGACTAAGAGAGAGTGTATATTACTCTGAACACACCTTTAAAAAGTTAAGTTCGTAAAAATAAATTTCTCAGGTAATAAGTGACATGAACACATTTTATCATTATAGTTTGGTATTATTTTCTTGAAATAACTACATCATACGTTTTTCGTCTCAATCAATAGTTATCTTCTTATTATCTTTGACTCTAAACTAAGGAAAATATAAGATTAATTTTGGACCACACAAATTGTTAATCTCACACTAAAAATATACTAAAAGTATAAATAAATATAGTAACTCTTGACAATACACCCAAAATAGAAATAAATAACTTCTCACAAGAGGGAGGAATACTCTCATTGTCCCGGATTCCCGTCATTTGTTTTCCGATTAGATTTTGAGTGTCTCAGTTAATTGTTATCCTTTCTATTTCAAGAATGAACTTGATAAACAATTTGATCATTTATCTACAATATAATCCACTTGTTATTTAATAATTGAACTCCTACCTATTTTTTTAATATTTATGATAAAACCGAATAACAATAACCGACCGGAACAAAGACCAGCTTATTAGAGAGGATTTGAACATTTAAGTAATCCTGTGAGTAAGTTAAGCACTTTGTCTACAGGTATCTGGTGGATGACAGATGAATAAATGAGAATGGTATACGTTAAGTGTCCGAGTGTTGTTTGGTTATTGCACGTCTTGACGCGTATATCTCTTAAGGGAGTCCGTTGCAACAACCCGATCACGCTTTTTTAAGACACCTATTTTAATAGTACGACTCTTGTACAAAAGTACCAATTTCAAAACTGTACGGCCTACTATTTCTGTATTCCTCATTAAAATAATACTCCACTTCCTCTCACATCTCCACAATTTACATCTCACAAATGTCACAATTTATAGACTTTAAATCTGTTAGCTCTAGGTGATTTATCGGGTATTTGTGATCTCCAGATTATCACATATTTCTAAGAATTTACCCAATACACATTAAAAGTAGCGGCTGCGAATTTTCTCGTTACCAAAAAAAATGTCACAATACACTAACCCTGGCTGATTTATTTCATGGATTTTTCTAACCTTTTTCTTTTTGATTTATCTCCAACTTGCTCCTCTATTAACTCAATTATGTTGATATATAATTTGTCGACAATGTTTGTTTATTAAACAGATAAAAGGGCTAGGTAGAAAAGAGAAGGTAGATAACACTACCTTTGGTTGCCTTTTAAAATCACGGGAATTTAGAAATCATGGAAAGTTGCTAAGTAGGGTGTCGTTTGGTTGCCTAATTCATGGGAAGTACAACTTCTAAGGTAAACTTCAATTCCTACATAATGTAGGAAGTCTGATGGGAATGCTACAGCACGTATAAGAAATAGTGAATAGAGGAATATTGTGTGTGTTCTCCCTTCATTATTGTGTTCTTATACTTCCTCCGTTCGAATCCACACTACATGTTTCTATTTTGTACACTATTCACAAGTGAACATTTAATCTCAATTTTCTCCTAATACGTAAGAGAAAACATATTCATGTGGGGTCTTGTTTGATTCGTTTTTACGAGTACATTGAAAATATCTAACTTTTATAATTTTTGCAACTGCGTAGCTAAAGATATTTAACATGTAAAATGTGCGTTGGCAAATGTGAAAAAGCAAACATGTAGTGTGGATTCGAACAGAGGAAGTATAATACAAGATGAGTCTAGGATTTAGGAAACAAATAACAATATAATCCCAATTATATGGGTACACTAACGGCTGGAGAATCATATCTCCCAAATATATGGGTATACTAACAACTAGAAAATCATATCGTATCCGAATGATACGATATGCCTAATAAAGTCACCTACTTAGACCCCCTAGTAAGTGGGAGTTCCCACATGAATTAAACTTCCGGCATTCAACCAAACAACGTTTAAACAATTTTCAAGTTCATATGAATTTGATCTTCCCGCAAATTTTATATTACCATGACGAACCAAACGACTCCTTAATATATTTTGATTTTTTCATGGCTATCTATTGAGAGTTAATTACTTTCTCCATCCAAATCCAATCTACCACTTTCAATTTTACACACTATTCATAAGTAAGCATTTAACTTCGATTTCTGCTCAATACATAATTAAGTTAGAATATATTCATGTGGGATCCTGTTTGATTCGTCTTTACGAGAACATTAAAAATATCTAATTTTTATAATTTTCACAAATAGGTAGCTAACGATATTTACCGCGTAAAACACGCGTTGACAAATGTGAAAATTAAAGTGGTAGAGTGGATTTGAATGGAGGAAGTATAAGGTATCTAGTTCGAACTTGAGTATGGATACAAAACTGTTTTATAGTTTAGCATCAGATTTAACATTCTCTGCATACATTGATGCAGACTGGGGGCAATGTGCGAATGTGCGATCCGTCGTAGATCACTGAGTGAATATTGCATTTTCCTTGGCACTGCTTTAATATCATGGAAGATTAAGAAGCAACCTAGTGTAAACAAAAGTTCTGCTGAGTCAGAGTATAAATAGTGTCTTATACAACTTCAGAATTGATCTGGGTTGACATGGTTCTTGCTGATTTAAGAGTTTAAATTACAACGTCTGTTAAGTGTAACCTCTAGTGTGCGAGAATAAAGCAACTAGAGGTGTTAACGAGCCGAGCCGAGTCCGAGCTTGGCTTTGCTATGCTTGTGCTCGATTACCAAAACTCGAGTTCGAGCTCGAGCCGATCTTACCCGAGCTTGGCCTTGCTCGGCTTGTGCTCGAGTTCGTGCTCGAGCCGATCTTACCCGAGCTTGAAAAAAATGCGCTCGTTACAAAGTTTGCGAGCTTTAACACGAGCTCGAGCCAAATCGAGCCTATATAAAATTGTTTATTTTTTTTTTATTTTTTTCTTCCGATATTTTCAATAACAAGGTTCGAAAATTTTATGTAAAAATATTTAGCAAATTAACAATATATTTGATATATATGATACAAAGATATAATGATAAAATATTTTTATAAAATATGATTAATATTTTATGTAATCTCAAATCACAAATTCTCATTTGCGACGGGTATATCCGTCGCACGGGTACTATTTTATCTCACAAAATATCCGTCATAAATGGTAACCCGTCACAAGCAAAACTTACTAATCTCAAATATTCGAGCCGCTCGCGAGCTTTTCGAGTCGAGCCAGCTTTTGCTCGGCTTGACTCGTTAAGTTCTCGAGCCGAGCCCGAGCTCGAGTCGAGCTCACACGAGCCGAGCTTTGACCGAGCCGATCTCGAGTTGCTCGCGAGTTGTCTCGTAAAAGCAGCACAATATATTGCTCTCACTCCAGTATTTCATGAGAGAATAAAGCACTTAAGTATAGATTGTCACTTTGTCGGAGATAAGCACCAATAAGGGTTCTTTAAAATAGAGCATGTGTAGTCCATACTTCAGTTAGCTGATTTGATGACCAAACCATTGGAAGCTAATCAGCACAAATTCTCCTCTTCCAAACTAAGACTCAAATTCTCAGAAAGTCAGCTTGAAGGGGGCTATCGATAGACTGTAGTTAGTTAGATAACTAAAAAACCGAGTTAATTATAAGTTAGTTACAAAATATAGTCTAGTTAGTTACAACTTATAAGCCGATGTCAACACTAGTTAAGTCGGTAATTAATTAGAATATGTACATGAGCACAGAGTCATTGTAAACATAAGTTCAACAACAACAACAATTCAAGTCAATTGGTCATTCATCAATCATAAGTTCATAAATACACTCAAAGTTTGAGATATAACACCAATCAATGAAGTCTTCAAAACGATTCACTTTAAAATAAACATGGCGGTAAATTGATGTCAAACAAACAAGTCTTTGCAATGAAACGTTATTAGGCTCATCTCAGCTTAGATTGGGCAAGTTTGATTTTGGCTAGAGCTATAGATATCAATTCAACCAAACTGAAACATGGTTGTAGAATTTATAGTAACTATGTTAGGATTTTTTCCATTTATTTTCTCTCTGTTTTTTGTTCTTGTATTTATTTTTCATATATATCGCAATTAAATCTAAATCCTGTAATTTTTTTCTTCTCAAAACTAAATCATATCTCTATTCATAGGTAATATGAGGGACAAGTAATGAAAAAGATCCATTATCCTAATGACCTATCTCGTCTTTTAATTATTTCGAAATATGGAAGAAACTGAGATATGGAACACTAAGTTAACGTTGATATTCTAGCTTTAAGAAATTTCCTTTGTTTAGTTGGAGAGAACTCAAATTTTTGTTTAATGCTCGTATATTTCTCTTAAACTTGAAACGTGTTAAGCGTAATAGATAAGACAAAAGTAAAATGTCTAAAGGTTTAACAAATGATCGAGTTTGTCCCCGCAATCTTAGTATGACCCATAAGAATTCTGATATTTCCGTATTAAGAGACACCAATTGAAAAAACGAAACAAGTAAACATATAGGTTTCGAGTATTTTTGATGCACCTATACATACCATGACTCCATGAGTGTCACATATATATGATCATGTTTCCTTCACCCAAACACTCAAACCACCATCAACTTCAGTTTAATTGCCATTAGTAGCAAATTATAATAGAAAGAATAAAGAAAGTGAAAGCATAAATAGATAGCAATCGAAATTTGAAAGAACAAACATTGTTGCTTGCAAAACGCAAATGAATTATTTGCAAGGACCCATTTATGCGAAAGAGTTTAACATTATGGGTCATACAAATCAATATGGCATGTAAAGTTGATTTAATTCATTCCTTCTTTTGTAACGGAAATTTCCTCACTTTGCCTCAGCATGCTCCACCATTTCAATGAGGGGCAGACTTGTCGTGTGTTCCCCAACAAAGCATCATCTCCAAGGTTTATAAGATACTCCCTCGATCTCGATTATTTGTTCAACATTTTTATTTTTTTATATTTCAGTTAAAGATAAATAAATAATTATGATGTAGCCATGTAAAAGCACTATTCTCATAATCAAATTCACATCGACCAATTTTCTCTCCTCTCATTTTCCCTCCCTAAACACTCTAGCTATCCATCAATCATATTTGGGGCTTTCATTGACCGTTAATCGATGATTTAGTTTTATTGGAAAGTTAGACAAGAGCGTTTTTTTGATAATTCGTCATAGAATTGTACAATCGATACGTGTTATTCACCGACGATCTATGGTGCCGAAAAGGTAAATTTTCTCCATCAATGAATTAGACGAATGACCCCTTAAAACTACTCCCTCCTATTCAGTCTATTATTCCCTTTTCTTTTTACACCAAAAGTAAGGAAATGAATATGGACCACACAAATCACCCTAGCCCACATAAAATTGAATTTGAACCACAAAAAGCTTACCAAATAAGGAAAAAAAATGTGATTATCATCAATAAGGAAAGGGAAAGATCAGGCTAAATAGGAGGGAGTATATGAAAAGAGCGATATAAGGACGAACTGAATTGTCATATCATGTTTTGAGATCATTTGTTTTACAAGAGTAATTTGTTCTTTGACTTCTCTTAGATTTGTTTTTGAAAATAATTTTATGGTTAAAATGTCTGTCGGTCATTTGTTTACCTATTCTATTTCCGGATATCTCGGTCAATTGTTTAGCTTTTTATTTTGGAAATGTCTTTGATAAACAATTTGTACTCATTTATTTAAATATTAAATTAAAAAAATTACATTATAACTAAAAAAATTACATATAAACTTAGAAAAATTTGAGTTTGACTTCAGAAAACTAAAATGTACGGAGTAATTTATAAATTTTATGGAACTCCAAAAAATACAGCAAACCCATAAACCGTTAAGTATGAGGTAGTACATCTAATGTATAATCTTTTTTTTCCTATTTCAACCATTAGGCTAAAATTTCTTTTATTTTTTATTTTTTTACAAATTAAGAAATAATCATTGCGTTTTAGGAGTACGTCTTCATCTTTTTTAAAAAAAAATTTCTCCTTCACCAGCATCCTCTAAGCGCATATTTGGCACTAACTTATAAATTCCAGTCAACCCTATATTAAAATTCGGTTCACCGAACAATTTCTTTTTTTCCTAGTAAAAATAGTCACTAGGGCAATTTTGATGATGTCTGATATCGTGATTTAAACCCAGAATATGAACACTATCTCTTATAAATTAGAGGAAATTGTTAATTACAGCCTTTTAAAAACCACTTTTTGAAAATTACAGCCTTATAATTTTTTTTTTTGTAAATTATAGTATTATACCCATAATATTACTTCTGATCATAAATTACAGTCAAAATATTAACTCCGACGGAAAATTAATACCAATTGGGATTTTTGGGACTTAAGTTCATTTTTTATGACAAAAATACCCTTACCTCCATTTTTTCTATTCTCTTATGTTCATCCCAAATCAATTTTTCAACTCTATTTCTCACTAATTCTTCATTTATTCAACAATTTCACCTAATCTAATTTTACCTTATTCAATTTAATTGAATTATAATTCTATTATTTCCATTCTATCTTAAAATTAATTAGTGTTCTTCATCATCAATTTTGCCCAAATTGAAAATTAGGGTTCTTTAATTTTCCCTCAACTTAAAATAATTAGAATTCTTCAATTTTTCCCAAATTAAAACCCTAAAATTCGATTAAAGTAATTGAAAACCAACAAATTGATTTCCACTGTATCTCAAACTAATTAATGTTATTCATCATTAATTTTCCCCCAATTGAAAATAATTAAGGTTCTTCGATTTTCCTCAAATTGAAAATAATTATGTTTTTTCAATTTTCTCCAAATTGAAACCCTAAAATTCGATTAAATCAATTGAAAAACAAAAATTGTGGATAATTTCAGATTTGCATTAACACTACCAACAACAACAAATTAAATATAAATTTAAAAGAAATCCAAATGTACGATTTGGATATGATTTGGGGGAAATGTTAGAGGAAGATGAAAGAGGTAAGTGAAAAAATCTGGGTAGGTAAAGAAATAGGCAAGGGTATACTGGTCAATTTTTGATAAAATTGACCGAAAAAGGCAGCGTGGTGCAATTTTCAAAGAAAAGTCATATTATGGATGTAATTTTCAAAAAAAAAATTATAAGGCTATAATTTTCAAAAAGTGGTTTTTAAAAAATTGTAATCAACAATTTTTTCTATAAATTATTGTTTTACCGACTAAACTAGCTGATATCAAAACTCGTTGGTCTTTTCCATGCCTCAACCAAAATCAATGGGCAATCCAACGACTTTGAACACATGCAAAATTGTAGGGGAAAGAGGAAGTCCCTTTCTTCCTATTTTTTCCCCCTCAAAACTTGGCCCACTATTGATGGAATTGTGAATCACACATTTTTGTCAACCAAATTAATAGGTTGGGCCATGATTTGCATCACATCCATGACCCATAGGCCATAGCCCATGGGCCACTTCCGTATAGTGATAGCACACCAACTCGTCCAATGGCAAATGGCCTTTCTACTCACGTAACTCACAAAATCTAATGTCGCCTAATAATCCCATCTAACGAGTGCGAGACCGTAGGGGTGTTAATTCAGTGGTCTAGATTAGACCGGTCTATATTATCTAGTCCTGTTCACGGTTTCCCAATTTACTTTACTTTGTGTTTTGATTTGGTTTTGAACCAAATTAAATGGACCGTGGATTAGGCCATAGAACAAACTTACATAAGAAAATAATCTTTAAAATTATAATATTAATGATTTTGAAGATCATAGACCATATTAATATCAGATCGGTCCGGTCTGGACAAGAAAAATGTGTGGACCAAACCAGACCGGACCAAACCAATATTAATATGGTCTAGTCCGTGGCTCGTCTATTAACCCTTATTTGGTCTTCGGTCCAGAGAATTTGATCAAGTCCGACTCGGGTCCAGATCAATGAATATCCCTAGAGACGGTCAATAAACAACTGTTGCCTTTTTTCATCAATTTTTGGTAGTCTTTCGTAAAAAGAAAAACCGAAAGAGAGTTGAAGGCAAAAACAAATAAAAAAATACATGAAAGGTTTCCAAGTGACATGAGTGCTTGTTTGGATCGAACGAATAATGGTGAAAAAAATAAGAGAGTAATAATTTGACGTTATTTAGTAAGTTTGGTATCCAGGTAATTAGTCATCTAGGCAACTCATTACTCTCGTACAGGGGTAATGTATTACCCACCTTCCCTATGAATACCTATTACTGAAATACTGCATTTTTATCTATACTGAATATATATAAAATCATTTTATACCTAATGCACTAATTACACTTATTTCAAACCTGAAAATAAATTACCCTGATAATAATTCTCTTAACATTTCAAACTTTAAATAAGGAACGTATTACTTCCTATATTACTACGTATCTCACAGTAGTTATTTCCCTTAACCCCACTAATTATTACCCTCGTTCCGAGCGAACCCTACAAAAATTTACTAATTTTCGTACCTCCTTCCTCTAAACTTATCTACCTCATCCCTAAAAAAATCGACACAATCGACACATTCAATGTAAAATCAACCCTTACCTTATAAGACAACGTCCACTGTAAATAATAAGTTGAGAATATGGAGAAAAAAGGAATACAGACTATAATAAATTGTAATTGTAACATCCTCATATATCAAAATGTATTACTAAGGACCACCCTAAGATATAAAGGCGTTATCATGCATCTCGGTTGCCCGAGATAGTGAACATCAAATCAACGATGAAAGAAACATAATATAAAAAGAAAGTTAAAAGTATAAGGTTTACAAGTCTCAAAACCAAAAGGTACAAACAAATTAAAAAGTCATAGAAACTAAATATATAGCGAAAACTAAGACAACGATCAAGTGATGACAGGAGTCACAAGGGGAATATATACATCAATGATTTGGGATTTGCTCGTTGCGGCGGGCGGGAATTCGATGGTAAGGTTGCGATCCCCAGTGACGACGAGTGTTACCTCTTGTGATGAATAACCTGGTAATAGAGCTACACATTTCAGTGTGTAGTTAATTACTGAGAGAGAGAGAGAGAGAGAGAGAGAGAGAGAGAGAGAGAGAGAGAGAGAGAGAGAGAGAGAGAGAGTAAGTGTAGATTTTGACGGAGTTATATTGAAGACTTGATCAAAGACTTGTATCAAGATTACCAATAATCTTATCTAAGTATTGTATAACAAAGCTCAACTTTTAAATGGGTAAATTGATAAACTCAATACATTCTAATCAAATTCATATACTTTAAATTAAAGGACGTGCTAAATTCCGCACATCATTTTACTCAATCCCACACATTTTTCACATTTATTCCGAATATACGCACCTCATTTTCATCACCTCCACCAAAAAAAACAAGAGAGAAATAGAAACCCCCCAAAAAATTAACTGCCTCCAAAAGAAATGTCATTTTTGTGATAGCTTGGCTTCGGGCCAAGAATGCTCCACAAGATTTTGCTCTTGGGGAGGCTTGAACCCGGGTCTTCTGGGAATTTCACCCAAAGTATTAACCACTAAACTCCACCCTTGCGGGCAATTTTTTTTTTGTTATGGCATAAATCATGAATACATGACTTCAGGTTTTGATTTTAGTGCAATTGAATTTTTCGATTTGAACAATTGTTCTAAAATCTGATTTTACTGCAATTAGAATATATAAATATTTTAAAATCCCTTCCAATCGGATTTCCCGATTTCAGTTCAATGTAGAGATTGATTGGTTCAGTTCAGTTTAAACCCTAATTGTTAAAAACTATTTTTTTGAAAAAAACATCAACTAAATTGAATAAAAGACAAAACTTTAAAAAAATTAGGGTAAAAAAGTGTTGAATTGCGTGCGGATTTTACAACTACTTAACTTAAAACTCAATTACTTTATTACAAGTTCATATCATAGGCCACTTTGGTTTTATATCGAGTGTTCACACAATAATTGTAACCTTAAGTTACTTACTCCAAGTAAAACTCTGATAGTTAGTGTAGAACAGTCCATAATCTGGGTAACTTCTACTGAAGATAAACTTCTATCATTATCATCATCATAATTACTAAATCTTAATCCTCATACTTCTAATATTTAATCAATCAATCAACTAAAATAAAATATAATGCGAATATTCTGTGCTACCTATAAAATCACATGATCATTTTTAAAAATATTATCAGTCAACCTTCCCAAAATCATCATCATAATCATATCTTCTTAGAGGGAGGGTGTGTTCAACACAATTATGATCATAAACATGTTGAAAAATTACGCAATTTTATTAGTGATTTTAGTATCATGGTTAAATGTTTGTTTATGTCATAGACCAGTTGGTGGTGAGCAGCCATTATCAAAGATTAATGTTTTGAGTACTACTTTTGCCCTACACCCAGATGCTTCCATTAAAGCTTCGCCACTTGTTTTGGGTTTGAAGGTAATTAATTGTTCATACATGGCACGTCAACCTTTTAGTTTATCGGGTAGTGGCGGAATTAGGGGGCTAGCAGGGGAAGCTACTCCCTTCGTACCCGTGAATAGATTTAAGTCAAACGTAAACTATTGACTGGTACGAAGCGAGTATTTTTTTTTCCGAGTTTACACGGGTTAGCAGGGACGGTTGCCCCAAACGGAAAAAAGATTGAAATTCTTTAGATTTGCGATTTTTTTAATAGTTTACCTTATTTCATGAGTAAAAGTTCGGCCTTTCTGAAAATTTTCGCCCCAGAACTAGAAATCCTGGCTCCGCTATCGATTGGGTGTGTGTTTATAGTAGAATATTCATTGGGGAATATCGTCGAACATGTTGACGACATAATGAGTTGTTTTGTTTTAAACTAGATAAATCTGTTTAAAATTTGGATTGTTAGATAAGGTGTTGCATATAGTGGGAAATTGAATTGATGAAATTTGTAATTCTGAAACTCTGAAAGTTTGTTCAGAATTGGGGTAGACAGGGAGGTTATGATCAGTGTTACTCAGACACGCCTATTTCGGGTGAATTTTCCTATTTCGTGGTCTAAATTGAAGTGTCGAAGTGTCGTGTTGCGTCGAACACCGACACGTGTATGACACGCGACACGGCAGTTAAGCGAAGTGTCGGAGTAACATAGGTTATGATCATGATGTTTGGAAGTGAGTGGAATGATGATCATAGCATTGTTGATGTTGCAGGGTGAGGATAATGAATGGGTGAATGTAGAGCTTCAGTCTCCTGAACCATCTTCAGATGACTGGGTTGGAGTTTTTTCGCCCGCAAAGATTAAGTATTGTTTCTTGCTGCTTCTCTGATTTTTTTTCTGTCGGTTTGCATTGTATTTCTTCATTCCTGTCATGTCGGATACTTCCTCGGTCCATTAATAGACTAGTCGGTATTAGGAATATTAATAATAGTTGGGCCTCAACCATCACCTTAAGTTTTTGGTTGAGACCCAGTGTGACCGTAGGTCACGGATTCGAATCCTGGCGACCTCAAAACCCCTCGAAAAGAAGTGGAAACCCAGCACACGGTATGGGGAGCCTCAAGCCCAATGGGCATTCGAGTGAGTGAGGGAGCGTATTAGGAATATTAATAATAGTTGGGCCTCAACCATCACCTTAAGATTTTGGTTGAGATTGTTCATCTATCAGTCGGCTTCTTTTTCGTGAGAATTTAGGTGCACACTAGATGAAAATGAAAGTTGATTTTGGACTTCACTTCTTAAGTTCAGTGAGATAGTTTAAATAGACCTTAAGTGGCCGAGACTGGCATCGTATTATCATAAATAGCACCCAAAAACAGGAATGATTGAGGTGGACAGTTTATTCGCGGACATCCCAAAAGAGACGGGAAAGTTTATTCATGGACAAAGGGTGTGTCGTGTTTGTGTCTCTTGAAATTGGGCAATTGTGTAACTTCATTATGATGTGGTTCTAAATCAGCATCCTAACTATATGCTACATCTTATGTTAAAGCTCATCAAGCTGTTATTCTGAAATGGATAAAAAGGATCAACCGCCATACTTATGTTCAGCACCACTTAAGGTACATATATCATGAAATTTGACGATCCTTGTCTTGTTCTTATGGATTTGTGGTTTCAGTAATGTTTGTTTCAATGTGTATTTCAGTACAAATTTGCAAACAGCTCCAATTCAGACTACACAAAGAATGGAAAAGCCACACTACGCTTTCAGCTCATTAATCAGCGTGCAGATTTTTCTTTCGGATTGTTTTCTGGAGGCTTGTCAAATGTGGGTTACCAATTTCTTATCCTGAATTTGTCCAAATTGTATTCCTCTGTTTTGAGTCTTTCGGACTTTTTTGTTAGTATGTTTGCTTAATGATTTGAGGTATTGAGAAAGATTGAAAGACTGGATGTTGTTACTTGTTATCTGCAGCCAAAGCTAGTGGCAGTTTCAAATTTCATATCATTCGCAAACCCGAAAGCACCCCTTTATCCACGTCTAGCGCTAGGGAAGTCTTGGAATAAGGTATGTTTGATGTCTTCTGATTTTTCTGATGGCAGCACTGTTATTGGCACTTATTGCTGCTTTGAAGTGTTATATTGTTAGACACTGTACTGTGAGCTATACAACAAAATTCAGTCTTTCCACAGTGGGTGGCTGAATTGGACAATACTTGCTTTTGTAACATTGAAATGTTTAGATACCGAAAGTAGGAAAAACAACATCAGCAACAAAATGACGGCGTCCTAGTTTTCTTCAGATCCAAACAATTGCCTGAATATTCTTTACTCGTACATAACAGAGCAATGACTACGTCTTGTGTTTTCTTCACAGATGACGGTAACCTGGACCAGTGGCTATAATGTAAACGAGGCAATTCCGTTTGTGGAGTGGGGCATTGTGGGTGCAGATACAAAGCAAACACCAGCTGGGACATTGACATTTAAGCGCAACACTGTGTGTGGTATGTCTACTTTTTGTATTCATAGATTGCCTTGTTTTCTTGCTTGTACAACTCCTTGTGCTCTTGTATGTTTTTGGTATCGCTGAAAACTCAAATCATTCGGATCTGAATCTTTAAAGCATTTTAACACAAATACTCCCCTTATCTTCCACTTGCTACCATAAACTCGTTGGTATTCGCGCTTTTCAAGCACGCTTTTAAAATGTACTTTGTGTTAGTCCGTCCTTGTAACAAAGTCCAAACTTGTTAACCAGAATCAGTCATCTATAAGAAAGCTTATCAAATGTACGGAGGCCTTGATGCAAATAATGACATGAGATCGCAGATTTCTTAGTAGCTTTATTATCCCATTATTTCTGAGATCATTTCCTTAACTGTATCTTCTGTGTTAGACGTGACTTAAATTTACGCAGTCAACTTACTGAATGTAGTGGTACATATCGCTTCGTTATTTAATCCATTAACAAATAGTATAGGAGAGACACTGTCACACAGAGGAGTACTATAGGCCACCCTAAAACCAATCAGGAATAGGAATATGATTGTAACTCATCGTGCTTATCAACTAGACCAACCCACCTCATCTTGAATGCGAACCTCGGAAAAAACGGAAAAGAGGGGTTGGGGGTTGTACCAGTGAGCTTGAGGTTATGATTGTGCCTTATCCACTAAAATATATGATCTACTGATCTAAATAGTCAAGGGGACTGAAGCACCTGTATAGGCCTCCTAAGATCCGCCATTGCTCGGTACCTAACAATATACAACTTTTAGAGCTCAAGTATGTAATTCTTTATATATTGAGGTGCAGGTGCACCTGCAAGTACAGTGGGTTGGCGCGACCCTGGATTCATACACACAAGCTTCCTGAAGGATTTGTGGCCAGACAGATTGTATGTTCTACGACAGTGTTTTTCTATTACATTTCTTTTATATGACTTGTAACCTTATGCTTACCGAGTTACCGCTATTGTTTTTCAGGTATGCTTACAGGATCGGCCATATCTTGACCAATGGTTCATATGTTTGGAGCAAAAAATACTCATTCAAAGCGCCTCCATTTCCTGGACAGGACTCCTTGCAGCGTGTTATAATATTTGGTGACATGGGGAAGGTATTAAATGCATTATAATTCGTAATTACTCATGAATTAGTAACGGGGTGTCAATGATAGTTTGGTATTAATCTTTAATACTTTATTGATAATAATCTCTCAAAGCCCCTGCTATTTGATTCAGCTTCACCTTCTTTCATGTGGTCATACACTCATACTCCATTGTGTTAAACTTCCTTTGAACGGAGGCAAAGAAAAGAAACCTCTACTTTCGAGTCCTTATGATTATAGTCAAAATGTCAACTCTGTTTTCGCAGTCCCATGGTCTTTAGCCCATCTGCTTATTGTGCTCCTATTCAGATCTCTCTGGATCAGGGTCTTTTCTTAACCCAATTTTCGGACATGTCAGGCTTCTCTCGTCTCTAGTTTTCTCGCGGGAAAACTCTAACCATCATTGACTAGTTCATTGGTAGCTTTATTTTCTGTTCTCTACCATCAAGTTAAGCCATTGTTTCACAAAAGACCTGGTAGTATCTTGCACAAGGGACTAGGGATGTACACGAGATGTACTGTATCTAGGAGCAAAACTCTCAAAGAATAAAGAGCTGTCTAAAGAGAAGTTCAACTTCTTAGAGTGCACTTCAATATGATGTTTTCAAAATACACAAATTCTCATTGAAGACGGACATATCCGTCATAAGCTGAAGACGGGTCAAGTATTACCCAAGTTGTTAGATAAGACAAAAGCATAATGCTATTCCCTAGGCAATTTGCTTTTGTCTTATCTACCAAATTGATATTACTTGACCCGTCTTCACCTTGTGACCGTATATCCGTCTTCAGTGAAACTTACTCAAAATATAGTAGTCCTTATACTCCATTCAAGTAAAAAGATCCGTGTACAAACTACAAACCATAAAGCCATAGGAATTCTGACATCATGGTCTGCTAACTCTTCGCTTTGACCACCATTAGTACCGTATTTATGTACTCCCTCTATTCATTTGGATTTACTACATTTTTGGATCATTTGGTTTCCCTACATTTCAGTACCATCCACCTGTAACTATTTTCTTCCCGTATTTTAATTATATTCATTTTTGCTTATTGTTTCTGTATTTTCTGCATCTTACCTTTTCCTTTATTGAAACCCATGGTAATTGATTTCTCTTTTGGTAAATGATTTCCCTTTATTACTCAGGCGGAACGTGATGGATCAAACGAGTACAGTGACTATCAACCAGGGTGTCTTAACACGACAGACCAGCTCATCAAAGACATCGATAACATTGATATTGTGTTCCATATCGGAGATCTTTCATATGCAAACGGATATCTCTCTCAATGGGACCAATTTACATCTCAAGTGGAGCCCATTGCTTCAGCTGTACCATACATGACTGCAAGGTATTGGACCCCTCTGTCTCTATGTTGTATGCCATGGTTCAGTAAGATTTGTGTTACTTTGTTAACATAATACGTTTTATTCTCTCTCAGCGGTAATCATGAGCGTGACTGGCCAAATTCAGGATCTTTCTATGATGGTGTTGATTCAGGTGGCGAATGTGGTGTGGTTGCTCAAACCATGTTTTATGTCCCTGCCGAGAACAGAGAGAAATTCTGGTAATTTCCGTGGTGCAAGTTTTTCCTTGTCGTAATACATGATATACCTTCTATAGCTTTGAACAATCAGGCCCAGAAAAAGGTCCCCCGAATGTTGTGTAGTTTAGCAGTCCTACTTCACATTTTGATTAATTCTATTCTCAAGTGGAATGAATTTTAGACTACGTGTATCTACGTAGATTATCATGTTTTCTTATAATTTGGACTTTTGGAGCCCACCTCGACATATTGAACAGGAGTAGGACCCCTTAAATCCGTTAGTCTGCCCTACTGCAACGATAAGTTTTATCGAGGCTACGGGACAAGGATCTGCTACTAATAACATTAGAATGTAACCTCCATGCCACGCGTTTATTAGTATGATGATCCCATGTCATTTAAAGAACTCTTCTTATGAACCTCTTATTGTTCAAACGATCCTCAGGTACTCGGTAGACTATGGAATGTTTCGCTTCTGCATAGCAGACAGTGAGCACGACTGGAGGGAGGGCACTGAGCAGTACAAATTCATCGAACATTGCCTTGCAACAGTGGACAGACAGAAGCAACCTTGGTTGATCTTCTCTGCCCATCGTGTTCTGGGCTACTCATCAGATTATTACTATGGATTGGATGGAGCTTTTGAAGAGCCGATGGGCCGAGAAAGCCTTCAGAAGCTCTGGCAGAAACACAAGGTTGATATAGCATTTTATGGCCATGTTCACAATTATGAGAGAACTTGTCCTATTTACCAGGTATGCATCAGTCTAACCAACCTCATCTGAAATAATTTTGCGTGCCTTATTTATCACTTTTTACTAGTTTCTCTTAGACATCAGTTCTATTTTCTTTATGCACCTGTATATACAAACAGATGGTCTCTAACCAATGGGTGTTTCAACTACTCAAATGTCGTGCTATACACCTATACCTGTGTCCGACATAACACTCAAGGATATGGGAATAAAACCCTTTCCTGATATTTGCCAATCCCCCACATATAGTGAAGATAGAAAAGTAGGCCTGTATGACAGAAGTAGAGGAAGAAACAGTTTTATAAAGAATTATAGGAGTATAATGTCTCAAACCTCTCATCCTCCTTAAAATCTCCCAACATTTCATATTCTTGTGATTTTTAATGTGTTGAATATGTGTCCCATTCTGTGTCGTGTTACTCGTGTATCCTCATTTTAAGATGGGGTCATGTGTCTCATAGTTTGAGTCACGTCGAGTCTCATGTATGGTTATGTGTATCCGACACCTCTAGTAACTTAGGCCATGTTCTTTTCAGCTAAAACGAGCTGAATTGAATTAATTGGAGTAAAGCTTAATTGAACTAAATTGAGTGAAACTGGGGTGAGGTGAATTTAGTTGAATTAAAAGTTAATTTTGTGAACAGATTAACTGAATATAATTAATTGAACGTAAATAAAACTAAATGGAAAACAGTCAAGTAAAATTGAAAGAAGCTGAAATTAAGCCAGAAAGAACAGGGCTTTAGTCTTGTGAATTGTGACTCATGTTCATATATGCTTCATCTCGCCACCAAACCCCTCCCAGGAAAAACCTACAGACTTACTGAAATGAAGGTCGCGCAAGACTTTTCTAACCATTAATGAAGTAATGAAGTTCAGATCTCTTCTTCTTTCATCTGAAATTGTCCCAAATTTTAATTGATGCAGAACCAATGCGTGAACTCGGAGAAGAACAATTACTGGGGCACTGTGAATGGGACCATCCATGTCGTTGTAGGTGGAGGCGGAAGTCACTTGTCAAAGTTCAGTTCTTTGAATGCAAGTTGGAGTCTGTATAAAGATTATGATTTCGGGTTTGGGAAACTCACTGCTTTCAACCATTCATCTCTGCTGTTTGAATACAAGAAGAGCAGCGATGGTAATGTATATGATTCCTTCACTATATCGAGAGATTATAGAGATGTTTTAGCGTGTGTCCAGGACAGTTGCGAACCCACCACGTTGGCATATTAGTTGTCAGACATGGGGAAGTCAATAGCGGAGATGGAAGAGCTAAACAATGGACAACGGAAAACCATTCATACATTTCTCTTGAATATAGTACATTTTTCATCTAGTTCTGATTGTATACAACATTCATACATTTATATTTTTCTTATTGGCAACACATTCGTAAGTATTTTTGACAGAGCATAGCGTAGTCATAAACAGGTGGGATCAATATGTAAACAGGAACATGATCATTCAGTGCATATTCCGAAGCAGGGGAGTTAACGAGCCGAGTCGAGCCCGAGCTTGGCCTTGCTCGATTACCAAAACTCGAGCTCGAGCCGATATCTTACCCGAGCTTGAAAAAAATGCGCACGTTACAAAGCTCGTGAGCTTTAACACGAGCTCGAGCCAAATCAAACCTATATAAAATTGTTTATTTTTTAATTTTTTCTTCCGATATTTTCAATAACAAGGTTCGAAAATTATAGATAAAAATATTTAGCAAATCAGCGAGTTATTTGATATATATGATACAAAGATTTAATAATGATAAAATATTTTTATAAAATATAAGCATATTTTTATAAAATATGATTAATATCTCATGTAATTTTAAATGTTCGAGCCGCTCGCAAGCTTTTCGAGTCGAGTCAGCCTTTGCTCGGCTTGACTCGTTAAGCTCTCGAGCTCGGCCCCAGCTCAAGTCGAGTTCACACGAGCCGATCTCAAGTTGCTCGCGAGCTATCTCGTCTCATTAACAGCCTTATTCCGAAGCAATAGAAACAGATTGTTGATGTATGACAGGCAAGAAACGTATAACAGCCAACTATCTTGCCAATATTGTAGTTTCTCAATTAATGTAATGAGGAATTACAGGACCAAACACAGTTTCCTATCTACAGGCTTCACCTACCATCCCACCGCGCAAATGTAAACAATGACCCATCTCGTAATAGTCGCAACAAATATGGAACTCCTTCACAGAAATCATGCCAGTCACTTCAGCTCTTCTTGCAATACGTCAACAACGCTGATGTTGTAATCTTGATCGCGAGGGTAACTTGTTGCCAGGTTAACATTGAATGACCAAGTTCACACAAATTACAAAAATCCCAGGTTGTGAGAAATTTATCAGCAAGCCATCTCAACATCACTGGCTTTGTCTTCTTCTGCAGATGAGTTGATAGATGCAACCAGATCATCAATACTAAGAGGAGAATGACGCGCCATATATTGAAATACAACCTGCGCGAATTTGTTCCAACAGCCAGTAAGGGAATGAAATTACATATGTAGTCGTATACCATCTATAGTATGATTCAGCTATCATTAATAAGACAAACTGCATCTATTTTTGCCAACTGACCTTTGAGTAACTATCAGCAAAAGCACGTCCACGATTTGGCTTGTCTTGATATACTAAGTCCGCCTTTTCGAGTTTCCCATCAATGAAAATCAATCCTCCGTCATTTATAGCAAATCGCAGAAGATTACCAGGATGTAACCCCAACTGAAAATTAACTAACACGTGTAAGCAAGTAGTAAACACCAATTACATTGCGAGAGATGGGGGGACGGGGGGCGCAATCATGTCCCACACTAGTGCGACATAATACTCTCCTCGAACATAGTATACAGGATTCTAACGCAGTGCCACAAGACTCTCGTCATAGGCAGGGAGTCACGCCTCATGCCTGTGCTGATTCAACATTGAAAGGTTGTTTTCTTATGACACATACGAAAATTGCGTCAATTACAGTAAACAAATTGCCATGTCGTGAGATTATCAAGCACCAATTCTTGAGTCTTTCTGCTTAATTCCATATTTCCATCGTATTACATTACTATCATATAGAGAGTCTTTATATCCAAAGGAAAAAAAATGCCAGTATATAACAGCCCATAAGCAGTTAAGCACCAGTTGAGCATATTCAGTACTAGCTCGTACACAAGCAAGAAAAGCAGTATTCTGTAGCGCATTAAACAGCCATACCTTCTGTACAAAGTCCTGGTCTACGGAACCAAACACAACATGTGGATCATCATAAGTAGTTAACTTGCCATCATTTTGAAGCTCTAGAACCACCTGTTCAATCACAGCAAATGTCAAATGGTGAACACATCAACGCGTATAATTTAAAGGATTGACAACATGAAGACAGTGGCAAATCTAGCAATTCCTTCAAGTGGAGGCCTGTTTGAGGGAAAAAAAAATCCTTTGTTCAATGGTGAAATCAGGCCCCTTAAGTTCCAATTGTAGCAATCAAGCCCCTTAACTTTAGATAAAAGTAAAATTAAACTCCATTGTTTGATTTCTCATGAAAATCCACCAAAATTCATTTATTGCTAGTGAAACTTAAGGGGCTTGGTTTCACCATTAACCAAAGTTAAAGGGGTAAATTGCCACCTTCGCGCAAATCTAACTAGTATTGTGTTGCTATTTTATTTCACTATTTAAAAGTAGCTTATTGCATTCCCGCGATCCGGCCTCCAAACCCTTAGATTCTCTATTGCATACTGGGAGCAACTCAGTACAGCTGTAGACACTTTCAGAATCCACATGAATGCATAGTAAAAAGCAAAGATTGAAGGACACAGAAAAATCCAAGCGTACCTGCTGTTTGTTTGGAACCTCCCCTTTATTGTCCGTATCAATCACGTACTGACTACACTTCTCGTCTTTCCACACTAACGTCAGCGGTGTATTTCCAGCTTGATAAAGTGCGTGTCTAGCAGAGGCAAGGTTTACACCAATATAATAAGCTGCTTAGACATATTAATTAAAATCACTTCTACTGTAGCTTTTTAAACTTGGTTTTGGCACAATTGGTAGAAGGTGAGGGAGGGCGCAAGTGGATTGCACAAGATACTCACATGATAATTCTAAATTGTTTGCCAAATATATAAATGTAATGAACATAATGGAATAACCGAAAAGGTAGTGTAAACAAACAATTTTAATAATGGAGAAAGTGCATAAATTAACGCATTTGTTAACCATGCAAAATTATTCCACATTCAAATTTAAAAGAATGATGAGCTACATAACAGAAGCCAATAAAAAGGAGGGGGTTCTTCGCGGAGAAAAAGTTTGAAGGATACCAAAAGTCAAATAGGACTGCAAAAACAAGTGCCATAGCAAGCCGAAACGCATAATGGACGGTGAAAAGCAAGAAACAACTATATTTACAGATCCAGAAAATTGAGTAATACTATAAAGCATTGGTATTCAGTAACCTCAGGCATGTCTGGTTGTTCAGTATCTTTGAACATACATATCATATGTTCCACCACATAACGCGGCTATCATCATAAGTATCATCATTAAAAAAAATGGTGGAACATATAATTTAGGAGCCTTCTTCCATAGAGCAAAGCTGTAGATACATAAGTGAAATAGCCAATAGGTAATAGAGTGACTTACTTGTTGTAAAATAGAAGGCCATCTTTGACATAAGATACTTGCCCTGTATATGCTGAGAGCAATCCAGCCTGGTCGCAGTTGTACACAGGGACCGGACTAAACTTGTACTTGTGGTAGTGTGAAGGTGGTTCACACGCTCCACACTCTGTAAGCTTGGAATTTAACCAGAAAAATCTGAACTCCGCATTACAGTCATAAAGTGAATACCCTTTCCAGCATACCATGTCGATCACATAGTATGTCTGGTCAGTCTGCCACCCAACATCATAACATAAGAGTTTTAAGACATAACAGCATAAGCTAAACATCATGATAGTTAACATCGAGTGAGGGGGTAAGCTCACCTCATGGAATATGCAATCGAGAATACAATATGATTGGGGAGACCCAGAATTCTCTCGTGTTCTAGCTCCACATGGAAGGCCAGATGGAAAAAGATGCAACACAGATCCATTACGAAGTCTACTAACTGTTGTCCCATTGATTGAGACCACAAAACATCGTTTTCCAGCAGGCCTTGCTAATACATACCTACACAAACATCCATAAATATAACTCAACAATCCTTCAGAAAAACTTGGAAATTTTACATGAGAAGATAACAGTTTTTAAGGTTTAAAAGTCCCGCTGAGAATAACCCAAAACGTAAAGTCTCCACTCTCCACCATTCCAACCACAGGACTATTAAACAAATATATTGAGACTTCATACATCATGAGCAGCATAAGTGAAACTGGTATCGAGATATCCACCACAGATATGTCTTATGTTAAGTTGATCATCTCATAACAAAACAATCTTTTGTGTAAGGTAGCTATAGAATCATTAACAGCAACATTCGAGTGCCACTCACTCAAAGCTTGGATAAGGAAGGATAATTCCTCCACTCTTTCTTGTTGTACTAAACAACATGCTAAAAATGTAATGCTTTTGCAGCTCAAAGGGACTAACTTTACATAATTTCAGCCACGCATACTTGAGCTAATAGCATGATTGAATCCCTAAATAAGGCAAAAATTATATACAACACACCTTAATCACACTTATTACAATCTCTTCCGGGCAAAGTTCAAGCTTTGATCAACCAATCAATCCAAACCCACCTCCGAATTCAAACACAAATCGAAACGCGCTTCACAAATGATCTCAAATAATAAAGCAATCCAACAAGAACCACCCAGAAAACAACAATTAAAATCAAAATCAACCATAAAACACACAAACATGAACAAAAACTTCAAACAATGCTTAGGATCAAAGAGAAAATACTATCAAAGATTGGGATTATATATTAATACTCCATCCGTCCCCATTATTTATTTACCTTCGACCAAAAACATATGAATGGGACGGAGCGAGTACCAGTCTCTTAAGAAATATGATCCAGACTATCCCTCCGTTCCTATCACGAACAAATACAAAAAGTAAACAAATGAGTGAGAGGAGGAGAGTACCAGTCTTGGGAAAGACGATCAGGAACATCAATCATCCACTCAGGAAGCATAAGCTGACGAGCAAACCACCGTCGAGCATCCTGTCCACCAAGCCTAGACGCTTGCCTTACATCCCTGATTTCAACATTCCTACTATCACCACCATTCTCCTCCTCTTCCAAATCCTCTTCAATTTCAAAATCCTTAGAAGAAGCGGTTTCGGTGTCGATATCAATATCGACACTGGGTTCTTCGGCGGAGGTGGTGGTGGTGGTGGTGGCGGTGGTGAGAGAGAATAGGGTGGAAGCGAGGCGGCGAGCATGTGATTGCGCGTCGAGACGTTGTTGTTGCTGACGGAGGAGAGAGAGTTCTCGACGCTTTTGTTGGTCGGAGATCGCTGGACGCTTGTATGCTCGACGGATTTCGTGTACCGGCATTTTTAAAAAAATTGACGAGGTTTTGGAGAGGTTTCTGCGAATACGATAATAATGCCCAAATTTAGTAGTTGTACAAATGTGAATTTGTGCGTATCACTAAACACAAATTCTCCTAGTAGGCGGCCTCTATCCGTGACAAGTTGAATACCGTTAGTGCGCTTTTTAAGTTGCATTATTCATAAATTGCTTTATTTTCTCTAAATTGCATGTCTATTTACTTATTCCGAATTTACCCTTTATTAAAAAAATCTATCTTCTCTCCTTTTCACCACCAACCAAGTTGCTAATAATTTGATAATTTAACAAAATATGAATTTTAATTCGTACATTCACAAGTAGACCTGGCAAACAGATCGGGTCGTGTCGGGTTCGGGTTCGTGTCACATGTAAACGGGTCATAAAACCTCCAACCCAAACCCGACCCAATTAAATTTCGTGTCGTGTTCGTGTCTACCCACTTAGATAAATGAGTCATCAAGCCTCAACCCTAACCCGTTAATTTCGTGTCGGGTTCGTGTCGGGTTTTCGTATCATGTCCATATTTGGAAAGTTAAGTATATTTATGTGATGGACGATACAAAAAATTAGGATTAATGTAGTAAACAGGTCATTCGTGTCGGGTTCGTGTTTAAAGAACTCAACCCAAACCTAACCCAATTAAATATCGTGTCGTGTTCGTGTCGACCCACTTACATAAATGGGTCATTAAGCCTCAACCCAAACCCGTTAATTCCGTGTCGGATTCGTGTCGTGTCATTATTTGCCAGCTCTATATCACAAGTAATTTTGTTATTCTATCAACAAATTTATTAATATCCTTCTTTTAGTTGATTGAATGTTTTTTTATCTTCAAGAAGGTGATTTTTACAATTAGGGTTTGAAATTTAGGGATCTCCTTCTCACCACCAACTAAATTGATAATAATTTAACAAACAAATTATGTATTTTAATTCGCACATTCACAAGTAATTTCGTTATTCTGGGAACAAATTTATTAATACTCGTATTTTAATTGCTTGAATGGATGTTTTTTTATCTTAAACAGCGTGATTTTTACAATTAGGGTTTGAAATTTTTGGATTTTGGATTGTTGAAGGTGCATCAGTCTATGACGGCTGATGGGGTCGTTTTATCGCAGCAGCTGGTGGTGCGTTCGGTTTGAAGCGGCGGGTGGCGGGGCGAGGGGTGGTGGGGTTGCTGAGCATATATGTTTTTCTTGGATTTCTTCGCTCTTGAATTGTTCTTTCTAATTGAGTGGGAAAAGTGAGAGGGGTAAAGTCGGAATAAGACGATAAAGTGTGTGGAATTAAGCAAAATCTTGTGCGGGATTTAGCAACACCCTTGCTTTATTGTGAGAGTAAAGTATCCGTCTTCCACTAACAAGATTCTTTGATCAATAAATTACAAAAAGACAATCAAATCGGGTGTGAGTCGAGTCAATTAAGGATAGGTCATCTCGAGTTTGTAAGAATTCAAATTGAATCGGGTAATCGGATTTGGGCGACTAGCGAGGTAGTTATTAACACATTATTTATTGGAAATAATCCGTATGAATAACAAATATCCAAGTCGGGTTGCTTAGATTCGGATCAATTCAAATTGTGATTCAGACGCAAGTACTCAATTCGAGTCGGGTACGAGTCGGGTTATTCGAACAGGGTAATACGAGTGTCCCTGATGATCCATATACGGTGTGTTCAACTAATTCTCAACTGTCATCTATTGTTGTACTAAAAAATACCCGTAATTTTCCAGTCTTTGCCGCTCCCTGCAAAATCTCCAATTGCTGGATTCTACATAGCTCTTCAAATCCAATTACACTCTCAAAACCCAGAAATTTCCCAAGTTTTCTACACTCAAAACAATCAAAACCTCAAAAATTCACCCTTTTTCACTCAATTTTCATAAACCCACAAACTTTAATTTTTTACTGATAAACCTCATGAATCATAATGTGTTAATTACTCATAATTTCATATTTTACTCTTCAATTTTCTCTTTTTAAACTATAGTTTAAGATAATTATGGACCTTCCATTACCTAGATATCATGGTATTTCCTTAGGACAGATTCAAGAGAATTTAAGATGTTCATCACTTTTTTCTGATTCAAATCACAGTTTTTTTCCTGGGTTTAGATTTAGGAACAATGGTAGAAAACGGGTTACCTCATCGTCTAAGATTAAGTGTTCATTGATACAGCATAATCTTAGGCCAAAACCCGAACCCAAAAGATCGAAATTTGATGAAAAAATAAGGGTTAGAGAAACCCAAATTAATAATTCTAGTGTTGGGTTTTGTGAACAGATTAAAATGTTGGTTTTTCATAAAAAGTATCATGGTGCTCTTGAATTGTTTGAGATTTTGGAGATTGAGGGTGATTGGGATGTGGATAAGGAGACTTATGATGCATTGATTAATGCTTGTATTAGTTTGAAATCGGTTAGAGGGGTTAGAAGGGTGTTTAATTATATGATTAATATCGGGTTTGAGTTAGATCAGTATATGAGTAATAGGGTTTTGTTGATGCATGTGAGATGTGGTATGTTGCTTGATGCAAAGTTGTTGTTTGATGAAATGCCTCAGAGGAACTCGGTTTCGTGGAATACGATGATTGCTGGTGTTGTGGATGGAGGGGAATATATCAACGCGTATAGGTTGTTTCTTACAATGTGGTCTGATTGTTGTTGTGCTGATTCGAGGACTTTTGCGACTATGCTACGGGCCACTGCAGGGTTGGAATTGATCTATCCAGGAAGACAGTTACATTGTTGTGCTGTTAAGATGAATGTTGGGGATGATATTTACGTCGCGTGTGCTCTTATTGATATGTATAGTAAGTGTGGGAGCATTGAAGATGCCCAATCTGTTTTTGATGAGATGCCTATAAAGACGACTGTTGGGTGGAACTCGATAATTGCAGCGTATGCTCTTCATGGTTACAGTGAGGAAGCTTTAAGTTTGTATTATGAGATGCAGGATTCTGGTGTCCCTATGTCCAATTTTACTTTTTCGATAGTAGTTAGTATATGTGCTAGGTTGGGGTCCCTTGAACATGCTAAACAAGCTCACGCAGGTTTAGTTCGCCATGGTTTTAGTTTAGATACAGTTGCTAGTACTGCACTTGTAGACTTATATAGCAAATGGGGTAGGATAGAAGATGCCCGAAATCTTTTTGATAAGATGACTCGAAAGAATGTCATTTCATGGAATGCGTTGATTTCTGGGTACGGGAGTCATGGCCAAGGAGAAAAAGCAGTTGAACTCTTTGATAAAATGCTTCGTGAAAGGATGAGACCGAACCATGTCACTTTTCTAGCTGTTCTATCTGCCTGTAGTTATTCCGGGTTATCTGATCAAGGGTGGGAGATTTTTGACTCAATGAACACGGTTCATGGTGTTAATCCGAGGGCGATGCACTATGCATGCATGATAGAGCTATTAGGGAGAGAAGGTCTCTTGGATGAAGGTTTGGCTTTGATTAAAGATGCACCCTTTGAGCCTACCCTGAACATGTGGGCCGCTCTGTTAACTGCATGCCGGATCCACAAGAATTTAGAACTCGGGAAATTTGCTGCAGAGAAGCTCTACAGAATTGGGCCAGAGAAACTTGGTAATTATGTTGTGCTGCTGAATATATATAACAGCTTAGGAAAGTTTGACGAAGCTGCTTCTGTGATGAACAAGCTGAAGCAAAAAGGGCTGAGAATGTTACCAGCATGTACTTGGATTGATATCAAGAAACAAGCGTTTTCCTTTTCTTCTGGGGACGTTGCACCTGAACATGCAAAATACATACACCAGAAACTCGATAGTCTGCTTGCTGAGATTTCAAAACACGGTTATACTCCTGAAAATAAGTCTTGGCTTCCGGATGTGGATGAGAAGGAACAGAAGATGGTTTCATACCACAGTGAAAAGTTAGCAGTGGCATTTGGGGTGATGAATACTGCAGAGCAGACGCCACTGCAACTTATGCAAAGCCATAGAATTTGCAATGACTGTCATAAAGCCCTAAAGCTGATAGCGAAAGTGACAGAGAGGGAGATTGTTGTGAGAGACTCGAGTAGATTCCATCGTTTCAGAAATGGGAGTTGCTCTTGTGGAGACTATTGGTAAATATGAGTAATCCCTCTTCCAGCATGTAAGAGGCTGTACTTACGATTTGTATCTGTTTGTGAGATTGTTTCCACTTACGTCATATAAGCGGGAGGTCATTACTCCCGCTATTGGAAGGGGATTATACCCTTCAATTCCTGTGAATATGAGGGAATAGTGTTACCTTGACCATAATGTACTTGTCGATCTCAAATCTCTCAATACATCATGCTATGATGTCCGGGTCGAAAGAGAACCTGCTTTTGGTTAGTCAAGTCACTGTTATTGTATCAGAGGTTTTTTCATTTGAATGGAGTAGTAATTTCCTTTCATGTTCATCAAGATTGTCATGCTTTTTTTAGGTTATGCTTGCACATATTTAAGATCTGTTAGCATCCTAATTCCCAATGTTGATTCATTTCTTAGTTGCAGACTTGCAGGTCTTTCGAACAAGGAAAATCTTTACTGCAGTTTCAACTTTCAAGAATAGCCTGTAGAGTTACACGAATTCTACTTTACGACGGTCGCACATGCACCAGTAGAAAAGTGATCACTTTTGATTAAATAGCGACCACTTTTGATTAAATAGCGACCACTTTTTTGATTAAAAAATGACCTATTTTTAAAAAAATGGTCACTTTATTAAATAGCGACCACTTTTTTGATTAAAAAATGACCTATTTTTAAAAAATGGTCACTTTTTACCACAAAATGGTCACATTTCGCAAAAAAGCACGGGATGAAACCGTCGTACGGGAGAACTACTGAGTTAGTTATATGTAACCTAGCCCTCTTGGCTTCTTTACCAAAAACATAGAAGAAACACGAGCAAAAGCACACTATTTGTTCGATAATTTAATTTACTCATCGTAGTGAATAGTACAGGGACTACAGGGTTACAGAGTAACTGGAGCTGAGGTTTTATAAGAATGGGGAAACATCCCAACATTCAACTTCCGCTTAATCCCACCTCAACAATCGTAACTACATTCCGTCACAGGGGTAACAAGGATGCCAAGATCTACACATATTAGTTCCCTAGAACGAAGTTAATACATTCTACTGTAATTATCTAATGCATTCTATGTCTATAAATCGATACGCTGATAAATACAGCCTGCTGCAAGTTGTTAATAATCATGATGTTCCAGAAGGATCAACCCCACTGCCTGTTTTTCGATTCAAGTAATGCACAACAGCATCCTCCGTCCTGCACCACACATAAACCAAACTGTTAGAAACTTCAAATGATTACGACAAAAAAAATAAAATAAACAATGACGAATCAACTACATCATCAGATCTTGGGAAAAGACCGTCACTAGAATATAAACGTGTCTTTTTTGTTCTATGTAAACTAGGTTAATTTATTGTAGGGCAAACTTAGCGTGCATAATTTGGTGTAATCACTGGAACTTCGGAAATATCCATCTAAAAGAGTAAAAAAAAGGCAATACATAGCCTAACATTTTGGTACTGGCCACAGAATTTGAAGGATGCTATAAAGATCAGATAAAGTAGCAGCACCCATCAACTGAATAAACATTAACCAGAAATCGGCCATCAAGCATTCAAGCTCATTCATAACCGTAAAATCAAAGTTAAAACAACTGGTTGAAACTTATATCTCATGACACATCCCCAATGCCATGATGATAACAATGGACAAAGTCCTGCACAGACAATCAATAGATTTGGATAGGCACGCAGCATTCTCAATATGATTGATGTTTTGGACAATGATATAGGAACTGTAAATTGGTTAGACAAAACAACAGGTTTTCCCCTATTCTCATCGCCTCTTATTACCATCCATTACTAAGAAGAGTTATAGGGGTTTACAATATCCCCGCTTAGGCCGTAACAAAGTTCAACAGGGGCCGTATCACCAAATCACCACCACAATACTATAGGTTATCAGATTAGTTTAAACCCCCAACGAACTGTGTTTTGAGTCAAACATGTCCTATCATGGCGCTTGCATAAGATTCAAATAAGAGACATCTACTAAGAGTATAGCATATTCGGAATGGATGCGACATCTTCACAAATGGAATGGGGCAACCTTGCATCAGCTGCCTGATCAGTCTGCCTCTGAAACTGGATGGACTAGCATTACTTTCTTTTTGTTGTGTCCGGCAAGGAGGGGTTTCTGGGTTTGATGATGTAGATGTAGGGTGATAAATGCAATCAGAACACAAACAAAACAAAGACACCCTAAACATTCCTATCGGCCATGGAACCTATAAAGATCAATGAAACTAATAACAGGCATACTTCTGTTTCCTACTTATCACGTTTGATCTAGGCGTTGTCAAACATCACTCACTGAAATGACGAGGATATGTCAATGCCAGGTCTAAAGCAAACAACTCAAGCTGCAAACAGCAGAGAAAAGAGAAAGAGCACGACATTCATATACTAATACGGTACAGAAAAAAAGAATGGCCCGTACCAAGCTTGGTTGTAGAACTCTGCGCGGTGCTCTTTCTCAGCATTCTGAATAGCCTCACCTGCAACAACTTTCAAATCCCTAGCTTGCGAGCCAATTACTGAGTTAATAAACTCTGAAGGCGACTGACTAAACCCAAGAAAGAACGCCCATCTTCTCCTATGCTCATTAATCTTCTTTATGGCATCAACAATGGCAGTATCATAATCATCTATTTCTTTACATTTCTCCGTCTTCTCCACAAAATCCGACATATCCTTTCCTAAAGGAAGCGGAACATCAACTAAAACATCATAACACATAAGTCCACTCGGATTACTTCCCGAGAGCTTAATCGTATGCTCCAAATGAACCGGCTGCACTGGCGACAGATGCTGTGTCAACTTCTGACCAGCCACAGCAAATCTAACCTTCTCTTCCCCAAACACCTTTCGTAAAGACGGGTCACACAAAAACATAGACGGGTCATTCGGGTCCTGCAACTTCTTAACCTTAACATACTGCCATAATGCAGTCATTACCCTGGCACTCGTTTCGACTTCAATCCCAAGAACCTGAGTAAGTGCACTAGATAATTTAAACCTCTCAGGGGCATAATTCATCTCTAACCTAATTACAGCAGTAAATTCCTTATCCCCCTTCCTTTTAACCTCAAACCCTTCATGAAGAACAGGCGACCGCGAATTCTCCCACAAAATAACATGATTATCAGGGTAAACCTTCTGATCTAAGTAAATGGTAATCTTCTTAAAAAAGGATGAAAACTTAGGGTAACAAGAATTACCTTTTACACTATTTTCTGAGTCGAAATCGTGCCCATCTTCTAAAATCCTACCAATTATCTTAAGCGTCCAAGAAGGGCTCTCACCACTCTTACTATCACTCTTAGATTGATTCGAATACGTATTAAAAACATAAATTCGCAAAGTTTTCTGAGAATTAGGAGGATTCAACACTGATTCCTGTAGCTCAATCTTCTTCCTAGAAATAACATCATCTAATTTCGATTCTAATTCAATCAATTGCGCATATACACCGCTTTCCGGCAACTGCGCTGCGATTTGTAGCGGAATTTCGTTCTCTGGAAACTTACGTTTTTTCCGGCGAGGTGCGGGAGCTACTTCGATTGTCTTAAAGGGCGTGCCACCGCCAACACCGCCGCTTCCGCCTCCGTGGGATTTATTCTGAGATTTGTGAGATTTTTTGGTTGTTGTGGGCGCAGGGTTGGTCGCCGGAGGTTGGGAAGCTGGTGAAGCAGGTATTGGCGCCATTAATGGAGTTATAGGCACCAGGTTTTCAATGATTTGTCTGAGAGAGTGAGTAAGCGGGGAGGATTTGAAGTTGTTGCTGGAGAGAGAGAGAGAAGGATTTTTTCGGGATTGATTGTTTTGGTCATCAAAATTTGGGTTTAATTGTTAGGGTTTACCGTTTACTCTCTCACGTAAATTTTTTTAATTAATTTTATCATCTCTTTTTTTTCTAAGTACAAACGAATTAACTTTATGTACCTTTTTTTCTTTAAAAAGTAAAATTAAATTTAATTATTCTAAAAATTTAAATAATGAATTATATTTTTTAATTAGAAAAGTAATTTAGTTATATACTTCCTCCATTTATTTGTTTTTTTCTTCTCAATTGTTTTATTGCGGTCTCCAAAATGCATCTTTGACCGTCTTTTTCGACACCTACGTTATTTTTTTTTCTATTGAAATTTTTTTCCTCAAAGATTTTTGGATAATAATTGTAAATATTCTAATTTCATAACTTAAAATTTATTATTTTCTAACTTATTTACGGTCAAAGTTCGGAAACTTTAACCTTCAAAAGGCAAATGGGAAGAAAATAAGAAAATAGGAAAATGGAGGGAGTATCAATTATTTACACGTTTTGTTGAAATTGTTAAGGTTTGTCAATTAGTAAATTAATACTCAATATGTTTAGTTATTTATCGATTGAGGTTTATAATTAGTGAAAAACATGGTGGTTATCAAATAGTGTACGTCAGACGATTGGAGATTATGATCCAAGGTGGGCGATTGATAATCTTGATAAACGGGTTATTGGAACGGTAAACAACTACAAGTCAGTTAGATGGGTTAATTATTTGGTTATTTTTCATCTTACATCCTCACAAAATCCTTCGATTTTATCCTTCTAGTCCTCCTTTCGTATATCAAGTTTTTAGCATTGAGTCGACTTGAATATTGCTAATGAAAGTCACGGCTAGAGTGGAAAATGTTGTTAAGCGAAAGTGAAGTAACGTGTTGTTTTACTTGTGTTGATTTTATTGATTCCCGTCAAACTTGATAATAATAAGTGGATGACGGTCATGATGCATATGTTAACTATCAAGAAGAAGAACAAGGAGACTAGTTTAGGTAAATTAATCTCAAATCATTATAAAAGCAGCATCGTTAAAGGGCATTCTAGAGCATGTTATCTGATCCATGTCAATTTCAAAATAGTCTAAAACGAATTAAGAAACTCAACCCGACTAAGATTGCCTCAAATGCTTAGCCATTTATTCAACTACTTGACATTATCACTTATGATATCAGATTTACAAGTTAACCTTCACTGAACAATAATAAACTAATACTCAGCCAATTTTATTATCAATTTTTGTCTTCGACATAAAGAATGGTAGATCTCCATGAGTTTCAACCAAGCTAATAGATTTCCCCTCTTGCAATGGCAACCTACTAGCTCAAATTTCTGGGTTACTTCATCTTATTTACTAATGGATAACGTCACATTACGTTGAGCCGAAATTTTATGTATTAAACTAAACTTATAAAACTCTAGGTATCAAACTAAACAAAACTTATAAAACTTAGGGGGTGTTTTCGTGTTTGGTTGAGGGGTATAAAATGGAATGGAATTGATATGACTCATTTAAGTGTTTGGTTGACCACTTTTGGAATGAATTTAGAAATCCAATGCATTATAAATCCACCCCAACCCCTTGAAATCACATGTTCTACCTCTTCCCCATGTTTCTAAATCCAATCCCCGGGATACAAAACCTAACTTTAAGAAGAAGAAAAAAAAACCCAATTGTCATTGTTCTATCGCATGTAAGTCTTTATCTTCTACTTTCATTATAAATTTCTTTTGCTTTAATAAGTTAAATTACTTGTAATTGTTCATGGATATATATGATTAGTTCCAATAATACACGTGTCTACTACTTTAGTTTATGTTATTATCTTTTTTTTAAATATAAAGGCCTATGACGATTGCTAAACAAATTACAAAAAAAATCTCTAATATTCAGTGACGATTTGATAAATAAATTACTAATAACGATCGAAATTACGTACATAAAGGAATAATTATGGTTGAACACCCTAAAAAATTGAAACGTGATTTGCTCGTTGAATAATTGTAGGGGTGAGAGTGTGTGTGGATTAATTGTGGAATTGAGAGGATAATTGTTTTTTAAGACGTATAGTAAGTCTTGCTTGCGACGGATCACGATTTGTGACGGATATTTTGTGAAATAAAATGGATACAAAATGAGTTAGTGGAGAAAGGGGACCACATGAATAGTGTTGGAGAGAGAAAAAGTGGGTATTTTGTGAGAGAAAACGGTATCCGTCACAAACTTGCGACGGATAGTACAGTTGCAAATAAGAATTTGTGTAAGACGTATATATCCGTTTTAAATTAAAACGAGTTAAGTAATACTCCCTCCTATTCCGAATAAATGTCACATTTGAGGGTTGACACAATATTTAAGGAAGTGAATAAACTAAGGGTAAAGTCGTCCATAAACAAAGGTTAATTAAATTAGGGGTTGGGTTAGGGGTGGTTTTAGTGTAAAATAAGTAAAGTACTAAGGGTAAGGTTGTCCTTTTATGGTCAAAAATATGTCCCAAACTGGAATATGTGACAATTAGGTGAATAGACGAAAATGGCAAATGTGACATTTATTCGGAATAGGAGGGAGTATTCATTATATGAATAAGACGAAATTCAAAAAGTACGGGGAAAAACAAGATGGATGGCATATTGAATCCATTACAAAATTAAACCAAAAAAGTACAAAACTTTGAACTAAACCGCTTCTTAAATAAATACGAAATACTCCCTCCATTCTTTTTATATCGCCCAATTTTCATTTTGACACTATTCACAATCGAGTATTCAACGTCAGTTTTCTCTCAATCCGTTCATGGAAATATATTCATGTGAGATCTTTTTTGGATTGTCTTGATAAGAGGATTACGAATATCAAACTTTTATAATTTTTGGCAGTATGTAGCTAAAGATATAATCAAAACAAAATAAACATCGACAAACGTGTATAAAGAAATGAGGTGATATAAAAAGAATGGAGGGACTACTAAAGATCAAAGCTACAATGCAACCTAAACATACCTCAATACATTATTATTATTTTTTTTTTAGGTAAAAACTAGTTTATTCATTAAAAGCCGAAATAAGATCGGTAACAAGAATGTCTCCAATACAATCCGGACCCATATCAATCCAAACCCGAGTCTCGTATGTTATGGGTTGGTAGTGGGCAATCCGGTGAGCAGCACAATTCCCCGATCGTTTAACAAAAACAAAAGAGACCGAATCAAAGCGGGACCCTAAAAGAACAATCTCATGCGCCATAGCTCCGAGATAAGTAGCCGAAAACTCCCCCTCTAATCAACGAAATCAGTTGCAGGGAGTCTGATTCGAGCAGCACATCTTTAACCCCGATCATTTCAGCAACCTGTAAACCAAACAGAGCTGCTTTCGCCTTTGCTATACCCGGTTCCCAACTCCATCTTACTTGTTTTACGGCAGCCCTCACGACTTGGCCTTCCTCATTCCGAATAATCACACCCAAGCCACTTCCTTGCGCACCCATAACCGTTGCATCCATATTCACTTTAACTGCCCCTCGCGGTGGTGGCACCCATTTCTCCACAAACCTCCTGCCCTCAGCCCCTGTTTCCTTTCGTATCCTCCCATTAATTTGGACGAACTCATCCAGATACGAGAAAGCCTGTTGCATCATCACGGCTGGTTTAATACGCTCCCCCTTGTGAAAAAAGCTATTCCGCGCGTTCCATATTGCCCACATCAACACAAGCAAACAGAGTCTGCGGTTTTCGTCCCCGAGCGCCGTAACATGTTCCAGCCAGTCTTTCATCCTCACACAACACTCCCATTCCACATCCACATCCACCCCCGCTTCTGTCCAAACATCCCGCGCTATATTGCATTGCATAAGAGCATGAATATCCGTTTCGATCGCGGCCGAACACTGACAACATGTTGGGTCAATGTTGTTAACTCTTATGTTCAAATTTGCCCTACTCGGTAGCGCCCCCTTCCCGCTCGCCATAGAAAAGAGGGAACCTTTGGTGGTAGGTTTTGTTTCCAAATGGCACTCCATACCCCCTCATAGCCCCCATTGCTTGTGGATGCTTGGTCCATGGCTATCCTCCCCCGAATCAAGTGATACACGGTTTTTACCGAGTAGTGACCATCCTTAGAGTAGTGCCAAACCAGTTTATCGACTCCTCTGTGCTCCCCTAAAGGAATTTGAAGAATCTCTTCAGCCTCCTCCCTATCCAGCGTATCACGTATTCGGACTTCATTCCAGCCTCCCACATCAATCCAGTCCGCCACCCTAGAGTTATCCCCGTGAGCTCGTCCCGACCACACCTTAAAAGGCGGTTTCGTGGCTTCCTTGGGTCTGTCCAGAAACCGATGCTCTTACCATCCCCTACCAGCCACTTCGAACCCTCCTTGAGCACCCATTGAGCTTCGACTAAACTCCTCCAGATGAACGAAGGATGGTTCCCAATAGGAGCAGAAAATGGAGTACTCATGGGATAATATCTTGCCTTCATTACACGAGCCGCTAAAGAGTTCGGGTGTGACCATAGACGCCATAGTTGCTTCCCCAACATAGCAAGGTTAAATGCTTCTAAGTGTCTAAACCCCATTCCTCCCTCTTTTTTGCTCATACTCAATTTCTTCAAAGCCACCCAAAAAATATGCCGCCGCTCATCCTTGAAACCCTACCAAAAACGCGCCATAACCCGGTCCAAATCCGCACAAAACGAAGACGGAATCTTGAAGAGGCCCATATGGTAGGTTGGTATTGCTTGCGCGATTGCTTTGATAAGGATTTTCCGACCAGCAAAAGAGAGCAATTTTTCCTTCCACCCCTTTAGCTTCTTCCAAATACGTTCTTTAAAGGGGCAAAGCTTCATTTTTCCTTTTACCTATGATAGTTGGAAGTCCCAAGTATTTCCCCGGTTGAGAGACGATCTTTGCTCCTAAAATCATACTCACCTCAGCCATATCCTCCTCTCTAGTAATGGGACTGAAAAACACCTCCGATTTTTCGACATTAACCCGCTGCCCCAACTCCCCTTCATAATCTCGAATGACCCTCATCACTCCCTCCGCGTTCTGCTTGTTAGCTTTACAAAAAATAATGGAATCGTCTGCGGAAAACAAATGGGTTAAAATGGGGGCATTTCGACAGATTCGAATCCCATCCAGAATTTTTTGGTGAACGGCCTTCGATATGAGGTTGGAAAAAGCTTCCGCACACAGAATAAAAAGGTAAGGTGAAAGGGGATCACCTTGACACAAGCCTCGACTCGGGCACATCATATCTGTCGATTGCCCGTTAATAAGCGCAGCGGAAGACACCGTTGTCACGCACCGCATAATCTTTCGAACCCATCCCCCTTCGAAACCCAACCTCATAAAATAGAGCAATTTTTTGTCAACTATTTACTTCTATATAAAAACCCTACAACAGTCATACCACCTCCGCCGCCACTCCCACTCCCACTCCGCCGCCACTCCCACCACCAACAGCACTAGCAGTACAAGCAACATCACCTCCGCCGGCACGACTACCGCCTCAACCACCGCCACAACCGCCGCCACAACCGCCGCCGCTGCTAAAAAGTCTTTTTCATCTGCCGACGACAAGCCTCCTTCTCCTAAACGTTTAAAAGTTCTTTTTCCTCTTTTTAATTCAGTATACGTCTCTTTTTTTAGCTACGAGATGAGTTAACGGATCTTTTCTTGTTTTTAAGGCTGAAATGCCGCTACTGCCAAAAATTCGAGAGAAATGAGCGTGTCGCCGTCAGTTGATCCTTCGCCGGGTGTTAATGGCGGTGGTGCGGCGGCAGTGGATACTCCGGTTTCGACTCCGATTACTGATGGTTAGTCTTCAGCTATCTTTATCGCTGTATTATTTAGAATTGTAAGATATATCCGTCGTTCTTGAAATTATACTGTACAAGATAACCTCGAAGCCTCAAAACTCTATCGAATATTCATCAAATAAGTTAAATGTTATGTACTATAGGCCATTTTAGGTGATTACTCATCAATATTTCGTTGAACCTTTAAATATAAATCATCAAGAATTCGTTGAACCTTTAAATGTAATTCATTGTTTAATCATGATTACTTTGAGTACTTCAAAATTCATGAGTTAGAATTCGAATAAACTTGGGGATACACAGTAGAAAAATCTCGCTTTCTGTATTTTTTTCTTAAAAAGAAAATTATTTTATTTTACGAATTGGGATTTTGATGATTTTATTTTTATGTTACTAGTTGAAAAAGGGCTTCCGCGAGGGGTGGCGATATCCCCACTGAGGAATTATAAGCTTCAGCCATTTTGTTTCTCGTCGTCGACGCCTTGGTGTAGGCTGTTGTCGCAGTATACTCAGGTGTGTTCTTGTTTTTACGTTCATGTTGGTTTTGATTGTTTCAGTTAGGATTGTTCAAAGATGAATATGATCGACGCCTTGGTGTAGGCTATAATTTTCTTTTTCATAATAATTTGTGAAACTAGCTGGAATTTATGCTTACTAGCTATGATGGTGTTCAGAATGCGTCTATAACTATTTCATCACCCGAGTACACAATCGGTTCGAGTAGGCAGTGTAACTTGGTGTTAAAAGATCAGACATTGAGCGGGACTTTGTGCAAGATAAGGCATACTCAGGTATTGTTATTTCCTCATGACTGTCGTCTTGTCGGCTTGTAACTAGAAGAGTCTCTACTTTTTCTGGGTAGAACTGAATTCTGGGGTGGTGGTTGAGTTATTGCATTGCTATTTCGTACAGTTGTTTTTATTAGCTGTTTTTTTCCGTAAATTAAGTGTGTCTAATTTATATGCAGTAAGAGTTCTCATTGTTTGCTGCTATTATCAGCGTTTTAAATCTCACTGGCAAAGTCTTTTTTTTGTGTGCCCTGGGACTGCAGGTTCTGAAATTTACCAGGAGATGCTGGCGAAAGCTCTAGCCAGATATTTTGGAGCAAAACTGCTTGTATTTGACAGCCACTCCATTTTGGGTGTAAGATTTGCAACTTCATTAATTTTTAGTGGTATTTTCTATTAACCGAGATCCTACAATATTATCAAATAAGGCAAAGATTCCACAATCAGCACAATTATCTCATCAATCAATGTCCTCCTAAAATCAAGCTATATCACCACCCTAATTGATTCCCAAATCAATGTAATTACAGTAAACACCTTATGTAAAGATCTAGTTTCATCTTGTATATATACCCAATAAACTCATAGTGTAATGTATCAGTTTTCCAATTAATGAAACAGTGTTTATATTTTCTAGCCTTTAGAATATTGTAACTAAGTGCAATACAAATGATTTAAAAAATTCCATGGAATTGATATTTGAATGTGTGATAGCATCTGGTCAGCGTTAAGTCTGATTTTCAACGTTTAGGCTTCGTCAGCAAAAGCAGCAGAACTCTCAAAAGATGGTAATGTTGCTGAACAACCGAGTTGCTCTTGCAAACAAAGCCGTGGTGCAATGGAAGCAGACGAAAGTCCTTGTTCTGTTGACGAGGCAGTTGCACCTGCTTCTTTAAATATGCATTCACCTTATGTAGATGCGCATCCCAAGCTTGAAATCACACCATATTCTTCTAGCTCATCGAAGAATCACGTTTTTAAATTAGGTGAGCCCGATCTTGTGAAAAGTTTCTTTCAGGAAAAGCTCTTGTAGCTTTTTTTTCTCCACGTGTTCTATCCTTTTATATAATTTACTTTTGAATATGTAAATGTTGTACTTACCAATATTGAAAGTGTAGGTGACAAAGTGCGATTCATGCCAACTTCAGCCGGTTTACATCTAGCAACATCCCCTTCGAGCTAGGGACATTTCATTGGTAAAAAATTTAAAAAATAACATGAGAAGTGTATTATTTATTTAAGTAACTTGTCTGACAATCTTAGTTCCCTTGTGTTTCAGTATTGTTTTTTTCTGCATGACTTTTCAATTTTTACAGACGCCATGAGTAAATTGCTCTTTTCTTTGTAGAGAGGGAATGTATCATGATATTAGATATGTTGATTAATAGTATTTGTATGAGAGATTAGCTGTTCAGATATTGTATCATAATGCTACCACAACCTCTGTCCTTGTCATCGGGAAATCTGTAAATGCGTCAAAGATTTCTTGTTAAACGTATTGTTCAGCATTTTATATATTAAAGATGCAGAGAAGTCTATTGTGGGCTGAAGTTCATTGGTTGCCGAAAACTGTGTGAAGCAGACTGCAGTAGCTTTGGAGAGAAGTCTATTGTGGGCTAATTCAGTTGCACATAACTTTGGATAGCTTTGGAAGATTACATGATAAGGGCAAAGATGTTCCTCGGCCAACGAAGCTTCTAACAAAACGCTTTCCAAATAAAGTTACAGTTGATATGCCACAGGTCAGTTTCTGCAAGCAACTTCAGATGTTTTTCATATCTACTGGAGCCAAAGACCTGCTGTTAATCTGTCTGCAACTATTGTGAATTTCCAGTATGGTCACTGCCTTGTGGCGGTCCGACCGGGCCTGAACCGGCGGTCCGACCGGGCCTGAACCGGGGGTTGTTCATATATTCCAGAAGCTCTGGCTTCTCCGCGTGCAGCCGGTGTGAACATCATCTGCATTAACTCCTGCATCCAACAGTTCAACAGTTAGCCATCATATAAGCTGATTTGTACTAAAAGTTCTAAATTAACCGTCTCTTTGGAGATTAATTGTGGGTTATCGGTATACCGGCTAGTATATATGTTGCTTTGAATGATATGGGCTATGGGTATACCGTTTATGCACAAGTGCTACGATAAGTTAGGTTTATTTTAGTAGACCCTCATTATTACTTATTACTCCCTCCATTTTTTTTATATCACCCCAATCCCCTTTTTGACACTATTCACAAACGGGTATTCAGCGTCAGTTTTCTCTCAATTCGTTCACGGAAATATATTCATGTGAGATCTTTTTTTAATTTGTCTTGATAAGAGGATTAATAATATCAAAATTTTATAATTTTTAGTAGTAGGTAGCTAAAGATATAATCGAAACAAAATGAGTATTGGCAAACGTGTATAAAGAAATGGGGTGATATAAAAAGAATGGAGGGAGTAGTAGATAATGGTAGTTTGTAATACGGAGTAGTATTTACTATTTAGCATAATTTGAATCTTTAATATTTTTAATTACATTATATTTATATTTGGTACTCCCTCCGATTTTTTGTGTTGTGCGCTTTTCATTTTGACACAAGAAATAAGAGAATCAATTTGGACCACAAAATACATATGATCCCACATGAAATTGATTTTGGACCACACGATATTGTTTAATAGAGGAAAGAGGGAACATCATTTATTAGACCAAAATGGGAAGAGGAACAACACAGGAAATCGGAGGGAGTATTATATTAGCTAGAACAAGACGACAATCAGTACCCGTGTCTTTACCTGTCAATGTTTATGTGAACATTTATCTTCCAAGGCCGGTCTTCAGTGATATGGACAACTTTATGTAGCGATTTCTAAGGTTACTAAGAAACAAAGCCTAAAGTTATTGATTTGCGTCAATAACAAGCGTATATCGAGTACCAACCAACGTAGTTTACCGTGAAATTTTTCACAGTATTTGTAAAGTTTATATTACTTATAAAATTGTAGATAATTTGCTCGTTTGTTTTATTTGCATCGTATAGTAGTGATTAGTACTTTAATTAATTTGTACGTTGAATACAAACTTATTGGATTATTTCAGCATTGTAAATTAACCATGCTCAATTATGTTTTTCTGCATCTAATAATAGCAATTATTATTTCGACCCGTGCATTTTTTGCTTAACACTTAGTAATGCAAAAAGAAAGATGATTTTGTAGTTTTTAAGAAATTATTTTCAAGTTCTCAAAAAAGAACAGTTCTCTAGTACCTGAAGTTTGGATCACTATTTTTCTAAAAAATTATTTTAATGCTTATATCTCTTATTCTCAATTTAGTAAATCCACAATTTTTTTTTCTAAAATTCCGACAATCATTTTGGAAAAAAAACATCTTTTATTGCATATGCAACCAAAAATAAAAGTCGATTAAGGTTTCTTAAACAAATAAATTTTAACAAGTCGTAACTCCGTTTTAAGATGTCAGGAAAACCAAAAAAAATTCGAATTAAAAATCTCATAAAAATGATCAAATTGAGAAAAAAATTCATTGCTTTTCAATCTCGTAACTAAGAGACTAAAAGATACAAGTCAAATAATATTTTTTTCTTTTACAAAGTAAGGTGTCCGGGGGGGAATGCAAACCTCGTACCATGTAAATTTTCCCTATAAA
This sequence comes from Silene conica, assembly GCA_029255685.2. Classification (NCBI taxonomy): domain Eukaryota; kingdom Viridiplantae; phylum Streptophyta; class Magnoliopsida; order Caryophyllales; family Caryophyllaceae; genus Silene; species Silene conica. The sequence continues at coordinate 78,170,327 of CM055317.2, forward strand.
AGATCCCAAATTCTCATTTGTGACGGTTAATATCCGTCACATACTTATGACAGGTCAAATAAAATCCATTTAAAAAGATAAAGACAAATTATTTGTAATTCCCTATACATTCTGCTTTTTGTCTTGTTTATTTCTATGGGTGATATTTAACCCGTAAAAGTGAGACCTATTGAAAAAAAATTGTGTTTGGCAAGTTTGTGATTTTTGGCCAGAAAACACGCTTAAGTAAGACCAACGGTTTTAATAGAGTTCTTATACCATTTTTGTGACAGCTGGTGAAATTATTTTTCAAATGGATTTATTTTTACAAGATTTTGGTTTGAAAATAAAATTGTTTGCATTCTCAACTCCTGATCAAGAATTGTTGAAAATAAATTTTGATTACGAGTTATTCCTTTCCGCCAAATTCACCGTATTTATGAGATCTTTAGTAATAAACTCAAGCAAACGTAACGACTAACGAGACAGTATTGAACTTGAACTTGGACAAGAACAAGAACCTTGTGAAAAGCACTGTTATCACACTCGTGTCGCGAGTCATGAATACCTCGCAGGAATCCCAGCTATGAAATAAGTTTGTACAATTGAGATCATTATTCATCATACAACGTAGTCCTGGTTAGCTTATGGATGAACAGCTTCCAAAAGTTTCTCGTATACTTGCCTTGCCGTCAGATCTTCCACCTGTTTTACGTTGTTAGTTAAAGATAAGACGAGGTATCTTAAAGAGGCCATTTACTACAATAAGAGAATAGGTTTCAATGCCCGAAAGATACTTACACAAAATCAACACTTAGTTACTACATGGGACGATAGGTTCTAATGTTAATGCTCATACCAAGAATCCAAGATTACCTACCCTAGGTTTCAATGCCAGGAGAACAAGAACCTCCTGTTTTGGGTAAAATATCGATGTTTTCTAGGCCTAAAATGAGGTGCAAATGTCGTGTCATGTCGACAAGTGACACGTAGCCAAGATCAAGTGTCAAAGACTCAAAAAGTAACATGGTTCACCCCCACCATCACACCACTAATTTAATGAAGCTATGTAGTGTCACAAATTCTACTTTACGACGGTCGCACATGCGACTAGTAGAAAAGTGATCACATTTTGATAGGTAGTCACCATTTTTTATTAAATAGTGACCACTTTTTTTTGTTTAAAAAATGACCTATTTTTCAAAAGTGATCACTATTTATCAAAAAATGGTTACTTTTTACCACAAAATGGTCACATTTTGCTTAAAAACACGGGATGAAACCGTTGTACATGAGAACTATACTAATGTAGTGTCTATTGCAAATTAAACAACAAATTCCAAAGCATAAGAATAATAGAACGGTTTACTAACCACAAGAAGCTTCGATTTATTGTTCCAACCTCTCTGAAGAGTCATTTGGCTCAATCTAAGACCCAGCACCTGAACAAAAGCATCACTTAAACAAACTGTCCATAATTTAAGGCATGCCAATATTATAACAATTTTTTTATACCTTTCCCATATATTCCAGAAGCTCGGTATTGGCTTCTCCGCGTGCAGCAGGTGCAGCAACAGCTACTCGAACATCATCTGCATTAACTCCTGCAAACAACAGATCAACAGTTAGCCATCATATATGCTGATTTGGACTAAAAGTTCTAAATTAACATATACAAATGACCCCAAATGGTAAACATGCTCCAATAAACGACCAGCAATGCTAAAGCACAAGATACCCCAAAAAAAGTAAAGGGTGACAGAATGAAACGGTGTACTTCACTTGTAATTGCTGAGCGTGGTGCACGGTCTTCGACTTCAATCGCGACCTGAACAAGCCCCCCTTCCAATTGTAATATGCATGGTGGCACAGGGGCATCCTGAGTAATCAGGAAATCATAAGGCAACATTTAATAAGAAGTGCAGAAATACATGATGTAGCAATATTAAATACACATCCATGTTCGAAAAAAACATCTCTGGTGCAATAACACAATTTTCAGGCATATGTTACTCAGAAAGAAATGTACTAGTGCATTATTAGTTTATTATTAGTTCCTCCGTTCTTTTATTCTCTCATTTGACTTATCAAGCTTTTTAACAAAAGAAGTAACTTTACTTATTTACCCTCCAACCACTATCCTCACAGCAACTTCCTCTTCACCATGGACCAACTCAATAACACCAACCACAAACCCACCGAGACACCACCCACCACACCCAAATATTAGCCACCAAGCCGACTACCACAATCACCACCATACACCATCAGCCACCCTCACCACCATCAAGAACTACCAAGCGCCACCGACCAGTAAAACATTTCTCTAAACTAAGCTACTGCATACCATACCACCTCTGAAATCGCACACCGAAACCCTCTTACAACCACTACGCCACCTTTGAGTTCATCTTACCTTGGCGACGGCGGTGTAAGAGTCGAAGGTGATTTTTCAGCGGAGGAGTCAGAAACTCCGGTGCAGATCTAAGGAAAGAAAAAGAAAGAACGGTGGGTTTGAGAAGCTGTCAGGAGGGGGGTAAATTGGCTGAGGTGGGGTGTTATGGCCTTATGGGTGACCAATGTGGTGTATGGGGGTAAGAGTTGGTGGTGGGCGGTGCTCAGTTGGACGTTGGACCGTGGAGAGTGGTGAGATAATCAGATTTGATTTTTTATTTTTTTTATGAAATGAGGCTTGAATTTGTAATGGCATTTGATGTAATTATTAGGAAGTCATTAGGACACTTCTGTAAAAGGCCATCAAAAAGTTGCCAAACGAGGAAAGCAATAGAAGTGGGAAGAAAAGAAAAAAACTTCACAAAAAGGAATGTAGGAAGAAAATAGAAAAACGGAGGAAGTAATATTTAGGCGATTGTGATCACTGATGACAAGGTTGCATAATTTCAGGTGAGTATCCGACTATCAGACGAATTACAATCAGAATATACGCATAAAAGCAGTTGCAAAGAGCTTGATGGTGCCAAAGAGTGTGCGAAATCATAGTTCGAAGAATTTAAAAGTGCGCTGCATCAGACATTAGGAAATAAATTTTATGTCATTTACCTGTGGGTTTGTTTCAGCTGCAACAGTGCTGAGTGCGCCATCAATTATGTAAACAAAAGACGCATGTTCCAAATCCTCTTCAGCTCTATAGCAAACAAACAGCCCACAGCCCAAGCAATTCATTCTAAATTGTTTTTCCAGCATCCCTTCACCTCTGGGAAAAAACAAGCAAACAACATAGGAAAAGGGGGAAAATGATTAAACACAAGGAAGGATGACATGCTCAATTGCTCGTATACTGCGAATTAACAAGAAGAAAAATAACACAATGATTGGTAGTGTCTAAAATCCAATTCTATAGCCGTTATTTGATAAAGGGAAGGGGAATAATACAATTTATTTTGCTTGGTCGGGAACTAGAGGGGAGGGAAATGAAGGGATATAATGTCCTTCCTCCAAGATAAATCAAAATACTTCCAACATAGGAAGGATTTGGAGGAAAAATTAGTCACTGAGATGTTTATCATTTTCACATGCAAACAATGACATGTATGAATCACGCATAGAAGAAGCCTCTGTTCGAAAACTCAAAACTCTTTGCAAGAAACAGTTTTGATCCACTCCCGCTACCAAAATTTGTTGCTAATAGTGTTTCAGCCTGTTTCCATTTCCAATGGAGCCAAAGACTCCCTCCTATTTGGTTCTAGATTGGGATTAAATAAACCAAAATGGCTCTAAGTAGTTGTGAGTTCTTTCTTATTGTGAAGTAGCAGTCATTCAATACAATTATTGACGCAATTTATATCTTGGATCCTTCGTAAGTAGCGTCATTGTGTTGGTCACATAAGGGTAAGGTTACATATATCTGACCTCCTCGTATAGTCGTATCCCGCAATTTGCGGGAGCCATTGAGGCCCTGGGGTAATGTTGTTGTTAGGTTTCAGTCTATTGCAAATAAAACGTATCCGAGAATCAAAATCAGACGAGCAATATTCAAAAAGCATGCCATAGTCAGAGAGGGGTGACAAAAACTGAATCAAGGATCGTATTAACATGATAAACATACCGTTTCAGCAGGACCTTTCCTGCTTCACTGATGTGCAGCCGGGCTAAATGTTTCTTTTTGTCCAGAACATAAGCCTTGTCAGTTTTCCTCTTCGGCAATTTCTGCAACTGGGTATCTTACGGGAAACAGATTTTAGTAAAAGACATAATCTGGGAGCATTGCAGAATGCTAAACAGACAAAGACTGTGCTATTTATTAATTTCTAATTACCAAGGCACAATTTGTAGCATTAATCACAAAGAGATCAGATATTGACACTTAAGAAGACGATGATGAAAATAATCACTCCGCAATCCGCATGAACATACTTATCTTAAATCCCAGCTAGACAAGCATCTTCATCAAATGTACTCTCTCCGTCCAAACCCTTCTTTGTACGAGGGTATTTTAATCAAATTGAAACAAATGAGTGGCACAATGGACAGCTTAATTTCAAACGCCCTATTATGATTTATGAAACTAAACTTGAACTCGTTTGCAAGTAAATTTCAAACCGGCAGAATTCACAGGACTCTCCGTAAGCACTAACCAGTCTAAGACCCTGTTCATTTGTTCATTTCGACAGAAACGAGCTGAATTGAATTAATTAGAGTAGAGTTTAATTGAACTAAATTGAGTGGAACTAAGGTCGAGTGAATTTAGTTGAATTAAAAGTTATTTTGTGAAGAAATTAACAGAACATAACCGATTGAACGGAAATAAAACCTAACGGTATACAACCAACCAAGCAAAATTGAAAGGATCTGAAAACCAAAGCAAAGATTAAAAATATGCTGACTTGATCAAATCCAAGATTCTCATCGGAACGGTAACTGCAGAACTAGGTTTAATACTTGAATCCTTAACTTATCACTTCAAAACTACTCAGAAATACTCCCTCCGTCACAATTATTTCTTTATCTTTTACAAATTGAATCAAAAAATTAACAATTGAGCGAGACGGAGACGGAGACGGAGACGGAGACGGAGGAGGTAAAATGAAAAGCTAGACGATACAAAAGCGGGTGGTTAGAATATGAAAAAGGGGAAAGAGAAAGGAAGGAAAGAGGGAAAAGGAGAAAGCAGTAACCAGTGATGAGGACATGAGAAGAACAGTGTTTGCAGTAGTATACGAATAGTTCTGAATCGGGTCCGTCAGGCGCAGCGTCTTCGCTCGAGTACGTGTGCGTCGTTCTCTTCGGCATCTCTCTTCTCTCAGACTTACCAGTTACCACCACCTTCCTTCTCGATTCTCAATCTCCCTGCCCCGCTACTACAACTTTAGTACTCCCTCCCTTAAATTATTCTCAAGACTCAATATTCAATTTAATTTCCTCTTAATATATAATACAAGATATATGCCCGTAAAATGTTGTTTAATTCGATTGAAAATATATTTAGTCTCTTCTATTTAAGATAACTGTCCACTGTTTATTTTTGTCTATTCATAATAATGTCAGACCTTATCCCACAACCCTACTCATTTTAATCACCTCTACCCACAAGAATAATCATAATACCTTCCCTCTCTTCAATCTTCTTACCCCACACATTACATTACAATAAACAAATGAATTCTTTAATTCTTGTGCCAAACCGACAATGGGACAATTATCCGGACTAGGAGGGAGTATAATTTTTGTAAATACGTAGCTAAAAATATTTAACACGCAAAATAGTGTGTTGGTGATGTGAAAAAATATAGGGGTAGGGTTGAATGGAGGGAGTACTAGTTTATTTTGAAGTTATGATCGAGAGTGGGTGATTTATAATCTTGATAAAGGGGTTATTGAAACAACACTACAAGTCGGTTAGATAGGTTTACATTTAGAAGTGCCAAAATATCAAATTAGCAAAATGAAGTTTGTGAGAATTTAAAATGAAAAATAAATAATTCAAGTTTTCAGCATTGCGACTTGAATATTGCTAATGAAAGTGAAGTCTAAAATGGAAAATGTTGTTGAGCGAAAGTGAAGCAACGTGTTGTTTTATTTGTGTTGATTTTATTGATTTCCGTCAAATTAGATAATAATAGGTGGATGACGGTCATGATGCATATGTTAACTATCAAGAAAAAGAACAAAGAGATTTGTTTAGATAAATTAATCTCAAATCATTATAAACGCAACATCGTTAAAGGACATTTTAAAGCATGTTATTGATCCAAGTCAATTTCAAACTAGTCTAAACGAATCAATAAACTCAGCCCGATTAAGAGTGCCTCAAATGCTTAGCCATTTATTCAATTACTCGACATTATCACTTATGATATCAGATTTACAAGCTAACTTTCACTGAACAATAATAAACTAATACTCAGCCAATTTATGCAATCCTATTATCAATTTTTGTCTTCAACATAAAGAATGGTAGATCTCCATGAGTTTCAACCAAGCTAATAGATTTCCTAGATTTCCCCTCTTGCAATGGCAACCTATTAGCTCAAATTTTCGGGTTACTTCATCTTATTTACTAATGGATAACGTCACATTACGTTGAGCCGGAATTTTATGTATTAGATTAAACCTATAAAACTCTAGGAATTAAACTAAACTTATAAAACGCTAGGTATTAAACTAACCAAAACTTATAAAACTTAAATAAGTACGAAATAGTTTAGAACATACCTAGAATGCAACCTATACATACCTCAATACATTATCATTACTCGCCTCATAAAATAGAGCAATCTTTTGTCAACCATTTACTTCTATGTTTGGAATACAAGATGGGTTGATGGAGAATTCCCGGAACCAAGAGACAATCTCCTTGATATTGAATCGATTCATCTCCGAAACCTTCGTATTAAGGACATCTCTGATGAGAATGGTAACTGGTACAATGAGCTGATTCGCTCACTCTTAGCTTCACCAATGATTGGGCACAAAAATTCTCGCTATTCCTCTACCTACTGCGAGAAATGAAGATGAAGTCTTCTGGAAGGCTAACTCTTATGGCATATATTCGGTTAAAAGTGGATATACGCCTGCTTTCAACCACTACATTGCTCTTAACTCTTCATCAAAGGACAATAATCGAATGAGCCCGAAGGGGCGTTCCTTCTGCAAAACTTCGCTTTGGTCCCTTCCAATTCCTAATAATTGGAAAATTTTCCTGTGGAGGATTCTTGCACATACTCTTCCGGTTGGTGAGGAATTCGTAAAGCGAAACTTTGAAGGCAACTACAACTGCTCCATGTGCAAGGCGATTGGAAATTATCAGGAGACGAGAAATCACCTTTTTCATGATTGCAGTGAATCCGCGCGGGTATAGGCTGGATCTCTTTTGGGAATCCGAACAGAGGGATCGAAGCAGCTAGATGTTGGTGACTGGGTGGTAAACCGAATTCGCTACTTGGATTCCAAGGAGGACAATGAACAGCGGATTCTCTCTTCGTGGCCATTCTCTGGGGAATATGGTACAAAATAAATCATATGCTTTTTAATGGCTCCTCCTTACCCCCCATATCCTTTTTAACATTATTGACACTAATGCTGCAACCTTCACCCGGGCCATGGTGGAATGTGATGACAAGAAGAATTTCTTAAGCTTGGGCGTGAGTGATATGGATTCTCCCGAGGCAAATGATCTTCAGGGTTTATGACAGGGGACCCCCTTTTTCGTCATTGGATCTCAAAACTAGTGCACCTTATATCACATCAAGGTAGATGCGGGATGGAAACCCAATTTAGTTGATTCATATGGTTTCGTTGTTTTTGACGTTTCAGGTGTGCAACTTCAAGGTCTAAGTGGTAAACTGCATGCTGAGTCTCCACTTCAAGCGAAAGCCTGGGCTCTTCTCCATGCCCTTCTATGGGCAAAAAGCTCAGGAATCCTACACTTGCATCTTTCTACAGATTGTCTTAAGCTAATTCAACAATTGGCTCGAGCTGAAAGGGTTAATCACTCTATCAGGGACATCCTGAGAAGATGCACTTGTCTCACTAGCTACTTTCATTGGTTTATGTTTTAGTTTTATTCCTCGTCACTTAAACAATATTGCTCATGGCCTTGCCAAAAGGGCTATGAGTTTGTAATTCCTTTCTTTACTACTGTAAAAAAAAAAACACTTCTATGTAAAAACATTACATAACTTTACCAACTAAGCTATCACAAATTCTCATTGAAGACGAACATATCCGTTACAAGCTGAACACGGATCAAGTATTACCCAAGCTGTTAGATAAAACAAAAGCATAATGCTATTCCTTAGACAATTTGCTTATGTCTTATCTACCAAACCCGTCACCAACTTATGACCCATATATCCGTCTTCAATAAAACTTACTGCTAAACTATTTAACTTCAACCGATTACGCGCAACTTAACAGTATCAAGTATCAACTAGTGACTGATATATCTATCTTCAATAAAACTTAGTGCTAAACTATTTAACTTCAACCAATTACGGACAACTTAATAATATCAAGTACGTAGTACACATCCGTTTTCACTAAGACTTACCGCTAAACTATTTAACTTTGACCGATCACGGGCAACTTAATAGTATCAAGTATCAACTAGTGATCGATATATCTATCTTCAATAAACCTTAGTGCTAAACTATTTAACTTCAACCGATTACGGACAATTTAATAATACCAAGTATCAACTAGTGGCCGACATATCCGGTTTTCACCAAGACTTACCGCTAAACTATTTAACTTGGACCGATTACGGACAACTTAATAGCATAAGTATCAACTAGTTCACTGCTGCGATCTTCCAAGTTCCATCCGTCCGTTTCCCCCTTATTTCTGAAATCAGCAAAGCTGGATAAGAGTGTCATAAAAATCAAAAATCAAAGTCAAAATTAATACAACTAAACCAACTACACTCTCTTTTCTAACCTTAGTCATGGTGTCAACCAGACGTAGTGGATCTATCTCCTCTAACACCACCACTCCCACCACCTCCGCCGCCACTCCCACCAACAACAGCACTAGCAGTACAAGCAACACCACCTCCGCCGGCACCACTACTGCCGCAACCACCGCCACAACCGCCGCCGCTGCTAAAAAATCTTCTTCATCTGCCGACGACAAGCCTCCTTCTCCTAAACGATTAAAGGTTCTTTCCTTTTCCTCTTTTTAATTCAGTTTACGTCTCTTTTTTAGCTACGAGATGAGTTAACGGATCTTTTCTTGCTTTTAAGGCTGACAATGGCGCTACTGCCAAAAATTCGAAAGAAAGGAGCGTGTCGCCGACAGTTGATCCTTCGCCGGGTGTTAATGGCGCTGGTGCGGCGGCAGTGGATACTCCGGTTTCGACTCCGATTACTGATGGTTAGTCTTTCAGCTATCTTTATCGCTGTATTGTAAGATATATCCGTCGTTCTTGAAATTATACAAGATAACCTCGAAGGCTCAAAACTCTATCGAATATTCATCAAATAAGCTAAATGCTCAATTTCGACTCTTTTAAATGTTCTGTATTATAGGCGATTTTAGGTGATTACTCATCAAGATTTCGTTGAACCTTTATATATAAATCATCAAGAATTCGTTGAACCTTTAAATGTAATTCATTCTTTAATCATGATTACTTTGGGCACTTCAAAATTCATGAGTTTAGGGGTATAGTCGACACTAATAAAAACCAAGGGTGTGTGTTAGAATTCGAATAAACTTGGGGATACACAGTAGAAAAATCTCGCTTTCTGTATTTTTCTTCTTAAAAAGAAAATTATTTTATTTTACGAATTGGGATTTTGATGATTTTTTTTTTATGTTACTAGTCGAAAAAGGGCTTCCGCGAGGGGTGGCAATATCCCCACTGAGGAATTATAAGCCATTTTGTTTCTCGTCGTCGACACCTTGGTGTAGGCTGTTGTCGCAGTATACTCAGGTGTGTTCTTGTTTTTACGTTCATGTTGGTTTTGATTGTTTCAGTTAGGATTGTTCAAAGATGAATATGATCGGGGAACTATAATTTTCTTTTTTATAATAATTTGTGAAACTAGCTGGAATTTATTCTTACTAGCTATGATGGTGTTTCAGAATGCGTCTATAACTATTTCATCACCGGAGTACACAATCGGTTCGAGTAGGCAGTGTAACTTGGTGTTAAAAGATCAGACATTGAGCGGGACTTTGTGCAAGATAAGGCATACTCAGGTATTGTTATGTCCTTCTGCGTTTCATGACTGTCGTCTTGTCGGCTTGTAACTAGAAGAGTCTCTACTTTTTGTGGGTAGAACTGAATTCTGGGGTGGTGGTTGATTTATTGCGTTGCTATTTCGTACAGTTGTTTTTATTAGCTGTTTTTTTTCGTAAATTAAGTGTGTCTAATTTATTTGCAGTAAGAGTTCTCATTGTTTGCTGCTATTATCAGCGTGATGGCTGCATTGTTGCTGTGCTTGAAAGCACAGGAAGCAAGGGGACTGTTTCGGTCAATGGAATGTCAGTCAAGAAGAGCACAACCCGTCTTCTGCATTCGGGGGATGAAATAGTCTTGGGAGTAGTTGGAAGTCATGCTTATGTATCCTCTCTAAACTCCTCTAGTCTTCTTCCTTTTTGCATTTATTTCTCCGGCCTTTGTAGCAGGAGGCATATTGTGCTAGTAGGAATATCATTTTTCTGTTGTTGATATCAATTTTGCTCCCTATTATGCAGATTTTCCAACAACTTGTCTTGGATGTTACTGCTAAGGCACCTTTGTCAATGGGGAATGCTGAGGTTCAAGGTCCAGTCGGGAAATATTTACCTGGTGAGAAGAGATCAGGAGATCGTTCTGCTGTGGCCGGGGCTACTATTTTAGCATCTCTTTCAAACTTGAGACCAGATTTGACTCGCTGGGGTCTGAGCAGCAAGTCGCACCCCAGCGGTGAGCATCCTACCCATGCTGTTATTCAGGATGGTTTGGAGGTCGTTGATGGAACAGAAGGTGGTTCAACACCAAAGGGAAAATGCGATAATGCAGTAGATCTTGGAGTGACGTGCAAGAGCCTTCCCCTTGGTTCTAATGCAGACTGCTTAGATGCAAGCAATGTAAGTGTTATGAATTTTATGAGTCTGTGAGGTCATCAATGGAAGTTTCTGAAGGTTCTTATTGAAAATTCATACTAATTTATCTCTCGGCTGGTAGGCCATGGAAAAAAGAGAGGAATGTATGAGAAATTCACAACCTGCTTCAACATCTGGCGCTTCTCTCAGATGCGCAGCTTTTAAAGAAGATATCCATGCTGGAATCTTGGATGGCAATGCTGTGGAGGTTTCATTTGATGACTTTCCATATTATTTGAGGTCAGGACCGTGGTGCTTCCATGCGCTGTTCCTTTTATGATGGGGATCAAGGGATTCTTATTTTGGTCATCGTCCGAGTAAAGACGCTAATGACCAATTTGTCAGCTCAATGAAGATGCGGTCAATTTATCGAGCATCATGATATTTCTTACGAGAATCATGAAAATTATAATGTATTAAATCTGAAAAAAAACGGTCTATCAGTTATCTCTTGGCTTGGACATTGTCATAGTGACCTAGTCTTCATTGATTTTTTTTGGAAGAAACTTGGTGTCTCCGCCACAGAATAGGAATACATTAGTAGACTAGATTGGTAATTTATGTTGCTAAAAAATCTTTATGCTATAAGTGAGATATATTGGTTGCCTATATACAAATCAAGGCTAGGCTGGCGGGTGACAAGTTGGATTTGATTAAGTTAGTAGTCGTTAAAAGTGTGCCTTCGAGATGTTCACTTAGGCACCGCTTTATAGCTTGTTTAAATTCACACCTTGGGGAATTGGTTTAGTTAGATATATCTGGATCTAGTGTTTCTCTGTATTTTACTACTGCAATGCCTAACAGTTGTCTGACTTTGTATTGTCTTTGCACTCTCCAGTGAAAATACGAAAAGTGTGCTGATTGCAGCATCCTATATACATCTGAAGCATAGTGAGCATGCCAAATACGCTTCAGGGCTGCCAACTGTTAATCCTAGGATTTTACTTTCCGGCCCATCTGGTGAGTGGGAGATTCATAACATTCAGCAGTGGTTCTATCATTTTTAAGAACCCCTTTTAAATCTCACTGGCAAAGTCTTTTTTTGTGTGCCCTGGGACTGCAGGTTCTGAAATTTACCAGGAGATGCTGGCAAAAGCTCTAGCCAGATATTTTGGGGCAAAACTGCTTGTATTTGACAGCCACTCCATTTTGGGTGTAAGATTTGCAACTTCATTAATTTTTAGTGGTATTTTCTAGCCTTTAGAATATTGTAACTAAGTGCAATACAAATGATCTAAAATATTCCATGCAATTGAGTATATTTAAATGTGTGATAGCATCTGGTCAGCGTTAAGTCTGATTTTCAACGTTTAGGCTTTGTCAGCAAAAGCAGCAGAACTCTCAAAAGATGGTATTGTTGCTGAAAAACCGAGTTGCTCTGCCAAACAAAGCCGTGGTGCAATGGAAGCAGACAAAAGTCCTTGTTCTGTTGATGAGGCAGATGCACCTGCTTCTTTAAATATGCATTCACCTTATGTAGATGTGCATCCCAAGCTTGAAATCACACCATATTCTTCTAGCTCATCGAAGAATCACGTATTTAAATTAGGTGAGCCCGATCTTGTGAAAAGTTTCTTTCAGGAAAAGCTCTTGTAGCTTTTTTTTCTCCACGTGTTCTATCCTTTTATATAATTTACTTTTGAATATGTAAATGTTGTACTTACCAATATTGAAAGTGTAGGTGACAAAGTGCGATTCATGCCAACTTCAGCCGGTTTACATCTAGCAACACCCCCTTCAAGGTAGGGACATTTCATTGGTAAAAATTTAAAAAAATAACATGAGAAGTGTATTATTTAAGTAACTTGTCTGACAATCTTAGTTCCCTTGTTGTGTTTCAGTATTGTTTTTTTCTGCATGACTTGTCAATTTTTACAGACGCCATGAGTAAATTGCTCTTTTCTTTGTAGAGAGGGAATGTATCATGATATTAGATATGTTGATTAATATTTGTATGACTGATTAGCTGTTCAGATATTGTATCATAATGCTACCACAACCTCTGTCCTTGTCATCGGGAAATCTGTAAATGCGTCAAAGATTTGTTGCATAAGAACTTCTTGTGCTATACTGCTACTACGCTGGAGCCATGACTCTTTTTGGTGATTTTATATCGTATAAGCTTGTTAATGGTGCTTTTGGATCCTTAGAGCACGCATGCACCTCATCTATAGCTTGTTACATTTTGTTTAGGGGTCCAACTATTGGGATGCGTGGCAAGGTTGTCTTACCTTTCGAGGATAATCCACTTTCAAAGGTTGGTGTAAGATTTGACAAGCCCATTCCGGGTGGTGTCGATCTTGGCCACTTGTGTGAATTGGATCATGGTTTTTTTTGCAACAGTAAGTCTTGCCAAGTTCTTATATTAAAATTCAGATATTTAATGTTTTTTTTTTCACTTTTAAGTCTTTTTCATGTCATAGTATTGAATGCCGTATGATTCCTTCTCTTTAGTCCATGATCTCCGTTTGGAGAATGCCGGCATGGAGGAACTGGACAAGTTACTGATAAATACACTATTCGAGGTATTATTTGTTTTTTTGTTATAACAGTGTAATGTTTTTTTTGGGCAATGCAATCTTTAGTTTGATGACGTATCAATGTTAATTCTTCTAACGTTTAATTATTCATATCCAGTATCCTAGAAGGTGATTAATTTTATTTTATTGTTAAGATGATAAAGTAATTTCACTGTCATTTGCATGTTAATTTAGGATTTTTAGCTCTGTTTGTTTTATATTGGTTTCCAGTTCAAATGTTTACATCTGTAGTTCTGATGACCTCGAGGTCTATTTTTGGTCTCTGAAGAAGCTATCAACGAGTTCTAACATGTAAAAAAAAAATCAATCAATTGTATGACCACACTTGGTGTGCTAAAATTTGTTGCTAGGGAATACAGAATTGTTTGAGTATCTGAGCATCCAACTAGCATCAGTTTTCATGCTTCTCGTTTGTGCTGATATGCCTTAACGCATCCAAATTCTTAGAAGATTTCAGGCTAAATATTTTGTATGGTCTTGTATGGATTTCCTTATCACCTCGGTGGGGCATGGAGTCATGGAGTGTATTTAATGGACTTCCTTTCAGGATTTGAGAATTTGTGAGGTAGACGGAAGCTTGCCGCATGACTGTTCATGTGCATCTCCCACCCACACACCCAAAAAAGAAAAAGAAAGGCGTCTTAGCAATATTTTATGTATTGAAGAAGAAAATACCCTGGAAAGATATGTGAGTCTCTGAGGAAGTACTTATTGCAAATTACCTAGGTTTTCTAATTAGACACTTGTTCTACCGAAGCTTCTTGCCTTTAGAGGAATAAAGAGGAAACTTTTAGTCATAGATTGCATAGTGAGCATAGGCTATTGAAATACCAGACTTACCTTGTGTGATAGCAGTTGGTTAGAATTTGTTAATGCATGCTTCGGCATGGAGTTTCTTTGAGCCAACTCCCGTATGATTCTGCCCATAGTTGTTTTCTTAAAATCTACCACACAGTGAAACATAAACCCAATCAATAATGATATGCACCGAATGGATAACTGTGGTATTGCATTTCTTATTTTTCTATGCATATATTTTTGGCATTTAACCATATCATGGTTAAACGTATTGTTCAGCATTTACATAATTGTCTTCAGGCAGTAGCGTGTGAAAGCCGAAGCTCCCCTTTCATTTTATATATTAAAGATGCAGAGAAGTCTATTGTGGGAAATTCAGAATCGTTTACAACCTTCAAAAGTAGGCTGGAGAAGCTTCCTGATAATGTTGTTGTAATTGGTTCACACACTCAAAATGATAAAAGTAAAGAAAAGGTGTTGTTTTAGTATATTTATATTCTTTTCACTCATTTCATTGATTATCTCGCCCTTGCTTGAAATTGCATCTTTCTAAAATCAACCATATTACACTGTAGTCGCATTCTGGAAGTTTACTGTTCACAAAGTTTGGTGGCCATCAAACTGCTCTTTTGGACTTGAGTTTCCCTGTAAGTTGTTTCTTAGTTATATATAACACTTGCCGAAGTTCATTGGTTGCCGAAAACTGTGTGAAGCAGACTGCAGTAGCTAATTCAGTTGCACATAACTGGTGTTTTTGTGATTATTTCTTCAGGATAGCTTTGGAAGATTACATGATAAGAACAAAGATGTTCCTCGGCCAACGAAGCTTCTAACAAAACTCTTTCCAAATAAAGTTACAGTTCATATGCCACAGGTCTGTTCTGCAAGCATTGTGCTAGCTTCCTTCTGTTTACCTATCCACTTTATATTGAAGATAAGGAACTTCTCATGTTTTCCATATTTACTGGAGCCAAAGACCTGCTGTTAATCTGTCTGCACTTCTATTGTGAAGTAGCAATTGTTCGCTGCTGTTACCAGCACAATTTCCAGTATGGTCACTGGGACCCCGCCTTTTGTGTTTTCAGCAGAGTAAAGGGTTTATATATTTGATCCCTGTACACTGCCATAGGGGAGAGCCTTTGAGGTTGTGATGGTATGTTTTTATATGATTGTAAATTTGTGATAATTGATTTTTATATCTAAATTTTGAAGGATGAGGCACTTCTAGCTAGCTGGAAGAATCAATTGGATCGAGATGCTGAAACAATAAAAATGAAGAGCAATCTGAGTCATTTGCGCACTGTAAGAACTGCTTATATTCTTGCCTTTGTTTTGTGACTTCTGCTCCTTCGAGACAGTGTCATAGCCTTGCTAAAGTCTAAATAATACTATTTTTTTGCCATTCTTATAAAAAAAGAAGGGATTTTCTACGGTGTACCCTTGTGTTCTCCAAATTCTAATATATACCCTCAATTTTTAAGAAACATCTTATATACCCCTAAACTTCTTGAATAGTTCTTAAATACCGTAAGTATCCAAACTTGAGTTTCTTATGGGTACATTGTCACAAAAAAGTGTACATCGATGAGTTAATAAGGTTTATATTGACATTTTTACGTATTTTGGATTCGTAATCAACTAAAACCGCTCAATATAGTATTTAAAATTGTAAAACTTCAGCATTTAGGGTATTTGTAAGACTACTTATTGTGTATAAGGGTATCTTGTGTAATTTTGAAAAACCAATGGGTATATAGTAGAATTCGAAAAAACACAGGGGTGCATTGTAGGCACTACAGTTATGTTGGTGGTGGTGGTGGCATGACACGTGTAATATAATGGGTCGTGGACGTATGATTGATGCAGCCAGATTTTAGAAAATGCACACCAAATGTTTTAGTTTTTAGCATCTCCCCGAGATATGAAATTTAAATTGATTTTCCATGCGATTCGTCAAATATCGGCCTTTTCTTCGGAAAGAGTTAAGTTTCAGATTTACCGCTACCAAACTGTCAACACACTGCTAACATTTTGTGTTGGTTTTCGCCTCAAAAATATTGGTGGGTGGCTTATTATATTGGAAGAGGGCGTGATTTGGGCTTATTATCTTGTTGCTTCATCTTCAGGTTTTGAGCCGAAGTCGATTGGAATGTGAAGGACTCGATACACTTTGCATCAAGGACCAGACTCTTACTAATGACAGTATGTCTGTTCTTTATTAGGCCATTTAACTGTTCTGAAGAGTTTTTAAAGAACACTGAGTGAACCTGTTTTTACAGGTGCAGAGAAAGTAGTGGGATGGGCGCTCTGTCATCATCTGATGCAGAATTCCCTACTTGAATCTGAAGCAAGGATTGTTTTATCTACTGAAAAGTATTGTCTGACATTGACCTTTAATATATTTTCTTTTGTTAGACTGGCTTACTGAATGGTAATTTTTATGGGATCCATACAGCATCAGTTATGGAATTGGTGTACTCCAAGCTATCCAGAATGAGTCTAAAAGCACAAAGAAATCGCTTAAGGTCAGAACTCAGCTCTACCTAATTTTACATCTGCAGTAGGCTATTTATTTTTCTGTAGATCTCAATTATACTGACACAATATTCAGGATGTTGCGACAGAAAATGATTTTGAAAAGAGGCTTTTGGGAGACGTTATTCCACCCAATGATATTGGAGTGACATTTGATGACATTGGGGCCCTTGAAAATGTCAAGGATACTCTGAAAGAATTGGTTATGCTGCCTTTGCAGAGGCCTGAACTTTTTTGCAAGGGTCAGCTAACTAAGGTTTGTAATTTCCAAACTTGTACTTGGATTTTTTTTCACTTGCACTGTTTTGCTTCACACATAGGTAGTGCAACTCATTTTTTTTTCTAAGAACATCTTGTTTGAAAGCACGCTGCTGAAGTACTCACTCATTGCTATCTCCCTCCTGTCGTAATTCACCAATTTGATAAGGTGTTGCCTTTTTTATTTGTTGTGTGTGTGTGTGAGGGGGTAGGGATCACGTGCGTGTCTTTCTTGTGGACATCTTTGGTTTTGTATGCAACTGCTTTCAGCTGTGGACAAGATCATTTATTTGCCTGGGGATTATGTCATTCACAGGCTGTATACTGCTTATTTTAAATTTTTAATTGCTTGTGGTTGTTGTTTTGTTTGGCATTTGTGTTAGGTGTTCTTATTGATGATGAGAACATGAGTATGCTTTTCTGTGAACTTATTACCTGCAGTTGTGGGGGAACGTAAACTTCTACAGAGTATTTTTGTCTAGGGCAGTGAACTGTTTTTTGTGTTGCTTAAAAGAGTTGTATTTGTGTTCTTCTTTAGCCTTGCAAGGGTATTTTATTATTTGGTCCTCCTGGTACTGGGAAGACGATGCTTGCGAAGGCTGTGGCCACTGAAGCTGGTGCCAACTTCATTAATATATCGATGTCGAGCATTACATCTAAGGTTAGCACAGATCGAATCAGCTCATTGTAACGGTTTCTGTCTCGATGTGACCTCTAACCTGGTGTTTATTTCATTGATTAGTGGTTTGGTGAGGGCGAGAAGTATGTAAAGGCTGTTTTCTCACTTGCCAGTAAAATTTCTCCTAGCGTTGTCTTTGTTGATGAAGTAAGTTTCTTGTGACATTTATTGTTATCTTCATCTTCTGGGTCATAGCCACCAAAGAAAAGAATCTCCATTTCGGTGCTTTATCGTATATACTCTGTTTGTACTTAGGTTGATAGTATGCTGGGACGAAGAGAAAATCCAGGAGAGCATGAAGCTATGCGTAAGATGAAAAATGAGTTCATGGTAAACTGGGATGGCTTACGGACCAAAGATAAAGAGCGAGTATTAGTCCTTGCAGCCACCAACAGACCTTTTGACCTTGATGAAGCTGTCATTCGAAGGCTGCCTCGTAGGTAAATTATCTTTGGGTGCCATTTTAAAGTATGTTAGTCTGACTCGTCATATTATTTGTGTACCCGCCTCAACACTGGATACTCATAAATGATTATGACAACCGAGCACTTCATTTTAGGGCCAAAAAATGTGTGCACTTTTTGTAGAGTAGCCTAGTCTAGTCTGACACTTGGACACGCAACTGTTTTGGGTCTGTGTAAATGGTATTGAGTAACATATGTTTTTATTAGCTAGCTTTGGTTTCTTCTGATCCATTTATAATTGAGAAGTATGTTAGTGTGATGTGTTATTCAGATTTTTCTGTGTACATTCTCCTTGCAGGCTGATGGTCAACTTACCTGATGCTCCAAATAGAGCAAAGATCCTTAAAGTGATATTGGCGAAAGAGGACTTGTCCCCTGATGTTGATTTTGATGCAATTGCCAATTTGACCGAGGGATACTCTGGAAGTGACCTTAAGGTCTGTATAGTGCTGACAACATTTACCCTTTGGATACAAAACGAAGAGGGAAGTGGAGGGGATGGGGATGGATCAAGGGAGATTTCCCTCCAAACCTTTCTAATGTTGGAGGGATTTTGATAGGCTTGTAGGAGGGAAAATGAACCCTTCCATTCCCTTTCCACTCCCTTGGCGTCCCCTCACTTTCCCTCTATCCAAAAAGAAGGGTTAGTATCTATCTAATGCTTTCGGTCTTATTAGGCAACTGTCTTTTACATAAATTCTTTCTATTTTCCTATGTTGCAGAACCTGTGTGTGGTTGCTGCACACTGTCCGATCCGAGAAATATTAGAAAAGGAGAAGAAGGTGAGTTTCCGATGATGCTTGAATATGAGAATCTATTTATTATACATTTATACGCCCTGTCTAGTAATTAATTTTCTGGTATCCTTTCCGGGTCGTCCATGGTTAAACTTCCCCTTGTGTCTTTTTTGTGAATTTGTGTTACTTGTGGGCATTATGTTTATAGCTCTTTCTTGTCACTTATCTTGCATGTTCATTCTCATGTGCGCCCCTTGATTACAGTGGCGGCCGTAGGAATTTCGTATAGGGAGGCACCCTACAAATTTGAACACATAATTTTCATCTTAAAAAAACATTTTCGAATTTTTTTTCCCAAAACTAATGTTGAAAGTAAAAATAATGAAAAATTAATTGGTTCGATTGATTTTTTTCTCTAATAAATAATGTTGTACTTTGGATTTTTCTCCAAAATACTTTAAATTTCAAATAAATTTACTATATAGGTATTGACAAATAATATTTCTTATTATAAGATATTCGGAGTATATTCAATGTTACTAATATGTTCAATAAACACAAGTGGTTCATTGGTTGACCGGGTGAGTTCTAAATTAGTGGGAAACATAACATGGAAAATAGAAAATAAATAACCCCTTCCCCTCATCATGTGACCGTTTGCCTAAAGTTTTTGTGATTAATAATAGCAGGTAGATGCTCGGGCTAAAAGCCCAAATAACCAAAAAAAACATTTAACAAAATTTCACAGTACTAGGATTCGAACCTGGTACCTCGACCAACTGAGCCATTATAGCTTGATGTGTATATTTGCTACAAATAAAATTTCTTCCTGGGATTTTGGGACCCCCCCAATCCGCCCCTGCTTGATTATTGTGCAAATCAAAACGAGATGTTGGTATCCCTTATTTGTCGTCTAGTGGCATTGGAAACATAATAATGGTGTGTATATATGGTTATGAGTTATGACTTTGGATTCTGGCCATTTTTCATTCTGTGGATGCGTTTTTTTCCCTTTTATGTCAACGTGCAGTTTATGAATTCGTACTGTAGTGCAGACAATTTGTGCTTATTGCAATTGCTGGTGTTTGATTGGCAGGAACATGCATCAGCGTTAGCAGAAGGCAGAACCCCTCCAGCATTGAGTGCCAGCGCTGATATCCGCCCTTTGAATATGGATGATTTCAAACATGCACACGAGCAGGTAAGACCACTTCCAAGACTTCTCAAAGGAGACAATCCCACAAATATTGTTTGCGAGACCATTCTGGTTACCAATCAAGCATTTAACTCAACCCTCCCCTCCTCCGCTGCCCCCCTTCATTTCAAAAATTCTCCATTCAAACAAACTCAATGTGGCTGACTTGATCGCTCTATTAATGCGTTTGATCTAACCTTCACTAATTATGTCTATCAATTTCTATCTGTTAGTCGAGAGAGCAATATTATTATCTAAACTAATCTTCGTGAGCACTATAATGACATGAATTGTTACAATATTGAATTAGGTGTGTGCCAGTGTCTCGTCCGAGTCGGTTAATATGACGGAACTTCAGCAGTGGAATGAACTGTATGGTGAAGGGGGATCACGGAGGAAGAGGCCTCTTAGCTATTTCATGTGAAACATTCTTCATGTAAGAGGGTTCTGTTCCCTTGTTTTAACCTCTAATCTCATCATAGCCATAGATCAGAAGCAAGGTGATACGGAATCGGGCCTTTTGCCTTGTAATTTTGTTCTATTCTTTTTCCCCATCTTGTATAACTGAGGTTGATATCAGGCAGAGATGTATCTTTTTCTTTGTTACGGTACGTAGAAGTTAAACAATCTTCCCGGTGTAAAAGGGTAACTCGAGTTTAGGCAACTGTAGATGTGACTGAGGATGAGAATCAAGGAAGATGATAACCTTTGCTTGTATAAATGCATCTTTTCGATATAGTTTGATCCTAAATTCACATCTCAACTTGTTTCCGCATTGTATCAAGGTGACGAGTACGACAGAGCGGGTTCTTTAATGTTCAATCATACTATGAATCTCAGGATTATTATTATTGTAACGAGTCTTCTTATTGGCACGTTCCAATCAAATCTCGATAACGAGGCAGGCACCAAAGCAGATCGAGTGCTCGCCATCTAATTGCTTGCCTGATTGATTGTATATATTTGTATTCATCACAAAATGTGGGGAGATAATTCTGTCTAGAAAGCGTCTCTAACGGCGGTATTTTTATTCTTTTTTCTTTATTTTAATATGGTAAGAAAACTAGGTTGATCGTCTACCAACCTATCTCATCCTTTTGAATGAACCGGTTTTCAACCCACCTCGAAAGAGTTGGACATGAATGTGTAACAGAAGCGATCAAGTCAGCAACCTTATTGGCTTCACGAAAGTAATGTTTAATTATCACTTCATCGAAAAGATGAAGATCCAGTCTCTAAAGGCGGTATGTTTGATCAATATCGTCTACTTCACAGTATGCTCACTGATATTACAATTATCTGATGTTGACGGAGTAATATTATATTTACAAGAATGCAAATCTGAGAGTAGAACAGTACAGTAGATCACTAAAATATTTGTATTATTTTAAACCTGATTAAACTAGAAATCCTCAATTCAAGCACATGGAGCATACTTGACTTTGTTTTTACAAATCAGTCCTGACTCCTGCCTGTTTATTATTATTATTAATATTGCTTCATATTTTGTCATAAACTATTACCTAGTTGCCAATTTGATATACTGTAGTGTAGTATGGACTATGGAGTATCAAAACTAATCAAAGCTGTAGTTGTTGAAACACGAGCGGGGCAGTCGACGAGGAGGATTGGCTACAAGGGCTGCAGTGCTAAGCATAAGATGGGCAAAGGCATTAGTAACCTGATCCAAATACTTGTATTATTGGTGATTGTGATTCTAGCAGTAAAGGGAAGTCCCATTCTTGTCAATTTCGGAGACTCCAATTCAGACACAGGAGGTGTATTAGCTGCCACTGGCCTTCCTATTGGATTACCCCATGGCATCACTTTTTTCCACAGGGGCACTGGTCGTCTCGGTGATGGCCGTCTTATAATTGATTTCTTCTGTATGTCTAATCTCCTCCTTTTAGACTCTGTTTGGCCAAATTTTTGCATATTTGAGAGATTTAACATGTTTGACCTACCAATATGCTATTTACAATGTTTGGTTAATGACATATTGAAATAGTATATTGGGGTCCAATATGCTATTTTACAATACCCTCTTAATAAAATACTAACATTTCTTTTATATATTTAATAAATAATTTCTTCATGTTCTTATACGTCATTTTACAAATATTCTAGACAATCTGCTAATCTAAACTGCCAATTACCAAACACATCTAAAATAATTCTGCCAAATCATTCTGCTAGTCAAATCTGTTTTTTAAATCTGCTTCTGTCAATGTTAATCCGTTGTTTGGTGCAAACAGGGTCTTATTCTTTTTTGTCCTTGAATTTCCAATTTTACTGCTATATAATACAGGGTCTCTCTCTTGCAGGTGAACATTTGAAGCTGAAGTATCTAAGCCCTTATTTGGATTCTCTGGCCCCAAATTTTAGGGATGGAGTTAACTTTGGTATCAGTGGTGCCACCCTCCTTCCCAAATTTGTTCCCTTTGCACTGGATATTCAAGTTAGACAGTTCATTCGCTTTAGGAATCGCTCTCTTGAGCTCGTCTCACAAGGTATCCTCCTTTTCCTATCTCGTTCACGTAACTGAAGAAAAACATTATTTCTTGTCATCCTTTACACACTTACCTTTTCATCAAGGGTCAAAGGACCTTATAGATGAAGACGGGCTTCGTAGCGCACTCTATACGATTGACATTGGACAAAACGATCTTCTTACGGCTCTCTATGCATCAAACCTAACCTATGATCCAGTCGCGCTGAAGATCCCTTCCTTCCTTGAAGAAATCAGATTAGCTGTGCAGGTTGGTTTTTCCACAAGTATACTCTGCACAAAACAGCCTGTTGTTAATTCAATTTCTTAGAGGATTGGAACCTATGTTACTCTGATTCGGTTTGAAGGGACGGACACGGATACGTATCCAAATATAGACACGGCTATTTTATGAAAAAGTTCAATTTTTTGGTCTAAAATGGAGTGTACGAGTGTCATACCAATATCCAAGGATCGAGTATCGGACATGGGTACGTGAGGTCAAATGAAGTGTCGAAGTAACATAGATTGGAACAGTATACAAATAAACATATTTTTTATCAAGATTAGCACTAACTATGCAGACGCTGTACCAAAGCGGTGGGCGGAGATTCTGGGTGCACAACACAGGGCCATTAGGGTGCCAACCCAAAGAACTGGCTCTGCATCCACATAAAAGCAGCGACCTTGATCGTTCTGGATGCCTGAGTCTGCACAATAAGGTAGCAAAAACCTTTAATAAGGGGCTTCGCGCACTTACTGAAGAGCTAAGGTCAGTGTATACGGATGCTGTGATTGTTTATGTGGACGTGTATTCCATCAAGTACAGCTTGTCTGCCCATCCTCAGAAATATGGTAAACCTCAGTCCGATGTTTCCTTTAAGTAGCCATCGTCTTTGATCTCGACAGTTAAATGTAAGAAGGTGCATTTTGTTATAGGGTTTAAGAATCCGTTTGCAGCATGCTGCGGTCGTGGGGAACCGTACAGATACGACAGGAATGCGACATGTGGGCAGCCAGGGTATACTATCTGCAACAATGTGTCACAGTCCATAGTGTGGGATGGAGTTCATTACACTGAAGCTGCAAACAATGTCGTCGCATCCAAGATCTTTTCAGGACATTATTCGACACCCAGTGTCAAACTCGAGCAGTTTTGGAATTCCTGATTTACACTGAAGCTGCAAACAATACCCACGCTATCTCTTCCGTTATTAACCTGCGTCTTTTTAGACAAATAAATTCGGACATCTTCTTCTTTGATGTAAAATGAGATGTAAGGATAACTCCGATGAACCAGAGTCATGAGTAGTTTAAGCACCACTGCCTACAATATATGTTCAGCAAACAAGTATTTTTCAGGCTGACTCGCGAGAAAATTGAACCAAAACCTCACTAAAACCGTTCATGGCTATTATGCAAATAAATCCGGATTTGGGGAAGTCAGAATCCAAAGTTGAAATAGTTCACGTTCTGCTCAGGTTAGGCTGGACCCTGGAGTAAAAGACAATAAATGCAAACTTAGGCTAACTTAGCAAAAATTGATAAATATTCTTATCTTGATATCTTCTGTACAGATTCAAGTGACTGTAACCAAACAAATAATCAAATATGCAAACTTAGGCTACCCTACTCATGTTCCCTTTTCGCATTCAGACTTGTCATTGGCATTTCTCAGTAGCCGGAAATTTGATTTACTTGTAATGCAAGCGTGTTACAAAGAAATGCTCTATTCATGGGTTCGTCACTTCTCCTAAGTCGGATAAAATTGTCTGCATCTCTTGAAAGTAAGGCCAGCTAATGTTGCTCTTTTCGGCATGCTTGCTTTCCCGCTACATAAACATGAGGATGGCAGTCAGTTTACTTTTAATAAGCTCAACAGTCATAGTTTAGACTTTAAACCAAACACATTTTGGGTAGAATCAGGAGCATCTGCTCCTGAATTGGGGAAAACAATAAATGCAATGAACACTGAACATTTCTGCTTCAATCTGCCATCATGCTACCAAATCAATGCTGTGACACTGAACGGCGTCTACTGTGAAGTAATTGTGCGCCTTTGTGCGCCACTTGCATGTGATTGCATGAAAAACCAAGTAATCGTCATAAGGTTCCTCAATAGTAGACCTAACTATTGCTTCAAAATATGTTCTGGATGTTTCTTTTCCAAAAATAAGACATGACGATGCGTATAGAAGGCAATTTTGCCTTCCCAAAAGCACGATCTGACAAAAAAAACCAACTATCTTGCAAAAATAAACAGAGGTATCAAAACTGACCTCATATTTTTGAACTAGAGACGTCCATAATGATTTGCACTGCCCAGGAGTCCGATTGAAACCATCAGCCAATAGGCTTGATGATATCTCCTCCCAGAGTGCCATTCGTCTTCTTGCTACTTTGAATCTATCGTCTAACTCTCCACGCAGTGTAATCAGCCTTTTCACCTCTTCCGATTTCCATCTATTGCGTTTCTTAGACGGAGAACCTGCTATTTCATCAGATTCATCCTCGCTGGATTCTCCACCTGTCATTTTGTCTAGCAAATCCGACCCAGAACTCTTTGTCTCCGTCTCACTTGTAGCCAATGATGTTGACCCAAAAAATGACTTCCAGGTATCACTTGAATTTTCATTTTTTTTAGAACTCCCTGCTATATTAGATGCAGATGCATCATCGTCCTCCTTGGTAAGTAATCCATCAAACACACCAACATCTGCATGAAAGAATATTCGAGGTGGATAAAGGAACTGTAGGGTGATATCTAGAGTTTTTCACTAAAAGCTTCAACTCAAGTTGGGTAGATTAAAAACAAAAGTTGAGAACAAAATGAAACGGAGTATTTCAGAACATTTATTAACTGTAGAAAGGAGGGAACGGAGAGGCTGCGGATCAATTGAATTGTTTGATGGGGACAGAAAAATCAAGATCTTGTTTTTCTTCCCTAAACGAACCAACCTTCCTCCGTCTCTCCCCCTTCCTTTCCGTAAGTGTTCTCAGTCACTTCACTTCCCTACGGTCCCAAACATCCCATCCTTACAATAAAGAGTTACCAAAGAAAGTTATCACTTTATTAATATAAAAAATAAGGCCACTAATTCCTGGATTTTCGCATTATTAATATGAAGAGATTTTTACTTCTTTGATTATGCATAACCAAACCAATGAACTTAACATGTGTGTGATTTGAGACAAAGACGAGAACAGCGAGGGGACTAGAAAAAAACCTTTAAAATCCTGCTGTGCGGTGCTATTCTTTGAAATAATTCCATTATCTTCCTCGCTTACCACGTTGTCAGTTTTTTTCCTTTTATATTGTCCTTCAACTGTCTTCCTCAGTGCAGATATACGAAATCCAACATGAGATTTTCCGGACAGTCGCTCATTGACCTCATCAGAAAGAACTGCAGTCGGATTCTCGGTTGCAATAGCTATTATTTCAGGTCGTTTTCCACTGTATTTTCTCACTACTTTCCTTAGTACCTCAGAGACCGTACGCTCCATATGTGAAAGAGGAGAATTTATAGGACAGCTTGACAGTGAAGCATGGGCAGCTTTGTGCAGCGCATCTAAAAGTTTTCCTTTATCAAGCCATAAGCATCTTGTGGTTATTCTTATTTTCCCTTTCAAGCATTTCTCAGTAGAGTCCTCTACCGCAACAGGGCGTAAAATTTCCATGCTTCAACACACAATTAAAAGCTTACAGTTAGGGAGCAACAGAAGTGAACAAGAAGTTTTAAAAACTGCTCTCTCCATCTCATTTATATTGTTCCAATTTGACACTAATGGTCAGCTAATATTGACTAGGGCCGTTAATTTCCTTCAACAATATATAAAGTTAAAATATAAAAATATAGTTGAAATACTACAACATTACCCCAGTGCCTCAATGCCTCCCGGAAATTGTGAGATAGGGGGTCGGATGTATGCAGCCGTCCCCTTGTTTTAGCTACAAGGAGAGGTTGTTTCCAAATGACCCAAGATAAATTTGAAATTAACAAAGAAAATTGCGATGTGTATATTGTGACAAAATATTATTCAAAGTTCAATCATTTAACCACCAAAGTCAAATGGGAACAATATAAATGTGATGGAAGAAGTAAATGCTATCTGTTTTTTCCTCTCCAGTTCTACCTGATTACAATTATACCATCGGATGCAATTTTCATCCTTTCATCAATACAAAGTTCAGCAGAGGTACCAAATGCTTTATCACCATCGTTATACATTAACTGCATTCAGAAGATCCTTTTTATAAGTTTCCAGGATGAAAAATGCCACAACAACTAATGCACTTGTTACCTGCAAATTTTCTTTGCCCAAAGAAATAAAACCGTTTGACAGAACTCTCCTGTTCCTCAAATGAGACACTCCTAGCATTTCCCCATTCTTTATCACCTGAAAAAAGTTCACCAAGTTATCAAACTTATATATGACAATATGGCATGACATAACAGCTCCTTTTATTATTCCGCAAGTTAAATATTTACTACAGAAGATAGCTAAAAACCATGTTGGGTAGGTTGAGATCGGACATATTTAAATTGTCAGAACGGTAAAAGCTACACATCTAAATTTAACCTTGTGCCCCTAGTTGCATCTAAACTTACAGTTGTGTGATGAATACCGGTTGATTTTCCCAGCACTTCATGTTCTTTTAAGAACAACAGCTCACCGTGAACAGGCAAAAAATGTTGTGGCTTAACGATCTTCAGTACTTCAGCCTTCAAAGACAAAATTTAAACAAAAATAAATTCTGATGAAAAGAAAAAACCTGAAAGCTTCTTTTTGACAACTGAAAGCGTTTTTAAGACTGCCTACAATTGCTTTTAGCCAGACAATGGATTGGTATGGATTTAGCCATTCCAATGTTTGGTTGGAGCATTTTTGAATGGAGTTAAATACCCGATGGATTATAACTCCATTCCAACCCCTTGGAATCTCATACCCACCTCTCCCCCCCAAGTTTCCAACTCCATTCCACCCAACACATTATTATTCTCATTCTCGGATTGAACCAAGCAACTTTAAACATGTATGGGGTTCTAACTCCATACCTCCTTGGAGTTAGAATCCATTCCATTCCATTCCTAATGTTTGAACCAGACGACCTAAGTTTTATAAATAACAGTGTCTGATTACAAAAGTTTAGGGTAAACTAGCATTTCATCATCCACAACATAAACAAATCTAAAGTCGCCTAATATTAGTCAGAAAGAAATTTGTCTGACAAAGCACCTTAACCGAAAAAACTTACTAGCTCTTCACGGTAACCATGACCAGAAGTGTGTAGCAGCTCATTTTTACCCATGATTAATGTTGATCCAAGTTCTGCTATACGGTTAAACATTTTCATGCACCGAGTTTCATTCCCTGGTATGACCTGCATTTACCCATATCACATGAAAAAGGAAATATCTTAGTACTCATCCGGAACTGAAAAAAAAAACTAAAATTTGACTATAATGCTTATTAAAACTAACATATATTATTAAATATTAAAGCAGCACAGGAGACTAGTAGGTGTCCCAGCCAATGTCTTTACAATGAACCCGAATATAAGGAATAAGCATGATTGGAAATCCTCTTAAAGCATCCAAGGCCTTTGCTAATAAAAGAAACTAAATAAACAGATCTCGACAAGATTGAAATATTATGTCATTTTCAGTAGATAGATGTTCATCCATTACCTTCGCGGAGTATAGTATAACATCTTCCTTGCTTAATTTGAGTGAATGGCTGCTCCCAAAGGACGCAAGATTAAGAGCAGCACGTGGTTCTGCCTGACACAGTAGCAAACATATATTATTCGCTAGAGAGAAAGGTATGAAAATGAAATCCAATTGAACTATTAAATGCCAAGAGGCAATGAACCCTAGTGGAAATATCATTTGCAAACCTACTTGAGAGCCTGTCGTTACAATCAGCAAGTCTTTTGGAGCATAGCCATCAATATCTTCCACCTTAACCTGATTAATAAAATTTAACCTTTCTGGCATGAATTGTCATATTAAATCATAAAAAAGTTGTTAGGGTAATTGAACAGTGAGGCATAACTAAAATAAGCAACAATGAAGAGGTTTCCTTTACACCCAAACTCTAATGGTGTCTAAGCAAATGGTTAATGACAAGGGGGCGGGCTTTTTTGCTTGTCACTATTTCGATTTTTTTCAAGGAGGGAAGAGGAGGAAGAGGTCGAAATAGTATCCCCCTTGTTTTTTAAGAGTAGTCCTTCAGCAATTGTTGAACTGAATAACATGAGAGGGACAATTGTCCCTTTCAAAAGAACAATTATATTATCATACCAAAGTAGACGGATCAATAGGTGCCTTTCCATCCTTCCATGCAGCTTCCAAATATGTCCTCAAAGACATTCCGACAAAAACCTATCAGGACTCACAAAACATAGAAAATCAGAAAATGTTGATGCAATTATGTATCTCAAAGGGGATTCCTAGAATAGAGACACAAATGGACAACAGGTCTTCCATGATATAAATAAAAGATGCTTACCAATTTTCTACCAGTAGCATCAGCTGCTGCTTTCACACTCCCGAGTCGGTGAATGTTTGAAGCAAATTGAGTTGTAATCACCCGACCTTTAGCAGCTGAAATCTGCCTGAGCAGTGCATCTGCTACCACACTTTCACTAATTGTCCTTCCAGGTGACAGTACATTTGTTGAGTCGCTCATCATCTACATTGATGCAAGTTGTGTGACACTAGTTTAGACAAATAATTGTTTGTAGACACTATGTAGAAGTAGCTTCTAAGTACACAATCTACAACAACTACCTGTTACAATTTTTTGTCCAAAAATACGTTTTAGACTTTGTTAATGTCAGATGGTACCAAGTAACAGCTCTTGCAGTCTTGCTTCATTGCTTCAACTATTTACATATCTAATGGAGCCAAAGATTAATTGTTCTTTGGCATTCAAAGTATGACGGAGTAAAGCATGATTCACATTACACTAAGATTGTGCATTCTAAAAGCAGTTTTCATTGTGACGGGGTCATCTCGAAATAACCTCTTGCCCAACCTTAGAAGTTAGTTTCCGGCAAGCACAAAAAAAATGACTAATGCGCAAATGACAACGCAAACTGACAACACCAACAGCTTTATACTACTCCCTCCATACATCAATGATCTTCCCACTTCTTTAATATATGTGAGGAGTATTTTTTTGAATGGGGAAGATCATTAGAGTGTGGAGGGAGTAGTAATCTAGTAGGCATAGTATCTGTTACCAAACAAACTTTGTGGAGAAAAATTCCCTTCAAAGGATAATGCATCAAAAGAACTTACTAAGGTAACTCCTTCCTTTGACAACTCCTCCAATGCTACACGATCGAAAACTTTGCCATCCACGGGTGACTCGTCAATCTGTAGAGTGATTTGTTCTTATGCAACATTGCAGAATCCCATGCTACTTTATTTAACATGACAGTCAAAGGTTTAACTAATATGGAAAGAGTGTGATAAAAACGTGTTACCTTCCAGTCACCAGTGTGAAAAATTGTGCCATCAGCGCAGCGCATAACTAATCCACAGCAATCAGGTATGGAATGAGTAACCCTTATGGGCTCTATTTCAAATGGCCCAGCCGAAAACCTGTTTCTGGTTCTAAAAACCTTCAGTCTAGATGGAACAAAGATACCAAATTCTTTGAGACGTTTTTTGATCAGCTGCTCGAAGACAAAAGAGAAGATACATTTTTTTCATCAAAAACACAATAATTTATGTAAGCAAGACAAAAAAAAAGTTTGGAAATGATAAGACAAGAGCTCGAGAGGATTCATAAGATTTTATTTCCAGGCAAATAAATATATGGTGCTACATACCTCCAGAGTGAAAGACGATGCAAATATTGGTGTCTTTGGATCAAGAGCAGGAATGACCTACAAACAAGCACATATTCAGAGAGTGTGCTATCAACAATAGAGTTATAGTTGGTTACAAATAAAAACACGTAACAAAAAGAGATGAGCCATAACAGTTGCTAGGCTAGCAGCTTGGGACTCTTTTTTTCTAACAGAGACTCAAATTTAACTTCCAGGAACAGAAAGAAACTTTACCCAAGGCAACGCACCAATGTGGTCTTCATGCCCATGCGTTATAATTACAGCTTCTATTTTGTGGCTCCATCGTTTAATAAAAGTGGTATCTGGGACGATCTTCTGAACACCAAACTCATCAAAACTGTACGAGAGATGACAAGACTCATCAATATTTACAACTAGTATCCTCAACAGGAGAAGGTGTCAGGAGGATAAACTTACTCTGGAAACATGATACCAGCATCAATGAGGATATAACGATCATAATTACCAACAAGCATGCAGTTCATTCCTATTTCACCCAAACCACCAATTGGTAGAACACGTAATGGTGGGCCGGTGGAGCCTTCATAAAACTGCTCTAGTTTCCGTTTCACGGAATCTTCCATGCTTTTGCTAGCACCCTCTAGTCTCCCTGATCTTCTGCGTGGAACTTTTGATGTGCTTGTACCTTAAAGTAGACCAAATAGATGAATTTATTCTAAGGAAAGAACAAGGCAATGGTGCGAAGTAATAGAATGGAGAATGTCTAATACAAACCTAAGTAGTTCAATAAACTGAGATCTTTTAACACAAGGATATTGATAAACTAATCTTTAAACTAAATTAACTTGTAACAGCAGAAACACGTGACTTTGCCAAGCCAAATGCACTTAAAAAACAAAAGAAATACACAAAATTCTTACTCAATGCAGATTATTGATCAGAGGCATAAAAATAAACCTAAGTTGATGTACAACAAGTAACTGAGCATTGCTTCATACAAAAAAGATACTTGGAGAAAACTGTTCATATTAAAGCAAACATCAACAATCTTAACAATCTAATTCAGATTCAGGAAAAGTTGCCCTGATTGTTAGTTACTGAGGACATTTCTAACCAAGAGCCTAAACAGAAACTACCTCTCATAAATCATGACAGGGTTACAGTTCCACACATATGGAACACCAACCACCACATCAAACCAATCGAGAGTCGAGAGCCATTATTGTTAATAGCGATATTTTTTAGAAAATGCATCCCTATAGCGATGACGATGAGGTCTTAACCTGATGGCTACGATTGAGGGACACTGCACCCTATGTTGTGGATGTGCCCTCACGTCAACCAACCCCAGTACCCCACACCCCTTACTGACCTCATGCCTCCTTCCACAAAGAAAACACAGAATGCTGCAATTCAACACACAAGTTTACACCTTGTAAATTCCTCATTCACATATACCGCCTCCCTCGAAACAAAACAAAACCAATCTAAATTCAAGTCAGTACCCACCTAATCACATTTTCCTGAGCAATTTTACATACAAATTCACACCCTTGTACACGTAACCCTAGCTCCAGCGGTTGAAGTACAAAGGTTAGCAATGTCCGTCATCACAGAAATCTTGATAACTACAAATCCTAGTTCCGCCACTGGGTAGCTCACTCTGAAATTAACACTACTCCTAAGTCTTAACAATTAACATTCTACATAAAATGGCCACAAAATATGGAGTAGAGTTACTAATAAAACAAATCAATAAAACTGAAACACAGCATAAGATTAAGATACATTATAACAGTAAAACAAAAAAAGACGTATTTTGACGGTACGTTTTTTACTCAATTCAGTACTGGTAAAATAAATTAGAAACAAAGAAATAAAAAAGAAGATACCAGCGGCAGAGGAAGAAGGAGCAAGTGAGCAAGAAATGTAAGGGTTAAAACGATTGGGACGATAAGAAAGAGTACAAGGGCATATGGATATACTAGTTAAAGCTGCCATTTTGTTTTGATATATGATTAAAATAGCTGAATTATGTATACTAAATTGGTACAAAAATGGAGTTTAATTCGTAATGAAAGAAGAAGATAACATGAATCTCCTTGTTTGAAGAAGAAGGAGAGGGGAGATAGTAGAGAGGGGTTTGAGGAAAATACAGGGTTTAGAAATGAAGGAGATTTTTTTAAACAAACTTGGAATAATATCTGCTACTCATACTCGTCTTATCGCTTTGCCTTTCTACTTCAATTTCATAACACTACCTCCTTCCACATAACATACACCATGTTTAATCCTTTTTTTCGACGAATTTAACTTAAGTGAACTTAACTAAGGGTCTGTTTTTTCGGTTGAAACGAGCTTAATTGAACTAAATTGGGTCGAACTAGGATGAAGTGAATTTAGTTGAATTAAAAGTAATTTTGTGAAAAGATTAACCGATCATAATTGATTGAACGTAAATAAAACTTAATTGAATACGGTCAAGCAAAATTGAAATGAGTTGAAATTGAGTCAGAAAGAACATAACCTAAATTTGAAAAACTTAAAGAACTGAATTAAGGAACACAAATTCTCATTGAAAACGGGCATTATTGGTTACAAGCTGAAGATGGACCGTGCGTCTTTCCATCTATCTTGAGGTGATCTCTTTTTCCACCTGTCCTCTCACTTGCTTTATTTTGGGAAGTTTATTGGGTTCAGCACAAACAAAACTCTTTGATTCAAGAATTGAACTGAACTGAATTGAATTGAGCTGAAATAGCTTGACATAAAATAAATCGTATTATATTTATAGTTTTGAAGTAAATTGAATTGAAAAGATTAGGGACCTCGACTCAAAAACACAAATTCTTATTTGCAACGGCACTATTCATGTGGTCCCCTTTCTCCACTAACTCATTTTGTATCCATTTTATCTCACAAAATATCCGTCACAAAAGGTGACTCGTCTTAAGAAAAACGGACTGAACAAACATACAATAAGGAAATTAGTTATGTGGGAGTATTTTGTATGATGTACTCCTACCTCTCTAAAGAATTATAATGGTTCATCAAACATGTTATTGAAATTTAAACTTAATTCAAATGTTTTATGATATGAAATTATTTTTTAGTTGTCAAATATTACCTAAAATAGTTTATATTGCAATCGTATATAAATTTATGCTATGCTACATTGCTACTTGGACACTTCATATGATGTCGTAAATGTATCTTAGACAACAACGACAATATAAGTGTAGAGCTCATACTTGTCACTTCCAAATCCGACTCTTCTCAGCCTCTTCTCCTATCGGAAGTCGTAACTGACACAATTACCAAACACCGTCAAACAAGCTCTTATACTGCCCCAGTGGCGCCTCGCCATGCAAGATGAGTTCGACGCTCTCACTCGTAACAACACGTGGACACTAGTACCACGAACCCAAGCACGGAATATTGTTGGGTGCAAGTAGGTCTTTCGCAACAAATTTAATCCCGACGGCTCACTAAAACAACATAAAGCCCGCCTCGTTGCGAGAGGCTTTCACCAACGCCCAGGAATTGACTACAACGAAACCTTCAGTCCAGTTATCAAACCAACCACCGTTCGCCTAATTCTCTCTCTTGCAACCTCCCAACAATGGCCCCTCCGTCAGCTTGATGTCAACAACGCATTCCTCCAAGGTACCCTTAACGAAAACGTATACATGAACCAACCTCCTGGTTTTGCGAATCAACATCAACCTGACTTTGTGTGCAAACTCAACAAAGCCATCTATGGGCCCAAACAAGCCCCAAGAGCATGGTACACCGAACTGAAAACCTACCTCACCTCAATTGGATTCAAACAATCTGTTTCGGATCCCTCCCTATTCACCTTTCAGTCCACCAAACTAACAATATACATGCTTATATACGTGGATGACATCATCATCACCGGACCCAGCCCCACCAATCTCCAAACGTTTATCACACAAATCTCCAATCAATTCTCCCTAAAAGACTTAGGCCCACTCTCCTACTTTCTGGGAATCGAAGTCACACCAAACAACCAAGGCATACACCTAAGTCAAGCTAAATACACACTTGACCTACTAACCAAATACAAGATGTCTGATGCCAAACCCAATACGACACCAATGGCAACATCCCCACCCCTAATTCGGGAAGATCAACACCCAATTCATGATCAATCCGATTACCGAGCCATTGTTGGCAGCCTTCAGTATCTCTCTCTCACGAGACCAGATATAGCCTTCCCAGTAAATCGGCTTGCACAATTCCTTCATCACCCCACCTCCACTCAATGGACAGCTCTCAAACGACTACTCCGGTACTTACAAGGCACCCTCAACCATGGCATACAACTATACAGAAACACACCTCTTTGTCTTCACGCTTACTGCGACGCTGACTTCGGCGGTGACAAAGACACCTACCTCTCACCTACCTTGGCCGCAACCTGTTAGGAATTTAGACCTCATTATACTCTCTAATGATATTAAAATTATAAGCTAATTTCATAAGGTGGTCTAAATAATACATGCATGCAAAAATTAATAAGAAGAAATTTTCTTACATTGGTAAGATGGCATTTTTGACACTACAAATGTCTCCTACCTTTGTAGTTCTTGAGCTATAATAGTGTAGGATGATCCTCTATAACCCAAGTCACCAAAATAGGTGACCTCTCCTTTGGTTGCACCCAAGACTAGCCCAAAAACACTAAGTATATTAACTAGATATAGTTTAGTGTAAACCTTGTTTTTTTATATTACAAATATTATTACTTTGATAATATAAGAAATATATTAATTTTTGTGAACTTATTTTGATGAAGATTGATCAAATTTTAATCAATTTTAGAGGTTGAAGATGAAGATCTTAAGTCTTCTTTTTTTCCTCTTAAATGGCTTAACAACAAGTATGTATTTTGAGGATTTTGATTCTCTAGATTTTTCCACTTAGAACAAGTGGAATCGTAGCCTATTTATAGGCCATCAGATGTAAACAAATGAGCTTATAATACTCATAAACATGAGTGGAAGACAAAGACCTATTATGGTCACATTATCTCCATATTCTCGATTTACATATAGTATTCCGGGTCGTATTTCGTCTTTCGACATTTGTCCTTCAAATGCTTATAAGTCGTTTATTTTATTATCATATATAATAAAAAATATTTATCTGATTATTTAACACTTAAATAATACAAAGTATTAAATAAAATACACTTAACATTTAAGTGTCATTTTATCACTTTCAACATAAAATGAGTCTTATAAAACCCGTTTGGCTAATTTTACAACTTCTTGTAACATTAATTCGCTAATTACCTCCACCTCATAAATAATACAAACTACGTATATATTTAGTAAATTAACTATTAATTACTAAATATCGTATTAGATTTATTATTCAATTATCATATAACCGAATAATAAAATCCTATGGCCTGAGTACTTTACTCTTCATCAAACATTAAATTCACTTGACTAATAAAAGTCAACCTAAACAAGGAATTAATTAACTTGTATCTTATACAAATAATTAATTTTTCCATTTGGGCATCATCCTATAGGTGTGACCTAAAGGGATCAACTGGTCACCGCCGTCATACGACAGTAATGTCAAATTCTAGTCAGCCAATCATTACCGATTAACGTTGACCAGCTGACAAACATATAAAATATAAATCCCTCATATTCCTTGTACGAGATTTATTATGTAGAAGCATTATTGTGGAGGACACTACTCCAACACAACCCTATAGCCTGGTCCTCTAAAAAGCAAAAAGGCATCGCCCTCTCCACCACCGAAGCCGAGTTCCGCGCCATTGCATCTGTCACAACAGAAACAATATGGCTACGCAACCTCCTGTCTGAACTCAACATTCACATCACAAAACCACCAGCAATTTTATGTGACAACATATCTGCCACACTCTATGCAAAAAACCCAGTCTTTCACTCCCGCATGAAACACATGGCCCTCTCCTTCCACTATGTCAAGCAACAACTAGAACTTGGTCAAATACGCATCTCCCACATCGCAAGCAAGGATCAACTCGCTGACATCCTCACAAAACCGCTTCACAAACCACAATTCATTGAGCTACGAGACAAGCTTGGCCTCATTGACCGATCGTCCATCTTGAGGGGGAGTGTTAACAATATTCAAGGCCCAAAGCCCAAGCAAAGCAAATTCTCTCAACCAGAGAATGCAATCAACGAAAATCAAGCCAAAGAATAATATATCTCCTATATTAGTCAAGGATTTTCTTTTTAGCATATATCTTGTAATTAGCCTTATTTACATATTTTCCATCCTTCTTTAAAGCTGTACAAAGTCTTATATAAACCATGTAATATCATTGTGAATATTAAAAAGCTTTTCAATTCTGCCAAAACACCTATTACTACCAATCTTATATCCACATCTTTATAACCTTATTTCAGAACATGACCCATCTCTCAAACTTTGAGTTATAACAAATCTAGCACTTGGACAAGTATCTGTATCAACACACCCTCGAGTCAGAGTGGTACTTGAAATTAACTTCTTTATTCTACATACTGTAAATTAACTCGCATTTTATATATATCAACAAAAAAACACTCCCCTTGGATTTTATTCTTATGAATGGTAGGAGGTCTACTTTAGACTTGGATACACATGTACATGGTCTACACAACTACACATACAACATACTAGTATACTACATGGATAACAAGACATGACTCAGGACTGTGCTTGTGTTGCTTGAAGTTGACCTGCATACTGTAAATTCCAAAGCACATCATCAAAGGATGGACGTGTCGATGATTCTTGAGAAACGCATTTGCTGGCTATTGAGATTGCAGTTGTCACTGACTCCTTCGCACAAGTTGACTGGACAATCGGGTCAAGAAGCTGTCTTTGCCCTTCTTCGCTGCCAAGTAATGCCTGTGGAGCTCAAAATGTCGAATGCTAGGCGTCAAGAACAATCAAGAACTAAGGCTGCTAATGTACATTACACTCTGGTTATTAACTATGAACGAGTCGAGTTTGGGCATGTTTTGAGAAAATACCAGGTCATCAGTATCTCTTTACTAACTGGGATTGAAGTTTTCAGGTTCATTAAACTGGTTACATTTATTGTGTGATGCAGAGCTGCAACTCGATGATGCAATATATATGAAAACTATAACTTTATGCTTCTAACTTATGGGGAATGCTGTGTGCGGTGATAGATGAACCGTCTCAACCAAAACCTTAAGAGGATGGTTGAGACCCAACTATTATTAATATTCCTAATACGCTCCCTCACTCAAATGCCCATTGGGCTTGAAAAGTGGTTAGTTTGCGCACAGGCTCCCCATACCGTGTGCGGGTTTCCACTTCGTGGTTTTTGAGGGGTTTTGAGGTTGCCAGGATTCGAACCCGTGACCTTCGGTCACACTGGCTCTGATACCACGATAGATGAACCGTCTCAACCAAAACCTTAAGGTGATGGTTGAGGCCCAACTATTATTAATATTCCTAATATGCGGGAGCCCCTAACGCACCAAGGTAATGCCGTTGTGCAGTTAGGTATGAGTGCCCAAAACCAGGTAGGTATAAGGGCTTACCACTTCATTTAGGAGCGTGATTGTCTTCTTGGCCGATACTGAAGGACCAATGAGAGCTTCAAGTAGTATAAATCCAAAGCTATAAATATCATCTTCAATAACCTTCATTTGCCTGCAACACATTACAACAAATAATTAGTGGCTAGCAATGAAGTCGCTCAAACCTAAGAAGCCTCTTCAGCAGTTGTCGTACCATGCTTTCGAATGATCTCCTTTTACCTGGATATACCAGAACACAAGTCAATCAGGCCATAAATCCAGCAGGCACTTGACAAATGCAGTAATCATCAAAAGAATCTCACCCCGGTTTTCTCATCATCGTAGACGATAGACAGTCCATAATCACTTAATTTCGCTCTTTGATGTTCATCAAGCAAAATATTGTTCGTCTTCAATCGATTATTGAAGAAACCTGGAATAACTCCTGTGTGAAGGAACTGTACAGCTTTGGCTATGTCTATCAGAATTACCAACCTCTGTGTCCATGTTAGCACTGTACGTTTACCGTTATCTGAAACCACACAAACACTTGTATCAGACAATCATACATGTCAGACCGTCTCTTACAAGAGTCAGCTGAAAGAATGTTTCCATATCACAGAAAATTATGTTTTTCTCTTTTCAGACTAACCAGACAGGTGATCGCGTAGATTTCCATGAGGCACATACTCATAGACAAGATAGACCTTGTTTCCGCTAGACTCAGGCTTGGCTCCATTATCGATGCAGTGACCTAGAAGACAGACTAAATGTGGGTGCCGCAACTTTGCCAAGAGGTCCAGCCGGAGCTTGAGATTTCGAATTGTGTACTTGTTTGACAGCGATAGGCACCTTATCGCCACTGTAGTACCATTTTGTAATCTTCCTCTATACATCTGAAATAAATGAGGCAACTAGCTTTAGGTATAAGGCAGTACAACATCGGTATCAAAATGATCAAAGACTCGCTTCTTATGGAGGGCAAGTATACTGGCAAATGGGTAATATGAGTCGGGTTTGAGTAAAGTCAGATAGGAATATAGGATTGAGTCTAATATATGCACTTCGGCTAAGCTGGAGCTGGTCATTTTGGAGTTAGGTCTGTTAAGGTTTTGGTTGGGATGGTTCATCTATCATGGTATAAGAGCCAGTGTGACCGAAGGGGTTCAAATCCTGGCAACCTCAAAAACCCCTCAAAAGCCATGAAGTGGAAACCCAGCACACGGTATGTGGAAGCCTGTGCAAACTAACCACTCTTCAAGCCCAATGTGCATTTGAGTGAGGGAGCGTATTAGGAATATTAATAATAGTTGGGCCTCAACCATCACCGTTTTGGTTGAGATGGTTCATCTATCTGAGTATGTATCAGCTCAGAATGGGTCATTTCCAATTCAGCCGTTACAGGTAGTTTTACCATTTTTGAGGGCGAGGGGGTTCCTTGAGTTCATAAAAGAAAGAGATTGTTTCCGGAAATTTGCATAAAAAATTGCAGACAATACATTAGCACAGAACTTCCGGAATATAAAACCAGATACAATTTCAGAGTCCACAGATTAGATATTCCAAAATACCTTGCCCTTGGAACCTTCTCCCACGAGGGCAGATAACTCAAAGTTCTTTGTGGCTTCTTTCAGCTCTTCCAGGGAAAATTTTCGACACATTGGGAGTCCTTGGGTGCCAGTTTTTGCTGCTTCAGATATGTACCCTGACAAACATAAACCCGAATGAACCAAATGTGAACATTTTCAAGTATCAAAATCAGAATTTAGTTAACAAATCTATCAAATGAATATAAATAGATAAATAAACTTACTGGCATTTGCTAAAATTTCGGAAGTGACCCCTGTCACAGTGCTTTCCTGAACTTGCTTCTGCAACAAGCTTTGCTCTTGGCAGCCCCTCGGACCATATCTTCTACATATCAACAAAAAT
This sequence comes from Silene conica, assembly GCA_029255685.2. Lineage (NCBI taxonomy): Eukaryota > Viridiplantae > Streptophyta > Magnoliopsida > Caryophyllales > Caryophyllaceae > Silene > Silene conica. The sequence continues at coordinate 78,210,380 of CM055317.2, forward strand.
CCAAATGCTAGAAGTCCTACCACAATAACTACAACTCCGATTATGACGACCAAAAGTACGACACACTGGGCCGTGGAAATCTTCTTCTTCCTTGGAGTCTCAGAACAGTATGACAGTGGATGTTGGATATGCCCATCAACTGTCAAACAATTCCCAGAGAATTTTGCAGGTATTTTTTTTAAACACCCAGGAATTTCTCCAGTTAATTTATTGCTCGATATGTCAACAAACCCGAGTTTCTCACCACATTGAATGTGGTCTGAGAGTGTTCCTGCTAGTTCATTGGATGCCAAGTTCAGGTAGCCCATATCAGGCAGAGAGAAAAGGAACACTGGTAATCTTCCTTCCAGATGATTCAATGACAAGTCTAGATGCTCTAATCGATTCAGTCGATTGTAACTTCTCGGTATTTCTCCATTAAAAGAGTTATTGTTCAGCAAAGCCATGAACAAACCTCGAGGCAAATTGGGTAGCTCCGAGTCCAACTCATTCCTGCTCAAATCCAGTACTTTAAGCCCACTTAAGCTACGTAAATCAGGCAATGACCCGGAAATCTTGTTGTTTGACAGTATAAGGGTATTGAGTGTGTTGATTTTCCCAATTGAACCTGGAAATGGGCCTTTCAACTGATTATTCGACAAGCTTAGGACTGAAAGGTTCGACAGGGACGCAAACCAACTAGGCATAGTCTCATTGAAGAAGTTGCCATCAAGTCTAAGTGTCTGAAGCTTCACCATTGTGGCCATTCTTGGTGGAATAGAGCCATAAAAGAAATTTGAACTCAAGTCGAGAAATTCCAAGGACGAAAGCCGATCAATTTTATCAGGAAGTGGACCATAGATGCCCAAAGACACCAAACTAAGAACCCTCAAACTTGTTAATCTTGATAAAGTTACAATAAAGGACTCCATTGAGAACTTATCTGATAAAGTTTGATTTGGAATTGCAGAACCATAAAAGTTCCCAACTTTGAAAGGTTTATGACCTATAATTCTTAGCTCAGTAACTACATCTCCTTCACAAGTAACATTCACTTTGGTAGAGTGTGACAAGAAGCATATATTCTCCTTATCATTCCACACTTCCAACTCATTTGGGTACTCTAAATGTTTCCTTAATTGTTGTAGTGCTTGGATTTGTGAGGACTGTAATTGAGAAGAAATACCCTCTATGAAAAAACTCAATATCATGTAGAAAACCAAGCTCAACCCACAAAACCTTAGACTTAAACCCATCTAATTTCCCAATTGAGACCGATTCAAACACACCCAAATTCTCGTTTAAGACGGTCTGACTACATCATGGTGTAGAAAACTATAACTTACTTCCAAATGAATATCTGAAAAAACTAATGTCTACCCAATTCAAAGGACTACAATTGAGAACTACCCTTTAGCTCAATCTCAAAAACCTTAGACTTAAACCCATCAAGTTACTTACTTTCCATACATACAATTCACATGAAACACTCACAAATTCTCGTATAAGACGGTCTCACGACATCATGGTGTACAAACAACAACAAATTAACAAGAAAACGACTAAAACTTACTTCCAAATGAATCTCTGGAAAAACTAATGTCTACCCACTTCAAAGGACTACAATTGAGAAGTGCCCTTCACACAAATTCTCATATCCTTTTTATACAAGCAACAACAAATGTACACAGAAACAGTAACTTACATCCAAATAAATCTCTGAAAAAAACTAATTTGTACCCAAATCAAAGCAGCCAATCAACAGAAGCACAAAAAAGAAAGATTCAGTGGTTGGAATGTGGCTTTGTGATAAATGAGCAACCAAAAATAGTGAGAAAAGAGTTGGTTATGTTACAGTGGTTGCACATGAAGCATGTAATGTAATGTAGGATGAGGAATGCAATGAAATCTGCAAAATAAATGGATGTGGCCTGTGGGGTATGAATATGAGTGCAAGTTGTGAGTAGCAAAGGGAGTGGCAGAGAAGTAGATAGATAATAAAAAACTGTTTAGTGTAGTAGTAATGAGACAGTATAGTAAACTGTACAGTTACAGCATGATGCTGAAGAAACCAACAAGAAACTTAATTTGGGAATCTATCATGCTGTCATTATTCTTTTCTCATGTTTTTCTCTTATTTATTTGCTTTAAATCATTGGGATTCCTCCAAACACTTGCTTTTATTTAAAGAAATACTGTTCGGATTTGCTATAAATGGCTGCTTTTTTTTAATTTATTGTTCAGTAAAGTGGGATGTGTAAGGATAAAGATTACATCTTTTATTTACAGATTATGTTACAAATACGTTCCGTCAAAAGGTTGTGATCTCTGATAAATGGTAAGCGAGAGAGCAAGTGGAAGACCGATTATAAGACCATCCTCACGCAGAAGGTCATCTTAATCGAGTCACCAACATATTTACCTTAATCTCACCTTAATTATCTCGACTCACTTATACCCTCCCAAGCAGAAGGTCACGACCTAGGTCACCAACCCAATTAATTTTCCACTTTCCAACCTTCCCACTCTAACCCACAAAACCTGTCTCTTACTCTTTTAATTATTATTATTTACTAAATATTAAAAACAAGTGATATTTGTAAACCAATCGTGTATTGTCATGCGGAAGGTCATCAATGGTGACCTCTTTTTGTTCCGGGTCACCAATTGACTAATAGGAATATTAATAATAGTTGGGCATCAACCATCACCTTAAGGTTTACGAAGTGGAAACCCAACACACGGTATGGGGGGCCTGTGCAAACTAACCACTCTTCAAGCCCAATGGACATTCGAGTGAGGGAGCGTAATAGGAATATTAATAATAGTTGGGCCTCAACCATCATTCAAGGTCGAGCTAATTATCGTCTAAGGTCTTGTTAATTAGGTAATTAAGGTGACCCAACAAGGTCGCAACCCGGTTGACGACCTTACTTGGGGATGGTCTACGGGGTCACAACGAACATATTGTCTTTCTTTTTTATAGAATATCTGATTTTGAATGATTTTGCTAATAAAGTAAGAAAAGTCTTTGAAGTTTAACTCTACTTTCTTAAGGAAATGTCTCATTTTATTGGCAAACAATTTCTCTTAAAGAAAAGTAAGTGGGTGGACGATTTAGTTTAATATTTTTCTATATTTACTTTAATTTTTGTTAATAAAAGAACAATCATATTACAAAAGGAAATGACATAGGGTTGTAAATAATCCGAGCCGGCTAATAGAGCCCTCGAAATCAGCTTGGTAAAAGCTCAACTCGAAATCGGTCAAAACTAATTCTGAGCCGATTTTGACCCGGGGTGGTCCAAATCCGAGCCGATTCCAAGCTTAGTAGAGCTCGGAATCGGAAGTTCGTTTTAGCTCGTTTTATCTATTATTTTTAGTTATTTTGTCATTTTGTAATTGTTTTTGTTCCTCATAAAATGTCATTTTAGCATTTACAATTATATGTTTCTTATATTTGCATTTTTCTTAAAATATATTTATTTTTAATTTGATTTAAAAGTGAATAAAGTAAAGAAAATAAAGATTTAACCGAACTCGAGCCTAATTTGAGTTGATTCCAAGCTTTGAGTTTTTAAGCTCAGATAATTCAGAGCCGATTCCGAGCTCAAGCTCAAGTTTCCGAGCCGATTCCAAACTCACCCGAGCTCGAACTCAAATCGATTCGGTTACAGCCCTGGAAAAGGTAACTGAAAAAGTTACAAAATAGAAAAGGTTAAAAAAAGTAATAAAAAATGAGCTAAACAAATAGAAAAATGAGAGATAAAATACGAGAACGAGACACCTCACATTGCGGATGTTCTAACGGATGTTCTAAGACCATCTCCAAGTAGAAGGTCACGCTAATTGACCCGACAACGTTTTAACTCTTAATCTCACAGTTGACTCACTTTCAGCTCACTTCATCCTCCCAAGTAGGAGGTCACGACCCAGGGGCATCAACCCAAATAATTTTTCTCTCATTTTCTATTTTCCAACATTTTCAATCATTAACTAGATTCTCTACCCCACCAAATAATATATTAAATCAATAATATTTTGACATTTCATAGGTCATCAAAGGTCACCAAAAAGAACCCCGAAAATTTCAAGATCACCAAAATTAATACATGATCACCAAAATTAGGCCCTATTCTTTTGGACTTCAAGTCACTTAATTTAAGTTCACTTCAGATCCTATAAGTTCAGTTCAGTTCAGTTCAGTTCCTATAAGTTCAGTTCAGTTCCTATAAGTTCAGTTCAGTTCAGATCCTATAAGTTCAGTTCAGTTCAGTTCCTATAAGTTCAGTTCAGTTCAGTTCAGTTCCTATAAGTTAAGTTCAGTTCAGTTTAGTTCAGTTCAGTTCATATAAACTCAATTAAGAAAAGTTGTACACGGAGTATTATTTTTAACAACCGATACAAACATTTTGTTTTAATTATTCGATACACGTCATCTATAAAAAAACAACCCATTAATAATTTACCCGTCTTTTACTCTTTAATTAATGCCAAACTATCATCCTCGTTAATGCCAAAAAAACAACTACTCATTATACGACACACTCACCCTCACCAATTGTCACTCTCCAATTAATCAACTTCTTCATTACCATTGTTAGAGAAAATAAATGGTTAGACAAAATTGTAATAGTGAGTATTTTTTATCGTAATGTAATCGTAGTATAATGTATGAATTATGAACAAACCATTATATATAAAGTTGAAAATATTTTAAATTACCTTGTATTTTAGACTATTTTTTATCAATGTCATATAATAATAATAATAATAATAATAATAATAATAATAATAATAATAATAATAAAAGAACAATAATAACAATAAAAGTTTCCGATAATAAAAAAAATAAAAAAAAATAATAATAATAATAATAATAATAACAACAACAACAACCACAACAACAATAATAACAATAATAATAATAATAATAATAATAACAACAACAATAACAACAATAATAATACTCCGTAATAGTTAACTTAAATTAAAATAAAGTTAATTAAGTTCGGGTTTTATAAGTTTAGTTCAGTTCAGATTCTATAAGTTAAGTTCAGTTCAGATCCTATAAGTTCAGTTCAGTTCAGTTTAGATCCTATAAGTTCAGTTCAGTTCTTATAAGTTCAGTTCAGTTCTTTTCCTATAAGTTCAGTTCAGTTCTTTTCCTATAAGTTCAGTTCAGTTCAGTTCCTATAAGTTCAGTTCAGATCCTATAAGTTCAGTTCAGTTCAGTTCAGTTCAGTTCAGATCCTATAAGTTCAGTTCAGTTCAGTTTCAGTCCAAAAGAACAAGGCCAGTGTCTTAATTACATGCTTAGGATGACCCAACAAGGTCTCGACCTTTTTAGCGACCTTGTTTAGGAATGGTTTATAACAGTTATACGGGTAAAATGTTGAGGGTCCACAAGCCCACAGGGCATGGCTAACAGTTATACGGGTAAAATGTTGAGGGTCCACAAGCCCACAGGGCATGGCTAACAGTTATACGGGTAAAATGTTGAGGGTCCACAAGCCCACAGGGCATGGCTTTAGTGTATTTAACTCCGCCTTGGAACTTGAAAAGCATACTAGTACTAAAAATCCATGATGTTGAAGATTTTCTACTGACTACCTTTTTTGGGCCATGATGGCATGATGTTGTGTTGAGAGCTTTGCTTTTGTTTCGAATTTTTGGGACTTCGTTCCCCAATATTCCGATAAGCCAATATTCCGTGCACAACACCAAAAACTCACTCTCTATAACTTAGGTTATTCACTTATATTGTACTCACCTGGCGCGAACCCACTTATTAACAAGGGGTGGCGGTCACTATCCCAAATTTTAAAAAGATGGATTAAAAAACGAATTTTTGTTAACCTAAATATTGTTAAATAATATATAAGTAAATGGTATCCCACTAAACATACAATAAACATATTTGGGTTGACTGAGAAAGACCTTTGTTTTTGACTGGAAACCTACTACATACATACATTTGTCCTTAATTATTTTTTGCTAGTCCAAACATTTAATCTTGGATTAGCCCTGGTACTCGCCGCTGATTTTAAAGTATTTTTCGTCTTATATACAAAAATTAAGAAATACAGTACTAAACTATAGACTCCGTATTTTTTGAAACTTCGCTATTGTTACCACTCACGAGTCACGAGTCACGAGTCACGAGTCACGACTTTAATAGAGAATATATGGGGAGGTGGTAGAATTTAATAAGGGTTATGCTCTTTCATGCACATAATTTACTCAATCATGTACATAATTTACTCAATCATGTACATAATTTACCACTTTATCCCTCCCATTTTGAAACTCTTGTTTTTAATTTTACTTTCTTTTCATATCTTCTCTCCCAACATCCTCCCTGCACTCCTGCCGCCACCACCCCTACCTCACCCTTTCCCACTACCACCCCTGCCCCCATCCGATTAAGAGCAAAAAAACTGGCAGTTGAGGCACTACAATGTTAATATTCTTCTCAATTATTAGTACTGTAAACATAATTAGAATCAGAGAAAAAAAACTTATAGTATCCCTGTGACAGAATTTCATAATTTGAGTTACAATTAAACAACCGACGTTATGTTCTAGAAAGACAAAATTAGGAAAACTCACTAGTTCAACAGTAGCATTCTTTATCGAAGATCTATTTCCCCACCTCCATAACATAAGTGAAATTTTTTTTGGATTGGATTAACAACTAACGCAATATCCCCATTTTACATTCGACCTTACTTTTGTACAATTATTCAGACTTTGGATTTGCGTTGTTCACTGAAAATTTGTGTAAATTACCCAACTCTAATTGATTTTATACAAAATAGTTGATTCATACTTGATGAAGTCATAATTATATCTTGTTTATCATGAGAAATAGATGTATAATTGATGGGTTTGATTAATTTTTGAGGATAATAGAAAAAATTTATGTTTTTGAGAAAGAAGGGTATTTTATGGAAAAATTATGGTAAAATATACATGATTAAGTAAAATCTGTACATGAAAGAGCAATTACATTTAATAAAACCAAGTTTGCTATTTTGTAGTCGTACTAGTGTTCCGACAAATGTTCGATGTTTTGATATGACAAACTAGCACTCCTATATCCTAGAGTTTAGTAAATTGCATACGAGTTAATTCAAATTTAATTATAATTCAATTCTCACTTGTCAAACTTTAGTACGAAATAATTCTTTTGTACAACAGTCTCATCTTGTATTTTTTTTACTAAATATTACTATTTTGTGATAAAAAGTGACCACTTTTAAAACATAAGTCATTTTTTAAACAAAAAAGTGATAACTATTTGTAGAAATGTAAACTATTGAATTCTGTTAATGAGAGTTCAATGTATGAGGATTTTACTCTGATTAAGAAAGAAGCATAGTAAATAAAAGTGAGTTTTATTATTGATTGTGTTAACTTACAACTATGATCAATGACTTGCTTATATACAAGATGAAACAGAAAATATCTTCTACAAAATATCTGTAACAAACTTTCTGTTACTAACTAATTACAGGTTGTTACAGTCTGTCATTCCAAGAGTTTGTTGCTGGCATTGCTGATCTGGACAGAAGCCGTAGAAGTAGCAATGCTGTATCATCAACACCCCCTCCTCAAGGTGGAATCAGGTGGTTCCTCCACAAGACCCAACTTGCCAATGAGATAATGCTGCTGCTGCTTACCAAGGGCCTTAGTGAACACATCGGCTAACTGTTGAGAAGTAGGAATATGAGAAGTAGTGATTAAACCAGAAGTAATTTGTTCTCTTATGTAATGACAGTCCAGTTTGATATGCTTAGTCCTTTCATGAAACACTGGATTCTCAGCAATTTGTTGAGCAGATTTGTTATCACAATGCAATGTAATAGGTAGTGGTATACTGACATGTAATTCCTTGAGTAATTCATTAATCCAGACGATCTCACTTGAGGTTTGACTCATGCTTCTGTATTCAGATTCCGTAGACGACTTGCTTACAGTGGCTTGTTTCTTGGTTTTCCAAGATATCAAAGAGTTACCCAGAGAAATGCAGTATCCTGTTATGGATCTGCCAGTGTTGACACAAGAACCCCAGTCTGCATCGCAGTAACTATTGAGCACAAGATTGTTTTGAGCAGGATAGAATAGTCCTAGATTGATAGTCCCTTTGAGGTATCTGACCAAATAGAGTGCAGCATTCAGATGAGGCTGTCTAGGTTCACATAAAAACTGGCTCAACTGTTGAACACTATAGCTAATATCAGGTCTTGTAAAATTTAGATAAAGCAATCGCCCAATAATCCTTCTATACAGCTCAGGTTTTTCCAAGACCTGTCCTTCATTGACAGATAATTTCAACCCAGCAGGAAGAGGAAATTTTGCAGATTTAGCTTCAGTCATGTTGGAATCTTTTAAAATATCCACTATATATTTCCTCTGATTTAATAAAATGCCAGCAGAAGATCTTGATACCTCAACTCCAAGAAAATATCTCAACTGGCCTAAATCCTTGATAGTAAACTTCTCATGTAGCAGGTGTTTGAGAAGCTGAATTTCTGATGAGTTGCTCCCAGTGATAAGGAGATCATCAACATATACCACAATAGCCACAAAAGAACTAGTGGTTTGCCCCTTGGTAAATAGAGAGTAATCTGAATTTGCTTTGGTATAACCATGTTGGATAAGAAACCTAGACAATTCAAGATTCCATTGTCTTGATGCTTGTTTGAGACCATACAAAGATCTCTTTAGCAAACAAACATCGTCTGGATTACCCTTGGTATACCCTTCAGGTTTCTTCATGTAAACCTCCTCATCAAGGAAACCATGCAAGAAGGCATTATTAATGTCCAATTGATGCAATGGCCATTCTTGAGCTGCAGCAATAGCAATAAGACACCTCACAGTTGTGAATTTTGCAACAGGACTGAAGGTGTGCTTGTAATCTTTTCCTTCAATCTGACTGTATCCCTTTGCCACTAATCTGGCTTTAAATCTCTCAACCGAACCATCTGGATTAAACTTGATCTTGTACACCCATTTAAATCCTATGGCTTTCTTGCCAGAAGGTAGGTGTGTCAAAATCCATGTATTATTCTGCTCAAGGGCAGTGAGCTCTTTATCCATTGCCTCCTGCCAGTGAGGGTCAGTCCTGGCTTGATTGTAGGAAGAGGGTTCGTATAGTTGAAACACATTGTAGCATGAGGCTTTGTAGTTAAGAGAATATCCTTCCAGATGAAGGATTGCATTATTTTCAGATGAAGTAACAGTCTCAGTAGGATTAGAAATGTCTGCAATTGAAGGTGGCAGCCCCTTGCAAACAAAACCATGTAATCTGCTTGAAAATTGCCTGATTCTTGTTGTTTTTCTTGTATGATCAGAATTCTCAGTAAGAGAATTAGTTTCAATATGTTGGTTATTATTTGGCATAGTATTGTTGTGATTAGGAAGATTAGTTGGAGAAACAGTAGTCTGAATAGTATCAGTTTCAACTGTAGTGGTACTAGTAGTGCAGTCATTTGAATTTTGATTAATAACATTGTCATCCTCCACAGGAATGGAAGAAGTAACTGTGAAAGGAATGTCATGAGAGGAGTAATTTGGTGTTTCCTGGGTAAGGTAGGGAAAAATATGCTCTTTAAACACAACATCTCTGCTATATATGACCTTGTGACTGTCCAAGGTATATAACCTGTACCCTTTCTTGCCTATTGGATAGCCCAGAAATATACATCTAATGGCCCTATCCTCAAACTTATCCCCATCATGTTTGGCAGCATAACAAAGACACCCTATGACCTTCAGGTGTGTGTAATCAGGGAGCTTGCCAAACAGACATTCATGTGGAGTTTTCCAATGTAAGACAGAAGTAGGCAACAGATTTATGACATGAGTGGCTGCCAGTATCATGTCACCCCATAATTTCTTAGGTAACCCTGCTTGCAACCTCAAAGCCCTTGCAACCTCAAGTAAATGTCTATGTTTCCTCTCAACTTTCCCATTTTGTTGAGGATTTCCAGGAATGGAAGTTTGATGGATGATGCCTTTGTCAGCAAACAACTTAGCACAATCCTTTTGGAGTATCTCAGTACCATTGTCAGATCGTACCATCTTGACAGTGGTATTAAATTGTGTCTGGACATAGGTCAAGAAGTGTCCTATGGTCTCACAAACTTGGGTTTTCTGCTTTAGTAACATTGTCCAAGTGACTCTACTATAGTCATCCACAATGGTCAAAAAATAGGACGCTCCATTTAGTGCCAAAACTCTATACTCTCCCCATAAATCAACATGTATGAGTTCAAAAATGGCAGTGGTGACTGAAGAGCTAATAGGAAAAGGACTTTTATGATGCTTAGCTAATAAACAAGTGTCACAGTGAAAAGAATTGTCATTGATGGAAGCATGGCATGTGGCCTTACATGTTTTAGAGTTGACAAAGCACTATGACCTAGTCTAGCATGCAGAAGATAGGCATCAAAAGATGCTACATTTGCAGTTATGAAAGCATTACTATTAGAGAAAATACTAGGCTTATTCTTAGTACATTCAGGAAGCTTAGTAAGATGATAGATGCCAGCATATAGCAACCCAGAACATAAGATCTCCTTAGTTATAGGGTCCTGGATGAAACAGCCAGTGGAAGTGAAATTAGCACAAAGTTTGTTGTGATGCAACAATTTACCCAAAGAAATTAAGTTGTGTTTGAAATCTGGAAAATAGAGGACATTGTGCAGAATTAATTTTGGAGAAAGATGAACATCACCAATATATGACACAACCTTGTTCTGTCCATCAGGTAAAGTAACTGTCAAAGGTTTAAGCAGTCTTCTAACAGTATGTAAATTGGTCATACTGTAGGTCATATGGTCTGAAGCACCAGAATCAATAATCCAAGCAACATCAGTCACAGCAGTAGTGAAAGCATGAGAACTGGCAGCAAGGATATTACCTGAGAAAGGGGAAGAACCAGTTGTGTCAACTGCACTTTGGGACTGCATTCTGAATAACTCCTTGGCCACAGCTTGAACAAACGAAGCATCAATCATAGGAGTCTGGACAGTGTCAAGAGGAGTGTCACCCCCATATCCCTTTGCTTCTTCAACATTAGCAGCAAAACGATTTCCATTGTTGTTAGATGCTGACACTGGAGTGGTGAATTTGTGTTGTTGAGCATTTTTCTTAGCCTGCTCTCTCTTATTAACCCAACAGTATTCCAGGGTATGACCAGCCTTTTGACACCGAGTGCAGAAGTATGCAGGTTTCTCAGGTTTCGTATCAGCTTCTTCCTGATCATACTTAACCTTCTTATTCTCACGTCTGCATACATTCTTATGAGTGGTATGAACTGCCAAGGCTACATTATCTGTGTTAATAACAGGATCAGAAGCAGCAGTAATCTTCATTTGAACCTCTGACTGATGGATCTTGGCATAAACTTGATTAATATTTGGAATAGGATCAAGAGCAAGAATCTGACTACGAATTGCATCATATTTCTTGTGTAGTCCCATGATAAAGTCAAGAATATGATGTGTATTTTTCCTAGCAACAATTTTCCTTAACAGGTTGCAGGTACATGTGTCAATTGCTCCACAATCACATTCAGGTAGGGGATCCAAAGACCGGATATCTTCCCAACCAGAACGAAGACGAGCATAGTACTCAGCAACAGTAAGATCACCTTGCTTGACTTGACTGATATCCTGACCCATTTGGTAAAGGAATGGAGCATTGGACTGGTTAAAGCGCTCATTCAATTCCTCCCAAAATTGCTTACTGGATGTCACATACGAGAAGCTATTAGCAATATCTTCAGCAAGTGAAAATTGAATCCAGCGCATGACAGTATAATCTGTCCGGATCCAATCGTGATAACGAGCATCGGTTTCAGCAGGTTTAGAACAAGCGCCATTAATGAAACCTAGCTTATTCTTGAAGATCAAAGCAATACGCATATTCCGAGACCAGTGCAGGAAAGATTTCCCTGTGAAAACTTGAGGAAGTAATTGCAAAAGAGATTGATCATCAGCAGTAAGATGCAGTGGATCTTTGTAGATTGAATTGGAAGAAGCTGCAGGAGTAGCGGTTGTCATAGCTTCAGTAGTAGCGGAAGACTTGATTTAACAAGGTTTTTAGTGATTTGTAGATGATGATTGCAGAGAAAAACTGCGATTTAAGCAAGAAGAGACGCAAAACGCATCAATTCGACAAAGAATATCATCTGATTAGGATCGATTTTGACTCTGATACCATGTAGAAATGTAAACTATTGAATTCTGTTAATGAGAGTTCAATGTATGAGGATTTTACTCTGATTAAGAAAGAAGCAAAGTAAATAAAAGTGAGTTTTATTATTGATTGTGTTAACTTACAACTATGATCAATGACTTGCTTATATACAAGATGAAACAGAAAATATCTTCTACAAAATATCTGTAACAAACTTTCTGTTACTAACTAATTACAGGTTGTTACAGTCTGTCATTCCAAGAGTTTGTTGCTGGCATTGCTGATCTGGACAGAAGCAGTAAAAGTAGCAATGCTGTATCATCAACACTATTTAATCAAAAGTGGTCACTATTTGTAATCATCTTTTTATTGATCGCATACTCGTATGTACTATCATCGTAAAGTTGAATTTGTGGTGAAACTCATGTACTTACTTATGGGGGTTACTATTAATATTCTTTAATTACGAAAGACTAATTAAGGACCTACCATAAATGTGTATATTAGTAGCTATGTAAGTTCTCGTAAGAGTCATGAGTCATGACCGACACTTGTATTTGATGTCATTGTGCATTACTACAGCATTAGTGCCTTTGCTACTTTACTAATATATACTTAAATCAACTCACTATGCCATTCGTGCTTTCTAAGACTTCAATTATAAAAACTTTGCCTTCAATTGTTGCTTCTAAGTGACAGAACTTACTAAAGTGCAGCCATATTAAAGGACTTTTAGATCATACTAGTTTTAATCTCGTGCAAATAATACACGGGTGATTTTTAAATCCGTGTAAAAAAATATTGGTGATTATATTACCTTTCTATAAAAATATTATTGATTACGAATTTTCCAGTAATTATTATTATTTTTTAGTAATTTTTTTATTTGGGAAAAATATTATTAGGATGTAGGCCCTAAGGCCCATTAAGGTTAAACTAGGTTAAGTTTAATAATGAAGTATTATAGGTTAAGTTTAATAATGAAGTATTATATAATACTTCATTATTAAACTTAACCTAGTTTAACCTTAATGGGCCTTAGGGCCTACATCCTAATAAATATGTTTAAAACGATTTCGGCATTTGAGATTTTTTAAAAGATAATTTGAATAAAATAAAATAACTTGATAATAATTGACTCAAAAATAACTCAAACCTGAAATAACCCTGTTCGATCATATAATGTACTCCGTAATATTTTGTAATATACAAGTTGTAATTTTTTTATATTATATTGGTAATACCATAGAAAACGTTTTAACTTTTTCAGTGAATTTTTTTTATTATAGTCAATTGGTATTTGTAATTATTTAATTTGTAATTTTTGAAAGTTTATATTGTATTGTATTAATAATAACAAATGTATAATGTATGATGTTGTATAGTTTGTGTTATTAAATTTGGAATTATAATTTAAGTAGTTACAAAACATTATTAAAAAAAAAATGGGTGATGGAACATGGGGGACCTACAAAAAAAGGTTATTTTTTCAACTTTAAAATCAACCACCAATAAGAAACCTTTATTTTCTACTCCTTTTGTATTAAAGGGATTAATCTTTTGTTCCCGTCATTTCAGTATCTTTGTTGTAATTTCATTCCGGAAACTCTTAATAATTATGCTTATAATCTAGTTTAAAAGGCTATGAGATTATAATGGGTTAAATTTACTGCCACAGAAAGAGAGAAATAAAAAAGAATTATAATAAGTTTGCACAAATTCTCGTTAGAAACGGACTACACCTGTCACAAGGAAGAAACGGATTGAATAACACCATTTCACAAGTAAACGAGTCGGATTTTGGGCAAGTAGGGACACTATGGTGATTTGTTTATTAAGTTGGTGATTATTTTTATTGTGAACTAGTTTTTGAATTATTGCACGGTACGGATGGTAACGAAAAGTAATAAAAATAAAAACATAAATTTTATTTATTTAGTAAATTACTAAATTTTTAGGGAATTTTACTTTGTCTAATCATACATTTTGATAAATTTATGTTCTTAATTTTTTTCAGAATATTCTTTTTTTTCCGACTTTTTAACATTTAGAGGTTATATCTAAAAAGTTAATATAAAATTATTTTAGATTTCATAACACGTTTATTTACGCAAAATACATTAATTTTACTCATTGTTGTATGCTTTTTCTTTATCATATTACCTTTCTTGTTTGTTTCTCCCTCAATTCTTTACCTTTTATCCCATTTCCTCTCTCATTCACCGTTGCCTGCACATCTGACAGAAGCGTCCGTGATCACTGATCGACTACCTTCATCCCCACCAATTAACAAACCCTCCACCACAATAGTGACTGCATCCAACACCCCGAACCACGACAATCGTCTTAACTCTTCCCTCAATATCCCCACAACTAACCACCACCCTGCAATTCATATTCTATGTCATCCAATTACTCTAGACCCTTTTGTTTCCACCATCTATCTCATACGTCCCCCACCGTACCTCTAGTATAATCATCATCCCGTCTTACTCTATGCTAAACTCAAACCCTTTTCGTAACAACGTAACTATGTGACTCCCCACACCATTATTACCCACATTTCGCGACCCTTCCCCTATCACGAGCTCCCACCATCAACACCGCACATTCATTCGCTTTTCAAGTTTTAAGTCGCCAAATACAAATTTTTATTCTTTTGTTTTTTTTGTTTTTATTGAGTCATTTTAACAATTGGCTCTCAACATTGTAAACAATTTTTTCGTGCAACATAGTCAAATTGAGATAATTTTAAATGACAGATTGAACAATAAAATTGTCCTCTTGTATGACTTGCCTGGATCACTTGACTCTTCAACCCAAATGGAATGACCTGTATGGCTGTAAGGCTGTATGGCTGTATGGCTCTATGCTAAACTCAAACCCTTTTCGTAACAACGTAACTATGTGACTCCCCACACCATTATTACCCACATTTCGCGACCCTTCCCCTATCACGAGCTCCCACCATCAACACCGCACATTCATTCGCTTTTCAAGTTTTAAGTCGCCAAATACAAATTTTTATTCTTTTGTTTTTTTTGTTTTTATTGAGTCATTTTAACAATTGGCTCTCAACATTGTAAACAATTTTTTCGTGCAACATAGTCAAATTGAGATAATTTTAAATGACAGATTGAACAATAAAATTGTCCTCTTGTATGACTTGCCTGGATCACTTGACTCTTCAACCCAAATGGAATGACCTGTATGGCTGTAAGGCTGTAATTTAAATTGTCCCAAAATCAATACGACTAACCCGAGTGTTATTATTGTACACGAAATATTATGTCCTAATAATTAACTTGTATTTGTTGACCTTAAGAAACCAATTCAGCCCGCATTAGAGCAACCTTACATGTTTATTATGTAACCAGGTCCCCGAATATTTACAAGTAGACCTGGTAAATGGGTCATTTGGACCGAGTCAAGTTGAATTAGGTCATTTTTGGGTGTGTAATTATTGAGCCATTTATAGGTCCGACCATTTTTTATCGAGTCACTCCGTTCACTATAGGGTAACATTTTGCCTGTAAGCTATTTTGGATCAATTAAGTTATTTTAGATCCGTTAAAGTCGGTTTAAATCGGTTTTTTTTGGAGTCGGGTGAAGTCGAATATATGGGGTCTCAGATCGTTTGTGAGGTGTACCGTGTACTTACACAAGTTACAAGTTAAATCAATCAATATAAGGAAAAAAAGTCAGACCAAGTCAAAACCCTAAACCCTGTTCTCCCAAATTAGTGAAATCACCCAAACCATCTTCGTCGACACCTCCATCACAAAGCAGCAGCTACCGCAAGAAAGCAAGCAAAAATCCACAAAAATGGCGAAGAAAAACTATCTGAGATTGAAAGGAAGCCAACACTTCAGACTACGTCTTCTTCTCTCCACTCTCTCTTCAACTCCCATTGTTATCGAAGACATTCGTTCAGACGAAACTGCCCCTGGTCTTCGCAAACACGAAGTCAACCTTCTTTGGCTCTTCGAGAAGCTCTGTGATGATTGCGTCGTCGAGATTAATGAAACTGGTATCCCCTTTTTCTTAATTTAGGGTTTATTGAATGTTTTTGATTACTCCCTCCATCCCGTCTATATAGTCGTATTTGAATCGAAGGTTCTATTGAAGAAAGAGTGAGGAAACATTATTCTTATACTTTGTGCCCAATGGCGCCGTCAAATTACAAGGTAACGGGCGTCGGATGTGCTGGAGCGGAGCTAGAACCGAAATTTTGGGTAGTGGAAATCAATATTTTTTGGGATTTTGGGTAGCGAATGGTACCCTTTGCTTCTATGTAGCTCCCCTGCCGATGTGTGGAACGTTACCCTTGTGTCAGCAATCAAAGCGGCTGTTACGCCGAGATGTTATTGGCAGCTTAGAAAAATTAGTCTTTGTCTCCGTTGAAAATGGAAATATTATCGTTTTAGTTTGTCAAGGAGAAAATATAAGCAATGGAAATTAGATGGAATGTTGGTAGTTACTTAACTAGGGATAATATTGAGTTTTTGCCGCCATTTTTATGTACTGTATAACTGTATTTAATTGGGATGCACAAGAATGAAAATTGGTAGTATATAATTTGGATGCTGGAAGTGTACTGATTGTTGTTTTTGTTGGTATGAAGGTACGGCATTGAAATACAAGCCAGGGATAATAATGGGTGGAAAATTTCTGGAGCATGATTGTGGATTGAGCCGCTCTCTTGGATATTTCATGGAACCTTTGATTGTTCTTTCTTTGTTTGTTAAACGGCATACTCAGATTAAGCTTCAAGGTTCTCCCTTTTCCGTGTTTATGTTTGTACTAGGCAGGAAGTTATTGCTTTCATGGATTTTCTTGTTATATGCATAACCCGAAAGGGATTACGAAGTCTAGCTGGATATGGACCAGCATTCGTGGTTTGTGTCGTTGAGTTGGTTTCAATTCGATGAATCTATGGTGTTTTTTATAGGAGTACTAAGGAGATAAAAGTTGTTGATGAATAGACAGTGTTAAATTTTGATGAGGGGAGTATAAGGTGCATGCAGAGCACAATATGATTTGTGTATGAGGGTAAATAAAAAGTGACGATGCGTAGGGTACAAAAATGTTGCCATTAAATTTGCATCAACTCTTGTGTGGTCAATATTGATGATAATGCTGCGTTCTTTCATATTATGATGTTCTTACTATCTAGTAAAAGCTGTGGTGTTTATATTGCACTTTGTTACTTTGTTACTGGCTGCTCTGACTAAAACATGTTTGGTGACATTTCAGACCGAGCTATTTTATTCCAATGCTTACTGGTTTTATTTTTTATCTTGTTTTTGTGTCACGATGACAGCTTAATGAAACCATTTGCCTTCATATCTTTTTGCTATTCACACTGGGAAACTGAAACTGTTGTTGTCGCGTCCCATGGGAGTAGTTGAGTTAAATTTCTGGGGCAATATAATCCATTAGGACAAATGGGACATGCCAATATAGATTTATGCTCACAAGGGTATTGTATTGTTCTTATTGATTTCTTCCGCCTTTCTTATATTTAGATCTGTTCAAATCACATCAACTCTTACTTTCTATCAAAGTTATTTTCTATCTTTTTGCGAAGTTATCCCATGTTGTACGACAGTGTGTCTTTCGTTTGAAGCAGTTTTACTCACTCCTATGAGAATCTGTTATATTAGGTATAACCAATGATGCAAAGGATCCATCAGTTGATACATTCCGTTCAACCACCTTAAACATTTTGAAACGCTTTGGAGTTCCTTCTGAAGGCCTAGAGCTGAAGGTTATCAACCGTGGGGTTCCTCCTTTGGGCGGTGGAGAAATAATGTTATCAGTACCGATCGTCCATAGTAGTTTATCAGTAAGTACCACATGTGAAACTGTTGCTTGTTGATTCACTACTCTACACTTGTGTCTTTTGATGATTGGATTTATGTGTATGACACACCTTCTTTGCTCAGGCTGTAAACTGGATTGATGACGGAATGGTCAAGCGTATCAGAGGATGGTCCTTTTCTGCACGTGTTTCTTCTCAGTTCGAAAATACAGTGAGACATGCTGCACGTGGAATTTTTAATCGCCTGCTTCCCGATGTCCATATCTTCACCGACCACAAGGCTGGTGTGCAAGCTGGAAAGTAAGGCATCTGCATCACTTGCTCATATTTATTCATTACAGTCAGAAATTAAGTCATTTGATGCAATCCTCAACGCAATAGTCATTATGGTTTATCTAGACACAGCCTCTCCTTGTTGACTACACAGATGTTAGATTACGTATTTTTAACGCCACCCCAGTCCCCACCCTACGCTGAATCTCTTGTGGCACTGGGGTATTCCAAAATAAGTCTCATATAAGGCAAAATATTAAGATCTGTGAGACAAGAAAGCTTTTTCTTAAAAATTACCATACTGTGCTGGAGCAGAAATATAAATTAATCAGTGAGACAATCCTCTTGGAATAGAGGGCTTGTCGCTTTTTCTTCAATTACTTAAAATGTTAATAACTTATTCTAGACATGTCCCCCAGACACTCTTTTAATGCAATCCTCTTTTTGACTCAGTTCCCCGGGGTATGGAGTTTCCTTAGTTGCTGAAACCACTTCTGGGTGCTTCATTTCTGTGGATACTGCTGTTTCTTATGGACGAAAAGATGAGTTAGGTGAAATGGACCTTGATGATAAGGTTGAGCTAAAGTCACCTGAGGAAGTTGGTGTGGAAATTGCTTCTGCTTTACTTGGTGAAATAGAGCTGGGAGGAGTGGTGGATTCAACACATCAGGTTTGATTTCTTGAAAAAACAAATTGCTACCATTTGATTTCTGTGACACAGCTAGATTGGCCATTGTCAGTTTTGTCACTGACATTGTGACACCTTAATAATTAGTCATTCAAAAAAAATTGTCTTCATATATTGGATTTTGATTGCTATGTCCTTGTGTTTCCAGTCGTCTCTTGGAATTTAGATTTCATCATTTGTGGCAGAAGTAATGAGTCGTTATGTTTGCTTTGCTATGCTTCCATTGCCAAGAATCAACTTTCTCTTGGTCGGGCAACATATTTTCTTCAAACACTTTTGCTTTTTAGATGGTTTCCAGATAGGGAAAATATTTATCAATGACAGTACAAACTCTGGCAGACTAGATGTTATCCGTTTCAGCTTTTTGTAAAATTTGATTTGCTCTTATGTCCTTATGGTTTATTTTTGTCATCTAATGAGCCGAAAGTTGAAGGCTCTGTTCTTTCTGGCTTAATTTCAGCTCCTTTCAATTTTGCTTGGTTGTATTTCTTTAAGTTTTATTTACGTTTAATCAATTATGTTCAATTAATCTCTTCACAAAATTAAATTTTAATTCAAATAAATTCACTTCACCTCAGTTTCACTCAATTTAGTTTAATTAAGCTCTACTCCAATTAATTCATTTCAGCTCGTTCCAGCCAAAAAAACAACGCCTAAGTCTACTGATTTGAAGTAGTGAAATATGTTTCATTATCTTCGATGTCTGTCATGAGTGTAGGGTAAAGTTTTGATCGTTACTATTTTCTGTTATTTATTATAGATATATATATAAAGGTGTAGGTACAAAAAAATACTTTCAAAAGTATTTTTTGGACCCTTGACTGCATAAGCATCGTTGTCTGCCCTGAGTACTGAGTAGTACTAGTCCTTAAGCTTTTCTTTATAATTATTTTTTTAATTTATTTAGATAAGTACAAAATATATATTCACTGGAGCCTTGACCTCCAGTCGGGTTTAAGTTTTAGTCTGCAGATTGTGATATACAGTTATTCCAATTTGTTCGTGGTGGTGACGTTCCAGTTTTAGAATTGCCTTCATGGATGTGACGGATGTCCCTTGATTTAGCCTTGTTTGGTTTGTGTAATCTCATATTTTTTTCTGATTTTGCAGGGATTGTTATTTCTTCTCTGTGCGCTATGCCCTCCAGACGTTTCAAAAGTTCGAGTTGGGAAACTGTCTCAATACGGAATGGAAACATTAAGGCTTATAAGAGACTTTCTTGGGGTTAAATTCGTCATCAAGCCAGATCCTTCTACTGGAACTGTCATTCTGAAATGTGTAGGATGTGGTCTGAATAATTTGTCAAGAAAGCTTTCCTGATCAACATTACTTTTTATCCGATCAACCTTTTCTATACCCATAGGTTGTTGAGCGCTTTGGAGTTTATGATAGTAGTATAGTATATTTAAGAGGTTTCACGTCATTATGTTTTGATGGTTGCTGACTTTACTCATAGGTTGTCGCCGTGTTGGTGATAGTTCTTGAGTGAACTGTATTGTAGGCTATATGAAGTACAAGAGAAGGTGATGGCGATGGTGTTGACAGAGGAAGGAATGGGATGTAATATCGATTCGCGAGGATTGTTAACATTGGTTTACATGTTTTAGCAATTTTTTCGAGTTCTTTATCAATGAGAAATATATTTTGGGCAGTTTCTTTTGGTGGAAATTAGTCACAACTCACATGTGAATATGTGATGCATCTTCGTAGTTATTTACTTATGTTTTAACTGTTCAAGTGACCTACCACATTTAGTTTGGATCGAGTAAAACCGCATACAATTAGCGAGACAATCCAAACCCATACGACAAACAACAAATGATCTGCGAGGTAAGCAATGTAAATTTTAGTAGTTTGGGTATTTTAGAAACAGTTTCCTAAGTTTAAGGATACTGCTAATTTAAAAAACGTATGGATATTATGTAGAATTCGAAAAAATACATAATACCCATAAAAAAACCTATTTTTATTTTTTTAGAGTGAATTTATAAAATCTACTTTCCATATGCACATACATGTCAATTTATAGAGTCGTCATTAATCTTAACTCTCATTGTCAATATACTTTTGTTTTTGACCAAAATTTATAGAATTCACAGATTATTCAAAATCAGATCTTTTGCATCATAATAACTTTAAGTGCCTAATAGCACAACTAACTCTTATTCGACGACAATTGATAATTGAAGAACTCCAATTAACTACTTCATCCATAATTAAATATAATCAAGTAAACTATGTGACGCAGGCAGTGACGGATTTAGGATGCATGAAACGGGAGTGATTAATATAATCATTCGATTAATCTCGTCCCTATGTGATATTTAAAAGATAAGCCCTATTAACAAAAACGTATATTAAGATACAAATGTTTGATAAATACTAAAACAATTTGATAATGAATAGTTTTAATAAGGCTTATCAAAATATAAAGAATTTATTTTTAAATACTTCTGTAAAATATCTTCATATTCATCTCGGACGGCTTTAATGGTGAAAAAATACTTCTACCACTGATCCACTAAACTTTGATGCAATATTAGCACATACATGAATATATATAACTGGTATTTCCAATTAGTGGGGTGAGGTTCACCCTAATCACCCCCTATAAACCCGCCCCTGGACGGAGAAGCGTTGGTTGACACGGAATCCAAGGCCTAGCAACAACTGATTGTTTTACATCACTACGTCTAGTAGCCAGCCACAACTAGTCCAGTTACTCGGTTACTCCAGTACCACCAATGTGGATTAAAAAAATGACTCTTAAAAAAGTTGTTACATTTTCCCGCCAAAAAGTTAGTTAGTGTAACGGAATTCATAACAGATTATATTATATATACTAACCAACTCTATCCCACAACTTACCACACTCATTTCCTCAGAACAAAACTATTGTTCAAAAATCACCAACTCCATTAATAAACCCTTCCAGCTCCAAGCTCCAAGCTCCGTCAATGGCGAAAACCCGAACAATGAAGACACCATTAATGTTCCACTTACTTTCTTACACTCCATTCTCAACTCTCCTCTACACTCCTAGAAAATCCAACAAATCCCATAAATTCCTTCAACCTTCTTCATCTCTCATCCTCCTAATCTTCTCCCTACTCACCTTTTTCGTCGTCTCAATCATCCTCATTCTCGGCACCATTAATGTCTCTCATAAACCCAATTGCCTTTTCCATTCCCCGATTCACCTCGCTTCTTTTTCGGCCATTTTTCCCGATTACAGCGATGAGCTCACCTTGTCCAAGAGTGAGATGGTTCCCCTGCCTTCACATGGGGTTTCAGCCATGAATTTGAGTCAAGAAGAGGTGGAGTTCTGGAAGCAGCCAGACAATCAAGGGTATGTGCCGTGCTTGGATTTTGGGCTTGGGTATCGGAGGGAGTCGCCGGAGATAACTTCAGAGAAACAGCGGTTCTTGGTGGTGGTTGCTTCTGGTGGGTTGAATCAACAGAGGAATCAGATTGTTGACGCTGTCGTAATCGCTAGGATTCTTAGAGCTGCTCTCGTTGTCCCGTTCTTGCAAGTTAATTTCATCTGGGGCGATGAAAGGTACGTAACATAAACCCGGGATTTTAACATTTTCAGATCATAATCTATGTTACTCAAACTCGTTTAGAATATGGGTACATGTCCAAGTGTCGGACTCGGCTATTTTATTGAAAAATATGCATATTTTGGTCTAAAATGAGGTGTTCAAGTGCCACACCCATGTCCGAGTGTGGAGTGTTGAACACGGGTACGCGAGGAAATTAGAAGAGTCGGAGTAACATAGATCATAATAGTACTCCGTAGTTGCTAAATGTGACAGTCCGCGTATTTCGACCTCTGAAAATTCACAATTTGGCAAAAATACCGGACTGTGACACTATTTCATAGCATCAGAACATTATACCAGACAGCAACATGCATACAGACAGTTTATCCCGCTCTTCTGATTGTCTGCTATTAATCGACTCAACGCTGTTTGCAGGAGGTATTTGGGTCTGACTGTCACACCTCTTGGCCATTTCCTGACATAACATAACATTCTAATATATTTGCAGTCCTGAAAGAGATGGAATTTAGTTTGTAAAGCATTCCTGTGAATAGGATATTGTCTGTTAAGATGGTTGTTACTTGTTACATGTAATTCTGTTACGCGCAGATTCACAGTTACTGTTAGAATATAAAACAAATCAAGGAACTCCTAAACCCTAAACCCTAAACTTCAACCATCGGCTTAAGCTTTTGGTTGAGTTGGTTTCTTGACAGTTACCCTTGTTGATATGTTTCACCCTACTGTGCTGCAGTGAATTTGCTGATATATTTGATGTAGAGCACTTCAAGAGGACTTTGCAGGCTGATGTACGCGTCGTATCAGCACTCCCCTTCACACATTTGATCTCAAGACAGGCTGTTGAGACCCAAATTCCATTTGATGTCTCCCCTCTCTGGATCCGAACCAGATTTTCAAAGCAAGTATGTGTCTACAAATCCCTAATAAATAAGACTGTGAAGGTTAATAAATAATTCTTACATGTGTTCCTGAATGTATACAGATGAAACAGGAAGGCATGTTAGTTCTGAAAGGTTTAGATTCGAAGCTCTCAAAAAATCTTCCGGCTGATCTACAGAAGCTCCGTTGTAAGGTAGCCTTCCACGCATTGCGCTTTTCAGGGCCAATCAGGGAACTGGGGAACCGATTGGCAAGACGAATGTGGATTGAAGGCCCGTACATTGCTGTCCATCTTCGCCTTGAGAAAGATGTATGGGCCAGAACAGGTTGCCGAACAGGGCTTGGACTCCAATACGACCACATCATCCAAGAAGAGCGAAACACCAGGCCCGAGTACCTAACTGGGAGAGTAAACATGAGCTACCCACAACGTCGACTTGCTGGACTATGCCCCCTGAATGCATTTGAAGTAGCTAGACTTCTGAAGGCGCTAGGGGCCCCACAACAGGCGCGAGTGTACATCGCTGGAGGAGAGCCATTTGGTGGGTCCTTGGCTCTGAAACCTCTGGTTGAAGAGTTTCCACATTTAGTGACAAAGGAAACTCTTGCGACGTGTGAGGAATTGGTGCCTTTCGCCAACAGATCATCAGCTTTAGCAGCGGTGGATTACATGGTCTCCCTGAGTAGCGATGTGTTCTTGCCATCCCACGGTGGTAACATGGCCCGAGCAATGCAGGTAATAAATTATGAATCATTAGTCTCTTGTTTTGTTTAACAGTGAAATGTATACTTAGTGAGAGACACTTGGAAAATGTGAAGGGGCATAGAGCATACGCGGGTCACAGGAAGTATATAAAGCCGAACAAGCGAATGATGCTAGCATACTATGAAGATGCGTGGTTATCGGAAGCAGAATTTGGAGCAGTGATGAGGAAGTTGCATCAGAAGTCTAAAGGGCAGCCGGAGCCTAGAACCGGTAAAAGGGACAGAGACGTTATTGCTTATCCGGTTCCAGAATGCATGTGTCAACGAAGGTCGGGTTTCTCTTAGGCCATTTCTGGTTACTGGTCATGTAAATTTCTGGTTTACATGGATTGTAATATGTAGTTGTACATAGATTTTAATACAGTATGTAACAGCATTGTAATAACCCATGTATGCAACACTTTGATAATAAAACCTGAATTCCATTTCTGCCATTTCTATAAGTTTCTTAGCAACTGCAAGTCTGCAACGCCGCCGCCGTCAAACCATTATCATCAATCTGGAATCTGGGTTTAACGCTGATGTTTTCATTAATCAAATTTCTTCGATCATCATCTGAAGAAATACCCTATTTATCCAAATCTTTCATCATTTAGTGAAGATTATAGTGTTAAGATCTTGAATGAAACTAAACATAAGAATCTCAACAATTCCGAGAAAGACGAGTCAGTTAAAAACACTACTGATAAGGAAGAAATTTAGTGAAAAAAAATCCAAAAAACAGGTTTTCAAGCTAAATTTTAACAAATCGAAAATAAATGGAAATAAAAGCCGATTTAAGAAATTGTACAAGAGATCGTGACGGTAAACTCGTTTTGTTTTAGGAACAAAACATTGTGGATATAGTAACATTTTTGTTGCAGAAGCCTTAGCACTAAAAATAGAAATTTAGGGGATAAATACTTAAGAATATCAAAGCAAAAAATTGAGAGTGATAATTTATATGTTATTAACCCTATTCACAATACTTAATAATTTATGTACTATTGACCAATACTTGATAAATTATCTTCATTTCCTTCCAAAAGTATCTATTAAACATTGTTTTCGTAAAACTAATAAAATTGCTAATGTTGTGGCTTTTATCAGACATATATGCCCAACTCTTTCGAGGTGATTCGATTGTCGATGGCTACTCTTTCGAGGTTGGTCAAATCCCAGAAGATCAACCTATTTTTCTTAGGTTATCAAGAAAAAAATATAGATTTCAGCTAACCATTATGCCTCTACCTTTGTCATCAGCAATACCAAATACAACTAATTTATCTTAACTCCAAAATTTATCGGAAACACTTTCCATGTTTTAACAGATGGGTATCATCACTATTGTGAATCATCACTATCAGACTCGGCCTTTGTCTTCTTTGCTTTCTTCTTCGATTTTCTTTTCTTAGTATCACGGCTATCCTTTGCACCTTTTTTCCTCTTAGCCGGAAGAGAATCTTCATCTTCATCTTCATCTTCCTCTTCTCCATTCTGCAATTGTTGCTCCGTGCTACCTGGAGCCTCGTCTTCTTTTTTATCTGGGGCAGCTATTGGCGCTTCTGTTCAGCAAGATTAAATTATAAGAGTTCTTTACCCAGAAACTACTTGTGAGCTCAAACCTTACACCCTACCCACAACAAACCAAACCTTTATCGAATCCACGTCAAACTACTTATTCAATGCAGGTAAGCAAAATGTTCTGATAAAATATCCTAAATTAAAAATTGAAAATTTGAAGCGAAAAAATGCGCCAAACAACTGTACTCAGCAAATCTTTATTTTACAATACTTCAATCATAGGCACAAGCGCACATTTTACAAGATTTTAGTCATTATGGTACCCTGCTCGCTCACTTGTATTGTATTTGGGGTATGGATGATTTGGCGTGGTAGAAGAGCGTACATTACATGAACTGAGAGATGTACCTTCATCAGAGAAGTTTGAATCGAATACCACATTGTTCAAGTGCTGCTTCAAATATACCTGCAACAGAGATGTGAAACAATATCTAGGACTTAGCGATACAACACAACCTTATCCAGACAGGATTTTAAGCTAATTTTCTGCATAACTTAGGACTTCGGTGACAAAACAAATCAAACATAGCTCGTCAAACATGCAGTAACTGCAAAACAGAACATACCGCAGAAAGAAGCTGCCTGGACTCAATATCCCAAACGCGCAAGTAACCGTCCAACCCTGTTTCAAAAAGAAATCTTGATAAATCAAGTAGCGAACAGCTTTTCCAAGAAAGAAATGGACTTATATATTTATGGTGATGCTTGGGCTTGCTCATGCAAAAGAGTTTTTCCTTTTAAACGGAATATATTCACAAACTACTTTTTGGAAAAGTTTTGATTGCTTGGCCAACCTTTCGTAGTAAAAACGGTTTCTTCTAAAATTCTATGTTTGGCCTAGCGACTTTCATACATCTTTCTTTTTTGCTTTTTCTATTAACCAGGTTATTTGTAGAATCAT
Organism: Silene conica; assembly: GCA_029255685.2. Taxonomy (NCBI): domain Eukaryota; kingdom Viridiplantae; phylum Streptophyta; class Magnoliopsida; order Caryophyllales; family Caryophyllaceae; genus Silene; species Silene conica. The sequence goes on from CM055317.2 coordinate 78,237,031, forward strand.
CATTTGAAAAGTAGTGGTAGTTTTTACTACTTCTACTTGGGGGTCATTTATCAGTTTTTTACTTTTTAAGAACAGTTTTAAACCTCACTAGTGTTTGGCCAAACAAAACCTAAGTTAGAGAGTAATTGCGATTTATGATAGTTAATTGGACAAAAGAATATGATGCATATGCGTACCACATGACGCTATAATAGAGTGCTCCGGATGTCTAGCTATGGATCTGATACTTCCTGAACACTTTCCCACAAAGCATCCGAGTACCTTGCCTGTGCCATCACAACAAGATTGAGACAATGTGAGCATCGAATAATGCCTATCTATCAGATACCAATGTTGACAACAACTTAAGTTAGCGACCAATTAGTGTCATAATTGATGAAGAAAGCAACGGTTGTCATAACTCATAACTCATAACCCATAACCCATAAATAATCAATGACCAGGTTAACTCAAGTCCTACTACCATGCCTCAAAGGACAGACCATTCATGCAGATCTTATTACAGACATGTTCGAGCTGAGATACACATGTCAAAAGTTCAGAAACCTGTCTGCCTGAGCCATATATGATAACAGATGGGCAATAGACCAACATGTGACAAACTAAATCCATGTACAAAGTACAAGTTCATATTAAAAAGCAATCAGATTTACAATACCTGTGCGTATGTCAATAGAAGCCAAATCGCCAGCTCCATTACCAAAATATATAGTATTTCGGTCTAAATCTTCTGCTACTGCTTTAATAGGTGTGTCCCTAAAGCTGACAGAAAACACCGGCCTTCTCTGTGCTGATATATCATAGAGGCGAACCTATCAGGAACGAACAAACACAAGTTGGTCAAAATAGAGGAATATAGCCTTTTTTGTCAAAGATGAGAACTATATTTAGAGCACAGGGACACACTCACAAGTTGATAAGTGTATACAGATTCAGCAAAATACAATTACAAAAAAAATGTCAGTGAGAGCTGTCATAAGAAAACAGTCAACTACAGGAATTGACTAGCAGGAGCCACACTTCTTTGCTGTCTATTGGCTCAGAATGGTCGAAATTCTTTTTGGTATTGAAAGAAAAATTACCTATAAACATTTGTGGCTATCTTCTTGGGTGTACATAAGGTAAATAAATTGGTAGACAAGCCCACTCTCATGGCTGAGTCGAAACCAAAACACTTGTTTAACAGATGAAGGCACTTAAGAAAGTTCTAAATGCAGCTTGCAATTAACTTAAAGCAATCGTTACCTGGTAATCATGGGTACCAGCCACAACCTTACGATGATCATCCTTGTTTACAAAGGTCACTGATGTAAAGCAGGTTGGTGTAAAGATTCCAAGACTGTTCTTAGGTGGCTGCAAAAGGTCATTGAAGTAAAACTTAGAGCATCTGCCGGGTTTAGCGAATGAAGTTGTTAACAGCGAAAATGGTATAATAGATAACTGGATACTTACTGATTTGGCATTCCAGAGTTTTACTGTCTTCTCAAGATCCCACACATTAAGTTCAACACCTTTCCTGAGATAAACAAAGCAATTTTTTTATTAGTACGTCAAAAAGCACAACAGCAAAACAAAACATAGAAACAGTATAATCTACACTATAATACATTTATGTAGATATAAGAAACTTAAGCTTCTACTATGTGGTTACGCGGATCAGTAGAGTAGTAGACTCACCCTCCAAACACAGAATAACCTTCATCATCGTGTACTTTACTGCAGAGAATCTCACCAGAACTGCACACACTCCATGCTTGCTCAGAATCAAACGAATCAGAACCAGTGTGAAGTTCAGCTGTACGCACGGTTGCTTTCCCCTTCTTCGTACATGTTAGCAAACTGCAGGATCTAATTAACATAACACAGACACAAACAGCATAACACATTAGCACCGAAGCACCGCTAGCACTACTTCTGCTCAAATCAGATCAGTAACAACCCTAGCTAAAACGAAATAATGTTTTTGTTATTGTTATAGACAGGGCATCAATGGTGTCTTAGCTTAACTTACTTTGATTCTGAGTCTAGCCTCTGTTTTTTAAACAAATGCAATCCTGCAATAGGATCGTCTACTGCCAAATCAGTAGAATCATTCAGAGCCGAAAAACAGACCTCTCCATTTTTCGGACTCATTACATCAATCTGCAAAGTACAACAATTACACAAAATCATCAACCATAAAACAAACAAAGATTGAAACACTAAATGTGATCTCATTCTGCTCTAGAAAAACTACAAATTATACTCACTGAACCATTTTTCCTGGCAACGGCTAGCAACTGCAACAACAAATAACATCAACAGTCAGATACATCCCCAATAACCGAAAAAAAAAAAAAGCAACGCCAATCCAAAAACACATACAGGGTTAGCTTTACGGTCATCTATGGACGCAGCGAGAACAGCTTTAGAAGAGTCAGGGTCACCCCATCTATCCACTACCTTAGCAACCCCACCATCTTTACTCCTAGCTTCAATTACTGTTCATTCACCTCAAATTAACACAATTTAAGAGCAACCCACCAAACTCGATCAAATTAATAACAATATTACACTAATTAATTCACAAAAAAAGAAAAAATTGAAAGGTTACCTTTAAATTAACACAATTTCAGAGCAACCCATCAAAATTAATCACATTTACAACTACATGACACGGATTAATTGACAAAAAAAATGAAAAAAATGAAAAGGGTACCTTTAACAAGGCCAAGAACGTCAAAAGAAAGAGCTCGTAAAGGTGGGCAACCTGAACACTCTAATGTTGTTGTCCTCGGCATCGTAGGGAATAATATAGTATCCTGAAATCACTAATTTAATTAGGGTTTGATATTAAGAGCTTAACTGTTTGATGGAGGCAATGGTAGAACAAAAGGAAGAGATGAATTGCAGCGGCCGCAGTCAAGGGCATAAGAGTATGACGACTGCACAAGCCCAGCAACAACACACCCTTTCGTTGTTCAAAATTTGGCTAGTTTAAGTCAATTTCGTGAAGTTCGGGTTGGGTTCAATCGGTCTGAATTCTCTACATTACTTAAAAGGAAATGGATTTTTATTATTTTTAAACGGTCTGGATTAAATTTTGCGATGATTTAATGGTTGTAGTTATTTCATAAAAATAATATTTTGTTGAATGGAGAGAAAAAATATATCATTATTACTATTAAAAAAAAAAAAAGAATGTAATTTTGCCTACGTGGCGCAATATCGTTTCAGCATTCACCATTCCACTCTCACAAATCAATTTTTCGTCAACCAATCAAAAGTTTTGAAACTGGTCAACTCAGATTTTCGAAAAAAAATTATTCTAAATTTTATTCTTCACGGTTACCTTGGTGGTTAACAAAAATATTAACAAAAATATTATTCTAAATATTAACAAAAATATTATTCCAAATAATGATTCAAAATCAATATACAAAAAAATTTTATTCTAAATATTATTCTTCACGGTTACATTGGTGGTTAACAGAAATATTAACAAAAATATAATGATGTTTTTACATTGGTAACTCATAATTATTAATATTCTTTCCGATTTCTAAATTTCATGTAAATCTCACAATTATTGACCTAAATATTCTACAATTAAGAATATTTGATTCTATATTTAATCAAAACCTTACAAATTTGACAACTCAGCTTAAGATAATTATTCTATGGCTAAAAACCTGATTCATTCAAATAACAAAATTATTTCCTTTTACCTAAATATTCTACAATTAAGAATATTTGATTCTATAATTAAAAGTTTTCGACAAGATCAACAAAATTATTCCCTTTTACCTAAATTACATTTTTTTTTAAAACGTGTTTTAATGAATCATTAATTACCAAAAAATTCGGATATAGTGAATTAACCGTGATTTGATTATACAATTAACCGTGATAATTTATTCTATCTACCTACATATTTTATTAAAAACCGTGTAACAAACAGATTTTATTGTATGGCTAAAGATAATTAGATAATCTTCTAATAAACGTGGATAAACTTTGTATTTTCCATATACTGGAGTCTAACTACGTTTTCTATATACCCTACCTTTACATTCTTATACAAAATCATCTAAACAATTTGTGCAATTATCTCACGAAATTTTCTTCACTTTACTAAATCAAATGGATATGACAAATTTTCTTACTATTAGTGACCTCAAGAATGGAGTTCGTGTTACTCACTATTAGTGACCTCAAGATTGGAGTTCGTGTTACTCAGATCAACATTAGGGTTGTACACAAATGGGACAGGCCTGAGTTAAATTTCAAAAACAAAAAAATTGAAAAGAAGTCAGAAACGTTTAGCAAAAACAATAATTGCGACAAGAAGAAACTCGATGCAGTTGAATTACTATTGATTCAAAGGTTTGTCTATATTATATTTTTTAGTTTATAAAGACTCATTTTTTGTGATCCGAATTCCTGGAAAACATTCAGTAAATTTGATGCATGTCATTTCTATAGTCTTTTAGACTTCTTTTGCATGCATTTTTATGCTCTTTTACCAAACACCTTACTACTTTTAGCCCCGAATTGCCTACTTTGAGCCTTCTTGTATTAATTGCAGGAATATATTTGGAAGTATGTATTCGGAGTCGAAGTTTGTCCTCAAGTTTGCATTTAGGAGGTCAGGAGAAGTGAACCACCCTTTGTATCAAGTCAAGGAAGCGCATTTTTGAAGTCAACGTCCAAGTCAAGCCCAGAACCAGTCGATCGACCACTCTTGGTCGATAGTAAAAGTCGATTGACCATTTGCCTAGTCGATCGACCACTCTTGGTCGATAGGAAAGTCGATCGACCACTTGCTCAGTCGATCGACCGGTTTCTTTCTCCCGAAGCCCAAATTTGACCTAAGCCCATTAGGTCGTCGAAAGATTATCAGAACATTTTGTTTTTAAGCAGTTTGGGGGAGTTTTCATTGGGGATACTTTTACTTTAATCTTGAATCTATTCTCCTTACTTTTCCTGAGATAAACTTTTAGTTAGTTGTTTTTATTTTTTTTCATCTTCAAGCTTGTAAGATCTAACCTTCCGGAATTCAGTACTCAACACTTTTTTATTGGTAATTTTATTCCTTTGCTCTTACTTTCTTTTATCTTTATTCATCTCTGCTTATCTCGCGATCATGGTTTCCTCTTTAGCTATTTCTTTCATTTCAATTGTTAATCCCTTTATGCATAGCTAATCCCTTCGACTAGGATATAGGTGATCCTTTGATGATGTGACGATGTTCGTTTAGGTTTAGACTAGTTCGTAATTGTATGTCTCTGTTGTTAATTGTAGCATTTAATAGCGATTAGTCAGTTAATGCGCATGATTGATTAGTTGTTTTGGTAAAACCCCGACCTAAGATCGAAAGCCTGGTGAGGGTTAGACCTGCTACAAACATTAGAGTGCCCTAGTAAGTTGCGAGAGCCCGCTAGAAGCATTCTAGGGCGAATAGCGATCCGAGAGGACCTTTTCACTACCTCTTAGACCGATAATTGCGACTGATCTGCGACCTAAACCCCAATCGTTACACTTTCATTGGTGAACCGACTATCCTAGTTTTCTCTCCCTTATATTTTTATACTCTTTTCTTTACGCTTTTCTTTTCTCTCTTTCCTTCACTACTTTTAGTTTAGTCAAAACAACAATCAAAACCCCCAGAATCTGGTTACCTTGACAGACTTTAGTTTAGCTTTTAGAATTCATATCTGTCTCCCTGTGGATACGATCCCGACTTTCTACTACATTAGTTAGGCCAGTTGGTTATCTTTGATAGGGTTGCGACAGCCGTGTCAAATTTTGGCGCCGTTGCCGGGGAGACGGTAATATTTTATTGGCTTTATTTTAGTTTGTCTTTTGTCTCAAGGGATCAAATTCCTTGAGGCAGTTCTCATCCTTTCCTTTAGTTTCTGTTTATGCCCAGGTCCAACAGGTCCGAACTCATACCGTTTGATCCCGAACCTGAGAAGACCTTTCGCGCTTTACGAAACTTCTGGAAGGAAATACGTCAAGCAGAGGATTTGCAAACTCTTGATTCCATCTACGAAGAATTTTCTAATTCTCACGAAGAAGGACTCTCAGAGTTCGATACCTTTGCAGAAGAGACTTCAGAGTTCGTAGCTGATATTCCTGTACCAGTTACGATGCCGAAACTGTGTACTCATTCCGAGCCCTCACCCGATTCCATTCCCAAGGGATTTCAACTCCCTACTGCTACTAATGGAAACTTTGATATTCGCCCATCTTACATAAATCTGGTGGAGCGAAATCAATTTCGGGGAGTGAGCGGCGAAGACCCGGGAAAACATATGGAGACATATACTGACTATTGCTCAACCATACCCCTCACAGCTGGAGTTACGCAAGAACAAGTTAAGGAGGTTCTTTTTCCCTTCTCCTTGTTAGACGGAGCTCGTGAGTGGTACCGTGACCTTGACAAGGAAGCTGCGGGAGTGACTGACTGGAATTCTCTCGCCCTAGCCTTCTACAAAAGGTACTACCCTCCACAGAGAACAAATGCCCTAAGGGGGCAAATCACTAGTTTCAAGCAGTTACCCACTGAGACCCTTTATGAGGCATTTGTCCGTTTCAAGAAACTTATCCGATCTATTCCTCATCACGGGTTCGAGAAATGGTTTTTGTGCAACCAATTTTACAATGGGTTGTACGATGACCATCGTGCTATTTTGGATGCCTCATCCAATGGGAGGTTTCAAAAGAATGTAGATGACGATAAGGGCTGGAATGTGATTGAAGAGATGGCAACTCATACTGCGGAGTACGGAAATCCTAGGGGTGGTGCTAGGCCGAGTGTTGGTGGGAATGATAATAGTGCCATTGTAGCCCAGTTACAAGCCATGAATACTAGGTTTGACCGTTTGGAGATGGGTCAAGGCTCGGGAAACCAACAAACTGTGAATGCCATGGTGCAGCAAGACCTAACTTGTGATAGGTGTGGAGTAGGGGGACATATCGCCGCTGAGTGTATGTCCGAAAAGGAGCAAGTTCTAGCTTTTCAAAGCTATAGATAGAGTGGTCCCTTCTCTAACACCATGATGAAGAGGGCATTAAAAGGAAGACAATACACCCTCGAGAAAGGTGAGACGGTTGATGCGATAATGAAAACCTCTTATACTGCAGAGGTAACAAAACTAGAACTCAAACCCCTCCCTTCCCATCTCAGGTATGTTTTTCTTGATGATCTTGAACTTTATCCTGTCATAGTTAGTTCTAAACTTGATGCTGGCCAACTCGCTGACTTGTTGGTTGTTTTGAAAAAAAATAAGAAAGCTATGGGATACAGTTTAGATGACTTGACAGGTATTAGTCCTGATTTCTGCATGCATCGAATCAACCTGGAAGAAGGTCACAAACCTCGTGCGCAAGGTTTACGCCGGCTAAATCAGAATATGCAGGATGTGGTAAGGAAAGAGGTGATGAAACTTCTAGATGCAGGTATAATTTATTCTATTTCTGACTCTAATTGGGTAAGCCTAATTCACGTAGTTCCTAAGAAAGGAGGGACTACTGTAATTAGAAATGATAAGAATGAATTAATACCAATTAGGACTGTGACTGGGTGGCGGATGTGTATTGACTATAGGCAGTTGAATACCGCCACTAAGAAAGACCATTTCCCTCTCCCTTTCATTGACCAGATGCTAGAGAGATTGGCATCTCACAAGTTTTTCTGTTATTTGGATGGGTATTCGGGATTCTTTCAGATTCCCATTCACCCTGATGACCAAGAAAAGACTACTTTTACTTGTCCCTATGGTGTTTATGCATATCGCAGGATGTCATTTGGTCTCTGTAATGCCCCTGCCACCTTTCAAAGGTGCATGATGGGAATCTTTTCCAAGTATATCGAGTCAATCATGGAAGTCTTTATGGATGACTTCAGTGTGTATGGGTCTGATTTTTCTTCTTGTTTATCTAACCTTGATAAAATCTTGCAGAGATGCATTGAGGTTAACTTGGTTTTGAACTGGGAGAAATGTCATTTCATGGTGAACGAGGGTGTCGTTCTTGGTCATTTGGTTTCAAGATAAGGGTATACAGGTAGACAAAGCAAAAGTGCAGGTGATAGAGCAATTACCTCCTCCCATTAACGTCAAGGGGGTTAGAAGTTTCCTTGGTCATGCCGGGTTTTATCGCCGGTTTATCAAGGATTTTTCAAAAATTGCTAAACCACTTACACGTTTGCTGATTAAAGATGTGTCTTTTGATTTTTCTGATGAGTGCCTTAATGCTTTCAACAGGTTAAAGGAAGCCCTGATCACCGCGCCCATAATCCAAGCACCGGATTGGGAGCTCCCTTTTGAGATAATGTGTGACGCGAGTGATTACGCGGTTGGCGCAGTGCTAGGCCAAAGGAAAGGAAAAGCTCTTAGTGCAATCTACTATGCAAGTAGAACATTGGATGAGACACAGGTCAAGTATGGTACCACGGAAAAAGAGATGTTAGCCGTGGTATATGCATTAGAGAAGTTCAGGTCATATTTGCTGGGATCAAAAATGATCATTTTCACTGATCACACAGCCCTGAAACAACTCTTGGCGAAGAAGGATGCCAAACCGCGGTTGCTGAGATGGGTACTCCTGATTCAGGAATTTGATTTGGAGATTCGGGACAAGAAAGGTTCTGAAAACCTTGTTGCTGACCATTTGTCTCGATTGGAGTTACAAAATGAGGGAGACACTCTTCCTATCAATGATTTCTTTCCTGACGAGAGTTTGCTTGCTTTATCTATTTCTGAGATCCCTTGGTATGCTGACTTTGCCAACTTTATTGTAGGTAATCTTCTACCCACGAATGTACATAATCTAAACAGCTCAGAGCCCTTAGAAGTCGGTCAAAAATCTGCGCATGTGCTACACAAAAGCATAAGTAGCACCAACAATTAATAGGAGCAAATAAAAACAAAGTGAAATACCGTAGCACCTTGATACAGGTTGTGGTATTCCTTTTCTCCTTCACTTTTATTGTTTTTGCATTTCGTAGTTCGCATTTCCCGTCCCCCTAACTGTTGCTGTTGTGATGCTGTTGAGTACAACGAGGGCGTTGTACGAGTTTGGTTTGGGGAGGGTATGTGTTTCATTGCATTTCTTCACATGGTTCCTTGCATTTAGTTTATTTTTGTTGCATATAAAAAAAAAAGAAAAAAAATCATGTTTGTTTTTGCATACTAGATCGAGTCAGTTGGAGTTTCTCAGTGCTTTTAGACCGTTGGATTGCTTAAGCTAGGTTTTTGTTTCATTTCATATAGCACGTCCTTTGGCATTTTTCCCGAATCTCGTTTCACAGCATGTTGGATTATGGACTAGACTTGATTTACTGGCAACCTACAAAAAAACTTTCTAAGGATTTAGAGCCTTTTAACCGGTGACATTCATGACCGGTTCATCTAGGAAAGTGAGTAGTTTCTCCTTATAAGACACGTAACATCAAATTGCTTAAACATGAGTTCAGTCTTCTTTATACCTGTATGCATTCGGGCTTGAGGTTTGTTGGTACATGTGGCAGAGGTTCCCTTTTATTCTTTTTACCCATAAGCTTCACAAAGCCAAAATTGCCTATTTTTGTCCCATATAGCTACAATACATAATTTTACCCACCCTAGCCGAGCTAGTAATGGTAGCATTTTGGGAATGTATCGTTTTGCATTTTGGTTATTTCTTGTCGAAAGAAAGAATGACGAAAAAAAAAAAGGAAAAAAAAGAGGATGAAAAACAAAAAAAAAAAAAAAAAAAAACAGAAACAGAAATTCAAAAAAAAATTTGGAATGAAAAAAAAAAAAAAAAAAACAACCAACAAGAAAAATTGTGAAAAGTTGAAGAAGTAGTTTGACATTTTCCGCTCCCATGTTTAACTGGTATCTTTTGGGGAGCTAATAATTTGTGGTTTTGTGAGTTGGGTGCATCCATTTTGCACAGCGTTTGTATTGATAACTAGTTTTTGCGCCCGTGCAGATGCACGGTGTAAAACCCCTCGCGAAAGCGGGAAAGTAAACATACAAAGTACCAAAAATGCAGCGGAAATAAAACTTTTTAACAAAACTAAACATGCGAGGTGCTTTAGAAATCTAAACATGCGAAAGATAAAACATAAATAAGTATTAAGTACGATACAAAGCAGCCCGTGATAGCATATCCCTACAGGCACAAAATATTGAAACGTAAGTCTAAGGTCTAGCTACACGATAAGGTAAAAGTCAACGATGAAGGACCATCGCTCGCTAGCCTCAACGTAACCCCCTGCAAAACAGCCTCATGTACCTACACACATACAACATGTGCGCCACAGTCAGTGGGGAGTGACTAGAGTGCTCCTAGCCACCTATTGTCAATGACACACAACACATAAGCATACAATATACTCCAGCATATATAAAACATGTGAAGCATACAGATCTCAATATCTCATCTTTCATATCATCATGCAATACTATGCAAAGGCTCTCAACCAACTTCGGAAACTATTTGGAAGGAGAGCCGGTTTCCCTTCCGGTTGCCCGGCCGGGGGGTCTTTCAATCCAAACCATTTACGAAACCGGACTAAGAGTCGTCCAATGCCTTGGACGAACAATACTAAGATAACCAAGTATCATACAATCACAATCACAACTAAAGCATGCTCAACATCCAATTATATCAACAAGAGGTAGGTCACCTAGTGGCTCGACTCCTACAACAAATAGGTCATCCAAGTGACTCTACAAACAAGAGATAGGTCATCCAAGTGACTCGACTCTTTCAACAATAGGCCATCCAAGTGACTCTACAAACAAGAGATAGGTCATCCAAGTGACTCGACTCTAACTAGATTGGTCAGCCAAGTGACTCTACTAGACTACTATGAGCAGGCCGACAATCGACTCGACTATATACTACGACATCCCCAATCTCAGACTATACAACCCCCTGGTAGGACGACATCAAATGACTGTCCCAGTCTAAACCTGGCCAGATTCTCGGAGCGCAAACGAATCACGATCCCCGATTCGACAAGTGCACGAGGCACCCCCAAGACCCGAACTAGCTAGGAACGAGATATGCCCGAAGGCGGGCAGACAATCTAAGACCTGACCGTGAGAACCAAGTCACTACGGCCAACCAGCTACACAATGCAATCAGGTGAGAACTCGAGTACTATAGCAGCGCACAGCAGGTTTACACAAATCACAATATGTCATCTCAAAGATGTACAACAACTCAAACTCGAATGACAATCATTTCTTAAATAACTCATCATTAAACATCCATGAAACACTTAGCCAACTTCGGGAACTAATTTGAGGCGAGAGCCGGTCTCCCTTCCGGTTGCCCGGCCGGGGGGTCTTTCATCCTCAAATCCATTACCGAACCCGACATAAGTGCCGCCCAATTTTCTTGGGACTTCAAACAAGCATACGAAACATACGGAAAAAGAATCAATCAAATCCGACATGCGAAACATAAGTCATGAGCAAAACAATTCGATCAGGGGCTCTCAGCCGGTCAGCCACAGGCTGCCGGTTGGCCGGCTGAGAGTCCCAATCCCTCATGCTCAAAACCAACAAAAATAACCAAGAGGTACTCCCAGCCGGTCGGTCGGCTGCCGGTCCACCGGCTGGGAACCCTTTTTCCCAAATTCTTACAAACAACAAAGACACAACAAAATGGTCTCCCAGCCGGCCGGCCGGCCGCCGGTCCACCGGCTGGGGACCCTTTTTCTCAAATTTTGCAAAAGCAAGAACGACAACAACAAATACCAAATGGGGCTCTCAGCCGGTCCACCGGCCGCCGGCCTCAGACCGGCTGGGAGTCCTCTGTCCCAGAATAACGCATTTCGACATCTTTAAACTTCAATCAAACTTCAAGAATTTGTTCCCATACTTTGCATCTACTTCTAAAATCATAAACTACGGCATATACTACACTCATACAACATCTTAAATTCATAATCAAAGATCAAACATAAACATTCATACTAAATTAACAAAACCTCCATTTCTCCACATAAACCTATTACCCATCATTAATACTCCATAAATCATGTGAGAAGCATATAATCATCAAACCCTAACATGATACTAACTAATTTACAGCATCACAACCACAATCCACATAACCTAAACATGTTTCTAGTAACTAAACATACTAAAAATCATGTAAAGTGCTAATATTAGACAAAAGGCCGAGTTTCTCATTATCGTCACCTTAAAAGCGGGTTAAGCTCCGAATTCTTCTTCAATAACGAAGCTATCACCCTCCGGGTCCTCTAATCCAACTCTTACAACAAAAGAAACGGGTTTTAGAAGCTTAAAACGGGATTTACCCAAAACAGCGTCTTTTTCGAGTTTGATAAAATTGAAAGAGATAGAAAGCTTGCAAATCTCGCAAGGATTCCGAAAATGTAAGACTTACCGCTATTCGAGTTCGGGAAGAGGTTGAAATGTTGATTTTAAGCTCTTAAGAATGAAGAACAATGGTGGAAATGAAGAAGCAGTGGAAATGAAGATGGATGTCGATGGAATAGGGTTTTGGTGGGGTTTATATTGTCCTTTCCATATTTTGAGTCGGGTTACTTGTTTTGTGAAACGGGTTCAAGTCGGGGTCTGATTTTGCCAAGTTAACATCTTAAGAACTAAAACATTCTTAAGACGGATCTTAACGGAGAAACTTAAAATAAATTTACGATTTATTATTAAAATATTATTAAATTCCGTAAACTACTTTTAAATTATTAAAATCACTTTTATAAAAATACGGGATGTTATACACGGGATCATTTTCGTATTTTAGTACTTGTTCTATTGGTTTTGTTGTCATTTTTTGTGAGTTCTAAAACTTTTGGCTTTAACTTTATCAGAAAAGAAACAAAGGATGGACATCTAAGTATATTCCGTATTACATGTAACATCTCTAAATAAATGAATATTAATAATATTTTATCACTTTTCATATTGTCTTTCTTCTATTAAAGACGATATGAATAATACATAGAATGAAAACGCTATGTTAAAATACAATTTAATTTCATCTTACTAATCAGGCTAAAAATTAGTGTTTAATTTCTTAAATACAATGTAGTTTGATAAACCTTTTCATCAAATACGTGTACAAAACCATCGTATAGGCAAAAATATTGGTGATGTGAAATGATTTTTATATATCATTTACTTGGATAAAAGTATTTATATAGCTTATCAATTTAATGCTTACTCATATAATATATTTATAGTCTAATTTGTACCCACTAATTGTCGCTTTAATTTCAACAATTTATTTAGGGAAACAATAAAAGTTTTCTGGATAAAAGGGAAGGTAAAAAATTAAGATAAAAAAATTACAAATTATAATAATGATGACTAACAAATATACATTAAATAAAAGATATATATTTTAAATACATATGATAGATTAATAACCAAAATTGTGAATGGAAAATAAGAGGTCGGTATTAATTTAATTTTTGTGTTTGCAATTAATATTTTTTATATATATTTTTTTTTGTACTTATCATGTATGTTACTCATAGCATTTAAAAAGAATTTTAAATGACACGTGACTTAGTGAGATACTTAGTATTATGTTTTTATATAATATTGTAGAGGATTTACCCTTTAAAAGGATTTTATAGATGAAAATTATGATTTTTGTGATAGTTACATAAAAAACAAATGTGTAATTAATTTTTGCTTATATAATTTCAACAATATATTCGAGAGAAGAATTTTTTTGTGAATGTAGCCAAAAAATTATGATAATATGTAAAGTATAATAATTAGCAAAACTTTAGAGGTGGATTTGTCAATTTAGTAGTGGAAAATTAGCAAAACTAATGGCACATTTTCTCAAATGGCATAATTATTAGATTATAAAACATACATAATATGATTCAAAAATATTTTGTACAATTTAAGCATAGTTGTTTTATTTTCATTCATCCAATATTACAATTATAACAATACTATTATAGTTCTTCAGAACTATTAATTTTCTTGATTCATGAGAAAATAAAATATACACAAATTAAAAATAAAAATAAATCTCGAAGAAAAATATACATTGCAAGTGCTAAATGAATATATTAGGTGGGGGAAAAAATGACTTAAAAGTATGAAAGTATTCAAAGTTCAAATAACGAATTGGAGAATGAGCATTGTGTTACCACCGATAACTATAATATTTACTCACTATATGACGCTATTAAAAGGTTAGACTGACATATTTGTAGCATACTTCCCCACTTCAACCAAAATATTTGATTTATAACGTGTTTGACAAAATACAAAATAGAATTAGTTGTTTTACATGGAAAACTAAACTGCCTGAAAGAGTGAAAAATTGTGAAATACAATTTACAAAATTTGTCTATTAATAAATTAAGGGTTATAATATAACATGTCACCATATATGGGAGATTCATACTACCATTTTATATTGCACACGCCACACGCCATAGTAAAAAATGAAAACTTGACAAAACAAAAAAGTAGTCAAACCAAAAGAAAAGTGGAAAGAAGATTTATTACCATTATTTTAATTATAAATCATGTCACTTAATTGGATGTGAATTTATAGAAGACTTTATATTTTTTTTAGCTTAATGAATATTTAATCACATATTTAATTTGAACAATAATGATGTCCTTTAATTTGCTTCATCTTATATGTTACAAAATATGACCTTTTTGTAGGAAATTTGAATTTTGTTGAAGGTTATTTGCGTAATTTTAGAAGGGTGTGACGTGGCATTATCATAAGCTAGAAAATACAAATACTTATCAATGAGGCACTCAACATGCCTTTTTATGTTATTATATAGATTTGAATTTTGTTGAAGGTTATTTGCGTAATTTTAGAAGGGTGTGACGTGGCATTATCATAAGCTAGAAAATACAAATACTTATCAATGAGGCACTCAACATGCCTTTTTATATTATTATATAGATTTCGAGTACGAAGATTGGGATGATACACTTTGTTTGGTTCGTATTGTTGCTAGCTTGGCTACTAACTCCTCTCTACCAAACTCTTTTTAGCCCCTTCTTACCCATTGCCTCACTTTACCCATATGAATACCCTCGGCATGTATCATGATGCGTGCCTATTTTATGATGTTTTACATCTATTTTTACACGCATTTTGTCGCTCATTTACTATGTTTTAGCCTTTATTTCCCAACAATTGTCTACTTTCGTATTTTTATGCTCTTTTGCAGATTTGTGCGGAAAAGGGACGATTTTATACCAAATTTATGCCCTCGGGACTTTTTATGACTAAGGACAAGAAGGAACGAAGCCTGGCGCATATTTCAAGGCCTGAAGATAGTTTTAACAAGCAAAAGAATCAATCCACGATGTTGCAGCCTGTTTCAAATGGCTATATCTCGAGTTCTAGAGCTGATAATGGAGTGATTCCAGTTGGAGGTGAAATCTTATCCTCTTAGCTTTCCAACGCCGCGAGAATCGTTTGATTTCGATAAGTAACGAAGAAATGACAGCTGTTTTAAGGACGATGCGCGCTGCAGTCCCGACAGTTGGTCGACCGACCAACAAAGTAGGTCGATCGACCAGGTGCCTATTGGAAAAGCCCAGAATTTGCCTGAAGCCCATAAATTGCATAAAATCCGTAAAGCGGTCGACCGACCGAAAATAGTGGTCGACCGACCACAGCACCGACCCAGAAGTTTCCGCGAAGCCCATTAAAGTGTTTAGGTCATTGGGAAACTCTTTATTTCTGCCTATTTAAGCCAAATTTCGTAATTAGGGTTGGGCATCGAGATTTCCATCAAGTTCTTAATCTAGTTATCTATCATAGAATTATACTTTCCAAGTTTCAATATTTGTTCTTGAATTCCAATTAAGCTTGTAAGTTTGCTACAATTAATCTTTCTTGTTGCAATTAATCTTTAATCATGTTATCTCCTTTAATGTTCTTGATTCTTGTTATTGTTAGTTTTACAATTGAGATTATGCATAGCTAATTCTTGTGATTAGGAATTAGGGGAACCATGGTAAAAACTTGATTTTGATAGTTTAATGATTGAATTACCAATCCCCCATTGTTGTTGGTGAACTGATCCTTAGGATTGAAAGATTATTAGGATTAGTTTAACAACAACTTTGGGATAGCCCTTGAACGAAAGTTTAGTGCTTTTCTAGGAACCCTAAGACCGTAAGGATTGGGTAGAATATTGACCTAGAGGTTTATTCTTTGTTCCTTGGGAGTGTGTTATTTGATTATTTTACCCTTCATTGCTTGTTTTAACTATGGGGAACCGAAGTTCCTAATCTCCTTTTCATCTTATTTTAATTTCCTTTATTATTATTGCATGTTTAGATTTATGTTCTTTATAACTTTCATGTTTATTCCTATTTTTATTATTGTTCCAGTAACTATGAGTAGCTAAATTTCATATGTTAACATGTAGGGAGTAAATATGCATAGGTAGTATGATTCCCGAATCAACATGTCGCAGGCAGGAGGTCGACCGACCACCATTATAGGTCGGCCGACCGACTCGTGTTCGAATTCCGTTTCGCTTTTATTTGTAGACTATAATAACCTACAATGAGACCAAAAGGAGACTTGTAGGATGTTAGTATTGACCTACCCAAGATTGAGAGATTTGGGAAGGGCATTGGTTTACATCTTTAGACGGATAGGTTACTTAAGACTGAAAGGTTTGTGACCTAGAATTTAGGAATCACCCTTATTGTTGACACCCAATAATTGTGAGACCTAGGAACTAATAGCATAGACCGAAAGGAGCTATTAGGTAGCATAGACCTAAAGGATATGTTACACCCCTTACGCGACTGCTATACATGTTGACTTAGGATTTATAGTATCTTAAGCTGTTTATTACCCGAACATCCTAGCATCTCTTTTATTATATTTTTATTCTCATCTTTATTTACTTGTTTTACCTTATTCTTAGATTTAGTAACAACCAATCAAAATACCCCTCTTTTTATTATTATTTTATAGATTAAAAATTAGCAAACGGAATTAACCTTGTCTCTCTGTGGTTCGACCCTTACTATCACTATCTATAGTTTTAGTTTGGTTTATAAATTTTATCTTTGACACCCACAACGACGGGTATCATATCATGGTCATCAGTTTGGCTGGAATGCATATGTACGGTTGTAGAGACTCTATTCATGTTAAATTGCATGCGTGTTCTTATAGGTCGCAGTTAGGAGAGTAATCTTAATTCTTTCTATCTTGCACTATATAATGCCTTTTGTTTACAGGAGTGGTTGAGCGACCCGTGAGAGTCCGGTCTTGATAAGTCTAACCAAGTCTAAAGTCCAATTGTTTGAGAAACATGCATAGATTCGTTTGCCATAGCATTTGTCGATTTGAGATGATCCCTTGCTTAGTTTTTGGTGTCCACGGTTTACTTGTTCATGTTTGACTCCTAGTCTTTGTTTTTACACTTTTTGCTTGGGGACTAGCAAAGGTTCGGTTTGGGGAGGTTTGATGCATGCCATTTCTATAGTCTTTTAGACTTCTTTTGCATGCATTTTTATGCTCTTTTACCAAACACCTTACTACTTTTAGCCCCGAATTGCCTACTTTGAGCCTTCTTGTATTAATTGCAGGAATATATTCGGAAGTATGTATTCGGAGTCGAAGTTTGTCCTCAAGTTTGCATTTAGGAGGTCAGGAGAAGTGAACCACCCTTTGTATCAAGTCAAGGAAGCGCATTTTTGAAGTCAACGTCCAAGTCAAGCCCAGAACCAGTCGATCGACCACTCTTGGTCGATAGTAAAAGTCGATCGACCATTTGCCTAGTCGATCGACCACTCTTGGTTGATAGGAAAGTCGATCGACCACTTGCTCAGTCGATCGACCGGTTTCTTTCTCCCGAAGCCCAAATTTGACCTAAGCCCATTAGGTCGTCGAAAGATTATCAGAACATTTTGTTTTTAAGCAGTTTGGGGGAGTTTTCATTGGGGATACTTTTACTTTAATCTTGAATCTATTCTCCTTACTTTTCCTGAGATAAACTTTTAGTTAGTTGTTTTTATTTTTTTTCATCTTCAAGCTTGTAAGATCTAACCTTCCGGAATTCAGTACTCAACACTTTTTTATTGGTAATTTTATTCCTTTGCTCTTACTTTCTTTTATCTTTATTCATCTCTGCTTATCTCGCGATCATGGTTTCCTCTTTAGCTATTTCTTTCATTTCAATTGTTAATCCCTTTATGCATAGCTAATCCCTTCGACTAGGATATAGGTGATCCTTTGATGATGTGACGATGTTCGTTTAGGTTTAGACTAGTTCGTAATTGTATGTCTCTGTTGTTAATTGTAGCATTTAATAGCGATTAGTCAGTTAATGCGCATGATTGATTAGTTGTTTTGGTAAAACCCCGACCTAAGATCGAAAGCCTGGTGAGGGTTAGACCTGCTACAAACATTAGAGTGCCCTAGTAAGTTGCGAGAGCCCGCTAGAAGCATTCTAGGGCGAATAGCGATCCGAGAGGACCTTTTCACTACCTCTTAGACCGATAATTGCGACTGATCTGCGACCTAAACCCCAATCGTTACACTTTCATTGGTGAACCGACTATCCTAGTTTTCTCTCCCTTATATTTTTATACTCTTTTCTTTACGCTTTTCTTTTCTCTCTTTCCTTCACTACTTTTAGTTTAGTCAAAACAACAATCAAAACCCCCAGAATCTGGTTACCTTGACAGACTTTAGTTTAGCTTTTAGAATTCATATCTGTCTCCCTGTGGATACGATCCCGACTTCCTACTACATTAGTTAGGCCAGTTGGTTATCTTTGATAGGGTTGCGACAGCCGTGTCAAAATTAATTAACTAAAAAAGGTAAATCGATTGAGATCAAAACAGCAGCAATACGATATAGTATTTTTGACAAATTTGTATTCTTTTCAGAATGTTTTTATCCACACAACTATAAGGAAACAATTGATTTCCCATTTCGGATCAAAACTGTCTATTGGTGAAGTTTACACCATTCTAACCTAACCGTAGACAATAACATCGACTTAGACAAGACAACCCCTCATCCATACCGTTTGAGGTTTGAGTATTCAACAAGAGTTCAGAAAACAGATGATCCAGCAGTACCAAGAAGTCTATATCGCTTCGCAAGTTTCAACGACATATTGGACGGTATAATTCCCCATACACATTATATAGGTATGACTCTTCAATTATAATATTCATTTACGGTATTTTATTAATTTTCAACTATGATTTTTTTATTTGTTTCCGTATTTGACTTTGCAGATGTTTTATGAAAGCTATACGAGATTGATCCTATAACAGAAACTCAAAACAAACATATACGCACAATAAGTCTTGAAGACTACCAGTTAGTTCATTACTATATTATAATTTCCGTATATATATTTTAATATATACAATGATATTATATTATTTCTTTTTTATTGTAAGAAAGTACACATGTTCGAATACATAAAATTGATATAGAATAAGTAAAATTTATATATGTCGTCTTTAGAAATAAGTGTACGCAACCCCGTGATTTTTCACGGGTGTTACACTAGTTTGTAAAATAAATATTTCTGTAATATGTAAACCAATTAATATTTTTAATTTTTTTTAAAAATTTTTGTTTTAGTTAGTAATTAATCAATAATAATAATATTTTAAGTAATAATATTATTTTACTTTCGATTTTTTTTAAATTGGTTTAGTTATTAATAAAATTAATATTACAGAAATTATTATTTTGGAAATTAACAATTTTTTAAAAAAAACGAAAATTAATTAAATTTTAAAAAACGAAATTCATTAAACTAGAAAAAACGAAATCATTACATTAAAAAAAAGAAATTTTATAAAAAAATACGAATTAGCTTTAAAAAAAATACGAATTAGCTTTAAAAAATTTAAAAATGTTGTTAGTGGGGTTCAAACCTAGGATCAGTTACACACAAGCCAATGTTTGCAAGCAGAATTTTAACCAATTAATCATGGATATCAGCACGTCTATTTATGAATTACAATTGTTAATATTTTAAAATCTACTCAAATAATATATTTAGGGAATGAAATCTACTAAAATAATATTCTCGAAAATCTTATTGCATATAATGAATTTTTTTTAGATATTTTAAATAAGATATTTAGGGAATGAATCTTATTATTGTTAGGTTGTATTTAATATTATTATATTTAGTTACCTATTGTAGTGAGATATGGTGAAAAATGTGAGATTTTGTAACATTTTATTACGGGTTAAAAAAAATACAATATTTTGAACTCTATTAAAATATTTTTGGAAAATCGTAATTCAATAAATAACAGAAAAAAAATGGTTAAATAAAAAAAACGAAAATTAATTAATTTAAAAAAAATGAAATTCATTAAATTAGAAAAAACAAAATCCTTACAATTAAAAAACCGAAATTCATTACATAAAAAAACGAAATTTCTTTTATTTTAAATTGTAATTTCAGAAAATTTACAATGGTAATTCATTAATAGACGTGCTAATAGCTTTGATTAAATGGTTAAAACTCTACTTGCAAACATTACCTTTTGTGCCAATGATCCAAGGTTCGAATCCTACTAACAACATTTTTAAATTTTTAAAATTAGTAAGTCATCTTTAATTAAATTTGAATAATAGAAAAATTGATTTTACAAAAAAAAATAAACAAGTCAACTTATTAAAATACAAAAAAAATCCAATATTAATTTACTAAAATAATTTCCAAAAGGATAGTAATAAAATACAAAAATAAAAAACGTCTAAATTAATTACGTACCAAAAAAAATAATTTGCAGAATTAATTTACAAAATAATTTCCAACAGAATATTAATAAAATAAAATAAAAATCGTGTAAATTAATTAAATACAAAAAAAATTATTTTCCGGAGTATTAATTTACAAAAAAAAATTCCAACAATATCATAAATTAATAGTCCCGAAAATTTAACTAAATACAAAAAATAACAAAATATTTTTTAAAAATAATAAATTACTTAAAACATAATAAAATCTTAACAAAATAACAAATATTCCTAAATTATGCTAACTACATGCGGTTAAGAAGTTAACTATGTATATGTATAATTACTAATACTCTAATAGTGTATTCTAACACTAACTCATTCAAATTAACTATGGTTATACACGTGGCGCGATATAATTGGTCGTGTCTGAGTTTTTCCATACACAATGTGTATCTCTATCGCCTCCCGTCTTACTGCAGTTCCAAGCTCCAACTCTTCCAAGTATCGGGAATTAATTAGAGCCGTGTGTGAACTCTCTCAGGTATGACTTACTATGACTTTATGAGTGATCAGACAATGAGACAAGTGCTACACGAACACCAACATCATGCATCCGTTGCGTATATAATCCAACTAGACCTGACAGAACCTGGCCCGACCTGAAAACCGACCGCAACCCGACCCGTAAATAACCCGTTTTTTCAACCCGAACACGAAAGATACCCGAACCCGAGCGGGTCAAAACCCGACCTGCAGCGGGTTGACCGTTGGGTCAAGACAATATATCATTTTTAAAATATATAATGTCATATAAGTATTGATGACTTATAAATTTTTGAGGAGAAATAGGTATATATATGCGGTATGTCACGTCATCACCTCAAACAACATGCCACGTCATCACCTCAAACAACATGCCACGTCATCACCTCAAAGTGAGTGTCACAACGTCACTTTCACCGTAGTACGTCGAATTGCATTCCACGTCAGCAGCGCCAACTCATCACCCCGAACC
This sequence comes from Silene conica, assembly GCA_029255685.2. Lineage (NCBI taxonomy): Eukaryota > Viridiplantae > Streptophyta > Magnoliopsida > Caryophyllales > Caryophyllaceae > Silene > Silene conica. The sequence goes on from CM055317.2 coordinate 78,258,773, forward strand.
ATATGCCACGTCATCACATCGAAGTGTGTGTCACGTCGTCACTTTTAGTATAGTACGTCAAGTTACATTCCATGTTAGCATTGTCACCTCATTATTTCGACGGACCACATGTCACATCATTACATCGAAATGTGTGCCACACGGTAACTTACACCTCCTTCCACATAATTGCCTAGGACCTCATGCCACATCATCACCTCAAAATATGTGTTATACCGTCACTTTCACCGTATTACGTCGAACTGAACCGCACTTCGCGTCAACACTTCCACCCACACTACTACAAAAAAGGCCAAAGAAACCTGTTGAAAAAGGCCTTAGACACCTGTTTATAACAGGTGTCTAGATCATAGGTGTCTTTGGTTAAGAAACCTGTTGGAGGAACTGGTATCTTAACTAACAATTAAAGAGACTTATTTTTATTAATAACTGGTGTCTTTGACTTATACCTGTTATCAATTATGTCCGGTGTCTTATGTCCGGTGTCTTTGGCATATATCTATGACACCACCCTCATCTACACCCGGTGTCTTTGGTATGGTTCATTTTAAAAAAAAAACAATACATGCAATGGGATTCGAACCCACGACCACAAGGAGGATATTTAATGGCTTTACCATTGAGCCACAAGATATTTACTATAGATTTATTGGGATAACATTTAATTATCTACTATTTATCAATATTTGGGGTCACAAAAAATCGTCTTTTAAACCAATTTTTTTTAAGTTTGGGGTAGCGGCTGCTACCCCTTGCTCTAAGGTGGGTTCGCCCCTGTCTATGACACCACTCTTATTTACACCCGTTGTCTTTGATATATTTAAGTAGATATTGATAATTATTATTTGAAGAATGTGTTAGGCGGTGGATTATGGTAAGTTAAGAGATAGAGGTATGCATGTATTGCTCGGTGAATCTAGTAGAATTAATTAAACAATATATTATTTAAGAATAATTTATTATTATTAGTTATTAAATAAATTGTAAATTAATATATAGGAAACCGGATTCTGGAGGACAGGTTTCTTAGTTATTAAATAAATTGAAAATTAATATATAGGAAACCGGATTCTGGAGGACAGGTTTCTTAGTTATTAAATAAATTGAAAATTAATATATAGGAAACCAGATTTCGGAGGACAGGTTTCTTAGTTATTAATAAATTGAAAATTAAAATATAGGAAACCGGATTCTGAAGGACAGGTTTCTTATTTAAACATTGCAAACTTGTTATATTAAATCACCGGTGTCTAACGTTAAGAAATCTGTTAGAAAAAAAACAGGTGTCTTATAATTGATGTCTTAGGCTTTTTTGTAGTAGTGGGCCATCACCTCAGATCACATGTCACGTCACCATAGTTATCTTTTTTGAGTCTCATTGTCGTACTTAGCGGGTTAGTAAGGGTGATGATGATGATAACGATAATGATGTTGGCGGTGAGGACAAAAATGGTGACAATTAAGTTGACTAAGACGAGCAAGATGATAGAAAACGTATAAAGGGTAGGAATTACGATATAAAAGAAGTTTTAAAAAATGCGAGGAAAAGATGTTGATTGACCCGTATTTTTACCCGAACTCGACCCGGAACCCGTATAGACATGACCCGTATTCTACCTGACCCGAAATACAACCGACCCGTATTTTACTCGAATCTGTATCTACCCGACCCGCAACCTGCCCGTTCGACCTGTTTGACAGGTCTAAATCCAACCATCTCAATTCTCACATCCACACTCTCCACGACTCCACACTCTCCACGACTCCACACTCTTCTACTCTTCCTCAATCCTCAATCCTCAATCCTCAATCCTCGCCACTTGAGGATGGACCCTGTGAAACCTCAACTCTCAGTCCTCCATTGATGTAAAGCTTAGATATGCTTCAATGGAGGTTTGGAATATTCTAGAGAGAAAAGAGGTAAATTAAGTTGTGTGGTTGTTATTGAAAGTAGAAAAGTTAGTTACAGAGTTTGTTACAACCAACATTATATACAAGTTACAATTTAACTAGAGCAACAAACTACGGTTAGTTATGAACCAATTAACTACACAATAGTTAAGCATTCTCACACTCCCCCTTCAAGCTGGATCTTCTGGATTGAATTGAAGTCCAAGCTTGACACAAAGAAACTGATGTTGCTGTCTCCCTAGTGCCTTTGTCATAATATCAGCCAGTTGTAGGTTACTCCTAACATGATGAGTTGTTAGAAACCCTTCTTGCAGCTTGTCTCTAACATAATGACAATCAATGTCAAGATGTTTCGTTCTTTCATGAAAAACAGGGTTTTGTGCTATGTGTGTGGCTGCCTTGTTATCACATAACAGAGGAATTGGTCTTGGTATATCTATATTTAGATCAAGAAGCAATCTATGGATCCATACAAGTTCACTTGTTGCATAAGACATACTTCTGTATTCTGCCTCTGCTGTGCTTTTACTAACCGTCTTCTGTTTCTTGGTTTTCCAAGAAATCAATGAGCTCCCAATGAATATGCAGTACCCACTGAGAGATCTGCAAGTGAAGGCACAGTTTCCCCAGTCAGCATCACTATATGCAGTGATGCTAAGATCAGTGTCTGATTTGTAAAACAGACCAACATTGATGGTGCCTTTTAGATACTTCACTATATGCAGTGCAGCCTGCCAATGTGCACTTCTGGGTGCCACCAAGAATTGGCTAAGGTGTTGTACAGCATAAGAAATGTCAGGTCTGGTCAAGCTCAAATACAACAGCCTTCCAATTATTCTTCTGTACAGATCTGGTCTGTCCATCAGAATCCCAGTATCTGTAGACAATTTAAGACTCTTCTGCATAGGAAAACATACAGGAGAACAATCCTCCATATTCAAATCCTTTAGGATGTCTACTACATACTTTCTTTGGTTCAACAGAATTCCATTCTCATTTCTTGCCACTTCTAACCCGAGAAAGTATCTCATTTCTCCTAAATCTTTAATGGTGAAAGTCTTGTCAAGTCCCATCTTGACAAGCTGAATTTCTTTCTGATCATCTCCTGTTAGCAACACATCATCCACATAAACAAGAGCCACCACAAAAGATCCTTGTCCTATTGATCCTTTTGTGAATAAAGAGTAGTCTTGTCTTGACTGTATAAACCCTATGCTTGTGAGATACTTGGTCAGCTCAATATTCCACTGTCGTGAGGCCTGTTTTAAACCATAAAGAGACCTTTTCAACTTGCAAACTTGTCCCTCTTTGGCTTTACAATAACCTTCTGGAGGAATCATGTAAACTTCTTCTTCTAAATGCCCATGTAAGAAAGCATTATTAATATCAAGTTGATGCAAAGGCCATTTCTTGATAGATGCAATGGCCATTAAAGTTCTCACAGTGGCAAACTTGGCAACTGGTGAGAAAGTATGTTTATAATCTTTGTCCTTGATTTGATTGTAGCCCTTTGCAACCAATCGTGCCTTATATCTCTCAATGGTTCCATCCGCTTTATACTTGATTTTGTAAACCCACTTTGAGCCAATTGCTTTGTGCCCTTGAGGTAATTTAGTGAGTTCCCAAGTTTCATTGAACTCAAGTGCTTCTAATTCTTTCCCCATATCATTTACCCATTGAGGTTTCTGTTGAGCCTGATGATAGGTGACTGGTTCAACCTCTTGAATCATATTTGCCATAGAGGAAATATAGGTTGAATCATATTCAGACATGTCCTGCAGCAGCCTGGTATGCAATGCCTGTGCAGCATGAGCAGAGTTGTTCTTTGTTATTCCTGAATTCTGTTGAATGTATTTTTCGACAGGAAGCTTGACATTGCAGTGGAAATCCTTCAATCTATTGGATAAAGTTTTCTGTCTTGTAGACTGTCTGACACTAGATACTTCATTAATCTCTGTGGTCTCTTGTCCCAAACCAGATGATACTGACTCAGGTCCCTCTGCTTGAGCGTTGACCTGTAGCTGATCAAACTCAGGCCCTGAAGTATGACCAGCTACCTCAGATGACTCATTTTGAGCATCTAGTTGTTCTGTTTGAAGAGGTGTAGTAGGAGTTGTATCAGGAGTGTAATAAGCACTGTCTGGACTCTCTTCTTCCAACCATGGATCAAAATTTGGAGAAGAGTTTTGATCAAAATTTGGAGAAGAGTTTTGATAAGGAAATATGTTTTCCCTGAACAGTACATCTCTACTCACAAAAGTTGTATGGTTAACCAAGTCATACAATTTGTATCCCTTTTGAGTTGGAGAATATCCCACAAACATGCACCTTCTAGCCCTTGCACCAAATTTATCCTTCTGAGTAATGGGGACAGTGGCAAAGCAAAGACAGCCAAACACCTTCAAATCTGAATATGAGGGTTTCTCTTTATGTAGAATTTCAAAAGGAGTTTTCCAATTAAGGATAAAAGTGGGCATTTTATTTATGAGAGTGGTTGCTGTTAATATACAAGCACCCCAAAACTTGGAAGGTAGATTAGCATGTAGCTTTAGGGACCTTGTAGTTTCAACCAAGTGTCTATGCTTACGTTCTACCCTTCCATTTTGTTGTGGTCTCCCCACCACACTCTTTTGATGAACAATACCATTCTCTTGAAACAGTCTGTGACATTCTTGTTGTATGAACTCAGTCCCATGGTCACTCCTGATAACCTTCACTTTTGTGTTGAACTGAGTAACAACATAGGCTAGAAAATTCTTGATGGTATGATAAACCTGATACTTATTTTGTAATAACACAGTCCATGTACTTCTAGAACAGTCATCAACTAGGGTTAAGAAATACTTGGAACCATCAATGGATTGAGTCTTATATGGACCCCACAAATCAATGTGTAACAGGTCAAAACAGTTTACAGCATGTGAAAAACTCCTAGTAAAGGGAAGTCTATGGTGTTTAGCCATTACACATGTTTCACAAAAAAAATCTTTACAATGCAGTGTTGTATCAGTGGCTACATGCTTCAGTTTCTCACAAGAACTGTGACCTAATCTTTCATGTAACAACCTTAGATCACTAGACACATTACATGATGATGTCTTATTCATATAGTTATTGCTCTGTAAAGTCTTATTGTTAGACCATTGCTGCCTGAACCAGTAAAGATCCCCTTCTTTGTGTCCAATTCCCAGAGTAACCTTACTTGAAAGGTCCTGGAATACACATCCATTGGTATTAAATTTGACAGTGAGATTAGAATCAGTAGTCAATTTACCAATGGATAACAAATTCTGTCGAAAACCAGTGATAAGGAACACATTTTTGAGTTTGATTTCATCTGTCAAATAAGCATTTCCTATCTCATAAACTGTTTTGACACTTCCATCAGGTAAACCAACAAAGATGGGTTTGGGCAGACGCTTAACATTATGCAACAAACTCCTATTAAACGTCATGTGATCAGAAGCCCCAGTATCAATAATCCAATTAGATTTCATGGCAGAATGTATAACAGAATTTGCATTAGAGGTAATCAGTTTACCTGCAAAACTGGTGGATGCAGCATGAGCAGAACCGCTAGGAGTCCCAGATTTACCCATAGCTTGCAAAACTTTGGCCATCACAGTATCAACCAGTCCCTCCATCAGGTCCTGATCAAAACCTTGTTGAGGAGAAGGATCAGTTTCATCAAGAGGATTGTCAGCTTGTGGAATATCAGTGGTATTGTTGACAAGATCCACATTATTAGCACTCCTCTGATAGACATTCTTGAATGATGAACCTTTAGTTTGAGATTTTCCTTTATTGCTTCTGAGAAAAGCCTTATATTTGTAGCAAATGTCTTGAATATGACCTTGTTTGCCACAAAAATCACAAGTCTGCAATTTGTAACATTCTTCTCTTACATGACCACCATTGTTACAATGAGAACAGACTTTAACTTCTTCATCAAAACCATCAGAAGTCACCTTCTGCTTCTTCCACACATTCCTTTTTGCACTTGCATACGCATTTGCCTCTGGCAACACTTCTACAGCATCAGCAATCTGTTTTTGGCGTTCAACCTTGTGCAGTAAGGATAGTGCTTTGTTTATAGGAGGTAGAGGTTCCATTGTGAGAATAGTAGTCTTGACATTCTCATAAGAAGAATTCAAGCCCATGAGAAAATGAATCAATTTTGAAATAGACTCCCTGTCAACAATGCGCTTGAGCAAAGCACAGGAACAGTCATCCAGAGCACCACAACTACAAACTGGAATTGGATCAAGAGAATCAATGCTCTCCCAAGAACGTTTGAGTTTGCTGTAGTATTCCACAAGAGGAACATTATCTTGTTTAATGTCACCAAGCTCCTTCTTCAATTGATAAATCTCCAGACCACTGGTTTGACCATAACGATCATTCAATTCTGTCCACAATTCTTTGGTACTGGATGTGTACAGCAAAGTTTCACGAATTTCTGGAGTAATAGCAAAGACAATCCATTTAGAAACCATAATATCACAACGCACCCATTGTTTATAGCGCTTGTCTTTTGGATCAGGTTTCTGAAAACTTCCGTCGACGAAACCTTCCTTGTTCTTCGAAAGTAATGCCAGGTAAACTTCTCGCTTCCAATGGACAAAATTAAGGCCATTGAAGATATCCGTGACAAGACGAAGAGTAGGTTGATCAGACGATGTGAGATATAGCGGATCATCATAAAGCTCATACGAACTTACCGCAGCAGATGGAGTAGATGAATCAGGCATATTGAAGAGAAATTGAGAAGAAAACCGAATTGATGCGTGAAATTGAGATCGCAAAAAAAAACAGGTTTTCCAAAGAAATTGATTGATTCTGTTGATTTTTGTAAAAGAAGAACTGTAATAAGCTCGAAAATTAATTGTGGAAGCGTGTAGGAAGATCGTAATTGACGAATGATACCATGTGAAACCTCAACTCTCAGTCCTCTATTGATGTAAAGCTTAGATATGCTTCAATGGAGGTTTGGAATATTCTAGAGAGAAAAGAGGTAAATTAAATTGTGTGGTTGTTATTGAAAGTAGAAAAGTTAGTTACAGAGTTTGTTACAACCAACATTATATACAAGTTACAATTTAACTAGAGCAACAAACTATGGTTAGTTATGAACCAATTAACTACACAATAGTTAAGCATTCTCACAGACCCACACACCGGCTACTCCACCACCACTCAAACCTACACTTCCCTCCGTCCCCCAATCCCCCTTCCCCCACGCGCCACCCCACTCTCCATCTCCGACTACGTTTTCTCTCTCCTCCACCTCAGCCCACACTTTTCCCCTTCCCTCCCCTTCCTCATCTCCCCCACCTCCACCTCCACTCTCTCCTACGCCGCCTTTCTCCACCGCGTTCACTCCCTCTCACGCGCTCTGTCTCCCATGCTCCCTCCACGCGCCGTCGCACTTGTTCTCTCTCCTCCATCATTTCACATTCCTGTTCTCTACTTTTTGCTGCTCTCCCTCAACGTCGTCCTTTCGCCTGCTAATCCGCTTTCTACTTCCGACGAGTTCCTCACCTCGTCTCGCTCTGTAATCCTTTAATTGTCTTTACCGTCTCTTCTCTGCTTCCTAACCTCTCCGACGCCGTTCGCCGCGGCGTACGTATGATCCTCGTTGACTTGCCCGAGTTTGAATCCATGTTATCTTGTCCGAGTCACGATACGGTATGCGATCGAGTTGCAGTATCGCAGGACGACACGGCGGTGATTCTGTACTCGTCTGGTACCACGGGACGAGTCAAGGGAGTCGAGTTGACTCACCGGAACCTCATTGCGCTAATCGCTGGTTATTACTACAGGTATTTGGAGGAAGATGAGGAGACGAAGAATACGCGTGCTATTTCGCTTGTTCCGTTACCGTTTTTTCATGCGTTCGGATTTAGTATGATTTTGCGAGCTGTTACGTTATCGGAAACGATAGTGATGATGCAGATGTTTGATTTTGAGAAGATGTTGGCGGCGGTTGAGAAATTTAGGGTTAAGAATATGCCGGTTTCGCCACCGTTGATTGTTTTGTTGTCGAAATCGGAGTTGGTTAACAAGTATGATTTTAGCTCGATTAAGACACTCGCTTGTGGTGGTGCTCCTCTTGGTAAAGAGGTTGCTTAACGGTTTAAAGCTCGGTTTCCTGATGTCGACATCATACAGGTAATGTTGCTGCCTATGGCGTACATTTAAATTCTTTTGTAAAACGGTTTTACGGAAGACTTCGTTTTGTTTGATTTTGATCGTTGCCTTCTATTTTAGTTGTCAAGTGTTGCTTGAAGGACATTCTTTGTAGTAGTGGTTGTTATATGATTATTGCATTTACTTTAATTAGTATGCTGATGGTGCCCATTCCAGGCACTTACCGAAACTAGATACCAGTTTTAGTAACGATGTCTGCAAAAATGACTGAAACTAAGGTGCAAGTTAGGTAGCACGGACAGTTCTCCCAATTAGCCGTCATCCTAATTAGCCATAAAATTTAAAAAAATGATCGATTAGAAAATGAGTTTGGTTGGAAAAATGAGAATTAATTATAGGAAGTTTTTGCTAAAATGAGGTCGGAAATCAAACTATTTACCAAAATGGGGCCCGTTTCAAACTATTTACCAAAAATGGTTCCACGTCATCCATTCCGATTTTTCAATTTTTTTTTTGAAATTTAGAACATGTCCCTATCCCAGATAGCGACATGATGCTTGCATAATTCGAGCTTTAACGAGCTACCTTCGTCATGTCCGTTCTCCTTACTCCGAGCCCCAAATAATGAAATACGACCACCATTCTCATCTTCCCACTTCCTTTATCGACTTATCGTATTCGGATTGTTTTTTGAGTTATTTGCTCCATGATTTGCGCAAAAAAAGGCCCGTAATATCGCCGTTCACAAACATTTTCGATTTCGAAAATTACTGAATTGAATTGTTTATACAGTGTTCCTGCATATTAATGAGATTCTAACTCATAAGTGTTTAAAAATGCAGTGGTTTACTTGAAGGAGCTAAATTAACAATGGTGCTAGGTTCTGGAATGTGTGCAAGTGTTGTCGTAACTCGTACTGATCGCTTTTGTTCTGCAAGACTATGATGTTTATTGAGAAAATCCTTACCAGCATGCAAATTAAGGTAACTCTTTTCCTTCAATTTCATTCATTTTGTGCTTTGTCATCAATCCGTCGCCTGCAATAGTCTTTTGCATTATAACATGTGGGGTGCTGTTAGGTAGCTTTTTATCTGTTTAAGCTATTTAGTCATGTTTATATTCCTAGAAATATTACTGAAGATTAGTTTGGGAGGATTGAAACTATGATTACATAATACATATGATTCTCATTAGGGGATTAAGACTAAGATCATCTTTATCTTTATAGTAACATCGTTCCTCTACGCCAAATGGGTAAGAAATTGTAGCTTTACTTGTTTAGATTTAGATTTAGCTTCGAATACATGATAAAAATAAAATTATACGTTATTTATAATATCTATTTTATTATATTTGAATGACGTGTCCGGTGTCCTAAATTTCATGGGATGCCGTGTCACGTATCTGTGTCCGTTTCCGTTTTGGTGCTACCGAAGGTGCAAGTATACAAAAACAAGAGTTTCTTAACTAAAGTATTAGTTGACCCCGAGCGGTCTCTGGCTGACGTGATTATATCAGATTGAAAGTTTTTTTAGCCAAGTACGGAGTTTATTAGTACTAATCTGGCAATTCATGAACTAGTAGGACATGGGAGAAGTTGTCAGTATGCACCTTAAATTTTTTATTACTGTTTATTTAGTATATCTTTGGTAGTTGGGAGGCTTATATATTTAGAGTAGTAAGAAGTAATGTTGAATGTTTTTCAAGTCGATAGGGATATAATTACATTTTATAATGATGGGAGTACTTTAGTATTAGGCTATTAGCCCATGACTAGAAAAAATTACCAGCCAATATATCAAATGCCTGTTGTTGAAACAACTGGTTTTTGTGTTTGGACTTTAGATTATTTGAGTATTTACTGCTCTTTATGTTTACTCTAGTACTCTTGATAGGGGTTCGCTGCTAAGTGCTAACAAATTTACTCCGGATATCGACACAAGTTTAGCGAAGTTAATAGCCAAACTTGGAAAAACTTTGATCCCAAATGTCCAATGAATGCCCTAAAAGTGGGATGGGGCAGATGTTGTAAGTAATGCACAGAATCTTTCTAAACATATAAATGTTCAATTATGTGGGCAAAGCAAACGAAAAAAGTGTGACAATCCTTATGTGGAGGAAGAGAGTTTTATAAATAGCAAAATGACACATTTGTAGGTAGGATTTAGTTAAAAATGATAGTATAAAGATGTAAGTATACATTTTGTGTTTCTGTACTTAATCTTGTATCAGAATTCTTGTAAAAGTTTATGTGTGGATCTAGGTAGCACCAAAACGGACACGGACACAGACACGGACACGACACGGATAAGGGACACGGCATGCTATGAAATTTAGGACACGGGACACGGCATTTAAATTTAATAAAATATACATTTTATAGTTATAAATTTTTGATTTTATTTTTGTAAAAGTATTTGATATTAATTTTAAATAAGTGAATGTAAAATTTGCCCTTGATAATAAATTTATTTTCATTCCTCGTCCGAATCAATATTTTAATTGATCTCTTTCGATAACGCATTTCTCATCTCAAGAACATCATTCACCGTAAATGATAACCAAATATCATGGACACGCGACGGACACGACTCAAATACTATGGACACGCGTCGGACACGTGCCCAAATAAATGTAGAAAGTTAGACACGGCTATTTAGGTGTTGGACATGTTTCGGCGTGTGTCCGTGGAGTGTCGGTGTCGGACACGGTGTCGGACACGGTACGACCCAAACAAGGATCCACACGTATTTGAATAGAGTTTCTCGAAGCTGGTAATGTCATTTTAATAGTATAGACAGAATTATTTTGGCTGATCAAGTAGGAGAATGGTGGATGAGTCTATAAAGTTTAACTGAACAATCTTTTTATCTTTCACAAGCTTCCCTAGTCATCTTGGCTTCATTTTTGGCATATAACCAAAGGACAAAATGACAGCTTTTGGAAACATCAAGTAAATAGGCGCTGCTACCATGAAGAGGTACGTACTTTATTTACATGAGGATTATGGACAATTGTTCCACTTCACAAAAGCCAGGCTTATGATAACAAATAAAGCACGGAGTATCTCGTAATAATTAGAGGTGCGTGTGAATTAAAAGATTTCGAGGGAAAAGGAGGGTAGGAGAGAATTTGGCGCGCTAACAAATCTTTCATTTGTTTAGCAAAATAGTGGTGAAGGGAAAGATGTGGAGGGCAAAATCCTCTCCTTTGTTCTCCCCTCCCTCACTTGCCTATTTTGGTATTCAAACCCTCGCTCCTGCCATTATAAACGTAATTGGTGTTACGAGCTAATTTAAGGGTGCGTTTCAGTATCCTTCAAAACCCACATTATCGGATTACTCGCGGCCAAATTTAATGCCTATATTTACATCCGGAACAACTTGTGTGCATCACTGAAATCGAGGAAGACAATGCATCACAGAGCTCACCTCACCCATCTACATTTGTTACAAGGATTCCTAGAACAGTTGGTCTTGCTTGTGACGGGTCGGGTAGAGAGACGGATAATGACACTCACAAAACGAATATGGGGACAAGGTGGGGCACCCCATGTACCTTTCCTCTCTCCTCTAAATGGGCATTTTGTGAGACAAAATGGTATCCGTCTTCTCTTTGTGACGGATACCTTCCGTCTACAATGAGAATTTGTGTTCCTAGAATTGTTTGATTTTCGGTATCATTGACTGATTTTAATTTTGTAATATGAGTAACACAGAATTTAGTGAGTGAATTTGCGAGGTTTACAGTAATAACAAAATAGTGAAAATGAAGGTGTGAAGGTATGGGCTTTATATTTACCATACAAAAAAAAGTAAGGCAAAAATGACGCTTCCTCGACTAAGTCACCCACCACTCTCACACTCAATCTACACAGACAATCCTCAAGACATGAATTTTACATCTAAGCGGTAAATTTGTGGTATATACCTCATATTATCGACCTTGTATGACAGTAATGGTTTGATCATTAACAGAATAACTGAAAACAGAACCGCGTTGTTGGTTTTCAGAAGAAGCCTCCCATTCAGTGAACGGTGGCTTTTTCGGCCTTGGTAATTGCTCAATATCAGCATCAAGCATGGATATAACAGTTGATATGTTCGGCCTATCTTTAGCCCTTTCTTGAACGCACAATAATCCCACCTGTATGCACCTTTTAATGCTTGTCCTAGAGCCTGGCTCCGAGATCATTGGATCAATAAGGGAATCGGCATTCCCTTCCTTCCACAACTTCCATGCCTGTAAAAACACTCAAAGCCAAGGGTCAAGCTCTAGGACTTTGATGCTAACATAATAACTGCAGTTTGGAAGATAGGCTTAAGATTTAGAGTGGGAAAACTGGTCGTTCGGTTTTGGAGTTGCGTAGAGTTAGTAAGGGTTGGGGTCATTACAGGTAACTTCAGGTTTGGGACGTTTAGAGTTCGTGGTTATGAGTCGAGTCAATTGGGTCATCTTCAGATCATAAATATTTAGTTTTTCATTCAAATTAACCATTTTGGGTTGGTTCATTTTTTGGACGGTTAATACGAGATTGGTCAGCTTCACTAAGTCGACTCAAAAATAGTAAGGATTGACAGTTTGGCTCACTTACATGTCCTGTAAGTGTCAAGGACTGCTCATAACGATGAAAAGTAGTGTTTTTTCTCGCGCTAACAATCTCTAATACAATCACCCCAAAACTGTATACATCGGATTTTTCAGAGAAGTGCCCCATCGCATATTCAGGAGACATATAGCCACTGCATGAAGACATAGAACAGTCAAGCAAAGTCTGCACCTTATAAAACATGGTATAGAAAAAACAATACCACAATGTCTCAAGAGCTCTTGCTTATGGAGAAATAAGGGTTCTGAAACGGCCTCTGTGCTTTCAATATAAGTATAGTATTTAGTGGTACTTACTAGGTTCCCACCACTCTTCTAGTACTAGCTTGATCTTGATTGCCCCCAAATACTCGAGCCATTCCAAAGTCAGCAATTTTGGGATTTAAGCCTTCATCCAACAATATATTGCTAGGTTTTAGGTCCCTGTGAATGATTCTCAGTCTCGAATCCCTGTGAAGGTAGAGGAGTCCCCTGCATATGCCTTCGATGATATTAAACCGTTTCTCCCAAGGAAGAAGTGCTAGATTTACGGGATCTGTCATAAAAACAAGTATACTTTAGGTTACATGTAGACTACAGGAAGGTTGAATATTGCAGAAATCGAAAATATAACACAATTCTCACCAAAAAGGAAAGCATCCAAGCTTCTATTAGGCATGTATTCATAAACCAACATTTTTTCATCACCTTCTACACAGCAGCCTAGAAGTTTTACAAGGTTTCTGTGCTGAAGTTTAGAGATCACAGTCACCTCATTCATGAACTCTTCCAGGCCTTGGCCAGAAGATCTTGAAAGTCTTTTCACTGCTATCTCGTGTCCATCTTCCAATACACCCTGAAAATGAACAAAATTATGAATCCACGAATTAGTTGTTTTCCCCCCCATACCGTGTACTGGGTTTCCACTTCGTGAGTTTTCGAGGGGTTTTGAGGTTGTCAGGATTCGAACCTGTCACACTGGCTCTGATACCATGATAGATGAACCATCTCAACCAAAACCTTAAGGTGATGGTTGAAGCCCAACTATTATTAATATTCCTAATACTTTGTATATGTAATATGTTCATATGACAGACATTACCATTTACCTTGTAAACAGGGCCAAAACCACCTTCTCCTAGTTTGCTATCTTCATGAAAGTCATTTGTTGCGTTTCGCAGCACATCTAATGTGTACAATGGTGGCTCTTGTAGTCCAAGTTGGCCAACATTATTTTCAAATCTGAATTTTTCCGTCTCCTCCCTTTCCCCTGATTCATATGGCACTCCATTATACAATCAAAGAAAATACAATCATGATCAATTCTTTATTAGATTACCTTGTTGAGTGTGTGTTCTTCCCCTCCTCCACCATAGAAAGAACACGAAGAAAACGATCACTGTTGTTCCAACGATAGTCACTGACACAATAACTGCAATCCTTTTGTGACTATTACCTTCATCTGAAAGACAAATATCGCACTAATCATCAATTCATCAAACACAGGCTTTTTCTTTTTTTTTGCTTTATGTACTATAATGAGATGCAAAGGCCAATACAATGATGGAACGAGAATCAAATCTAACACACAATACCTTCATAGCCATTAGCCACTAACTTGTGTTTACTATAGAATAGACCCTTAAAAATCCATAGAAGTATATAATAGGAATATTAATAATAGTTGAGCTTCAACCATCATCTTAAGGTTTTGGTTGAGATGATTCATCTATCATGGTATATGTGTATCAGAGCCAGTGTGACCGAAAGTCACGGGTTCGAATCCTGGCAACCTCAAAACCCCTCGAAAACTCACGAAGTGGAAATCAGCACACGGTATACCTCAACCATTACCTTAAGGTTTTGGTTGAGATGGTTCATCTATCGGTATATACTTTACTTTGGCTAAATGTCAACACTACACTTTGATATTTCATTAAAACTTCTTTCTAAAATTGCAGAGTCAGAGGATGCATAGGCAAGTACAAGACAATGTATCGAATGAATACGCAGTTAAATGGATTATGCAGGGAGAAAAAGGGCAGTTACCTAGCTCAGACAATGCCAAACGCAGGAAAAGATCGACATCACCACCAGTAAACTTCTGTGTATCAATCAAATCTTTACTCCATATCATACACCCAATATTCAAATGATAAGAATAAGCTACACATGAACAATTATTCAAACACTGACTTCTACAACCACCATCACTAAAAGCTGATATCTTTTCGATATTATCAGGAACTTTCATATTTTGAAGCCTCAAAAACCCACCTTGATCCCCTCCTTGAATCCCACATTGAAGCTTTTCCCTTCGAACACACCCATCTCTCCAATTCCCTCTTTTCCAGTCATCCATATTCTTAGGCACAAACCCTTGTAAACACTTACACACAGACCTATGATGATCACAACTTCCATACACCCCACAAGTACCATAAACCGCACATTTGGAAGACGGTGCTAACCACCCAACTGTCCAATTCTTACTACCATCATCCCAATAATTCTCTAAAATTAATCCATCATAATTAGCAGCATAATTAAACAAATGTGATGCATTTTCTGGTGCAAATTTCATTCCAACAGTTTCAGATTCTACATCTAGCACAAACCCATCATTCAAAGTATTATCAACATTTGGTAATCCTATAAAATTATTACCATCCCATGGCCCACTTCTCCAATAAATCACACCATTATACCATGTTAAAACTTGAGGTAATCCTGCTGTTCCAATCCCAACTGAAAAGCTCCCCACAGAAGGATCATTTTTACTTTTCCATGCCTTAAAAATCACATAATTTTTATTAGGAGTGTTACGAAATGTGGGTTGCATACCAGGTAAAAAAACATTACTGGGTTCATCAAAACTTTGCCATGCTATATACGTATCAGATACCGGATCGGTTATGGAGTCAGTAGAGTCAGACTTCACTAAAACAACAAGATTACCCGTATCCAAGAGTTGAGCTTGGGTACTTAACATGGATATATTAGGTCTATTAGGTCTATTTGTTGACGACCATATGGTAGTATTTGACCCGTTAAGTAGTTCAAGATTACCATTTTCAGAAATTCGGAGCAACCCGGAATTATCTTTGATTGGAGTATCACGATTTGCAACCCATACAAAGGTTATAACAGGTTTATTGAACCATATTCCAAGGAAACGGTTGGATGTTTTAGGTGGGCTGAAAAACCCGAGTTTGAAGGTACCGTTTCTGGAGGTTATGGAATCCGAGTCCTTGAGGAATTGTGTAGTTGTAATGGTGTCGATACTAATAGTGAAACAAAGCTGAATTGAAGAGTAGAGAAGGAGTAGAGGGAGGAGGAGTTTGTATAGAGGTGATGCCATGTTGACCAATGTTTGGCCAAATTGCTTGACTAAATAAAATCCTTTATTTACGTTCAACAAGTCTACTTTGGGACGGTATATCCGTCACAAGCTTGTGATGGGGAAAGTACTCATGTGGGAGAATAAGACGAAACAATTTGCTTCTTCCTAGGCATTTTGATTTCGTCTTATACACCCCATAAGATGGGTATTACTTGACTCGTCGCAACGTTGCGACGAATATATCCTCTGTAACACCCCGAGAGTATGAGACATGGTAGAAGGTGAGGCTTGTGATATGTTTATAATAGCTTCCACCCACCATTTAATAACAAGGCTATGTGCTTTTGGGTTTAGGTGAAGACAATTAATGGGCCCAAAAATGCGCACTCATCTTATTGGGTTTGTGTTACGACGGTGGCGGGTCGGGTTGTTACAAATGGTATCAGAGCGACCCTGCGACCGCGTGGTGAGCCAGTGGTCGGGTTGCTGTCAAATTTGAGGCACAACGAGGACGTTTTGTTTTTTAAGTGGGGGAGTTTGTAACACCCCGAGAGTATGAGAGGAAAGTTGTCCCACATCGGTAGAATGTGAGGCTTGTGATATGTTTATAATAGATTCCACCCACCATTTAATAACAAGGCATTGTGCTTTTGGGCTTAAGTGATGACAATTAACGGGTCCAAAAATGCATATCCATTTTATTGGATTTGTGTTACGACGGTGGCGGATCGGGTTGTTACATCCTCACAAATGAATGTCATTTACGTTTTGTTTATGCCAATTGTATTGTTATTTTCATTTTGTTATTTGTGTGCAATTGTATAAAGTTATTGTTTTCTATCATGTTAGCCTATTAAAGTAAAAATTGTGTTGATGTGCTTATCGAACTTTATTTGGAATGGACATTCAATTGCTCTACTTTAACAGTCGCGGAACCACAAATTTTATTCTAAGGGGACACCAAAAAAAAATTTCACGCGTTATCTAAACACATCTAACTTGTGTTGATGTGCTTACCTAACTTTCTTTGGAATGGACTTTCAATTGCTCTACTTTAACAGTCGCGGAACCACAAATTTTATTTCGAAGGGAGACCAAAAAAAAAATTTCACGCGTTATCTATACACATCTAAGACAATATTTTTATACACCCTCCTATTCTACGTAAGTGTCCCATTTGAGTGTTGGCACGGTATTTAAGGAATCAATTAAATAATGTAAAGTATTTTATGTGATAAGAAGATTGGAGAGAGTGGAGATATTATTAATTATTATTATGAGTAGAGGTGATTAAAATAAGTAGTGTTGTGAGGTAAGATGGGTATTGTTGTAAGTTAAAGTGATTAAAATAAGTATAAAAGTTTACCAAAAAAGGACAATAGGACATTATCGTGACTAGACGAAAACGGAATCTGGGACACTTATGTAGAATAGGAGGGAGAATTTATTAGTAAAAGAATGAAAACATATTGGTTATATACATATCTTTTTTCAACTTTTTTTTCTAAAATAATTTAAATTATAAGTATGTAAAAAAAATTCTATATAAAAGCAAGATCATTTCAATTTTCAAGCTTTCTAGTGCACCCACAACATTATATATAATAATTTTTTTTTATTTTTTTATTGTTAATGTGGGACCCACATACTAGATTATGAAATTAATTTCTTGAAAACTGTCTCCTTTCTTATACGGATTTTTTTATGCTTGCAATTTACAGATAATGAAGTACGGAGTAATAAATAATGTCTAGTTTAAACAAAATAATACATAATTCTTTCCAATTTTTTTACTCCAAATAATAAATTACAATTACTAATCCAGTCCAATCTTTTACAACACCAATCAATTATATAAAAAAATATAATAATTTCGAACGTCGTCTGTCTATAACTATTACATAACCATTTATACCCAATACATAATTACAATTACGGGTGTGCAAAATCCGGTCCGAACCGGAAAAATGGACCGGACCGGACCGGAAGCTATCGGACCGGAACCGGAATTTAAAAATCCGGTCCGGTCTCAGGTCCACCATTTTTTAAGATTCCGGGTTCCGGTCCGGTCCAGGACCGGTTTTTCGGTCTGGACCGGTTTGGACCGGATTTTATGTTTTTATATTTTTTTTCCTAGAAAATATATTAAATTCCGGTTCTAACTGGTCGGTCCAATCGGTCCATAATATTCAAATTTCGGTCTATAATTTTACCAATCCATAATTTTGTCGTTCCATAATATTCAAATTCCCGTCCAACCGGTTTGGTCCGGTCTTGGACTGGAATTTTACCGGTCCGGATTTTTATATTCCGGTCCATCATTTTTGCCAATTCCGGTTCCGGACAGGTCCGTTCCGATTTTGGACCGGTGCACAGCCCTGATTACAATAAACAATAATAATTAACAATTTACAACAATCAGAAAAAAACATGGGACAGTACTAAATTTACAGCAATCAGGAATAGTGTACAAATTAATATCATCAATTAAAATATTTTGCCGAAAATCAAGTCATAAACAAAAGTGTATAGACGTTAGTTATAAATCAAATCGAATTTTGATAAAAAAAAAGTGTATAGACGTTAGATATAAAACATAATTTAGTTCCGAGGATATATATATAGAGAATAATACAATATGAAAACAACCCGTGCAATTTTTTGCACGGGACAAAAACTAGTAATATCTAATTCATAGAATATAATGTTACAAGGATTCAAACCTTGTATCTCATCATTCTCATGGAAAGAACTATATACCCCTATCAACTACACCATGATAACTTACTAACTATTATAGATACTTATAAAAAATTATTTCGGAAATTTCATGGGGGCACTCTCCCCCGGATCCGCCCCTGTACTTTAACATGGTTTATTTCGGTCTAAAATAATTTTTATGGGGGTACTTCCCCCCGGATCCGCCCCTGTACTTTAATATGGTTTATTTCGGTCTAAAATAATAAGTTGAATTTTATACATTTTATAGTTAAATAATGTTTATTTTAAAAATAATTAAAAAAGAAAGATATTAAATAAGCTCTGAAACTAGCTCCAACATATGTTTTAATTTGGACCAAAAATTATCGCAAAACCCAATATTACTAATTCAGAGAAAAATAAAGCATCCACTAAAATTTATGTTGAACTTTGGGGAATTTAGTTTGTTTTAGATTTGGAATAAATTGAATTCACATTAACATTTTACTAGATTATGTATGATAAATGACATACTGGCCAAATTTCAGCATATTGGAGAGATTTAGCAGGTTTGACTTACGAATATACTATTTAGAGCGTTTGGTTAATGACATACTTAAATGTATATTGGGGTCAATATACTATTTTGCAATATGCAGAATATGCTGCTTCTACCAGCACATTGGTTTAGCGGATTAGAAAGAAAAAATATTATCTTATTTATCCACTTGAAAAAATATTAACCTTCCTTTTATATATTTAATAAATAATTTGTATATATACTTATTTGTTATCTTATAAAGATACTCAATAATCTGCTAATCTAAAACTGTCATTTTTCAAACATCTCTAAGGGGTGTTTGGTTTAAACATGGGTATGAGTTTGAAATCAGGAATCATATTTGGGTGGTATGGGGTTGGAACTTGATTACTCATACTCTGCGTTTGTTTCAATTCGGGGTGGTATGAGTTTGAAGTTCAATGAAAAGTTAAAATCGGTAAAATAAAATAGTTTAAATCGAAAATTCATTATATTTCATCATCTTAAATAAAACGATCAGTTCAAAATGTATTGATGGAAAAATAATTTGAAAAAAAGGCTGCATGATTGGTTATGTAGTACGTGATGCGTAATGTTTATTTTTCTGCAACATACTCCGTATGATATAGCATTGCGTAAGGGTAGTAACCAGAATCCAATATCTATAATTATGGGGTATATTTTCTTACAATAAGGACGGATACTTTCGTCTTAAATAAGAATTTGTGATTTTCTTATGTCATTTTAAAAATATTATTTATATATTTTGAATTTCTGTACTTTGTATGTTTATACTAGATGTATACATAATTACATATAGTCAGATAGTCTATCAATAATGATAGTAATTGTTAAATGATTTGGTGATAAAGCTTGTATCTTCTATTTCTCATAATAGCATTATACTTCGTATAATACATCACAAGTAAGGTTACTTATACACTAGGCCTAATAAGGATAAGACACCAGGAACTGAACGGAACTTATAGGAACTGAAATGAACTGAATTTATAGGAACTGAACTGAACTTATAGGAACTGAACTAAACTTATAGGAACTGAACTGAACTGAAATGAACTTATAGAAACTGAACTGAACTGAACTTATAGGATCTGAACTGAATTTAACTTATAGGATCTGAACTGAACTTATAAAATCCGAACTTAATTAATTTTATTTTAATTTAAGTAATTAACTATTATTATTTTTATTATTATTATTATTATTATTGTTATTATTGTTGTTATTATTGTTATTATTGTTATTATTATTGTTATTATTATCCAATAGATGACAATGATAAAAAAAATTAGTCTAAAACACAAGGTAGTTTAAAATATTTTCAACTTTATATATAACGGTTTGTTCATAGTTCTTACATTATACTCCAATTACATTACGATAAAAATAATTCACTATCACAATTTTCTCTAACCATTTATTTTCTCTAACAATGTTGATAAAGAAACTGATTAATGGGAGAGTGACAATTGGTGAGGGTGAGGGGGTCGTATGATGAGTTGTTGTTTTTTGGCATTAATGAGGATGATAGTTTGACATTAATTAGAGAGTAAAAGACGGGTAAATTATTAATGAGTTGTTTTTTTATAGATGGCGTGTATCGAATAATTAAAGCGAAATGTTTGTATCGGTTGTTAAAAATAATATCCGTATATAACTTTTCTTAATTGAGTTTATATGAACTGAACTTGTAGGAACTGAACTGAACTGAACTTATAGGAACTGAACTGAACTGAACTTATAGGAACTGAACTGAACTGAACTTATAGGAACTGAACTGAACTGAACTTATAGGAACTGAACTGAACTGAACTTATAGGAACTGAACTGAACTGAACTTATAGGAACTTAACTGAACTGAACTTTTAGGAACTTAACTGAACTTATAGGAACTGAACTGAACTGAACTTATAGGATCTGAACTGAACTGAACTTATAGGATCTGAACTGAACTGAACTTATAGGATCTGAACTGAACTTATAGGAACGGAACTGAACTGAACTGAACTTATAGGATCTGAAGTGAACTTAAGTTAAGTGACTTGAAGTCCAGAACAGAGCCAAGTCGACAAATTGGGAAACTCCGAGAGCTTTGGTGAGAACATCGGCCAGCTGGACCTTAGTAGAGACATGAGACGGGGCAATTAGACCAGCTTGTATGGCATCTCGGACATAGTGACAGTCAATCTCAATATGTTTTGTACGTTCATGAAACACTGGGTTTTGAGCAATGTGTAATGCGGACTTACTATCGAGACCGAAACAGGAGTAGGGTGCTTAATCACAAGATCCTCCAGAAGGGCTTTGAGCCATTTAACTTCATAAGTGACAGCTCGAAGTGAGCGATATTCGGCTTCAGCGTATGAAAGAGCTACGATGAGGAGTTGTTTTTTAGTCTCCCATGAGTAGGGAAGGCAATGGGTAGGGTCTGGGTAGGGTCCGGCAAGACCCGACCCGACCCGCAGTAAAAAATCATAGACCCATATCCGACCCATACCCTAAAGGGTCTGAAATTAATGGACCCATACCCGACCCAAATGGGTTTGGGTCTGGGTAGGGTCTATCCTAGGGTCCAATTTTTCTTAACGAGTCATTCAATAAAATGTACCAAGGTTCGAATTAATTAAAAAGTTTTGTTTTATGTATTACAAAATATTGGTTATTTGGATCATTACCCGTACCCGACCCAAAATTATATCATTTAGGGTAGCCAAACTCATTATTTTCATCAATTTCCTCGTTATTCTTAATGATTATTTGGATATGCGTATAGTATATTAATGATAACTAATAAGAGTCATCTGTTTGTGTCTATTATTTGGGTTATTAACGTTCGTATGTGTGTTTTTTGTTTTACTTTTTCTTTTTTTTTTAAATAAATATAGGGTCTAAGGGTCGGGCAGGGTCCCAAGACCAAGACCCGGTCCCGACCCGAAGTTTTTATATAAGACTCATACCCGACCCATATCCGAGTGAGTCTCAAAAATTCAGACCCATACCCGATCTATTATGGTCCGACCCTAAAACTCTGGATTGGGTACCCACCCACTGCCATCCCTACCATGAGACCGGCGAAAAACCGAGAAACACTATCCCTCCAGTAAGCAGACGAGTGGTATACGAAGACCAACATGATGCATGCGTATATAAAGCAACAATCTCCAATTCTCACTTCACACTTACCCCACTCTTCTACTCTTCTACTCTTTTACTCTTCCTCAATCCTCACCACTTGAGGATGGACCCACACACCGGCTACTCCACCACCACTCAAACCTACACTTCCCTCCGTCCCCCAATCCCCCTTCCCCCACGCGCCACCCCACTCTCCATCTCCGACTACGTTTTCTCTCTCCTCCACCTCAGCCCACACTTCTCCCCTTCCCTCCCCTTCCTCATCTCCCCCTCCCCCACCTCCACCTCCTCTCTCTCCTACGCCGCCTTTCTCCACCGCGTTCACTCCCTCTCACGCGCTCTATCTCCCATGCTCCCTCCACGCGCCGTCGCACTTGTTCTCTCTCCTCCATCATTTCACATTCCTGTTCTCTACTTTTCGCTGCTCTCCCTCAACGTCGTCCTTTCGCCTGCTAATCCGCTTTCTACTTCCGACGAGTTGACTCACCTCGTCTCGCTCTGTAATCCTTTCCTTGTCTTTACCGTCTCTTCTCTGCTTCCTAACCTCTCCGACGCCGTTCGCCGCGGCGTACGTATCATCCTCCTCGACTCGCCCGAGTTTGAATCCATGTTGACTCGTCCGAGTCACGATACGGTATGCGATCGAGTTGCAGTATCGCAGGACGACACGGCGGTGATTCTGTACTCGTCTGGTACCACGGGACGAGTCAAGGGAGTCGAGTTGACACACCGGAACCTCATCGCGCTAATCGCTGGTTATTACTACAGGTATTTGGAGGAAGATGAGGAGACGAAGAATACGCGTGCTGTTTCGCTTGTTCCGTTACCGTTTTTTCATGTGTTCGGATTTACTATGATTTTGCGAGCTGTTACGTTATCGGAAACGGTAGTGATGATGGAGAGGTTTGATTTTGAGAAGATGTTGGCGGCGGTTGAGATGTTTAGGGTTACGAATATGCCGGTTTCGCCGCCGTTGATTGTTTTGTTGTCGAAATCGGAGTTGGTTAACAAGTATGATTTTAGCTCAATTAAGACACTCGGCTGTGGTGGCGCTCCTCTTGGTAAAGAGGTTGCTGAACGGTTTAAAGCTCGGTTTCCTGATGTCGACATCATACAGGTAATGTTGCTGCCTATTGCGTACATTTAAATTCTTTTGTAAGAAGGTTTTACGGACTACTTCGTTTTGTTTGATTTTGATTGTTGCCTTCTATTTTGGTTGTGAAGTGTTGCTTGAAGGACATTCTTTTGTAGTAGTGGTTGTTATATGATTATTGCATTTACTTTAATTAGGATGCTGATGGTGCCGATTCCAGGCACTTACCGAAACTAGATACCAGTATTAGTAAGGATGTCTGCTAAAATTTGTGACCGAAACTAAGGTGCAAGCTAGGTAGCAACCTAATTAGTCGTCCCGTGTCCGACACTCGTTGGACACATGTCTAAACATATTGTAGTTTAGATGAAGAATAAAATTTTAAAAAAAGATTATTAGGAGATGAGTTTGGGTGGAAAAATGAGAATTAATATTGTGCTAAAATTTGTGACCGAAACTAAGGTGCAAGCTAGGTAGCAACCTAATTAGCCGTCCCGTGTCCGACACTCGTTGGACACATGTCTAAACATATTATAGTTTAGACGAGTAATAAAATTTTAGAAAAAGATCATTAGTAGATGAGTTTGGGTGGAAAAATGAGAATTAATTATAGTAAAGGTGAAATTGTACCTTGTTTAGATTTAGCTTCAAATACATGATGTAAATAAAATTATACGTTATTTATAGAGTTATTTTCCGAAATAGGCGAATCTCAGTAATTAATTAACAAAATAGGTAAGTTATGAAATTTATTATCAAAAATGGGTCCACGTAGGACGGGATTATCCGAAGCTGTTTCCAGAACCAAACCGCTGCCCCCATGACGAATTGGCTTATAAAAAATTGTTCACATAAAAAACACTCCGTAACTTTTGAAATCGAAGGGAACAACACAATAAAAAAAGTGTGACAATCCTTACATGGAGGGAGAGAGTTTTATAAATAGCAAAATGACACATTTGTAGGTAGGATTTAGTTAAAAATGATAGCATAAAGATCCAAGTATACATTTTGTGTTCCTGTACTTAATCTCTTACTTGTATCAGAATTCTTGTAAAAGTTTGTGGTGTGGATCCTTGTATTTGAATAGAGTTTCTCGAAGCTGGTAATTTCATTTTAATAGTATAGACAGAATTATTTTGGCTGATCAAGTAGGAGAATGGTGGATGAGTCTATAAAGTTTAACTGAACAATCTTTTTATCTTTCACAAGCTTCCATAGTCATCTTGGCTTCATTTTTGGCTTATTTTGGTTTTCTGGATTTGACTTCTAATTAACTGTTAGGTGTTCCTATGCGGGCTATGCCTAATAGTTGCTATATTTTGTAATAGGGATATGGCTTAACTGAGACAACGGCAGGGGTAGCGAGGACGATAGGACCTGATGAACGTGTGAAATATGGCTCTACTGGTCGTTTACAAGAGCTTATGGAAGCAAAGATTGTTGATCCATCAACCGGAGAAGCTTTGCCTCCTGGGAAACAAGGGGAGTTATGGCTGCGTGGGCCTACCATTATGAAGGGTAATTTCTACTAACGCCCTGTGGTTAGCTGTGTGGCCTGTATCTGTGTCAAACTTGTCAAGAAATAAACTACGGTTCTTGGGTGCGACTTCCAGTTTTTAATTAACAAAATTAGCATAAACTCCTGGTGAAACTAAACTAAATTTTGGCGAGATTGGAGTATGCTAAAAGAAGCAAGTTCAAGAGTCAAGACTGTCACTGTTGAAGAGTTTGTAATTATTAAGCAATAAATCCCATTGGAGTAATGCATTGATGGATGTCTATTCTTAGTAGTATCTTATAACAACTATCTGTTTGTATCTTCGGTAAGCAAACAGGAGTCATTTCATGTTATTCTGTCAGTAGATGCTTGATGCTTGGCCTGTGTAACTTCTGCTCCAGTGGGACTGTAAAACTCATGAGGATAAGCAGAATTATTGAGCCAGACTGCCAGAGAAAGCAACAAGCATTGAAAACAAGACGTATATACCCCCTATAATGTAAAAACTATTTCAGTAAACATCTCTTTGCTAGACAAGTACACAGGAAGCCGTAAAAAAAGGTTTATCTTAGATGTATCACAAGTATGTAAATGGAACCTAATCCATACGTTCCCTGATTATATCTCTCCAGATCGTCCACAATAACAGCCATCAGGGCTTTTATTAAATAACAAAATATAACACTTGGACTAAGGTGACGATAATAAAATTTCCTTTTGGTTTACTTAATTGCAATTATGTGAATTGTAGGTTATGTGGGAAATAAGGAAGCAACTGCTGAAACATTGCTTCCTGATGGCTGGCTGAAAACAGGCGATCTCTGCTATTTTGATGCTGATGCCTGTCTTTATATAGTTGATCGGTTGAAAGAGTTAATCAAGTACAAGGGATATCAGGTTATAATCTTAGCCATTTACCTGTGCTGAGGTTTCTCTTTGTTGTCTTCTTGTGTGGTTTCATGTTTTCTGTGAATCACAGCCCTTTTGTATTGCCAGGTTCCACCGGCCGAACTTGAACGTTTGCTACTTTCACATCCGGACATTGCTGATGCTGCTGTCATTCCGTAAGTTCGAAAACGACCTGTTAACTCGAACATATGCT
This sequence comes from Silene conica, assembly GCA_029255685.2. Taxonomy (NCBI): domain Eukaryota; kingdom Viridiplantae; phylum Streptophyta; class Magnoliopsida; order Caryophyllales; family Caryophyllaceae; genus Silene; species Silene conica. The sequence continues at coordinate 78,284,857 of CM055317.2, forward strand.
GTATACATGATTTATTTTTCGTTTCAGTATATCTTACAATTTTTCTTGCCACTTTCTTGAGTTCTTGAGTTCTAATTTTCAGTGGTTGCCTATTTCACATGTTGGTTGCCCCACATCGAGACTGGTTAGCTTGTACTCCCTCCATTCAATTTGTATCGCCCCACTTAAATATCATACTCCTCACATATATTGAGGAAATGGGGTGATAAAACTTGAATGGAGGGAGTACATTTTTAATCCCTTGATAAAGCTTTGGTGGGCACATAGTTTTTGTGCTGAACATAGAAGTAGCACTTCTTTGGCTTGTTTGGCAGACGGCAATGTACAATCAAATCTTATACTCTCTCCTTTTCAAAGTCATCTTCCCATTTCTGTTTGGCACACTGATTTAGGAAAGCGTATTACTCCTATATGAAGAAAGGGCATGCGGATTGAAAAGTAAAACTTAATTCCGTTCGTTTTGTTTTTAAACTGGCCCTTGATGACGAAAATTGGAGTTTAAAGCTTGTTGCTAACTGGAAATATGATAGCACTAGTTTCAGCTTGATCTTATTTGTGTACGATACTCTGCTGGGAGTCAAGTTTGTTGGTATGTTTATGCATGTCAATAGTTACGTTGTTTCGCCACAGGTATCCTGATGAAGATGCAGGGGAAATACCAATGGCGTTTGTTGTTAGGACTCTAGGAAGCAATATTTCTACGTCTCAGATCATGGATTATGTTGCGAAACAGGCATGTTTTCTTCATATCCACGGTTACTTTACTGTAGCTTTCAGTATTAATGCAACCTATCTTGATTTTTTAAGCATCACAACATTCATATGTTCTCTGCTTGTTTCTATACGTTTATGTATGTATTATGATGTCAGTTTAAGATCAAGTGTCTGTCTGGTTGTGGACCAAGCCTATATCCTCTTGAGATCCCTCGGTCAGCTTTATTTTCTGGCGAAATCTGTTTCCACTACATTTGATTTACACAAATTCTCATTTGTGACGGCGATATCCGGCACAAGCTTGTGACGGATACCGTTTTCTCTCACAAAATACCCACTTTTTCTCTCTCTCTCTGACACTATTCATGTGGTCCCCTTTCTCCACTAACTCATTTTGTATCCATTTTATCTCACAAAATATCCGTCACAAATGGTGACCCGTCACAAGCAAAACTTACTATTTGATTTATACTGTCATTACTATTTACTACTCAACAATGTCGACTATTTAAGGCGTTGACCCCACATCACCATGCTCCCAAGGATGCCTTGTTTTTGGCGTGAGTTGCAAAATTCATTATGGGTCATTGAAGATGGTCTCTGTATTGTCAACACAGCGGTACCTAGACAATGCTATGTACAGCCATATAGGCGACCTTCTCTTTCCCTGCCCATTTGCAGGACGCCGGCTTGCCGGGAGCCCTCAAGGCCTCCAGCTGGGTAATAAATATGGTTAGTGTTGGGAGATCATATCGTTTGACTGTTTCACTTTGCTGTTTACTGTTTAGGTTTCTCCATACAAGAAGATACGGCGTATTGCTTTTGTCACTGCCATTCCGAAGAATCCATCAGGGAAGATTCTTAGGAGAGAGCTTGTACAACAAGCTACTACTCGTCCATCTAAGCTTTGATTTACGTAAGAATAACCTATTGGTGAATGAAGGTGATCGATCACTGATCCAGGCCTATCCTTTGTACATTGTACAACCATACATTTTTCTCTGATAAGTTTTGTCGTAGGTTCCAGATTTACAATCAACCTCTTGAACGGAATTAAGACTTCTGATGACAAAGCCAGCGTATTTCAAAGTTAGAGGTTATACTGAGGCTGTAAGACTGCTGGAGTTCCGCACAAGGTTTGCATCCTGTGCATAAAGATTTTTCTCCACAATTTATTGCGTAGAACTGTCGATAGTCTTCTACGAACAAGTTTTCATATACATTCTTTGTAGTCCGGTATACAAATAAATAAATATGTGAAGTTTTCATATACATTCTTTGTAGTCCGGTATACAAATAAATAAATATGTGAATATGATCATTTGAGAACAGAAGATTGCTGATTTGTAAATGCCCTGAATTTAGTGGCTACATAATCTCATTTGTCTCAATTGCTTTTCATAAGAGGTCAACTAGGAAAATACACGAGTTGATCTGTTCGTATAAACCACATGAATCGGCGTAGATCAGTCTGTGTTTTTCACACGAATGTCACTTCCAAATTTATTTTTTTTACCATTGTGTTCGTCTCAAAAAGCTAAGCGATTTGAAAAAAAAAATCATGAAAATTGAATACTCGAGGACAAAGTTATGGCGGTTTGAAATGTTAGGACGAAGTTATGGCGGTTTGAAATGTTTTTCATTTCCAATCATCATTTTTATGTTTAGTTGAATTGTTTTTTTAATTATTATTGATTTTATTCTTTAATAATATACGAAAATCAACGTTACTAAAACACGTAAAAAACGAAAGTGGTGGGATTTTGATTTTTTAAAGCGGTTTTAATTTAATTTTATTAATTTTTGGAGCTGGTTTTTAAATTTTAAAGCGGAATTCAAAATAAGAACGAAAAACAAGAAAGTAATGTTTAATGGAGTCTTAAATTCCAAGGGCTGAATATGTTATGGGTAAAATGAGTAAAATAAGGGCAAAATATAGCAAATCCCAATTTCACTGCCTTTTGGTTTGCATTTTAATGTTCCCTTTAATTGAACAAAAGAGCTGCAAAGTTTGAATAGAAATTTTCTATTTACCTAAAGACTGGATCTAAACATATATGAAGCCACGGTATGGCCGATGAATCAAAGCTTTTTGGCTTTTAAAGTGTGCACCCTTTATGTGTTTTCCCACTCACCTAGTCACCTATCATGGGTATTTTGTGAAATGAAAAGCATTCAAACAATTACTAGAATAAATCCAGTTGCAAATTATTACTCAGAAATCACAAAATGAGCGGAGAAAAGACCATAATCTCAAATTAACTCCGTTATAAACTGCCAACTCAAAACACAAAGGAAATATCCAAATACATGGAAATATTTAAAATTGTTCTGTTTCCCAAAATCCCTGTTTATTCTAAGCGTTAAATCATCAACATTATCCAGACAAGACGGATACAACTCAAAACAGGTGCAATGGTGCATGCACTCGTGATCAACTCGACCAACAACGTACCCCTTACTGGCAGGTCTTGTGGATGTGGGCAATCAAGTCGACAACACGGGTACTGAAACAAAAAAAAAATGAACAATTGTCATTCACGGAAAGCCACGCAAATGATAACAATGACGATCACCAATTAGGGAGAGATTAAAGTAGTTAGTTACCTGTAACCCCATTCGTTGTCGTACCATGAGACAAGCTTGACGAAGTTGTCATTCAAAGCAATTCCGGCCTTGGCATCGAAGATGCTTGACCTAAAACAAGAACAGATCCGGTTACCTCAAGGAAATAGAACCAAACTTATGTGAATGATTCTAGGTGGGTACGAGAATTGAATATGTTACTCCGTCTCTTCTAATTTGCTCGCGTACCCGTGTCCGACACTCGACACTCGGACATGGGTATGACACATGGACACCTCGTTTTAGACCAAAATGTGCATATTTTTCAATAAAATAGCCGAGTCCGACACTTGGACACGTACCCGTGTCGGATACTTCTAAACGAGTCTGAGTAACATAGAAATTGATCAACGCAAAATAGAATTGTAAGATCGCAAATAATTGCCCAAGTAACTTTATGTCTTTATAGAATAAATTTTAGAGATGAAAACCGCATATCGCATTATGGAATCGGATAGTACCTGTTGTCACCAACAAAGTCTGTGGAGACCACATCATCTTCAGTGTATCCCAAAATTCCCTTCATCTTGCCTTCAGATTCCTCCCTAACAATCACCAACAAAGCAAAGTCAGACATGGAGCTGTACACTGGTGTCTAATTACTTGAATGATCAACAGTGTTGTTATAGTGACTTACTTGATGGCGGCTTTAACCTGTTCGTAGGTAGCAGCCTTCTCGAGTCTGACAGTAAGGTCGACAACTGAAACATCGACGGTAGGAACACGGAAAGACATTCCAGTCAACTTTCCGTTCAATGATGGCAAAACCTTACCAACAGCCTACACAAGAATGAACCAAAAGGAACCGAGTAAAATAGGTGAACTGAAATAGTACGACAGTATGTAACTGGCCATTCCTGCTAGAAACAGTCTAATATGAATATTTATGCAAGAGTGAGTACCTTAGCTGCTCCAGTGCTGCTGGGAATGATGTTGAAGGAAGCAGCCCTTCCACCTCTCCAGTCCTTCATTGATGGTCCGTCAACGGTCTTTTGGGTAGCTAAAGATAGCACAATAAATCAACAAAATTAGGAGTGAAAAGATGAGAAACATTATAAAGTAAGGATCGTAATCCTTTTCTGAATCAAACTCACCAGTAATGGAGTGAACGGTAGTCATGAGACCCTCAACAATGCCAAACCTGTCATTGATAACCTACAGCATCGAGCACAAAGCAACAATCAGTGCTGCAAGCCAACCAATAACAACAATAACATACCAAAAATGACTGAGCAGGGAATATACCTTGGCCAAGGGAGCAAGGCAGTTGGTGGTACAACTGGCATTGGACACAATGTTGAGCTCTGGCTTGTACTCGTGCTCGTTGACACCAACGACAAACATAGGAGCATCCTTGCTGGGAGCTGAGATGATAACCTTCTTAGCACCACCCTGTTCACATAATGAAGATAACTTAGGTAACCGACCCACATCAACCAAACAATAGCAAGCCAATTATCAAGATTAAAATACAACCAAGATTCACCTTGAGTTCAACTGTTCTACATAGAAATACATCCATAAAAGAAGAGCAGTAAATAATGCAGCTTCTTTTAAGCAGCATATTACAATTATTATCCATGTAATAAATATATGCCATGCCAGGAGTACATACTTTATACTTAAGAAGATTCGTCTCGAATCATTTTAGAACAAGAATTTGTAATCACAGCAGAAAATAAATAGTTGGATCTCAAGTGGAAAATCAACAAGACCACACTCGACAGATAAGCGATAAAATAACCACAAATCGAGGATCCAGAAACCCTTAACAAGTGGTACAATGAGGCCACTACAGCGCGCTCAACCGCTGAATAGTGAATCTATTCGGTTGTACCCTATCATGTCACCTTTTTTAAATCTACATACCAAATAGTCCATAACTCCATATGGAGTGTATAGCATATTGGATTTACATAATCCATATCAAATGAGACAAACAATCAACTAGGCAGTTAACAGAATCAAATTATACTACCAATAAGATCACATACATGCAACTAAAGCCAAAAATGTACCTTCAAGTGAGCAGCAGCTTTGTCCTTGTCAGTGAAGACACCAGTAGACTCAACAACGTAATCAGCTCCAGTCTCGCCCCATGGGATCTCTTCAGGGTTCCTGCAACCGAAGACGGTGACGGCCTTCTCGCCGAAGAGAAGAGTCTTCTCATCCTTGACCTTAATCTCATGGTGCTTCCATTGTCCGTGAACACTGTCATACTTGAACATGTAGGTCTACGGCCACAGAAACAATAACTCGTACAAATCAATATCAATCAAAACAACACCACTAACTCATAATTCATAGCACACAAAACGCATCAAACAGTAATCCATCAACACAAAAGTACTCCATACCATGTATTCGGTGGTGATGAAGGGGTCATTGACGGCAACAAGCTCACAGTCTTCCCTCTGGAGGATGACTCTAGCGACCAAACGGCCAATCCTTCCAAATCCTATAGAAAAATAACACAACCTCCCAAATCAAAACCTTAAACCTAGATTTATTGGATAGAATAATGAAACAACCTACATAATCACTGTTCTACTATAGATCTAGATATATTCTGAAAAACAGACTGAATAGAAGATTCAGTTAATCTTCATACCGGTGTACAACAACCTTACAATAGCAAATCATTTAATGATAACATAGTGCGCTATATGCTATTATAAGGTCGTTGAACCTCTTATCTGAGAATTTGTGAAGCATATTACGCAAAATATGCCAAATCTAAGCAATATGCTATTACAGTGATAAAACAGAGACAAAATCACGTGATTACTTGAAACAACTCAGACATCGACGCTTCATATAAACCAAAACATAAACAAAAATTCTAGAATAAGACGATAACAATACAAATCTCATTTCACGATAGTAACGGATGAGGCGCATAACATAAAACGCATCGTAGAACGGTCTTACGTAAAAAGTATTCGAATCTTATACCTAAAAATTTCAGATACACATTTTAGAGCGGATTTAAATGCTCCTTGGCTCAAAAATCATATTAAATACAGCAAAAAAAAACAAATTACATTTACTACTATCAATAAATGAGTGTTTTTACATATAAACGGATCGTCTAGTTAACGATCTTACACAATAATTACTGTATCTAGCATAAGAAAAACGATCTACAATTAAAAGTTAAAAACAGAGAGTAATGAATCGAAGAATTACCGTTGATTCCGATCTTGATTGGTGCTGCAAAATTTTGGAAAAAAAGAAACGCATCGTTAGAATAAATTAACAAAAAAATACAAGAATAATCATAAAAAATGAAATCTGAAATGATTTAAGAGTATTAAATCTGAAATGAATTGAGATGAAGATGTAAGTAGATTGGATCAGAGAAGGAGGTGGAGGAGATACCCATGATAATTCTGGAGAGAGGAAATTAAAGGAGAGGTTGAAATTCAAGAGTTTTCTAGAAAGCCAAATGATAGTGGGTGGAGCTCAGTGTTGTGAGATTGTGAGAGGGGTTTAGGGTTTTTATATACAAATTATTAGTCGACGGGTTACCTATCAAACCGGTTGCTCATCAAAATGACAATTTTTTTTGTTATGTTTAGGTGGTGTTTGGTTGATTGTCGAAAGAAATGGAATGGATTCAGGCTATCTTCTACCGCCTTAATTTCAGCTTATTTTAATTTTGCTTGTTTATATTTCATTAGATTTTATTTACGTTTAATTAATTATGTTTAATTATTTTTTTACAAAATTAACTTTTAATTCAACTAAATTCACTCCACCGCAGTTTCACTCAATTTAGTTCAATTAAGCTCTACTCCAATTAATTTAATTCAGCTCGTTTCAGCCGAAAAGAATATGACCTTAATTCATTTTTATGTTTGGTTGAACTTTTTTGAAATGAAATTGGGATCCGGATAGATTCAAAATACATATCAAACCCCTCTAATTTAATACTCAACTCTTACTCAAAAATTCTAACTTTATTACATAATGTTTAATATTTCATTTCAGGCCAAGATTCAGGTCACTCAACCAAACAAATATAAACAAAGTATTCCCTCCTACCCGTAACTAATGTCCCATTTCGCCAAATTCGTTACCCATCAAAATGTCCCATTTGCTTTTTCCAATGTGCTTTTTAGACTAAACTACCCCCAACTCATGCAACTATTTGCATACCCCCAACTAAATCATAACACCTTATTATCTTACCCCTATACATTACTTTTTAATATTTTATTCACTTTCATAAATTTTACACTTTTGGCCAAATGGGCAATAGATATGGGTAGGAGAGAGTATAAAATTTAGAATTCATTCCATGAGAATATGATATTCCAATCCTTTTCATTCTTCCATTCGAACCAAACACTCCCTTAGTGTATTTTAGGTTTTTATGTAATAAAATTGAGATGGTGTATTTTGAATTGTGTGGGTTCTAGATACAGTCAAGTAAGTTGACTTCAATTAGTTTAGACAAAATCCGTCTATCTTTACGCCTCATCATTCATTATTTAAGTCAGGTTAATTTTAATAGATTTAAGCACATATGTAATTTTTCTGAACTTATTAAAATTAATAAGTTAGTTTTAAATTTTTTGGTCTAAACTCAAATTTAACTACACTTATACGTAGTATTCTATAATAAAACTTATAATTTTTACACTAAAATACAAATTTTAAATAGAGCTTAAAAACTAGGTTTGAAAGTTGAAACTAATAATATACACAATTTTTGTTTCAAGTCGTTATTATCCGTCTTAAGCATAAGACAGGTCAAATACACACCAAATTACCCCACTTGTCATATAAATGACAGCTGTTTTTGTCTTTATTACCTCACTTGGTAGCATTTGACCCGTCTTTAACTTAAGACGATAATACTCGTTTTAAGCAAAACTTTGTGATTGAATAATATAAAGAGGGAGAGTTAGAAAGTAGGGTCACGTGGATTGACGTGGGTGTACGATTATTTGTCACGGGCAAGGCAACAGGGTACCGGAAGACATGGTTGGTGATTGTAAATGTGAGTTATGTATGCAAAGAGGTGGGCGGCCTTTTTGAGATGCCACAACTTCAACACCTAATTTTTGTGATCTACTATTTCCGAGTTTTCCTTTCTTTTTCCCCAAGAAAACCTCATTTTGACACCTAAAAATATTAATAATATAATAGTAGAATTAATTAGAAATTAGATTTTGGTTGCTCCACAAGAAAAGTATCATCCTCAAGAAGTCTTTGATTTTTCCTTTTCTTACTATACTAGTGTAACACCCGTGAAAATTCACGGGTTGTTAATTATAATTTTGTAAAGTATGTGATTAATTACCGTTGTTAGATAATCTAATCACATATTATATGACAAAACAATACGTGATTTAATCATTAAACATTAGACGTTTGGCATATCACTTGAGAAAGCGTAATCTATACATCAGAAATGGGAAATTATTTAATTTCCCGTAAAATACGTTTTAGTTAAAAATTTGGAAAAAAAATATTTCAAATAACTTATATTTTGAAATTTAGTTGAATTATTTAACTTAAATAAACGGAATACTATAATTATTAAACCCGACCAAATCACAAACTCGAATACAAATATACAATCATTTTAAAGAAGAAACAAAATGAAACAGTGATTAAAGACACGGTGTACACTATACACCATATTATTCCTAATTCACGAAATCTTCAATACCATACAATTCCAGAGCACCCTATTCATTATCCTTCATCATAAAATATTTCTTAATTCATCTTTACCTTGACTATATATCCACTGTTTATTTCAAAGATAAAACTTGAGTTCTTAATGTTTCTCTTCTGTTCCTTTTGTAAGCGGTATTTTGAGAATATATTCAAAAAGATACAAACCCGAAAAAAAACAGAGTAATTCATTAAAAACAATCCTATATGTATTAGCTTTGAGATATGGGTTAAAACAGAGTAATTCATTGAAAAACAATCCGAAAAAAATAGAGTAATTCATCAAACACCACAAAACACACCAGATTGAAATATGCCCAAATTCCACTTTTTATCCAAGATAAATAATATAGGAAAAAAAAGGAGAATGGTCATTGAAGTTCTCGAGCAACCTTAAGAACCAAAAGATAAATTAAGTCTACTTGTTATACGTAATATCATTGATGTGTAATTAGTATTGGAAACTACCAAGTGAGTTATGAATTGTGATTGGTTTAGAAAAATTGATTTTGTGAGAGTAAAGGAGAGAGCATGTATAGTGTAATTAGTTTTCTGAAACCTTATTACGTCAAATCAGTAGAAATATAAGATTCTTTTATATATCATTATATCATTATGAAGCAGTTGTCAATTTTAATTACGGTAGGGATTTTATATTATCTAAATAATTAATATTCTCTAAATAATTTTTTAGAGAATATAAAAGGCAAATTAGAAAATCTAACTTTTTTTATAGCATTAAACACGTTGTTTTTTTAATCAATTAGGAAATTATAGTTTTAGTAAGGTAAAGAAAAAAAAACGTGATTTTTTACATATGGTTCGCGGTTACATTTAAATTATCTTTTCAAAACTAAGGATATGAATACCAAAATTAGAACTAAAATTACGATTTTGCTAATTTATTAAGCCAGTATTTAGGTAGAATAAAATTTTCTTAATTGTAGAGAATATTGATTTCTCCAAAAAAAATTTGGATTTCGTCAAGAATAAGAGGGAAATGATCATCTAATCTTTTCATAATGTATCATACGGAATCTTTCCATATATTCTCTAAATAATTGTTTAGAGAATATGAAAGGCAAATTAGAAAATCTGACTTGTTTTACGTTATTTTTTTGATAGCATTAAACACGATTTTTTAATCAATTGGGAAATCTGACTTGTCAAATTTCAAAAGATTTAATTGCTCGAGGAAAAATTGTTTTGTGAGGGTGAATGTGAGGGTGTGTGAGGGTTAATGTTGTTACCACGTAGTGCGACATATGATAAATTAAAAGATTCTTTTATAGTAATAATGATATAACAATAACTATAACCCATTGTTTTCTTATCAAATTGGACCGTCTTAACGGGTAAATATGTCTTGCACTATCACTTGTATACAACTCGTATAAATCAAAATATAAAATGAAATGCATAACATTATAAGTTAATAACTAATAATCTCGTAATAATTATTTCAATATGTGAAATAATTATGTTAGAATCGTTGTTTGAATGTCGGATAGTTATTAATGTAATTCGTTTAAGATATGCTTCTTACCCGGATTTGAACCGTATTCGCGAAAAACGGAAAAAAAAATAAAAAATAAAAAATAAAAATTGATAACTCCTCTGCCTAATTCACCTAACAAAGTGTGAGAGCACCGAACACGTTCGACAAATTGATAACTCCTCTGCCTAATTCATCTCTCTTCAATATTTAACCATTCTCTAGTATTAATAGGTCTTTTAGTCTTTCAGTCTTTCATTTGCAACACAATTTCACCTTTTTTAAAAAAAACGGAAATTTTTCTCAGCAGATTTTGGTAGTTTTTGAGTTAAATTTGGTTTATTTTGGTCAATTTTAAGTTTAAAATTAAATCTCATGTTACAACTGTACTTATCATTTAGGTGTCGTTCATGCCTCTTAAATGAAAAATTGAACTCAAAATAATAGTAAACCTTCTGCATTTGAAGGCAGGAGGAGGCAATTTTTCAAAATTAGGTGAAGAATGATTTGGGAAACATTCAGCCGTATATAGACTAAGGAATATTTTATGCGTGAAATTATGATATTTCCTAAATCATATAATATTTAGATAATTATAAAATAGAATATTCCATAACAATATTCCTAAAATCTTTTACTATTATAGAATAGAATATTAAGTTCACACGATTATTCCAATCATAGAATAGAATATTAATATTTTAATATTTAATTATTAAATAATTATTAAATTATTATGACGTGGCATAAATGGGAAATGCTGATTGGTCTACGAAACAGAAAATTCTGAGGGTGAATGTGAGAACTCAAAACACTAAACGCTGCAACCTTATTGTGCCACGTCAGCTGAAAAACATTCTTCTTTTATAGTAATAATGATTTTATTTTAGTCATAGAATCCTTTAAAGTTTAATTTTGGTGGAATTCATAAAGTTTACTAAAATAGTAATAATATAATAATAGAAGGTAATATTTTTATATTTTTTAATTAAATACAAAAATGTGAAAAATGATTGAAATACCATGTTTAAAAACTTTACTATACATAGTTATATTAGAATAAAGAAAAATACACCTATGTAAAGATAATAAAAATAAAGTAGAAACTAGTAAGATAGATAAAAAAAGTGTAGTAGTGATAAGTGTAGTAGTTAGAAGTAGTGTGCAACGTGTAAATGTAAAACTAAGTAGTATGCAATGCTAGAAATAGGTGTAGGTTTATTATTAGGCTAAACTTAGGCAATACTATAGCCTGCAACGTGTATGATAACCTCTTAGCATGTAAACTCTTGAAGTACTATAAATAGAAGGACTTGGTAGTAAACAAACCAAGCTAATTCACAACAAAACATACTTCTTCTATAATCTCCTATACTCTTGTTCTTAATATATATTTTTTAATACAATACTTTATTAATAAACATCCTTTGGTACTATATGAGAGTCCTAAACCCAAATATTAAGTCTAGAAAACATAATAACCAATTGTGTATTTGTGGGGTTGATAGTATAAAATTTGAGATTTATATCTAGATTTACGTTTTTTGTATATAGAATTTGAGCTATATTGCAATGTTTTTGAAGTCATCCGCAAATAAACTTTAAGAAAGCTCAAACAAATTACACTTAAACTCAATTAGATATATGTTGGTTATACGATGTTAATATTCATCTGGTTGTAAGATAATATCTATGAAAAATGGATCCGCTAAAATTTGGAGGATAAATTATTTTCAGTAATTATTTTGATGAGATTACCTGCTTGCAAAATTCGTGTTATTAAAGCATAATTTTATCTTATAAACGCCTACTTTATTAACTTTTATTACAAAATAAATGTCAATTTTATTTTATTTTGCAAATTCCCATTCTTTTGGTTTAGCATCTATTTCTGAAATCGCCTAACCATTAATTAACTGATCTTTACATACGCATTTGTGGATGACAACCGATTCTAAATTCGGTCCAGATCCGCTATACCCTACTCCGATGGATAGGATATGGATCCTTATATTTTGGACCTTTTAGATCTGGATCAGATCTAGATCCCGCTTTCACGTTACGTATCTGGATCTGGATTTTATTGGACCATATCAAGATTTGACCCGTTGTCATCTCTATACGCAACAATTCTCTTATAAGACGGTTTTTTTCCTTAATTTTTGATAAATAATGATCACTTTTAAGTAAATAGTTACCGCTTTGGACAATGTCATTTTTTAGTTACAAAAATTGATCACATTTATTCCGTCATACATATGACGGTCACTTAATAAAATTGATAGGATCGTGTTACTTAGATTAACAAAAATGATTATTATTTATAAAAAATTATCACTATTTATCTAAAAAGAAAATTATATTTTCACTCGTTTTAACCTTACCGGAATAGGACGGTGGGTGGTACAATAGAGTTGGTCGATTTTGTTTTGGCAAGGAAACGAGGCATAGGATGAGTATATTCCATTATTCCCGAAGCTCAATGATAGCCTAATATTTTAGAAGTAATAAAAGTAATGGTCATTATTGGATGGCAAAGCAAGTTTGAAAGGGAGTGGTGGGTAGAGACTAGAGAGAGTTGACTCTCTAATAAGCAAACATATATTTCGTCCTATACCGTATAATTTTCCGGGTAGGTACAAAAAATAAGGAAATGAATTAAATAATAAGAAAGTATGATTGTGAGGTTAGATGATCGGAGAGAAAGAAAGTATTGTGTGGTATTATTGTGAAATAAGATTAAAATAAGGATAAAATATGAGTATTGTGGAGTATTGTACTGGGAATGTGGGGGTGAAGTGATTAATATAAAAGGTATTGTGAATTGATAAAAAAGAAAAGAGAGAATATTATTATGAATAAGATGAAGTATAGAGTATAATACTTCGTATGATGATAACTTTGAATCATCTTCATTACTTTCTCTCTATCGCATTTATTTTAATATATTTTCTCTCTCTGTTCAATAAAACATTACTTTTATGAAATAATTACAACTACTAAATCTTCTTAAGATTTAATCCGGACCGTTTAAAAGTAAAGGAGGTCTAACTCTTTTCAACTACACAACTTATCATTTGTAACGCTCAATAACCGTCACAAGCTTGTGTGGTGCCAGATAAAACCGACGTGAGCAAATAAAATCCAAATGAGCAAATAAAGACAAGATATTTGTATTTTTCAATGTACTTTATGTTTGTCTTATCTACTCACTGAATCATATTGACCCGTTATAAGTTTGTGATTAATTTATCAGTCACAAGAAAGACTTATTGTTTCAACTAAAGGAGAAAATGGGGACCCTATAGTGATATGTGAGGTGTAGCTGACTAAAGCAACCACATTTCATTTTTGATTATTTTCATATTCAAATGGTGTGATGCATCCATCATTCATCAGTCACTGTTAATTTGTTGAGTAGCTGCATGGGGCATTTGGTTTCTTAGTTGATGACAAGTACTCCATATATTATAAGGTTCATTTAATATTTGTTTTTTTTGACCATTTGTTAACCCCAATAGCCATTTTTTTATACTTTTATGCCCTCTTCAACGGACTACTTTGTTTTGTACTATCACTCTATGACTACTTCCTCCATTTCTATTGTTTTTGAGTTTTTCTTTATTTTGTCCCTCAACTTCTCTCTAACTCATACAACTAATACTCCACAATGATTTCGTTTATAGTAAGTGTTGCTTGTGACGGGTCACCATTTATGACGGATATTTTGTGAGATAAAATGGATACAAAATGAGTTAGTGGAGAAAGGGGACGACATGAATAGTGTCAGAGAGAGATAGAAAAAGTGGGTATTTTGTAAGAGGAAACGGTATTGTGACGGATATCGCCGTTACAAATGAGAATTTGTGTTTCGTTTATATATCTACAGTATGTTCTTTATTATAATGTTTTTTTATTTTTTTATTATAATGTTTTTTTATTTTTTTATTTAGTCTACTTATCACACAGACACTACGATAAGAGGTGATTATGGTCGGATTTGGACAACAAGTATATATTGTGCTTGGGTTGGGTCCTTTCAACAGTCTAGGCCTAGGTCCGTCGGATAGTTTCAGATTACGACCTAATCTATACCAAAGTTCCGAACCTATTAACAACATAGTGCTCGTCTAAAGCAACGTATTAACCAGTAGATAAAATGTGTTGCACTGTTGCTGTTAGGGAGTATCAGATACCAAAATGGATCTCCTTCATTTCTTTTCTCTCAATTTTGTTGCTATATGTTCCAATCCAATTCATTCGCCCTTTTTATTTTCAAATCACAAATTCACAATCATCCAATCGAACCCAAATTTGATCAAAACCGTTAAAAAGTAATGAACTTCCATTTCTGGAGAGGATACATACTCATCAGATACATATGGGTGTTGGTGATTTGCGATTTTACCAAAATCATTTGTTAATTAACAACAATACCCCTTTTGGAACACAAATTCCCATTTGTACATTTTTCATCACAAGCTGGTGTCCTCTCACATGATGCAAGTGGGAGAGCACATGGGAAAACAAGTGGAAGAGAGCTTGTAAGTCGTCACAAGCGAGACCTATTGTTGGTAACAGATTTATGATACCGAGTACATGTATGATTCATCTTCAACCTGTGATTTTACACGTAAAATAGTTTAAAACAAAACAAACTATCATACGAGAGAAGATAACAGACGAACAAGCTTCGATTCTGACACAGGAAGAAGGGACAATGTGTACAACCTTTACTCAGTGTTGACACAATTAAATTGTAATTATTTTACCAAAACCTACATCTTGAATTTTGATGCGATGGTAAAAAGCTTTATTGATATGGATACAATCTTGGCTATATATCACACTTTAGAGTTTACACTAACAAAGTAAAAAAACAATACAAAAACTCAGGTCACCAAACCGTAATTCTTGAAACTCCCGTTATCAGATTGTATTACGCCAAACTGCAAAGACGGTAAATTCTTCCCAAGTATATATCCAGACATCAATTTGAATAGCACTTGACCTATGTTTTGCGGTTATGTGCTTCGCGGCATTGAGGTTACAAGAACAATATAACTAGAAGAGGGTCACAACTAACGACTATAATGGTGCACTTCTCGACTTTACAAACATCATGTGCGCTGGAGCACTAAAAGCTACGTAACACAGTACATCCTGACATTTTGTTGTATAATAAAAAAAGTGCAAGTACATTATACAGACCTGCTCGAATTTGAAACCATCACAAGCAAAGTTCTTTGACAATTTGAATCGCACTTATAATGCCTGAGTCAGGACTTTAGGTTCAGGAATCTCTTCGTATCCATGACTGCAGAAGTGATTAGGGGGGATTAACACCTACATTAAGAAAGCCCTCGTAGAGGAATTACTGAGAATATAACATAGAGAGGGTACCTTAGGTGGCTCAGGGCAGACATCCTGTATAAGCACGTGAAAACTAGGATATGTAGCCCAATTGTATAGAAAAAGGCGAATGTTCGAGCATATCTGTAATAGAATATTCAAAGTTATATACATAGCATATTCATGTAATAAAAATTGTGTACAGTTCTTATATTGGAAAATTGTATTTGGTAGACACAATATTTCAGACGTGTTTATCCTCAAGTGTTTTCAGACTTTTCACCATATGGAAATAGCTGTGCATATTCAACGTCAACCGTATCCCTAATCTTTATTGAACCCACGAATAGGTTGAATGCCACAGATCAATAAGAAAAGTGTTCTTCACACAAATGGCATAACTATGAGAACAGCAAGTAACATAGATAACAATTCAAGCTTAGAGATTGGATATTCCTTCTAAGATAGCATGCCATGTGGACCATGTACCTATCAAAGTAATGTTCATAACACATAAAAAATCTCCTTTTCGAAAGAAAACTTACTTGTTCCCGAGCAGGAACCGCCCACTGGTCAGTGTTATCTTATCCCTGAGACCTAGCTCCTTATACCTTTGATCCCGTTCCTAGACACAAACAAACAAAAAGGGAGCACACAATTTTAACTATTGACAACAAGATAGACAAAATCCACAAAGTCGTGCGGAAAAAGGTTTCATGCAAAATATACATCAATAAAATGTACGAGGCTGTGCATAAAAACTTGTAACTTGTTGAACAAGACTCGGTGAAAAGTCTCGATATGATGCATCTGTTGCATTCCAACTCATTTAAACCCTATAGTTTTTTAAAAGGAATCCACCAGCGCAAGACTCGTGAATTTAGACACGCTTTGTTCTTTAAAATTGTAACTCATTCTATAACACTCCACAAAATTTGTGAGATGAAGCATTTATATATATTCAAATTTATTTAGCAATCTAGACTCTAGACTACTTAAAATTGAGGACTACAGGAGCACGGATTTATAGAAGATCAAAAAATGATAACAAAAGGCATTCTGATAATATACCCAATCTTTGTCTATACTATAGTACTATTCTCTGAATGGTTAGAAAAGACCATAAATCTATGCATCATGATGTGGAAAGAGCTCTAGAAAATAAATGTTTTGCGATAAATGGAAATCATATGCTGTACACAAAAGAGCAGGAGAAGGGGAATCCCGTGAGCAATCAACGTCAATTGGGTTTTGCAGATCAAGAATGTCCACGTCGTCCAAAAATGAAGTCTATTAGTGAGGTTGTGAAACTGAAACATAGTAGATAACTCTGCCTTCGGCTTCCGAGACCTTTCTTTAGGACTTTCTTTGACTTTAATCCAATGATGAACTGTATTCTCTTTGTACCTCATTTTCAGTTGTTGCCAGTGAAAAAGAATAATACAACACTTTGGTCATAGACCTAACATTTCTCATGTCTAATTGTCTATCATCTATATATCGTGATGGAATTATTGCAATCAGTTTGAATTGAATTGGACTACAAATTTTTTTCTCAAGAACTAAAGATGAATGCAACCATATGGAGAAGTAATATGTTCATCACTCGTGCATAATGACGAGGTAGGCTTAACAGCGTCTTTAAACAGGGAACGCATGTACAATGCATACCAGGGGTATCAGCCAGCCTAACATGAAAGATTGTGACCATAGAAAAGTTAGAGCTTGTTCAAATTACCTTCTTTGAAAAAGCTGCAAATGGATTTATGTCCTCTTCATAGATCTTTTTGTACTTGGTTTCAACATCAGAGCTGAAGCCACTTTCTAGATCATCAGGAGTCTGAAATGCAGAAAGCAGTTTAACATCTATAACACTGGAAACTTCAACTGAAATCTTGTAGTGGTAAGCAACGTACTCTCTTTGACCCTCTTGACACAACTTTCTCACGATTGTAGTCTTGCACATAACGAATCTTTCCATACAGCTTAACATTGTCAGCCTTAGTTTTCTCCAGTTCATCAGTCAGTCCACGGACTTTGTCCTTTAGTTGCCTTACTTCCTACAATGTAGGAAGAATAACAATTACATAAAAATATGATCTTATTGTGCAAGAAGTTTAATTGAAAAAAGTGATTTGCACAAGAAAAACAGAAGCTCTGTACATAAAATAATAGACTTCATCACTATATCCGGCGAATAGATTGAGAAAGGATACTCAAACAACTTGATACGAGTTGGGATACGGTTCAATGAAAGAACGAGTTCATTGAAAGTCGGAAATCAGTTTAATTATTCTCGAGAATGATTAAATGAATTTCGAACTTTTATTAAACGAGACCTATTGAACAGTCGGGAATTATTTGTGTTCGAGAAGTCGGCGCGTGTGCTTAGTTACTTGGGTCGAATTTGTTTAAAACCAAATGGTTCTTGCAGCGTAATAAGAGAAGAGGATTGGAAGGGTTTGCAATTAAGGATAATTTATTTAGCAATAAGTATCTAGTTTTATTGTCTTAATTACCAAGTTTATTACTAGCTTTTCAATTGCTTGTTTTGCTTAAACGTTAGTTTGCTTGGCTATTTATAGCCTCCTTTTACTTTGAGAATAGTAGTTCAGAATTGATAAAAAAAACAGTTTGCTTGCTAGCACAAAATTTGTTACTGTTTGACGCGTTTTCAAACTTTAGCCCGATTCGTGTTCAATAGGTCTTGAATACAATCACCATTGACGCAACTATAGGTCTAGTTACGACAAATATCTTTGTTTATGTTACTTCCGCTGTCAAATTCGCATCACAACTAGTAAAAGATAAAATGATAGTGCTTGAAGGAAGCAACTTACTTCCTCAGTCTCACGGAGCCGGGATCGAAATCGGTCTCTCTGATTACAAATCACCTTCAGCATTGAACTTTGGTCCTGATCACCAGGAACATGTTTTTGTTCCACGCCCTGATCAACATATGGGCACACATCAGAAAGATGAGGTCAGAGCAGTAAATAGAAATACAAGAAGCCTCAGGTATGAACATTATACACCCCAGAGTAGCAAGATAGATAGTGCATGACAAACACAAGAGAATACATTACTTGAAGTCCAATCAGCCAGAATAACTAGAGAATTTATTGAGAAAATCACAATAGAACTTTGACATCCCCTTTCCCAGGAAATGCTCGTCATATTTACTGTTACCAAAATCCATCGACATTGTTTAATACACAGAAACTTCTTGTGCCCAAAATGACACGTTTCTACAAAAATATGGAGCCACACCATATGAAAGGAATTCCGCTTACAAGCAACCTGTTCACTAATATATTTAGTTTATTTCATTTTTCTTTTGGGATGGGGGGAGTCCTTGACAATAACTCCCCTTATGGAGGAGAGAATTGAAGACCGGGGTGGTTTACTAATCTGCTTTGCTCTATCTTACAGACTCTGTTTTGAAGAATCCAACACGGGTGCGTGTCCAAATGTCGGACTCGGCTAATTCTATGAAATATTTGCATAATATGGCTTGAAATGAGGTATCCAAACAAATGCCATACCCCATGTCTGGGTTTCGAGTGTCGGATACAAGTACGTGAGGGAATAAGAAGAGTTGGGAGTAACATAGGCTTTGCTGAAAAAGCCTATGGCGCACGCTTTCCGCTTTTCATAAAGTTGACCGGCTTTGACATTACCTCTACGAGCTTCCCTCTTTAGTTCTGATGAGTCCAAATTTAGTCATTATTTTCCTTGTTTTTCCTTTCATTTTGATCCCGTTTCGCCCCCGTTTTACATGTCATTGCTTGATTTTATGCCCGATATCTCTATTTTACGTATTAGGTTTCTATTTTGTAGGACTTGAGGCGGAAATGAAGAAACAGGAGTAAACGAGGCGGAATCGATGCAAAAAGAGGATAAAAAGTGAAGAAATGACGAATGGGGCCACCAGCCGGGTGGGAGCCCCTTGACCTTAGATCCATTGAAGAAGAGCAAGGAAAGAGGAGTAGGGTCCTCGGCCGCGGCGGCCGGCAGCCGGTCAGCCGGCTAGGAACCCCATCCACACTTAGCCAATTTTTCAAGGATGAAGAAAAATAGTAGTTGGGCAGTTTCTGAAGATAGGGTCCTCGGCACCTAACTGGCAGCTGGTGGACCGACTGGGAACCCTAATACTTTGAAGAAATTCGTGCAAATTCCAGTAGCAAGGTTCAAGGCCCTCAGCCGGTACCCTACCGGCGGCTGAGAGGGAAGCATAATTGAAGACAATTTCCAGTATCAAGGTTCACGGTCCTCAGTCGGTCCCCGACGGCGGTCAACCGTCTGGGAGCCCCTTCTAAGAATATCCCGCACTATATAAACCCACACTTAGATAGTTTTATTGACGCAATTTCTATACAACTTAGGCACATTTTTCTAGGGTTTTCTACCGTTCCATTGTTCTTCATTTTAGGCTACAAAACTCTTCTCACTTACTTAATCACAAAAAACTCTCTTAATCCTTTAGTTAATCTTGTAGTTTATCTTTCCTGGTTTATTCTTAGTTCTTCACTAGTCTTATTGGGTGTAATTTGAAGAGGTTTGAAAGAACCCTTCTTGTGTAATCCAAGTTCCTACCTTTTATGCAATCTATGGTATAATCTTTCCTTCTTTGCTTTGTTCTTTCATTAGTTTACATTTATGATACTTGTTGAATGTGTGAGTAGACTTATACCTAGGTTAGGGGGAACCTTTGGTGTGGTTAGATGATAGAATTGTGCTAGATTATAGGCTAGTTGTTCTAAGTAGTGGGTTATTCTTTCAATGCATGCTAGGTGTTTGATGATATGCTTCAACGAAAGTTGGGTTTAGATTCTAGCGTGACTTGCCTTTAGCGATGGTTGGGGCTTGTTTTTGCATGTTTGTAAGTTGGTTGTGCCTATTTGTAGCAAAAGCTAGGGTAGCCCGACGTAGGCTTGAGTCACTCGAGAGACGAGACCTACCAAGACCCCTATTTAGGACAACTTAGTCGACCTTCTAATATCCTTTCGTCTACCATCCTTAGCGACCCCGACACCCTAGTTTACCTTTCATTGAATTCACATCTCAGTTTCTCTTGCTTATTAGTTGTTAGTCATCATTTATCAAAATCTATTACCCAACTAGACCTATACTAGAACCGAACTAAGCAATTATCCCCACCATCTTCAATTTCGACCCCGACTCATATACTACCATAAGTTGGGTTTTACAAATATTGTTTGAAAGCGGGAATTGACGGCAAAAGCTCACTATCAAGTTCCCTGACCTTTTTTGCCTTTCACCTAGTTGATTTTGCGAAGAGTTTTTCAGCTTTGAAATAAGTGTACGAAAATAGTTTTGTAACACTAAAAAGTACTTGTAACAATTTATAAGGTTACCACAATTACATTTAAGCAGGTATAGGACACATTTATTGCACAACAACCAAGATCAGACCAAGACGCCTTACTCAAGATCAAGATTGAACCAATACTTCATACAATAATCCAAGGGTTAATTGAAGGGTCACATTATTGCACACGTTATGTAATCGTCAACCCAAATGTATCCTCCTCCAGTTTGTTTGTAATTTTTAGCAGATTACCATTATACAAGGATGCAAACTTCAGAAGTATACGAAATTTTATAGAGAATCATTTAATCAATCAACCAAAATGAGACAGATCTCCGCAAAAATTACATAAAAAATTATAAAAACCGGATGAGTTTCTTAATATAAGTAATTTGAAAATACCATAAAATAAAGAAATGTAGCTCATTCGTGTAGGTAGGAAATAGGTAATGGTCTAACCAACAAAAAATAAATGAATTGGAGATTACTTGATGAAGACATTCTTTAAAATTTCGTAACGGAAAAGTGAGGAGTTTCTCAATTGTTGACATAGGATAATAGGGTAGATGGACAGTGTACCTCAGATGTCTCGGCTGAAACCGACTCTGATAGATCCCAATCATTAAATAATGAGGTCCTGCGCTCTTTGGAACTATACCCCTGAAAGAAAAAAAAAAAAAAGAAACAAAGAAAAAGAAAAAAAACAGGAAAATAAGTTTTCGATGGTCTTTTTTATTATACATATAATCTAACAAATATCTCTAAGGAAATAATTATCTAACATTAATCGCCACAGTTATTTTTCACAGATTACCTTCAAGATATCATCTTCAAGCTTCTGAATTAACTTCTGCTGTTCATCAATCTTAGAAGTAAGTTCTGACCCCTTTGACTCTGCTGCTTCTAGTAATGAAGTTTTCTCAGAAAGCTTAAACTGAGGCACATAAAACCAAAAGAATAATTATGAATAGTTGTGACATCTTTGACTACACTCCCATCAAATGATAGTTGTGGGCTTGTGGCCAGTGGGCTAGTGGCAACAGAAACTGAATGTACTAAGCAATTTATCATTATTAAGACTCTCATGAGATTAAAAGGTGAGAATCAATACCTTCAACTGTGTCAGCTCGTGTTCCATCTTTCTGTTCTTGTCAAGCAGCAAAGATTCCAATTTGCTCATTTCTTCCCCAGTTGTAGCTACTTCCCAATCTTCAGCCTCAATTGAATTATAACCCACTGCCTAAATCAATGAGTCACAGCAATTCCAACATGAACACACTAAGTTGTAGGAAATAAAACAAAATGCACAAATTGAAATCAAAACATGAAGGTACAGGGTTAAAAAAAGGATGACCAAATTTGATAACTAGCTAGTGAATCAAACTATCTAGTGTTTCAAGAATATTCACTAGCTTTAGACACTATAAAGCGTATTATACATTACAACGTAGCAGAGAACTGCGTGTTTGGCCTAATATATTATTAAAAGTGAGATTTTGTTTCTCAGGTTTAAGTTATAAAAGTGCTTTTCAAAAGCTAGAAGCACCAAATTGGTACTTCTATTTTTCAGGGCAAAATGATGGTTATTAAGCTTTTAAGAAATTATTTTTGACTTTTGAACAATTGCATGTTTGGCCAATTTATGTTTTTTGGAGCACTTTGAAAAGCTAGGCCAAACATACTCATAATCAACTCTCAATAGCTTTTATAAAAGCAGTAGGCTCGTTATAATAAGACTGGTCATGAAATATCATGGAGTCCAGAGACTACATGAAAAAAAGACAAGAGTGTACCTTAACATACCAACTACCAAGATCCAGAAGTTCATAGCTGAAGATTAAATACAGTATGAAGACTACTTTATGAAGGCATATCGCATATATTATAATAGGTCATAATAACAACTGAAACTTTCATAATGTTGTGTCATATAACAGAAAAAAAGAAGTCATAGCGATTCTTGCACTTTAAGAAAAAAAATTTAAAAAAAAGTAAAGAAGAAACTCTGAACTGCCAAGTGCCAATACTCTAAAATAGCGTAGGCAATACATATTGACCAGTAAAACTATCGATCAGTATGATTAAATACTACCTCGTTCAGTGTGACCCTGCGCTTTGCATTCTTAGTCGGAAATCCGAGAAATCACTAAGAAAAGCAAAGGTAATATTCCAATTCGAATTTCGTCACACGGTCAAGGGTTTGGGAATTCATGCAATCATAACACATCTCCTTACAAATCACACATCCCATTTGCGATTTTGCGATATTCCTCAATTCCCTTCTCTGTACACATCAAGGATCTAGAAATTTCATGCAATCATAAGACATCGGTTTACAGATCACACATCCCATTTGCTATAATCCTCCATTCCCTTCGCCAAACATAGCAATTCTAATTTCTAAATGTACCTTAATGTCAAATTCTCACTCAATAAAAGAAGGGGAGGAACAGAAGCTATCGAGTTCCTTTATTGCCAATCAAGGGCATTATTCAATCTCCAAACTTCATACATCAACAAACTTTCCCCACTGCCTCAATGGCTCTCGCTTATGATGGAGTTAAGCGGGATCAATATACTAGCCTTACCCTCGTGTTAAAACACAGATTTTGTGTTTCTAGATGACTAATGAAAGTTGTGTTGTTGATGCATCGACACACTACGACTTCACTAAACAAGAATTATAAAGAGTAGTGCTCTATTTTAACTTATTCCACCATATTCAAAGCCTTATAAATCAACACTTCACATTCATCGGGGGGAAAACATGAACTAAACAAGTTGTATACGGACAAGAGTCCGGTATCCGAGCAATTAGGTTTTCTAAGGTTTTCTGAAAACTTATCACCTCACAAAGTTTGAACCAATTAAGCTCATGCCAAATATTTTAACCTTAACACTATCCTTACAAAGAACACTACAAACATTCTATCCACAATTTCGCCCCCGCTTACCATAATATGTGTCAGGCAGTGGTCTCACTGGTCTGTATGGAACCAACTGCACTGAAATGAAACTTCTATAAAAAAACTTATCGCACTTACCAGACCTTTGAGAGATGTGACTTTTCCGACTTATCTATTACAGCCAGAATGGTGGATTAAACCATGACATTATTTCACTTACTAAAGTAACCAATTGATTGAATTTAAAAGAAGAGGGGAAATAGACGCAGAGGTAACAGGAAAGTCTAAGAGACTTTGAGTAAACGATTTTCATATAATAAAGCTTAATCATTCCTCAAAATGCCTCTTGGATGAATGAAATAGATATGACAAAGCTCAATATACAAGTAATGAAATTATCAAAATTTTAAGACGCCAAGAGGGTGACACCCTTACAAAAAAGGAACAAATGAAAATTACGGCCTCAAGCTACTGTGGATAATTATGGCCTACTTGACTTTGAGGTTTCATATAACAAAGTTCAATCATTCCTCTAAATGCCTGTCGGATGATAAATAGATATGACAAAGCTCAATACCATATTTTTCAAGTATATAATGAAATTATTAAATATTAAGACACCAAGAGGGTGACATCCTTATACAAAAGAAACAAACAAGAATTATGGCCTCAAGCTACTATGGATAATTACAACTACAATGGCAATGCAGTGATTCAGCCAATGCTATTGAAGATCGGCAATACCTTAAATTGAAACTAGTGTCGATTTGAAATCAATACTAAACGTCATCTACTTTTGTGGGTGAAACTAAACATAACTATCTCCAATACACTATTTTGTTACTTGTCTTTATCAAAGAGGAAAAACTAACGATATGAATGACGGTTAGGGCTGAACGCATTTTTTGTGTGTGGATGTACCTTTTAAAATGTTAGTTTGGCGTCGCATCTAAACTGTTACTGGATTACTAATGTCAGAAAGTGACTTTTGTTATTTACTGAGATTATTAAGCAAGCAGCAATCCATATTCACTGTAGGAAATATGGCAGACCAAAAAAATTGTGACTGGATTACTAATGTCAATGGTGTGTCATCTAAAGTACAGAGTACAGACTATAATGAAATGCAGCAATCACCTGCAGTATTTTGACTTTTTTCCGCAAATCTTCAACCAATTTTGTAGTTGGCCTAGTCTGAAGCTCTTTCTTTAAATCCTGTACACTGATTTCCTGTAAAATGGATCAGAAATATTTCAAAGAAAACAATTAATATAAAAGCTCAACTTCCTTAATAATGCAATTACTCACAAATAATTTTCAAAAATATTTTAACAACAATCAAAAACTATTTTAACAACAATAAAAAACAGCTACATAGTTAACTACACCTAATTCAGTAATCTCTGTTATCTTGATCATGGTACGAAGATCTTTCTCGAGAATAATCCCGACCCATTGACATAGCCTATGCCAAACAGCCAAAGCCATATATGTGTGTGATTAACAAAAAATTGTTGAGAAGCAGAAAACGGTTGTCCGAGATTTTGTAAATGAAATTTTTTCATCAAATTCACAGAAAAGGCACACAAAGGGAGGTTGAATTCTCCCAGAAATTAAAAGGCAGGGGAAGTCACAGCTAAAAAAATCACATAAAAGTCGAAAGGATCCATGACAGTCAAAAATACACTGATGTCTCCTCATCATTATCATCATAATCACATCCCGATGCTAAAAAGAGAAGCCCGCTTGAGGTACTATGCCGGCCTGGGGATGGGTACTATGGGATTTGGGGGTCGAACATAAACAACTATCTGCATGCAATGATGGAGGCTATATCCAACTGACCCTTGCCTGAAAATGAGAGATGATTTTGTACTTAAATGTAAAAGGTGCTAAATCTAAATGTCAAAAAACGACAAATCTTCTGATCCGAGTCATCCGACTAGAATTTATCAATTTAACCCATACCTTTTCGTGTAAAAGTGCGTTCAACTTCTTAATTTCATTTATATGCTGCTCCCTCTCCTCTGACAATGTAGTCTCAACATTATGAAGTTCCATATTCAGTTCAGATATGATTTTTTCCTTAGCACTCAAAGAATTCTCAAGAATGCTGCTGGAATCCTCAGTATCACTACGAGCCATAGAAAAAACAATGAAAGGCAATACTCACAAGTTTCAAATCAGCTGTAAGTTTTTAATCTATTGAAAAGGAAAGGCATACAATACAGACCAGTAGACCACAAAATATGATCACAAGAGTATCAACTGCCAGTTAAGTTTATACATTACGAGTCCCAAAAATCTTCCAAATAGTAACAACTACAGGAAACGAGCTAAACCTCTGCATCCAACACATTCTTTTAAATATTGGCCCAGATCAGTTGGTACATATAGGTTTTTCAGCTTAACATGACCATGCTATTAATTATCAGCTTTAATCTTGTTAACTGATCACCGCAGATTGATTATTGTTTATTGTGTATTTAATACCAACTCAAATTTCAAAATATGATAGGTGGATTATGCTAATACTCCCTCCTAGTCTCTATTATCCCCCCTTCTCTTTTGGACAATGAAAATAAGAAAAGAAAGACAATTACCCTTCTACCCTCAATTAGCCTATATCCTTCTTTTACATCCCTCTCACCAAACCCCCATCCCAACCAACCCATCCCCAGCCACCACTTAAACGGTGCCCCAGCCACAACCTACCCAGCCCCTAACCACCACCACTCCAGCCGAACCCACCACCAAGCCAAGCGAAAACAACCTTATTTGGGTTATTTCCCCCTGAGTGAGTCTTGGGGGTAAGTTATTAGGATAGAGTGGGTGGGGGGTGCATTGTCCATTCAGATACAATTATATGTCCAACTAAGGAAACAGGGAAGAAATGATGACTAAGCCTAATAAGGAAGTAGGGAAGATAATAGAGACTAGAAGAGAGCAACTTTTATAAGTTGTAGTCGCTACCCAAATCTAAAACCATGACAGCACTTTTATATGCAAGAGACCTTTCAAAAAGAGTCGATATTTGGGATAAAATGTTTGACCCATATGATCCGTACTTGGCCAATGTTTGACCAATACTCCGCTGGTATAATATTGACAGTCTATACGATTACTGCGGCCACTGCCAAAGTTGCTACAAATAATTGCAATTTGATACCACGATCCAGAAACATTAGATATAGCCACTTGGTTCTGAAAAACTAGCATGTTACCAGTGGATGTGAAATCAAGCCGATATCCAGTAGGATCACTACCAGATAAATGTCGCATTGCAGGGAACCACTGTACTCCTAATGACTTGAAATAGTATATTACAAACCAGTGAACTCTCAGCCTCTCACGACACAGTTAGCATGAAAAGTGTACAACAGCAGAGCCCTTATAGCTCCTGAAGTGGCCACATGTCAAAAATGTGTAAGCTACCGTAGTTTTCTGCATGCTCCAGGACATAGGAAGTCGACTGATGTATGGGCACTGCTGAGACAAGAAGCCACACCAGGTTTGCACACTCCTTCTATAAGGAGGATTAAGAAAGACACAAAATAAAAATAGGGAACACAGCAGCTTACCTTTTCTTATTTGCACTCTCTTCATTGGCAGACTGAAGCTGAGAACGTAGATGCCCCTGAAATGAGAAAATGGAACAAAATTGGCAATGAGAAACCCTTACACAGAACTCAAGAAACTGTATTACCTAAGCCTGCATATGTGAAGTGTACTTAACAGGGGAAAGTGCAAATTAAAGCAATCTCAATCAAAAAATGTACTTACCTTTTCCCTTTCAATACTTAAAAGCCGGCTCTGAGCTCGTTCCACTTCGTCCATCAAAAGACCAAGTTCAGACTGCTTCGCAGCTCTTTCCTCATCTGCCATATACATGCAGAAAAAAGGGTGAGACACAAACAACCTTAACTACTACCACACAAACAACTACAGATACACCAAAATTAGCAAAGATGTATAGAATATACTGGAAACATGTATCAAGCGCTCAGAAGATGCATATAAACCAAGCAATTTATTCATGATATTAATATAGGTGTGTATTTTGAATATGAATTTCACTCAGAGGAATGTGATAAACTAAAGCAAAATGGCACGTTAAACTGTGTTTCTTATATTGTAGAACACCAGTAAACACAATTCTTAAAGCTGCGGCATATCTGACCCCCTTTCCCCCATCATAGGCGAGGGAGCCGACGAGGTATTGAGGTAATGTACTGTAATAAACATTTGGGCAGGATAACGATGGATAGTACAAGGCTTCACTTTAGGAAACCCCCAATAGTTTTATGACTCAAGGCATCCTTATTATAATTGTAATAAGATCCTAAGCAGCACATAGTATATGCTTGTGCACTGCAAGTCTGCAGTCTCAAGCTAAATTCAGAAGTACGAAACAACCTGACTGAGCACGGAGCTCAAACAATTGACTCTGGGCAAGTTCATGCAATTTCTGCATCGTTGTAACGCTGTCTTTAGCTTGACGTAATTGATCCTGCAGGGATTGCTCTCTGTATCAAGTGAGATGACAAGTCACGGTGAAACTATGTCATATTGAACACACAGGAAAGAGAGTATGCTTGTCATATGAAGGAAGTTGACCAGAAATATACTCACAATAGCTTAATAATTAATATTCTATCAAATTAATATAATACCTTTCTTTTAGAACTTCCAATATCTTTTGATTCTCCTCTGCCAAACCGCGCTGCTTAATTTCCACAATTTCTTTTACTTTTTCCTCCATCTAAGGTTGTAAAGTGGGGAGCTGTGTTAACTCAATGGTTTATCAAGAGAAAGTCTGACTAATAGAATGAAAAAAAATCAAATTTCTTGCGGAAACTAAGGCCACAATCCTGTTATTCAATTCGTTATATTCTTGGCGACATGAGAATCAATCAATCAAACATGCCATATTATTATGCTTGTAGGGACATCATGTTATTCAATGTGAAAGTGGAACTGCTAAGACCATACTGCAAAAAGATGCACATAAAAGATCAGGCAAAAAACATTCCATGCAATGCTACCTGTAGTTCTAGTTGACGATTGCGTTCCTCAAGTCTCCTTATCGTTGCTTGTTGATTTTTCAGATGTGCCGCTTCAGCCCTAAATTCCTCGAGCTCAACTTTCATCTTCCTGTTCTCAGTCTCAAGTTCAGAAATTTTAACGTCTTGCTCCTGCAACCAACTGGATGTTAGTAATACTGAGAAGAAGTTAGGAATGTTAAAGGTTCTAAGCCATTAAGTTTTCATAGTCGTTACCCCTGGCTATTGGTCTAAAACACAGGATCTAAACCCATCACAACGCTTATTGGGTCGTATGTAATCAGTAACAGGATCAAACTTCATTCACGATATCAAAGTCAAGTGAAGGAGTACTCACAGAAATCGAGACAATAACTGGATAAGGGTCCGGAGCTTCATAGAGTTTCTGATAGATATTAAGAAAAGCATTTTCCCCAAACTTCGCTCTTTTAGTAAGATTGTCAACTTCTTCTTGGTATCCCTTGAGCAATGCATTGAACAAATTCAATTTATCCTCAGGTGGTGCCTTCTTGAAGTCTATCCAAACACAATGCAGACAATCGTAAAAAAAAACGCATATATCCGTATAGCAAAAGATCACTTTGTCTAGCGGAAATGTTCCAAAATAACAACCACCGCCACATACGTATGTCATGTATGACCTAAAACTACGATCTAGTACTCCCTTTGTCCTAATCATTACTTTACCTTTTAAATTTATTTCTTCTGAGGGGTATTTTAATCAAAGGAAAACGAATGATTGGGACGAAGGGAATATTTAGTAGGGGGAGTGACAATAAGACATAAGTGTTGTTAACTACTACTACTACTCATGCAATGCCCCTTACGTGAACTTAAACAACAGCCTCTACATGGATTAATATGATCAATTACACCTCCCTTAATATAATTGTAGCTTCTCTCTAATCTTCCATCATATTCTTTACAAATTTGTTACTATGCATTTCAATAGAAACCGTGGCGTAACAAACACAATATTGTCAAAATAATAACCTCAAATCACCAATTGGCATAACAGTATACAGATTGTGGTACTAATAATACATTACAGCACTGTGCAACATAGTACAATCATAATACAGTCGAATATATCAAAACAATGAGATATTAAATCATCAATTCAGCGCAACAAAATACAACCTCGAGTGCTCTCAGCGAGTTTACGGCGATTTTTCTGGCTATTCTCCTGGTTTTCCGCAATCCGTAGCCCTTGCTCATCTAACAAACTCTTTTCTTTCTCCAATTCAAAATCTAAAGAGCAAAAAAAAATCGAAAGTATAATTCCTAAATTTGACTGTAACACAACGATCAAGCTATCTAACTATGAATCAATACTTGAATTGTGTTAAAATCAATCGAAAACACAAACAAAATTACAATCAAATATAACAAACCTTTCCAGAAATTGGCGACAGCAGAAACTGGAGAAACGGCAGTGGAAGTCGATTTGTCCCTCTCGAGTCCGCCTAGCGGAACCTCCATTGATGAACCTGGATCTGGGATCTCGAATTAGGTTAAGTTCGATTGAAATTAAAGGGCGGGAAGAGAGATGATTGTTGTGATCGGGTTGAAGATGAATCGGAGAGGATCTAACTTGCATTTGGGACTCGGATTATTACGAGCGTCTTTATTTTTCATTTACTACTCCTTTCTCTTCTACAAAAATGTTTCTTTATTTCTCTTTTTTTTTTCCTCTTTTTTTTCTGGGTTAACACATAACTAAATGTGTAAGTAGCGAATCGAACGAGTTTTTGAAATAATACTAAAAAATAAAGTAATTGTCGTTTTAGATTTATTTTGAAAATAATTGTTAAAATAGTGTTCACGTAGCTCTAAAAATATATGAACCTAAACACGTCATACCCAATGGCGTGTACTGTGAGTAAAACACGTCATTGCTAATGGCATGTTCAGCACCAATTTTCACAATCACAAAAGTTACAAAAGGTTATGGACTTGAGAGAAGATAAACAAGCCATATCTAATGGCGTGTATGTTGAAATAAACACGCCATCCTAATGAAAATTTTTGACATTCAAGTAACAAAAGCTTTTGGTCGTGGGAAAGGATAATAGACTCGCCGTGCTTGAAGGTGTGTTTAGTGCCTGAGACACGCCATGAGTAATGGTGTGTATTGCTCATGATAATTTTCAGAAGGTCAGTAAGCCAACTAGATTTGCCATGGAACCCTAAACACGCCATTGATAATAGCGTGTCTATCTTTATATACACGTCGTTGCTAATGGCATGTTTATGCACGACAATTTTTAAAAAAAAAATTATGATGAATACTCGAAAACTACTCAAACCATGCAGAAAATGAAACAACACAACACACACTGCATCAAATGAAATGTCAAACCGTTGGCGATTAAAACTGAAATAGAGTTTTATAGCACACCAAATTGTTTCGCACAAGGAGTTACTAAATTTACCAACTAAAAAGTATAGCCATTGTTATCTAAACTATTACATAGTCGTCATTTCACTTCTTGCTCCCTCAAAAACGAGACCAAAATCGTTTTCCCTTTGAAGGCACATGGGGTACCTTGTTCGGTGATGGGTTTTATGAAAGTACTAGAGCGTCTAGTGCGCCGAGTGTATTGTCTCAAAGACACATCGTCTTCCAATTCCATTGAGTCGAGCGACCCATTACCCGTCTATTCTTCGCTTGATTCTTCGTTTGGTTGGAGAAGATGAGAAAAATCAACATGTTGAAGAGTTTGAGATGAGTAATCTCGGATGTTAGAAACCATGGAACGAAAATGAGGGGCACCTCAAGAGGCATTTGTTGAAGCTCTTTATTGCATGTCAATCATATGGACGTCCGCTAATCCATGAGCCTAAAACAAAACAAAAAAGTAGCACAAATGAGATTTTATGAAAAATTAGTTAAGTATTAATAGGCAAGTTTATGTAGTATACTTACAATATATTGTGTGGTTTCCAAATGGTGCTTGATAAGTAGGTTGTAGTGAGGAAAGACTAATGAATCAAAGAGTGCTATCTCGGTACCAAAGGCATATAATGGTCATTGTAGTGCATTTCATTATAATCCTTCATACCATGGAACCTATGTAAGGAGCATGCTTTTCCATCTAATTCCGTGTATGGGCACCCTTTTATCTACTTTGTGTAACCTAGGCTCCATATCATAAGTATGAGCGTGAGTAGACTTTGTGGGTAAAGTTCTTTATAAGGGTGATAAAATGTAACAGTTCTTGTTAAGGCGTACACGATTGGTAGATTATATTGGTATTGAATTTGAGTGAATGATATAAAAACAATACGAAGTTAGCAACACTTATGTTGTTGGTAGTCGATAGTATGATGGTGTGAGGTAAGCTATTTTATGGTTGATACTATATTATGAGATGCATTACTGAGGTAAGTCTATCTCAAGACTAAACCCTAAGCATCTCTAATTAGCATCTCACAAGGGATTCAGTTGCGTCGATCATCCTAGTTCGCGTGTCTTTCGTCGTTTAAGTAAGTTTTACCCTTTAATTCAATCAATTGATATGTTAGAGTTTAGTGCCTTAATCAGTTGGTAATAGGAATTTATATGTTCATATAAGAGGATAGTTCGTAGAAGAATGCTTGTAATTGAATGATAGTGCTATTGCCTTGAAGTATGATTTTCTACCTAGTTATCTGTTATATGCGACAGTGTATGTTTTTATGTTATTTTGAGATAAGTATCATGTTTGTGTTCGTGGTTACCATTGAGATATGGGGAAGTTATGTTTGGGACCATTGTCGGGAAATGACTCTCAATTTTACGATCGCGCTTCGTGGTTCCCGCCACATAGAGGATGTGCACTTTAAGGATCTGGGTACCGCTTGTTGCGAGCAAGTAGAGTTGGGGTGGTGTGACTACCGTCATCCATCTGTCACTTTGAAATATCATCCAACCCGTCCGTCATCCGTGAAAGAAACGGATGGTAAACGAGTGATTGCGTAAAAAAAGCTAAAAAAGGATAAATTACACAAAAAAAATGAGTTTGATAATTTTTTTAGTTTTAGTATCCAGTTACCTATCAATCCTACTTTGGTCAGCTTTCGTTGAATTTACCGAAATTGTTGTGGCAAAAATATCTTACACTTTTGATATTAATCAATATATAGATGTACTGGCGCTTGATTATAATTGGGTTTTGATACCCAATTATTGTTATTTTTCCATAATTAGAAAAACAAAATACTTTTTTTTTATCTTAATAATATATCACATATACTTTTCAAAAGAGAAATAATATCGGGTGGTGGATGAATGACATGTGATATTTCTTGTCGAATTCATAATCCATCCGTGATCCGCTTCATCCATTGTCCACTCGTTTACCATTCAAGTCGGGTTTTCATAATTTATTAAAATCGGGTAAATTGAATTTTAATTAGTGTGGTCTGCGGGTGAAATTAACATCCTTACCGTTAATCTTATTAGATCTTACTTGCAAAACCGTATTACCAAAATCGACCGCAAGCAAAGTGCATGGTTTTGGTTGTATAATTGAAAGGAAATGAACAAAAATGAAATTGAGAAATACAGAGTGCGAAACCACCTGAACAAAACTTCCCCCAAATCTAAATCAAATCCAAACTGCATTCATACAAAACACACCCAAAATCAACAGATCCAGAAATCCCCAAATCAGATCGCATTAATGAAACCCTAAATTACCTAATTCAATCTCATAACCTCTCTCACATGGCGGCATTTTAACTTAGGCAAGTGAGGGAGAGATAGAAATAACAATACAAATAGTTAAAACAAAATCAAGAAAAAAATGGCGCGAATTTTCGAGTATTTCATAGTTTGTGGAATTGGTCCCGAAATTCGAACCCTAGATGAAGATAAAGGATTTTATGGGATGAGTTATAGATACTTGCCGTCGCTTCTTGATCAGTATCCTCCTCTTAATCACTCTCTTTATCCGCCTCCTCCGCCGCAACTCTCTACTGTAAGCTCTTTCTTATTCGTTATTTGATTTGTCGTGTTGCGCATTTGGTAGTTTATATTATGGTGTTATTGCTGTGATGCTGTTTTAGGAGGTTAGAGAACATTGTGATTATGTGTTGAGGTAATTTGGTGATCTGCAGGGGTCGAACTAGTAATGCAATAACGTAAACAGAATAACCGAAGAAATGTCATATGCTAGCTCCCTATTGTGATTATGTGTTGAGTTATTGTGGTCTGCTGTGGCTGAACAAGGATTTGTAGTTAGGGGGCGAACTAGGCAATAATGTAAATCAAAAATCGTAAAGTTTCAGTATTGGTTTCGCTTCTGGTATGACCATTTTGGTAAGGGACATTGTTGTACAGACTATAGACTATAGAGTAATAGGCTATTGGTGGAATTGGATTTTAGTGGTGAATTACTCGGACTTTTGATGACTTTTTTGCTTTCCATTTGGGTATGCAAAACTCTCCTTGGCGCTGAACCAGGATTAACAAAAATGTGATAAGTTTCAGTTGCGTGTGTGTGTGTGTGTGTGTGTTGTGGTGGTGTTGGGGGGGGGGGGGGGGTAGGTGCTACCAATGGCCATTGTTTCTGCCGCTGGTTTTTGTTTCAAGTTTGAAATGTTATTGCAATTTTGCTTTCCACTCGGGGATGGCAATGTTAGCTATGCTACCTATTTAGGTTGATGCAAGCGCTTTGGGGATGCAAAACTCTGTGTGATGCCGACTCCTCTTTACTTGGAAGATTATGTTAGCTATGTACCTATTTAGTTTTGCGCAAGCTTAATAGTAAAAGACGGGCTTATCCTATTAGACTTGTTTCCTTATCTATCTATAAATCATATTTGGTCTGTTTTCTGCAATGTGTTTGCTATTGTACTTGATCTGGGTCTTGCATAGGTGGGATGACATGATTCCACGGCTCTGACAATTTCTATTTGGTCCCTACATCCTGTTTTCTGGGTGGGGGAAAATTTGGTTGTAGGGGTTGTCGCAATGAGTTCACATGGCTATAATTTTGATAAATATCATCATCATTTGGCGGGCAAGATGAAAATCTTGTTTCTGATAACTTGATTCTTCTTGCATGCCAATTCAGTGTGTTTTGCCGGCTGGAGTGGAGTTCTATGCGTCAGGATTTGATCGCAATGAGCCCTCAACATATCCTCGAACTTATCCTATCGTCTTAACAGGTATGTTTTCAAAGATGAAGCAAAATAATGAAAATAATTAGGCGCTTTCTCCTTATTATGGGCCCACAGCTGTTCTGGAACTTTTATTTTTGTAGATTATTGGTACACTAAAGTTTTATACAAGCATATTTTGGTAAATTTTCTATGGTAGGTGACAGTTACTTTAAGTGTATAAAATTATACTTTGCTATAATCTTTTCATTCGTGTCCTTGCAGAGGGTGATGGTTCTAAAATATATGTCAGCTGTATTGCTTTCAGGGATCCTGTTGATGTTGATATTGTTGAAGCATATCGCATGCCATCTAAAATATATGCCGATAAGTGCATATGTCTTGTTTCACGTTTGCCGAGTTTTCAAGTTCTCCGTAATGCTCTGGAGGAGATCTTTGCACTTTGTTTTTCTTCTAATGGAAGCTGGTGAGCTTCCATGTTTTTATTTTGTTCTGCTTTCACAGTGAGGAATTGGTTTAGTAGCAGTAATTAGGATAGGCTTCCAGCCTTCCACACATGGTACAAAGCGCCCTCGCTTGGACATCAAGTAACTAAATTGATTTCCCTTATGTTATTGCCCATCATATCGCACGTTATAGATAAACTGTGATATTTTGAAATATTTGACCGTGACAACCGATGCTTTAAAAATAACAAAAAGATACCTTACTGCTATATCTGTGACTTAATTTACACAAATGTTACTTTACAACAACAACAGCAACCCTCCTCCTTTCTCTGGATTTTGGACCGGCAGTGAATGCCCAAAAACACTCACAGGCAGAGTTACACAACTGTTACTTTCCGAAAGAAATATTCGAATGTGGGGGGAGGGGGATTTGAAATCGAGGATGTACATGTGAAAAACGAGGCCATAAAATAAAATGTAAACTACTACATTAAAAGTTAATTCAGAATTTATATTTCAAGAATTTAACAAATATTATATTTGGTAAATGTTTTCGAAATCACAGTTGTATCAGTCACAACCCTATCATTAAATCTGCGACATATCGATATTGCAATTTTGCGACCGGTATTGTTACTGTAATGGATACAGTATAACCTTTCTCTGCTTTAATCTTACCATCTCAAAGTTGAGACAAGGGCAAAAGAAAAAATAACGTATCTATGGGTGCTATTTGGTTCATATTCTGGATCCTTTGGCTGCGCAATCATTAAATAGCTTGTGCTTGTGTATGATGCTCAGCCTGGATGGTTATTTGTGATAATTGTAATAGAAGGACGATAATTGGAGTAGGTTTCTCCATTTCTCATACTCTGCAATTAACGAACAATAGCCCTTTTGTTTTCTAATAATGTCCTCAAAATTTCCACTATCTGTCAGCATGAGCTCAGCAGTCTTTGATAGATCAAAGATCCGTTGTGATTTAAGTTGCTGATTTCTGTATTCCAGCAAGCCATTATGGGATGTCATAGCCTGTACGGTGTCCAATGTACCTCTGCCCAC
The DNA here is from genome assembly GCA_029255685.2 of Silene conica. NCBI lineage: Eukaryota > Viridiplantae > Streptophyta > Magnoliopsida > Caryophyllales > Caryophyllaceae > Silene > Silene conica. Next base: position 78,321,654 of record CM055317.2, read on the forward strand.
ACCAGGAAAAGATCGGGTGCTGTTTGCTATTGAGAGCTGCCTGATTTCTGTTGAGGCTCCACCTAAAGATGGGTTGCCACACGCTGATGTGAGAGTGCATCTGTCTTTCTCTTTGCTTGCGTTTCATCTAACTTGTCTTGCTTATGCCGGTCTGCATATGTTTCAGATATCATTTCAGCCATTGGTGCAGTGTTTGGATGTTGACAACTTGCTAAAACTTTTCACTGCTGTACTGCTGGAAAGAAGAATCCTCCTCCGATCAAACAAGTAAGTACCTGTTCTATTTTAAATTTCTCTCTTTATTAAAAACAAACAAAGCCTCTTTCAGGCTAGGTCAAGATTTTGAAGGATACATTATAGAAGACGATATGTTATTGAAGTTTGATGTCTGGTAGTCCTGCAGGAGTAGTTCATTTCTATGATTTTAACATTCAACATCCTTTTACAGGTATTCACTATTGACCCTTGTATCTGAAGCTCTCTGTCATCTTATTTATCCATTCCGGTGGCAGGTAATCATATATGTGAAACCCTATTGTATTTCCACCCATGTTTTCATATTACCTGCACAAACCAAAAGAAAGAATCTAAAAGGGATGCAACATTATGTTAGGATAGAGAGGCATTTGAGATATCCTTAGTTTTGAGCTCTATTTGAGTCATCTGTCCTTTTTGGATGAAGGGACCGATTACTTTGCAATTTTTATATGCCTCAAAGACTCTATACTAACATTTTTCTTCTGGTGTTTGTATGATGAAGCATGTCTACATTCCGTTACTATTTTTCAGCGGAGTTGACTATATTGATGCCCCGACGCCATACATGATGGGTCTCCATTCAGGCGTTGATACCACTGGCCTCTCAATGGATGGTGTAAGCTACCTAACTTAATAAGTTAATATCAATGCTTCAATCTTCTTGGTTTGCTACTGAAAACAAAGCAGATTTTATCTGCATTTGCTCTTACTGGATTTTAATGACTTGTGCAAATGCAAACAAAGCAGACACTTGTGCAAATGTGAATAATGTAAAACAAAGAATATCTACATTAGTTGCGTTTGCTTGATTGGATTTACATTAAGGGGGCAACACCCATGTACAAGAAGACACAAATGGGGTGACACTCGTATACAAAGGGTTATACTCTTAAGCTCTCATGAGTTATCTTATCTACAAGATAAGAAAATTAATGTTCCAGTGACTGTTAATGGATAGATTATGTGGCACCTGTGCTATTTTTCTTGTATAAACTATGGTTGTGAGTTTGTGACTGTCCATATTATTGTGTCCATATTATTGTCTCAGGTGGTTATTGTGGACCTTGAATGCAATTGCATCACCACTTCAGAGGATATACCTCCTATACCAGAGCCGGAGCTTACAGCTTTTCGTGAAGAGATATTAGAACTACTGAGTCCTAACGTGATTGGAATAGATCAGCTAAAGGCCGGCTTTGGAAAATCATCTGAGCTGTATTGGAGATTTGCTGGCAAGCCATGGTCAGAAGAGCATAATCTTCAACTTAGGTAAATTGCATACCTAAAAAAAGTGATGATGAACAATTTCAATGTGGGTGACTTGTTCCATTAATCTAAAGATAAATCACTAGGATTGTGAAATCTGACTGTGGTAACTTGTTACATTGCTACAAAAGGAGGAATTGATGGGGTACTTTTCATCTTGTTATTGTGAACATCTCCTCTATTAGTTTATCAGTCTCTGTTTTCACCGCTTCACAAGATATACCTGAGTCTGAGTAACCTAGATTACAAGTAATCTTCCTTTAGATTTTAGTTTCATACTGTCATTATGTACTTGCTGACTGTTGTAAGTGTTGGACTTTCTGATGTCCTTTTTGACACTCCCGGCTCTTATTTTGCAGCATGCTGTTGGATGTTTGTTTCATTGTAAATTATGCCTTGACTCTCTGAATCTTTAGTCAGAATAATTGTGATGTATCATTTGAGTTGAATCTTCCATTTGGTCCACTGATTAGTGATTATTAATCATATATAGCTAGCCTTTTGCATTAATCTCCTTTTTATGTTATTCGGACATTGGATCACAAATTCTATGGCTGAGCGCTGTCTTAAATCATTATATAGCTTAAAGCAGAGTTGATTGACCAGATATAATTTCTTGCGCAGGCTGATATTTCTGAAGTTCTTTGCATCTATCTTAGCTGGGTACCGAAACTTTATAGTATGTATCTGATTTACTCTTGATATTTGCTTTGATTGAAAATAAAATGTTGCATGACATGTCACAATAGGCCGACTAGGGTGATGACATTATGTGTGTTGTTGTTTGACATATGTTTCTTCAACAGGAAAATACTGCAACCAATGTGTTCAACTCCCAAGCATTCTTGAAAAAGCGTTCTCGATTAAGTAATCAGCCCTCAGATCCAATGGTGAGATAAAAAATGTTATGCGTTGTGCTTTCGTTGTGTTTTTCTCTTCCTCAAAGGACGACGTTTTTCCTCCTTGTTTGACTTTCACAGTCAAAGGATTGAAAAAAAGAAAGACTCAATCAACATATCTGATTTATCTTTGAACTAAGAATGAAGGATGAAGCAAAGCTAAATATACCCTTGGAAGCACCAAATAGTTTAATGAGTTTTATCTCTTGCAAAGCTACCTTCGCACATTCTGACCAAAAAAATCTTAAAAGTTGAATTTGTCTCTATGTTAAACGTCATATGAAAGACTCTATCAATATATCTGATTTATCTTTTAACCAAGAATGAAGGATGAAGCAAAGCTAAAAATACCCTTGAAAGCACCAAATAGTTTAGTGAGTTTTATCTCTTGCAAAGCTAAGAACGTTACCCTCTGCCCATTCTGACAAAAAAAATTCTTAAAGTTGAATTTGTCTCTATGTTAAATGTCAATTTTTGGTCACAGATAACACAATTTTTGGATACTCAAGGTTTCTTGGACTTTCTTGAAAGATGCTTTGATAATAACAACACCAATCTTCTTGACAAGCTTCAAGATGCTATTGGCAGAGGGCAGGACCCTATGTCTATATTGCCAGCTCCTCTGGCAGAACCCGAAATTATCACGATTTCAGATGTTGGCGATGGATCCAAAGGTAATTTCATTCCCTTCTTTGTTCATTGAGATCTAATAAATTTTGAATTGACAAGTACAGAAATTGGTAGTTTGTGTGAGACAAATTCCTAAGTCAGTGCTTCTTTCTGAGCAGCAGTAACTGGTGCCAGACATACATATGACAGGTTCCCTTCAAATACCCGGACAGAAGAGCAGGAAGGTAAGAGGAAACAGATTTTGGCTACAGTTAATGGAGCTCTTGATATCTCAACCAAACTTACGTTGGATCGCACTGAAAGTCTAAGTCCACGGGAAAGAGCTGTGAGTTTTATTTACTCATTTTTCTGCAATCAACTGATAGCAAATTTCCCCCCTCCCTCAAGAAAGTATCAGAAGAGTAAGATGATGCGTAACGAATCAATGCAGTTAGGAAAAATATTGTAGTTTTTCTTATTAAGACTATTTTTTTCTTTTCTTGTGGCCTCGGGTTACTTGAAGGATGATATCTGTTGAGCACTTTTTGCAAACTTCCCATTACTGGGCAAATAGTAAATTCAAGTAATTAAATGGCTACCATATTCCACATGAAAAAATCATGTATTCTTCCTGGTTACTGGATTCGCTCAAACCATAGCGAATCGTGAACTTATTCTCACATATTTTGTATTTGTGTTATGATGTATTATGATATTTGGTTAAAAGCCATCGTATTACAGCGTAATAGTTGCGTATTGTGTATGCATATTATGTGTTCCTATCGGGGCTTACTATGAATCAGGCAAACTATGCTTATTAGCTATCTAGCCCCTTGGTCTTTATTGCAACAACATCAACAATGCCGGATAAGGGTGATTGAAATATGGGGTTGTGGGACCTTGTCTTTCATGGCAGGGCCACATTTACCCATTCTTCCTCATTGTAACAATCTATATCAAAATAATATGATTTGATTAAGAAGCAGCAATTTGTGTCTATTAAAGTATAGGCTGTCCTCATAGTATTTTGTCCTCCTTTTCCAGGCAGAGCGAGAACGGATGGTTTTGGACATAAAAGTGAAGTTGCAGGTCAGTTCTAATTTGAGAATTCTATTAGTTTCTTGGAACTTGAAGCTTGCAAATTTTGATTCAACCTCCGTTACAAGGGCTTTGAACTCTTGAAGAAAGGATTTGCTTTTAGGTCTTGAGATAATGTTTTGTTTGCTATAGCTGCGGAGTTAGGACTTTTACATTGTATATTTTACATATCTCTTAGTATGCAGTAGAATAAATGAATCATTGCCATTTCCTAATATATAAATAATTAAATCTAAGAATTTAACCTGAAGAAACCACGTGACTGGCTCACTCTTATCCTCTTCTCAAACACTTCAGCTATGACACTTCCTGCAATGCCATTTTGTAGTTACTTGTTACCCCCCTCCCCTCCCCTTCCTTTTTTTTTCTTTTCCCCAAAGCGATCCGTTCGAATAGGGTTTCTTGGAAATGCCGCTTCTTAAATTTAATATGAATATGCCCTGCTTAAGTAATCATAGCCATTAGCATTGAACACGATCTTAAAAATTTTCTTAAGCAGGAGAGAGCTGATTTTGTTTGTGTAGATTCTAATATTGTTATTTTGTGCTTGTGCTGAATTGAGTGGATTTTCTGTTTTTCCAACATTATGGGGAAGCCATAGTTACTCAAACAATATATGTTTATATATTTTGCGCAGGGTTTGTGGTTACGTCTTTTAAAACTAGGGGCAACTGAAGATCCTTTGTCCTCATTTGAATACGGAACTATTCTTGGTAAACGTTTTATGGCTTTTCTGTTTAGTCTGGCTACTTTTGATTGTAGTTGAAGATTAATTGTTTTTTTCCCTGTGTTTTTGCAGCTCTGATTGAATCTGATGCAGATGGAATTGGTGGTAGCGGGTTTGTTGAATGTATAAGGGAGCATATACATACTGTATGTGTATTTTGCTGAGCAAACAGCTTGTTTCTGTTTTGCTAAAACTGCACAATATTCACAAGACTCTTGTCATGCAGGGTTGGAATTGTCAATTGACTGAAGAACAGTTTATTGCTGTCAAAGAGCTGGTAATATTTACATGCCTAAATGCGAAGTGTCAAGCTTTCTCCTTAGACTATAATTTTAATTACGAAAGAAGTAGCCAAGGCCCTTATGTGGATAAGTGGATAACATGCTTGGCTATGTTCAATGACATTGGAAAAAGGCTCCAAAAGACACCTTCTAGGTGCTTTGAAGTCTGATCTGATATGCACTGAGCATTGTGATTCTTCGTATTTTTTTGTTTTTCTTCTTTGGCCTTTCTCGGGATTCACCATTCATTTAAATAATTTTGGTAGCTCTATGCTTATCCTATTTTTTTTTTCCTGGCTCAAATTCAGTTGAAAACTGCAATTACTCTTGCCTCTTCACGTAATGACATGTCAACTGTTAGAGATGCACTTGAAGTGTCCGCTGAAATATTCAAGAAGGATGCCAATCATGTTTCTGATTGTGTTCAACGTCATCTTATTTCTCTATCCATTTGGGACGAGTTGAAGTAAGCTTCTAGTATCATCTTTCTAACACAGTTTTATCATTGGAATGGCTCTCAATTTTGTTGTACTTTTCAAGCTTACAATTCTCTGGGATTTTTAATGCTATTCTAACCGTGTGACTTTTTTTTTCACTTGATCTTCTGTGTTGTATTCAAGTGAATGATTCTATTACTCAGGAGATACCTTTGTTTTGTTTCCATCCTCATTACTTCCATGGCCGCTCGCTGTCTTTATTAGCCCTAATGCGAGACCCACCCCCTCTCACATAATTTTTACAGAAGATATCTGCCATCCAGGAACGTTAATACAAAAGAACCATTTGGGAGCATTGTTCATTGTAATGCTAAAGACCAAAAGTACCTTCATGTTAGATAGGCAGTTCTGGAAGTTTGCTTCCTTTGGCATTTGGCAGAACGTGTTTAGTGCCTTCATGTAATTGTATTTTATTGTAATTTTCTTGTCGTTTTTTTGTTTAGGTTCTGGGAAGGGTATTTTGAGTATCTAATGGAGCAGACAGTCAACAAGTAAGGAGTTACTCTTCTTGCGTAGGCTGAATTTTCATTTACGTGCGTATTTTTTATTTTATTTTTCACTTCGTGATTGAGGTTTAGTTTTCAAAGATAGAATATCGGTGAAAATCTCTTGTGACAGAATGTCATGCGCTAATGTGTGTATATATATGATGGTGCATTCAGAAATTTTCTTCTACCATCAAATTTAAGTACCATGTTTTATAAATACAAATGCTGAAATTTCGTCTGTCTCCCCAAATTGACAATTTTTCAAAAGGAGACTTGGAAGATATCAAAAACGGAACTCTATGTTTCCCCTATACCAAATGGTTAGGTGATTTGGACCACCATATTTGAAAAGTCTCGTGTCATGCAAAAGAGCTCAAGTGGAAACAGTGGTCTTCAGGCCTCCTTTTCTATTTTATTTTAAGATCATATATTCTGTTATTCTTATATGCCTTCTCTTCAGGTCATCAAATTATGCTTCTCTTGTTATGGCACAGTTAATCGTAATGTCTTCACACATGGTACTTTTCAACTCTCATTAAATGCCCTTTTTATCTGTACTGCTGAGTCTGGTAAATAACTAAATATGTTTCTTGGCTTAGCGTAGGCCGGATTGGGGCTTCCTGAGACTGATTCTTGGCTTATAATTGAAACCATAGCTGAGAAGAACAACCTTGGCTATAAGCAATTTGTAAGTATTTAACAGCTTGCATTTGACTTTCAAATTTCTGATGCAATGAATATAATATGCCTAAAATAAGTAAAAAGTATTATTAGTGGTATATGCCTTTCGAATCTGATGATGTACACAGAAATATACACAGCAAGTTGGACTGCTGGAAACCTTTCGTTTCAGTTTTAGTTGATGAGGACCGAGGTCCTGCTGAAATAAGAGGGAGGGCAAGTTATAGTTATCAGAGATGTTTAATCTCTTTTAGAGGGTGTCACTACCGTACAAAAAGAATCATTATGAACAATTTAGGATTAATCTTTGGACACCATATGCTGATGTAGCTTAGCAGGTTAAGTCATTTGAGGTGGTAGTTATGAGTTATGACCTAAGAGGCTAAGATAGGTTTGAATCGTGTCAGCATCAAAATTAAATTGCCCTTGTAGCTCCTTAATAAAAAATTGCCATATTTTGTAGTGCCTTCAGTTTAGCCTTAGGTAAATGTCAAGTAATTATATAATACCCTTAGCATGTTACTTATATGTGAGTCAGTTCAGATTGAGTACTAATTATAAGTACAAAAATTGGTCATTTCTGCGAATGGTGTATAGTAAGCAAAAATATCATGTTTGAACATCATATAATATCTTAGTTTTGCACCGTACACGACAGCTTTTGCTCAAAAGGGACATTTCACAGTAATTGGGTACCGTACAGCTACATGCCCAATCTACTCTCTATTTCTTTAAATATCCAAAAGTTCCATAGAATATCATCACTCCACTGCTTAAAGGGCTCACACAAGTTGGGGGGTGGAGGGTAGAGGCCAGTGGGTGGGATGTACGTAACCTTAGACCTATGCTAGCTAGCAATACAAAGAGGTTGTTTCTGAATAACCCTTGTTAGAATTGTATCAAATGCTGCTTTACAATTGAAAGAAGTACAATAAATTGTTGAGCCAATTTGCTATATTCTATTGTAATCCAGAACCAATGAATAATGAGTCTTTGGCTACATTGGAAATAGAAACATATTTAGAAATTCCACATGAAAAAAATTAATGTACACTATATTTTGGAGTGACTTAAAAAATCTCGATGTGAAATGAGAATTAAAGAATCATGATATTTTTAGTTTAGTGTACACAACAGCAATACTACACCATTGCCTCCAACGCTCCCACATCGTGGTGTTGAAAAACACAGAATAAAGGCTTTGCTGTTGACCCATATTTAAAATTATGTTAAAATGTATGTTGATTAAATACTTATTAATAATACAAGAAGCGTAGACCTTTTAGTGACTCTAGAGTATACAGCAACTTTATCTTAGTGGCCGAGGGTTCCCACAAAAGGTGGGGCTGCATGGCATATAAGTTGAGCTTGAGTGGAGTACAAAACGAGTTTTAAATTATAACACATTTCTATATATATTGTGAATTAACTGTGGGTGACTCAATTTTCAACGTAATTTTTGCTAGGCTCCATTCGTTTTTCCTTTATTATTTATTAGAATGGAAAGGTTGCATCGTCATTTCCTCAATTATAGCCCCCTTTCCTATCACTGGGCTAATGCTGTAAAATGTGAACACATCATCATCATTTCCGCGATGATCTAGGGAGGCTTCCAGTCGAGCAGTGTATATAAGGGAGGGGAGGATCAATGGAACCGGTTCTGTCATATATTCCTGGGGTAATATTGTTGTGGTAGAATGAGGGACACTAATATGTTACCTCGTGTAGAAAGGACAAAGGGGGTTTGAGAGTCATTTTGATATAATTCATTGTGGTGAAAAGCCTGATGAACCAAGGGTCTTTTGCTCCAATGGAACTGGACGGTCAATTTAAATCGTGAAAATTAGTAGATTTCCTTTGATCACACTAATGATTTATTTTTACTCTCGAGTCAATATTCGTTGCATTTCTGGAATCCTTTTGCATTGATGGTTGAATCTCTTGACCACTCTGCTATCTTTTTCTCTTTAAAAAAATTATGATTTTTTGGGGCTCCTGTTGGTGGTCGCTCGTTTCATTTTTCTTCAAAGATGGAATATTCTCTTGTTTAACGGAATGTCAAAAGTTGTATGTCTTCCGTTTTTATTCTTATTAACCATGGTGCACATTGGCTGGTTTGTTCTAGATACAACTAAGAGGGTATTTATCACATATCCACCAACTACGATTTTCATACTGGGGAGTGGCTGCTTCAAAAGCTCAATCCTTGGCATCTTATGGGTTGCAATCTCCACTCCCTCACGATGGTGCATCTGATATCCAACAACCTGCCGAGGCAGCTAGTGTTGGCAGAAGCTGGGTTCAGAGCATGTTCAGCAGGGATTCATCATTGAGAGCTCACTCATTTACTCGTGTTCGTAGTGGAATATTAGGTACACCTAAAATACATAAAGAGGATTGTATTGCTATAAAATCTCCACTCCCTCTCACGTACCTTCCATATTCAATATTAACAAAAATTAAGCACTTGGTATAGAAATACATATATTTGTGTTTTTTTTGCTGTACCACAATTATATAATGACATTCATCCTTGAGGTGAAAAAATCAAACAGTATTAGTATATTCAGCTTCTACTTAATTCTTGTATCAAATACGAACATGGAAGGTCTTTGTTAATTGGAGGGAGTTTTTCACACACACTCTCTAACCGTACTACTGACTGTGTCTTAAATATTCAGCTGCAAATGAAGATGGAAGTCCTACTAAACAAGATCAAGCAGGGCAGAAAAAACTCCAAACTAATGTACGCGTTCTTAGAGGCCATAATGGTGCAATTACTGCTTTGCACTGTGTCACAAGAAAAGAGGTGTGGGATCTTGTTGGTGATCGTGAGGATGCTGGTTTCTTCATTAGTGGAAGCACAGATTGTCTGGTATGCCATCGTTGCAATGATTTATCGCTCTTTCCTTTTCAAACCTCTTTATACTTTTGTACAGTGTCATTTAGTTATAGTGTTTTCGGAAAGTAACAAGGGATCAAGGCAGAAGATTCTCTGGCAATTTGTTGTACGTTACATAGACTTCTTTGGCCAGATAGGAACTCCCATATCCTTTCGGGAACATCTTGATCATTGAACATATACTGGTGTGTATAACCTACTTAGCCACTTGTTGGGCTCAAGCTGCGAGGGGGTGGATGGTTTGTAATAATCTTCTTGGGATGATTTATTATCCTCCCAGGTTCTCATTATAAATTCTAATTATATGTAGTGGACTTGTAGGTTTGGAACCTTATATAGTTTTATCAGCATGAAATATCTTCCTGACTGTTTGGCCTCTCCTTTGACTCTTTCCTCATGACATGGCGTAGCAAACAGTTCAACTGCTTGCTTTTATGAGGCTACAAAAATTTGGTTGCATTGATTCTCCCATTTGAAATTATTTATTGAATCAGCCTTCTGGTATTAGGCTTTGTACTTATTGCTGTGCATAACATGATAAGCTGGTTCTTGTTCACCCATACGATAGGACAACTTGTTTGTACAGTTCCAAATCGCAAACACGAAGCTCTAGATTTGAATTGTGTGGTTAAACTTTCGTAAATTTTAGAACTGAATGATGCTCTTTTTTCATGTTAAACAATCCAGGTTAAGATATGGGATCCAAGTGTTCGTGGCTCTGAACTTCGGGCGACTTTACAAGGCCATACCGGGTATGTACTGCATCCAAATACTTTGGTTTCGAGACACAATACTTTTGTATTGTATTATTCTCGACTACTTATCTCAAAGCAATACTGTCATCTTCGTAGTTTGTTCAAGTAACTGTAAATGTTATTTCGCAAAGATTAAGATGTTTTCGTGAAGAGACTGATGAAAATGAACTTTAGTGATGTCCTGGTCAATTAAAACTTGTGAGATTCTGCTGGCTAATGTATTTACTAACATTTTTCTTAATATTATGCTCCAATGCTAGGCCTGTTCGGGCAATAAGTTCTGATCGGGGAAAGGTAGTATCAGGATCAGATGATCTATCTATCTTGGTGTGGGATAAACAAACATATCAACTTCGAGAAGAGCTTAAAGGGCACAATGGTCCAATCAACTCTGTCCGCATGCTTTCAGGGGAACGCGTCCTTTCATCTTCTCATGATGGCACCCTAAAGATGTGGGATGTGAGGACCGACAAGTGTGTGGCAACTGTCGGCCGTTGCTCAAGTGCAATCCTTTGTATGGAATACGACGATACCACCGGAATTCTGGCTGCTGCTGGACGGGATTCAATTGCATACTTGTGGGACATACGTGCTGGTCGACAAATGCACAAGCTCTTGGGCCACTCAAAGTGGATCCGATCTATCAGAATGGTCGGAGACACTTTAATAACCGGTAGCGATGATTGGACCGCTCGGATGTGGTCTGTTTCCCGTGGCACATGTGATGCCGTCCTAGCTTGCCATGCAGGGCCCGTCCAGTGTGTCGAGTATTCAATATTGGAGAAGGGGATAATTACGGGCTCAACTGATGGGTTACTTCGGTTCTGGGAAAATACTGATGGAAGTATAAGGTGTATTAAGAATGTGACACTACATTCTGCGCCTATATTGTCTATTAGTGCTAGCGAGCACTGGCTGGGTATTGGGGCTGCTGATAACTCATTGTCTTTGTTCCACCGCCCTCAAGAAAGGCTAGGTGGGTTTTCTAGTTCAGGCTCAAAAGTGTCAGGGTGGCAGCTTTATAGAACACCCCAGAAATCTGCTGCTGTAGTCAGATGTGTGGCTTTGGACCTCGAGAGGAAGAGAATTTGCACCGGTGGTCGGAATGGAGTTCTTCGACTGTGGGATGCTACTATCAATATCTGACCTTATTTGTGACTTGTCTCATTGTCTGCTTTTACCCAGCTTGACTCAAGTCCTCGTTCAATGGAACTCATGGTTATGGATCCGAATCCTAATCGTCAGTGGAGATCACAACACAGTTTTTAGACATAATCCGGATATTCTGATTCAAGCTCTGAACCAATGATTTGACCATATGGACGTGGGTCTGAGGTCTATGTTGTCATTTCACTATTTGAGTGTAGATATGCCCAGGCTTGTTTAGACTAAGGCGCGCCTTTGAGTAAATACCGAGTCCATTGTAGATGCTGGTATGTAGCTGTATGTATGTATTTTTATTTCTTATTCCCCTCAATTTGAAGGTTTACACTTTCCTGGCTTGTATAACTCTCAAGTTTCAACCTGGTTTGGAGCGGCAAGCGTTCTCTGGGAACATGTTCAGATCATTCACGGGTTTTAACTTGGGGTCTTGTTTCTATGTACGAGTATATTTTTATTGATATAATCCATAACCGATTCATTACTTCTCAAGAAAAACGATTGTTGGGGTGTGTTGAGACTGTTGACCATTCGTTTCCTCGGAGTTGGGTGGTCCAAGTGTGGTGTCAACATTATTTAACATACTCCCTCCTATTTATAATAACCTTCCTATTTTTTTTCGGCAATTCACAATACCTTTCCTATTTCATTTTTTGGTAAAGTTTTATATATATTTTAATCACCTCATCGCACCATAATACCCCACAATACTTCTACTTTATACTTATTTTAATCACCTTACATACAACAATACCCCACAATACCACTCTCTCCATTCCCCTCACAACAATACCCCACAATACCACTCTCTCCATTCCCCTCACAACAATACTTTATGCTTATTTTAATCAAACTCTTAAATTTTGTGGCAATGTCGAATAAAGAAGGTTATCCCGAATAGGAGGTAGTATATTATTATCGAAAATGATATTGGTTAGGGTCTCAACTCTCAAGGTAGTGGTTATATACGTACCAAGTTGCAGGTGCCATGGCTCTGGGTTGAACTAGAGCTGGACAACGCAGCGAGCCAGCCCGACCTATTCCAGCCATGGGTGAATTTGTTTTAGCCCACACAGGACCAGGGCTGGGCCGGCCCAGTCCGATAGAGATTAGGGTTAGGGCCAGGGCCGGATTTTGTCAGCCCAATCCTATCAACAGCCCTGTGCGAAATTCAGCCCAGCCCAGTCCACTAACTCAATCAGCCCACTAACACAACTAACAACCCCGCAGTGCTGGGTTAGGGTTGACTCTTCTAGGCCCAACTCAGCCCAACATTGTTTTAAGGCCGGGCCAGGGCTGCCTTTTCCTGGCCCAACCCGCCTCTAGCCGGCCCATTGTACAACTCTAGGTTGAACCAAGAGGCAGAGAGGCTACAGAAGGGAAAAACCGATGACGATCAATGATGATGGGTAAATGACGAAATTATCAGTGCTCTTTATTTCCATCCAAATCCCTCTATTTATATTGATTTAGCATTCAATGAAATACAGAGCCGCGAATAAGGTAATACAAAGGCGGTGACAGGTGATGCAAGACATGCTAGGATGAAAACAGAGACTGTAAATCACAACCTTCTTATACAAATGTCTTAAGAGTTCAATAAAGAAGACACCAGTATCACTCGCCAAACGTCCTTTCTCGCTGCTGATACGACCTCAACGCCTCAATAAAATCAGCTTCCTTAAAATCAGGTGCATAATTTTTGCAGAAGTACAACTCAGTCTGGTTCAACTGCCAAATCAAATAGTTGCTGACTCGAATACGCCCACCAGTTCGAATCAGCAGGTCTGGGTTTGGTGCACGAGAGGGTCCGGTCCATAATTCTTTCTCCATTAGCTCCTCGTCAATCTCTTCAGGATCGATTACCCCTTCCTTTACCTTTTCACAAAGGTTTCTTGTCGCCTGCACGATCTCTCTTGTACCTCCGTAACACAATGCAAACATCAACTCTAGCTTTGTGTTGTTTTTCGTCACCTCTTCTACGTTCTTGATTGTGTTTTGTAGGTACTCGGGTAGCGCGGACTTCTCTCCGACCATCCATAGTTTTATCCCTTTTCTGATGAATCATATGTTGTGTATTTGTGAATTTAGTACATTGGGTTTTTAGTACGCCGTAAATATAAAATTAGATGCAAATATAATTGCAATAAAAATAATCCTTAATAGGTAAAGTAAATGTATATTCTTTCGGCTTTAGTCAAATGTCTACATTTATTTCAAACGAGTAATAAAGTATTTTTTTTGTACGCGGTAGTATTGTCTCTGCATTGTCATCTGTAGAACACAATAACAATCTCCAAGATCATTTTTTAAGAATTTTTGTATTGAATCCTAAATATTAATTAAAGTCGAAAACTCGTATTCCGATAAAAATGAGGAAAATAAAAATGAAATGGGACAGTAATACCTTTTAAGGTTGTCTAAGTTGTCATCCAAATACGTCTGAAGTTGCCGAAATAGTAGCTCATTGGCTTCCTGCATTTTACAAAAAACAAAAAAAATATCGAAACAAATACCAAGTACGCCTTTTACAAGTTTGCCTACCTTAATCTCATTTTATCAATATAAATATAAAATTATTTTAAGCATTCTCGTACATCCACGTTATCATGCAAGTTTTTTTTTTCTAGAAAACAAAAAATGTGGTTCCCACAAGATATAGTATGGAATTAATTACTGAAAAATCTCTATTTTTATGCTTTGTATGTGAGTGTTTACGTTTATGTTTTCTGTGTAAATATTAATGAATAACGAATAATGAATAAATTTAATTCGAAAATAATTCAATCAATATTTTCACTACGGTTGTGATGATGGTGGTGACGATGGTGGTGGTGGCGGTGGTCACGACGGTGATAATGGTAGGGGTGTCATGGCGGCGGTGGCGGTGGTGGGGTGTCATGGCGATGGTAGTGGTGGGTATGGTGGCGACGGTGGCGGGGGCATTATGGTGGTGGTTTGGTGGTGGCTAGTGTGGTGGTAGTCGCAAGTGTGGTGGTAGGTGAAGAAAATGGTTGAAAGGAACAAAGGTAATGAAATCTCATGTCTAGGGGGTGGGGTAAGGAATTAGATAGATTGAGGGGTAAGGGAGGGAGTTTCATTCTCTTTCTTTATGTCAAACAAATACCAATAAAGAGAATGAAACAAACATCAACGAAGGGAATAAGTAACTTTATTTCCTTTTTTTATAAACGCCAACCAAACGCCCCCTAAATATATTTTTGGCAGTTAGGAAAATATACATATACTTCCTCTTATTTCATACAGTATGATATCTCCTTTTCTCTCCCATGCCCATAAAGAGAGTATTACAATTATAAAATTTAATTTCATTTATATTTTTATTTTATTTTAACTTGACATTTTATGATGAATACATATTTATATATACACATTATCAATCTAAAATTTTAAATTATTAAAATAATATATTTTTATACATATTTATATTGAGTTATTTGAGCTTTTGAATAATGAACTAACTAGTCTTTTGAGTAAAATAGCCTTACGCAACAATTTGTCTTTTTATTGTTAGTTCTTTAAGAATTACATGTTGGAAAAGGCAGACATACAATTGGAAAGAACTACTCCAAACTTTATAATTAATGAAAGTTTTTGATAAATGCACAATATTGTGCCAAAAAATTTCGTAGTTTCTAAATTTCACACTAATTTGCTTAATCCAATACTTTTTTACCTCAAATTTTCATAACTGTCCCTTTCTTTAAACCTAACCAATCTCTTATTCGTTCATTATTATGGGTCGTAATTCGCATATATCAAAGGGATTTCGTCGTTTTATCGTATATTTTTATTAAGACCCGTTTTTATTCGATTTAATAGTTGTTTTGTGTAAAAAGATGGTTTTTGACCAATTAGGGTTTGGATTGAATTTGGTTGATATAATAAATGAGTGATTGTGGGAATGTCAGGCCGAAGAAGAGCGGCCGTGAAGGGTACGGGACTACGGGGTGGTAAGTGCAATGACAGTACGACGACGTAGGAGGGTGGTGGCTGGGGAAGTGGGGTTGGCCGTGGGTCGCTTGGGTGTGCGGGTAGTGTGTGGTTGTGTTTACTGTGGGTTGATTTCTTTGATTTTCGCTTTTTTGTTTTTTTTGTTAATTTTTAACTTTTTTTTTCCTTTTTTCTTTTTAAATTTTGATATGTGTTGTTTTAGTTTTATTTTTTGGGTTTTGAATTTATTATTTTTTCTTTCACCTTCTTTGTAGTTTTTAATAAATTTTTTCAAGTTGATTTCTAGGAATTTTGATTTCTCTTGTTCCTCTCTTTTTTTTTTTTTTGGTTGGGTGAAAAAATGAGGAAAATATATTCGGAATAAGAGCATCAATTACAATGGAGAGTTTGCTCTTCATGGATGAAGTTGGAGAACAAATTTCTCTCCATGTGTTGAATTGTAATGGAGACTTTCTCCATCTCTGTGGAGAAATCTATGAAGCTCTATGTTGTGGAGAATTTGTGAAGATTTTTCATTTGTTTTGCATTTAATATTGTATGGAAAAATAATATAAAGTAAAAGATAATTGGATTATGAGTGAGGTGGATAGATAAAAAAATGGGTAGGAAAAAAGTGGATCTATACTGAAGAGATTGATTGAGAAATATGTGGAACAATGAAGGATAAATGAATTTACTTAACCAATTCTTTGCTCCTTAGTTATGGTGGGTTTGTCCCTGATTATCAGTTTAAACCTTGAGACACGTGGGATTAATTACACTTGTATCGGGTGGACCTATGTCGTCTATCACAAACGTTTATATGTACTTGATTAATATGAAAGGGCATTAGTTTGTTAACTGTCGACAATCATTGGTCATGCGTCACGATTATTACTATATACGGAGTATGTACTAGTACTTGACCAATACGAAGGGTCTTTGTTTTGTTAATTGTCGACAATCATGAAAAGATAAGATTATGTACTTATGTTGGAGGCTTGACTACTTGAGTAAGGAATTATTTGGTTCGCCGTGAGAAGATGAAATTCTCGTGATGATTGAGTAAAGAGTTATTTGGTTTGTCATGAAAAGATAAAATTTCCACGTAGATTAATTCATATAAACTTGAAAATCACGTGAATTATATAAATGTTGTTATGACAAGTAGAACAAGTTGAGTGTGAATGATCAAATTGCTCATCAAGTTCATTCCTAAAATAAAAGACAACAAATAACTAGACACCCCATTATAGAAATAGTAAGTCTTGCTTGCGACGGGTCACTATTTGTGACGGATATTTTGTGAGATAAAATGGATAGAAAATGAGTTAGTGGAGAAAGGGGACCACTGAATAGTGTTGAAGAGAGAGAAAAAGTGGGTATTTTGTGAAAGGAAACGGTATCCGTCACAAGTTTGCGACGGATAGTGCCGTTGCAAATAAGAATTTGTGTTATAGAAAAGGATAACAAATGACCGGTTCAATTTAATTTAACGTTAAATTTCTAATTAAATTTCAATTCATAATTTTTTTTATTTAACTGTTGATAAAATTAATATTATCAATAGTTTAAATTTGACCCGTGTATTTTTTGTCCGGGAACAAAACTAGTAATTGACAAACACGGGTCTAAACTAATTTAAATACATATGCTTTAATTTTACATGGGTCTAAACTAATTTAAATACATATGCTTTAATTTTACACGGGTCTAAACTAGTTTAAATACAAAGGGAGTTAATTTGACAAACACGAACAACAATATGAATAACATGCATGATCAAGAATATGAACATAAAACAAAGAATAAAAAAACTTACATGGCCGCGTTCCAAATTTTTGAGTGAATAAATATATGTAGTGGCAGTGCCAATACCCCATCTAAGACACAAATCAGCAAATAACGTATTTGCTTGAAAAAATGGCTGATAATCCACAGCCTTACCATTCTCCTTAGACCACCTTCTTGTTCCATCCAATATTACTGCCACATGCTTCGGCATAAATTCTCGTCGTAGCCCTTCCACACGACACTCTTCGTCGTTGATAATCTCCGCGATTTTACCCGTATGTGTCGATACTAGACTCGCATTCGTTGTCGTGGATTGAAATCTGAGGGAAGAGTTGTGTTTTTTCTTGGTTAAAATGGTGATGTTTGTTTTCTTGGGTTTTATTTGAACAATTGGTGGTTTTGAGAAGATGAAACTTGTTTGACGTACTAAACTTTGCATTTTTACTTTTTTTTTTTTGTCACAAAATTGGTTGGTTTGATTTTGAAGAAAATATTATTTGTGTAATTTATTTGAAGAAAATAAAGTTTAGAGTGTAGTGGTGCATGTCATAAAGATGGTTTCAACTAATGTGCATTTCTTACAATTGTTATATTCTTATATACACAATTCACGTGTTAACACTCCTCATCAAAGGAACGTACGTTAGATTATTTAAGAGGGATTGGTTAAGATGTTAGAATTTCAAAATTGATATTATACTAAATTAGCAAATTGTTTGACAAGCTAAATCTTGATTGGATACTTTGTATATGATGATCATATACCTAATAAAGCTTATAACTTAGAAGGTAAATAGTGTAACATCCGTGAAAATTCACGGGGTTGTTCAATTCAATTTTTATAGAGAATGATCAATTAAGTTGTTAAATATGCTAATAACGGATGCGGTGTATATATAAATGCTTTAATACAAAAGTTTGTATTTTTAAATACAAAGTACTATAGAGTAAGATATAAAAACTGCAAAGTCTAAGAGAAACTCATAGTTTTTTGAAAATCTCCTTGTAAATGACATTACTTGTTATAGTAGACATGTGTTTGGCGTCATCTAAGAGTGGTCTAGGAAGATAAAGATCAACACGGGATAGAGATTGCCCTTGACTCTTGTTAATAATAGCCATTGTAAAGCAAACTACTGAATGGAATTGTCTCCTTTTGAACTTAACGGGAAAGATGGACTACCTAAAAGATTATCAATTAGAAATCACACCTTAAAACAATGAAGGAGTCAAAGTCTAATATAGATGAACGTCGAAAATTAACCTAGTTACTATTATCTAATCTCAACTTATTTAGAGTTTGCACAAAATTTCACGGACAGGTATAAAAGATATATAGATAATTTACTGTATTGTATTACTTCTAAAATTCACTCTATCGATCTCATCTGAATCTATGACACTCGGAGTTGGTCTAGTATGATTTGTAGTCACCAAAAACAAAAAAAAAAATACAAAGCACATTGTATTATTAGGGGTTGTTTGGTTGTCTTTTAAAATCACGGGAATTCGGAAATCATGGGAAGTTGCTAAATGGGGTGTCGTTTGGTTGCCTAATTCATGTGAAGTACAACTTCCTAGGTAAACTCCAATTCCTACATAATGTACGAAGTCACTTACCTAGGCCCCCCTAGGTAAGTGGGAGTTCCCACATGAATTAAACTTCCCGCATTCAACCAAACAACATTTAAACAATTCACGTGATTTTCAAGTTCATATGAATTTGATCTTCCCGGAAATTTTATATTCCTATGGCGAACCAAACGACTCCTTAGTCCTCGTCTTGAAATTTTTACTCACATTATAATTCTCTAGTTACGATTCTGGGTTCCACCATTACGTTCAAGGTTCTTATTCATAACTATCATCTTTAAAGGGTCATACAAGTGTAAAACTTCTCGAAATTGATTAAATATAACTCGATAAGTATCGAATAAATTAAAGTCTTTTTCTCTTAAATTAGTCCCTAAAATTGATATGCAACGGTTTCACATATCCTTTAATAAATTTTAATGGCCCTGCTTGGCTAATAATAAAGGCATATTTAATTACAATAGGCGAGGGGATAAAGACAAAAAAATATGGTTAACAAAATTTTCGTGTTAAGTTTGACTATTAAATTATAAATTAGCTTAGTAGAATTAAGAAAAAAATGTTTGATAATTAACAAATTATATAACGTTTAGATTATTTTCATGTATTAAACATATTACAATATGTCATTATATATTTCTTATACAAACTCATGAAATTGGTAGATTAATTGGTGAATCTACCATATATCTTTAAGCTAGATAGACCCAAAATATTGGGAATGTGATTCAATATCTTAATAATATCCAAATCAATATTCTTCTATTTTAATACCATTTTCTACCATTATAGTTAAATTTTTTTGTAAAAATATATAGAGCATACAAAAGATAACAAATAGCTTGACAACATTAACAAAAACGGTATTAATATCTATAGGAATAGTAATAATATTTGGGGCTCAATCATCATTTTAAGGTTTTGGTTCACATGATTCATCTATCCATCTATCATGGTATTAGAGTCAGTGTGATCGAAGGTCATAAGCTCAAAATCTGACAACCTCAAAACCCCTAAAAAACGGATTCAAATCTTGACAACTTCAAAAACTCACGAGCTGGAAATTCAACACGTTATTGACGATGGATCAGGTATTACCCATGTAGGGTAGCTGGGTAGATAAGACAAAAACAGAGTGTATATAAACAATTGGACTATTTATAGAAAAAAATTAATATTTTAATACTGATTACTAATTATTGATTATATTGATACTAATTAAAAAAAAGTCCTTACATATTAGAAATGTTTATCAAATAATCCAAAATGATTTGCATACTTAAACTCTTGCCGGCCTGATCATACCAACACTAGTTTTCATTCGAACGCAAAAACACTAAATAAAAAAGATAGAGAAAATGCAAACATTCATCCAAAGTAAGAGTAATTGTTTTGGTTTCTGTTCATATATGCATGCAACTCTCAATCAAAATCCACTCCTTTTCCACAAAATTGGCTTCAAACCAACCATAACATTTGGAACACCAATTCACTCTTCATCAATTTTCTCAAAGGTATACTATCTATTTTTTATTTTATTTAAATTTCATATATTATTTATATGAAAAAAATTTAGTAGATATTCAGAGCAGGAGCTAACCAGAATTATATATTTGGGGTATAAGAAAACATTAAAAAGATAAAACATATGTAATGGAATTTGAACAAGTGTCACGGGTGGGAAAACAAAACGTTTACCA
Source organism: Silene conica (assembly GCA_029255685.2). Classification (NCBI taxonomy): domain Eukaryota; kingdom Viridiplantae; phylum Streptophyta; class Magnoliopsida; order Caryophyllales; family Caryophyllaceae; genus Silene; species Silene conica. The sequence goes on from CM055317.2 coordinate 78,342,317, forward strand.
TTGAATCATAAGATATTTACCGTACATTTAGCGAGATAACATTTATTTATCTATTAATCAACAATATTTTTTGCGTTGAAAAGGCTACCAAAAGTGACACTAGTAGTACGGAGTTGCCGACGCCGGTGACTAGTCAAGTTGAAGACAAGTATAGTGAAGCGGGTCTGCGACGAGACAGGATGCCGGATCACGTGGCCGTGATATTGGATGGGAATAGAAGATGGTTTAAGAAGAGAGGACTAGAGCTTGATTATGAGCCTTTCTTGAGGCATAACTTGTTAGTTGCTGATCTTTGTATTAAATGGGGCATCGGCACTACTACTTGCTTCATTTATGCCTTGGAAAACATGAGACGTACTCAGGTTACTCTTTTTTGGGTTTCCTTTTAATTTAAATCATTTTTTTCTTTAGCAATCTAATGATTTTCATTTATTTTTATTATTAATAAAAAAATCGTCTCTTACTATATTAATGAGAAATCACCAATAAATAATTAAGAACTAATTAAAAAAAAAAAAGTTAAAACTCAAATAAAAATTGGTAAATGAGTACCTTTTATGAAAGAGGTCTTCCATTAACATTAATGAAAATGAAAAACAGTATCGCTTAAGAATTTTTGTTTCACAAAAAGTAAAAAAACAACCCATAAATTACTTTTGTATTGTAAATGATAATTTACTTATATTTTCCCAAAATATAAACTTATTTTGGCCTTGTTTACAAAGTATATATGAATTTCCAAAGATTCTAAAAAAAATGTAAGAATTTCTTTTATATAACTTAATAGAACAAAGTTAAGGTTAATATTCTCTACATATATTATCTTTTCACAAACTTTGAAGTATTTTGTAACAAAAACGTAAAAGTTGTGTTATTTTTGTTAAAATTAAAAAGTCGGGTTCGATTAAATCTTTATTTTCTTTTCTTTATTGAACTTTTAAATCAAATTAAAAAATAAATATATTTTAAGTAAAAAGCAAATATAAGAAACATATGATTATAAATGCTAAAATGAAATTTTTTTCGGAACAAAAACAATTACAAAATAACTAAAAATAACTAGTTTTAACCCCGTGCAAAAATGCACGGGATCGTTTTAATAATATTGTTATTTTAAATAATTCTATTAATAATCCGAATATATTTTTGATGATGAAATTTTAGGCTATATGCTATAATTGATTAATATTTTTGTAATTATAAGTATTTTTTTTTGACGTTATTATTGTTATTTTAATTTATTCTTATTGCTATTTTAATTTAGTACTGTCATGAAAATTGTACTTGAAATTTCGATCATGTAATTACGCCATTAACTCATAATCAGATTATTTGCGTGGAGTAGTTTATAATTTTTGTTACGCTAACTCATAATCAGATTATAATTTGCGTGGAAGAGTTTATAATTTCTTTTTCCTGATTGTATATTAATATTACGTTATTTTAATCTTTTTTAAAATTTTGTATGTTCGATTTTTTATTGTTGTAAATTGTTATTAATCATAATATTCTAATCATCTAAATAAATTGTGGTCTAATTATCACAATGTGTATTTCTAATTAATTGATTTATTTAAAAATGTTCGTAATGTTCGTAATCTACGATTTTAGGAATTTATTTGCAATACGGAAAATATTAGGCGGTTATTGTGCAGAGAAATCATAAAGTATTATGCGGGACCCACCTGAGTGAATTAAAAAAAAAAAATTAAAACTTGGATGAATGATGTGGCGCAACCACAGCTTAATAAATGTTTCAGAATTTATATAGATAAGATAGATAAAATGAGCCTAAACGAACTTCCGATTTCGAGCTCTACTAAGCTCGAAATCGACTCGGATTTAGACCACCCGGCTCGAAATCGGCTCGGAGTTAGTTTTGACCGATTTTAAGTCGAGCTTTTACCGATAGTTGGTTTCAATGGCTCTATGAACCGGCTCGGTTTATAGTTCTTTTGTTGAGCATTATTCTAACAAAAAAATTCAATATCAACGGAGTAGATTAATCAAATTGTTTGTGGATCGTTTTCAAAGATTTGTTGCTATTTATAGTAGGCCATAATGCTATGTTAGTGGATTATTAGTAACCACTACGGAGTAAGGAGTAACAAATAAACATCCAGTCACCCTCTCCTCTTTGCCAAAAAGGGAAAAAAAAAGAACAAATAATAAACATCCAGAGATAATGGTCCGACTTTGCTTCCGTTCATAACATAGCCAATTCATACTTTAAAAGGTATAATAATGGGGAATAAATTCAAAAACATACAGATTAAGTAACTTAAATTGGAGTTTTTTAACAATTTTTAATAAAAGTGTATCTTAAGGGGGTAATTTTAGAAATAAATTATATAAAGAAGTAATTTTTAAAAATTCTATTTTAAAAGGGATTGATTTTTAAGTTACTCTATTTTCTATTATACTTTTTTCTTATATATTTTCTATTATACTTTTCTTATATATTTTCTTTCATTAACAATCTTGCAAAATTTGAAAACAATGAATATATAGATTGTTATTAATAATTCCTCTATCTCGGCCAATTTTTAACTTTTACGTATTTTTTTTGGTGCAGGAAACAAATGAATTGATATTCCGGCAATTTGAGAAGTTTTTAGAAGAAAATTTGGAGAACTTTATAAGGTAATGATCCATAAAATCTGCTAAATTTTTGTATGTCTAATATGTTTATATAGAATAATTATTGTCTTTTACATTGTGTTTTTTGTGCTTATTATATTTTATCTTGTAAGAAAAAAATGAACATATATCGAATATATTAAAACAAATCCTCTTTTTTTTGAGCTTATATGTTTCTTTGAGCTTTTTAAATCGTATAAGCTTCATTTTAATTTTTTTGTTGTCAAAATTTAATATTTTTGAGTTATATATTATAATTTTTGAGTTTAATGTTAAGTTGATGAACTAACTAAGATTTTTTTTTAATAAAAGCTCATGAATTACAAAAAGATGAAAATTTATTATTATGCTCAAAAACCACGCAATTAATGGTAGAACATCGAATGTATATAGTATAATTCACCTGTAGACATTGTAATAATAACAAATTTTTTAATAAAAGCTCATATTCACACCGTTTTTATCCAAATGATACTTTTTCTTATTCTGTATACTATTTATGAGTGAACTTTCGATTTCAATTTTCTCGCACTACATAAGAGAAAATATATTCAAGAGGAGTCTTGTTTGATGCGTCTTTACAAGTATATTGAAAATATATAACTTTTATAATTTTTGCAAATACGTAATTAAAGAAATAAAACACGTAAAACGTGCGTTCACAAACGTGAAAAAGCAGAGATATCATTTGGATTTGATTTGAATGGAGGGAATAATTTACAAAGAGATGAAAATTTATTATTATGCTCAGAACTACGCAATTAATAGTAGAACATCGAATGTATAATTCTTCACCTACAACATTGTAATAATAACAAAATTTGGTCGAAATGAAAATTCGAAAACAGGAAAAATATGAAGGTATCAGTAATCGGAGAAAGCTCAATGTACCCTGAATCATTGAAAGACATGATAAAGCAAGTAGAAGAAGCAACCACAAAATTTTCAAAGCTGGAGTTAATGTTTGCGGTTTGCTACGGAGGAACAAGGGATGTACTGCATGCTGCAAAAAGCATATGCAGGAATGTCAAAGATGGAGTTGTTGAACCTGAAGACGTAACTGAAAAGCTGGTCGAACAAGCGCTTTACACAAAGATGTCTCGCGCACCTCAGGTCGACCTTCTAATTCGTACAGGCGGACACCTCCGTCTTAGCAACTATTTGATGTGGCAGATTGCTGAAGCAGAGCTCTACTTCACCAATTCTGAAACTATGGCACCTAACTTTGGAGAACATGTGTTTCTTGATGCATTGCGCTCTTATCAGCAAAGGGAAAGGACTTTTGGCAAGTGATTGTATGATGACTAACCAATGGTTGTTTATGAATTTCTATGATTTTTATCTACTATTTTAAGAAGATGGTAATGTATCAAAGACTTGAAAATCTTGGTTGTGTGATTGTGTGAACAAAGCTATTAGCTATATATTTTCCTTTCTATATTGTCTAATACTTCATTTTGTCGGTTATTTGTTGTCTTTTTCTATTTCGGGTAGTTAATTGTTGTTCTTTCTATTTCAAAAATGAGCTTGATGAATAATTTTATCGTTCACCACACCCAATTTAGTCTACTTGTCATTTAGTAATTGACTCACTCATCTTTCTTTGATCTTTGTGGAAATGATACTATTATTAGAACTCAAATCTTGTCTATGGATCCTCTCCCAACTATTAATAGGATTTTGGGTATGTTGCAAAACATTGAAAGACAAAAACAAGTTACTGAATTTGCTGAGGTTTTGACTGATGCATCTGCTTATGTTGCTTATAAACCTGTTAATCACTTTGTTAAGAATAAGTCTGCAGGTGACTCTTCTAAACCTATGATAACTACGTTATCATCCACATTTTTGTGTCAAAACCTTTTTGTTTATCCAATAATCGACACACTTTCACTTAAAATGCTCTTATTATAGGCGAATTTGCATTTGTGAACCTTTTCATGCATTTGCTAGATATTTGTAGTGTTTTCACGCATTTTTAGGTGATTTAAAATGTCGAGTGAAGAAAAAGACCGATTACAAGAAAAGAAGTGAAGTGTTGAAGCCTTTTTTTTAAGCTGTTTTAAGTCATTGGGCGTATCAAACATAACAGTCAAGGTGTAACTCAAGGTCGTGGGGCGTAAAAATTACTCTTATGGGTATATCTCCATATCCGAGTATAATTTTACTCTTTTGGGCATAACTAAGGGCCGACCGACATATTGATACACCGCAGAGATCGTGAATTGGGTTTTAATTGATTTTTTACTCTTGTAATTGTTATTTTGGGACTTAGTATAAATAACAATGACCCTCATTTGTAGAGAGCCCCACTTTAGATAGAGAAAGACTTTTTCTCACTTTAGTTTTAGATCAAAATTTGGATAGAGTTGTTGAGAATGATTGAATCTCATCTTATTCTTCAATTATTCAAACAATTAATTCAATAAAGTTTATTTCTTTCGTCCTTTAGTTGATATATTTCTTTTTTCCTTCGTTAGTTCCTGGTTTTGTTTTATTAATTTCATTTCTTTAGTTTATGTTTGCCTTGTTTTTGAATATTTACATTATTTGTAGCCCAAGTTACCACATTTACAATTAATTTTGCTATAATAATTTAATTAGTCTCATCATCATTGTTTTTAATTTGGTAATTAGTAAAAGTTGCAACCTTTAACATTTGTTCTAGTCTAATCAACATGAGTAGTGAGTAGTGACTAGTCCTTTCACTAGGATTCGATTAAACGCCAACATAAGTAATTTGATTGATTGATTTATAATTAGATTAGTTATCGGATTAAATTAGTTGTCGGCGGGAGATTAGTAAGAGTGGACTAGGGGATTGACTTGTCTTATTGGTTTATTGTGGGTATTGTTGACCTGCGACCCTTGTTCATCGGCGAGAGTCAGTTAGGTCGGGAGTTGAGTGCCCAATATAAATCTATTATTGATCTTTTTTTTTAATAAGGTAAGGAAACTAGGTTGATCCTCTTGGATAGGACCAACCTATCTCATCCTTTCGAATGAGTAAGGTAAGTTGAAGCCACCGACTTTCAACCCACCTCGAAAGAGTTGGACATGAATGTCCAACAGAAGCCATGAAGTCAGCAACCTTGTTGGCTTCACGGAAACAATGTTTAATTATCACTTCATCGAAAAGATGAAGATCAAATTTCACAACCTTGATAATACTAGAGATTTCCCATGGGATCTGCCAAGTGCTACGGAGTGAATTGATAACACATAAATTATCACCCTCCACAATTAACTTAGAGATTCCTAAGCGTTTAGCGGCTAAAATACCTTCTTTTAAAGCGAGTGCTTCTGCGACAAGAATACTATTAGATCCGCACTTTTTTGCTCCTAACAACACGATTTCACCATTATGATCTCTTATACAAAATCCTAAAGCAGCTTTATTGCCATTTATTCTCGATCCGTCAAAATTTAGCTTTAGGAAACCATTTCTAGGTTTCTCCCACCAGATTTCCTTCTTACTAGAAGTGTTTCTAGCAGACTTTTCTTTATCGGGATTGTTGAGATCTTTATGTCTAGTTTCGTTCCAGGCCTTAATGCTATTATTACATAAAGTAATAAGTTTGTTTATGTTGAAATTAACATTATTAAAGATAATATCATTTCTATAAAACCATGCATTCCACCAAATAAAAATGATCTTAACGAAATCATCTTGTGGAATTAAGTCTTTGAGATAATTAAGCTTCATCAGAAAATTTTAACTTGCAAAATTTTCATAATTTGACAAAAAATTGTGATCTTGGTTGAGACTAAGAGGGAGAACCAAGGGAGGACATATTTAGTCTTGGGTTTGAAATCAACCTTCGAGAGAAGGAGTGAGATGACCTGGATTTTGATGTGGGCTTAATGAACTTAATTGATGCTTGACCTCCTTTGGAATATGCATGTTCTTGAGTAAGGATGGCAACGGATAGGATCTAAACCGGGTCCAGTAGGCTCCAGATCCAGATCCGCATTGTATACCATAGATTCAGATTCGATCCAGATTCAACGGGTCCAAATATGTGAGATCCAGATCCAGATCCAACGGATCCGGGTCGGAGCCGGGTCCGTAACGGGTCCAAATTTCTAGCCTCACATTATAAAAAACTCATGAGTCATAACACTATTGATATCCACTTTCCAAAATACAATAAATTGGAAAAGTAGCTACTAGCGTGACAATTATGTTCAATCAAATATTACAAGTGAAATTATTATGACCAAGTAATCGAAACACAAATCAAGAAACAAGATAACTAAGACGTAAAACTTCATCCTTTTACTATGAAAATGGGTCCAGGGTCGGATCTGGATCCTTCAGGGTTTGCGTAGGAGGATCCAGATCCAGATCCGTTTTAAAAGTAGTGGATCCAGAACCGCCCCGGATCCAACGGGTCTGAAAAAATAGGATCCAGATCCGGGTCCATCAGGATCGAGTCTTACGGATCTGGACCGGATCCAGGATCCATTGACATCCCTATTCTTCAGGGAGTCAGGTGTTAAACTAAGAATACCATACTCCGAACCCGAAAGCGAGGATAGTTGAGAAGGCTAGTGTCCAAGTGTGAGCCGAAGATGGGGGGTACTTGGCGATTTAAAGGCATTTTCCGTCTTACATATATATCACTTTAATGACTAATTAATGGAGTCTTGATGATAAATGCAATTGTCGGTGGAAAATCGGATCCTAGGCTTTCCTTTATTTCTTAAGCCTTTATATTACTTGTTTACTTAATTTAGTAGTCTTGGTTTAATTTATTTTTAGTTTAGTTAATTAGTTTAATGTTAATCAACTTATTTATTTGTATAACTTATTTGTAATTTGAGACCAAACTAGTAATCGACCTAGGTCTCCTTGTGGTTCGACCTCAACTACCCTACTACAGTAGTTGAGAAAAAAAATGTTTGATTAAGGGAGTGCGATAAACCCCGCAATCAACCTGTCAAGAAACATTGTACTCACTCCAACACGTATAATCATAATCTTGAAGAATGTTTTCGTTTGTGAAACCCCGACATACCAATGAGTCTTAACTAGAGGTTCCCTAACAAAATAAGGGTGCTACCATCTCGGTTACCCGATGTAAGTATATATCAAACATACCATAATAGAACAATTACGTTTTACGTTGGTTCGTACGGTTCGCACCATAGAAACTAAAATGTCATTGACACATTTATGCGCGAGATTAAGTCGCCGGTTCCCGCTCACCAAACAAAAATTATAAACCCAATTTAAGTAGTATAGTAGGGTTGTCGATCGCAAGAATGGTAGGGATAATTGCCTAGTTCGGTCCGAGTTAAAGTTTAGTCGGGTAATAGGTTGAGAAAGGTGACTAACAACTAACGAGCAATAAAAGCAAAGATGTTAAAATAAGTCGATAGATAAAAGTACTAGGGTGTCGGGGTTACTAAGGTAGGTTGGTAACGAAACATGCAAATGGGGTCTAAGGTCGCTCCTATAGTAGGTCTAGGTTCGTCTCGTCTTTCGATATGACTCGCCTAAAGTCAATCCCTATCCCAGCTCTCGCTATAAACAAGGTCAACTAACATACATACATGCCCATGAAATCCCTAGACTATCGTCAAAGACAAACAAAGCTAAGAATCATGCCCAACCGTCGTTGAGGCATTTCATCAAACACATAACATGCATATAATGGAAACCCAACAAAGGAGAGTGCCCAAGTCTAACCCTAAGCAAGTTTAATAACTACCAACCCACCAAAACACACCCCTAACCCTAGCAAGGGAACTATTCACACATAACTAAGGAAACCATGTGAACAAATGAAAAGTAAGTGCTAAACATGGTGAAATAAGCAAAGGTAAACAAATGAACAATCAAAACTTGGTAAATGCAAACAAAAATAAATAACTAAGTAAAGGGAAGAAAGATTATACCAATAACTTGAGTAAAGTAAGGAACTTTGATTACAAAAGAAGAGACTTCTCAAACCCTCCAAATTACAACAAAAAATCCTCTAAGATAGGTGCTAAGAACCACTAAGAGAGATTACCCAAATGATTAACTAAAAGATTAAATAAAAACTAAGGAAAGATTATGAGATTTCTATTTGAGTTTTTTTTGAGTCTAAGATTGTAAGCAATGAAACAGTAAAACCCTAGAAAAATGTGTCTTAAAGAATAAAAAGTTGCTTAAATGAAACTGATACAAGTGCGGGTTTATATAGTGCGCGAAATTCTGAAAATGGACTCTCAGCCGGTCAACCGGCTGCCAGTCTGGGACCGGCTAAGAGTCAAAATGTAAACAACTGACTTTTCCTTCAATGGAGCACGCATCTAAGTCGGTCAGCCGGCTGCCGGCTTGGCACCGGCTAAGGGTGCAACTTCAACCTTCTGATTTTTCTTATTTTTCTTTTCTTGTACAGGTGTTACGAGCCGGCAGACCGGATGCCGAGAGGGAACCAGCTAAGAGTCTGGTTACAAGTTTCTGACTTCTACGCATCTTAAAAAAGTTAAGTGTGGAATAAGGGTCTCAGCCGGCCGCCGGTTGGCCACCGGCTGAGGACACTGACCCAAGTTTCTAATTTTTTCTCTTCTTTTCTTTCCAAAGTCAAGGTCAAGGTCAAGGTCCCCCAGCCGGTGGACCGGCCGCCGCTCTAGGACCGGCTAAGAAGGCCTGAGTTGTTTTCTTCTCCAATTCTTCACTTTTTGCAACAAATCCGTCTCGTTTGCTCCCGTTTCTTCGTTCCCGCCTCAATACCTACAAAATGGAAACCAAATAGGCATAATCGAGGCAAAGGCATGAAATCAAGCAAAGGCACGCAAAACAGGGTCGAAACGGGATCAAAAATGAAGAAAAGATTATGAAAATCATGACCAATTTGGGACTCATCAGAATTTCCCACACTTAAACCTTACTTGTCCTCGAGTAAGTAATCAAAAAGCTATATAACCCTTATTCGAAAACATGAAATAAACTAACTAAGTTAACTAAAAGCCGAATCGGGTTTAGCTACACTCGTAGCCCTTTCAACTCACAATTTGACATTCATGTGGTAGAATGCCCTATTGCAAGGCAAGTTTGGTCTTGCTACAAAAAATTTGATGCAAACAAGTGAAAATATAACACATATAGACAAACAACATTCATCGAGAAAACGGCCAACCGATTTCCTCATCCAAGCGGGGTTTAGAAAAACTAAACAAAGGAGGTCTATAGCGGAGAATACCGACTCAAGGTCTAACCACGGTATCAAATCCCTAAATCAAACTCAAGCAACCAACAATGATATCACCAAAGACCAAGAAACCAATTCAAGGCGGGTAAATGGAAGCACTAAGCTATACTTCCGAGATTGACACGACGCACACATGATTCGACTCCATGCTAGACCATTTACCGATAAGAAAACTCCAAGAACCGACTCTCACGGGTGTCACTCAACACACAAGGAAAGAAATGGGGTGATTTTTGTGACAACTAGTAACCAAAATCACTCACCTACCTCAACTTGCGAAGCATACCCGCAATCTAGTTTGGTACTCCATCCAAAAATCCACGAGAAAATGTAAAATGCACATGATGAGAACAACAAGGATGTAATGGGGCTTGGGTTGGGTGAAAATGGTTTGGTGCAAGCACCGTTATAGCATTTGAGGCTCAAGGACCAAGAATGGTTGCCAAGATCGAACCAACACCTTATTGCAACAACTAAGCAACGTCTATGCCTTAACTTTGATTTTGACAAAACCAAGCAAAAATTGCATAAACCCTAACTTACTTTGGAAAAATCAAACCCATCACAAACTTAACGAAATGGTCATTATTTAAACACAACGAACAACGTCTACACCCTAACAAAAGACTTGAAAACCAAATCAAATGCAAAAATTGTGTAAACCCGGCTTGATTGGAAAAACATCAAAAAATCAAATTATTCTAGCAACGGCTTTTTCTATCTCCCCTTCATGGAAGGGAGTTGTTGCTAGCCTTTTTTTTTCAACACATATTTAGAACTTCTCTTTTTTGGATTTTTCAAAACTTTTTCAAATTTTTTTTTTTCTTTCTTCTTCACTTTTCCTTTTCTTTTCTTTTTCACAAAACTTTCACTTCACCAAAAAGACAACATCAAGACCACAACGGAAGAGTGCACCAACCGACAACCAAATCCCGACTCTACCACAAACAAAGTACCGTAAACACAACCATTCTTGATCAAGGAAGGATGTTTTTGGGATGTAGCTCATTTAGTAGTTTAGGCCAAATGAAAAGACTTAGGCTCAAAGTGGTGAATCAAAAAGAAGGGATAGAATGCAAGGGTCAAAACAAGGCTAATTTGGCAAATGTGAAGTTTCTTTATTTTAAACAAAAGTTGTTTCAACATGCACATGAACATATCCACAGATTAGAGGAACGAGTGTCATACTTATGCGTTTTGACATAACATACCACGTAAGGAGGATTACTCACAATCCTAATCTGGGTCGGTTTGATGGGCCGACTATAAAGGAGGCTCTATCCTTACATTTGAGTAGCTAATGTCGGTCTTAGGTCAAGTTTAAGGTCTAACACGGTCTCACATGGTGGTCGATACTCTGTCATTAAGCCTAGACTTCCGGGTTTCCGCAAGCAAGAACCCTAACAGGTGACATCAAGAGGTGCAAGCTATTAGGAGGGGTAAGACACAGGCAAGACAGTTATCATAATCCGGGTTCTAACTACCTCTCAACCTTTTCTAGATCGTCCTACTAACACATGTTAAGTCTAATTTATATCCGTGCCTCTTAACTTACAGAATGAATTAACATATTTAATCTAAGTTTGTGATCAATAAATAAAGATTAACAAACATAACCAACATGTGATAAAATCATATTAACAATTACTAAAACATATTTATATTAACATTGTAAATTATAAACTAATGCATGACTTCCCTTTCCCTAAACAAAGACGACTAGTCACTCATGCTAGTACAAAAATTGCAATGTAAGAAATAAAAGACATGATTAGTGGAAGTGGGGTCGAATCCCACATGGAGGTAATATTTAAATGCAATCTAGTATCTCGGTCACAAAATTAGGGGGTTTTAAAAGTTGTATTGTCTAAACTAAAAGATGATTAAAAAAGAGACTTAAAAGAGAGGAAAATTATAAGTCTAAACAGAGGAGAAAGAAATATGTCGGGAATCGGGTTACCACGATACTTACGCTATCAGATTAGTTAGGCCAATCAGTCTCTAATAAGGAGGGCAGTGATTATCTCCTTTCCGTCTCAAATCACCCTAGGTTCCCCTAAATAATTTTCGCTCTATTAGGGTAAGTCCATTGTTTTATAGGCAAGTCCACCCTTCCAATCTTTCGATCTAGGTCAGGTTTAACTAAATAAACCGGTCTCCTTCGTGCACTCCATCGACTAGTTCACAATTAAATTGCCATCAAACAACCCTTATAGCAAAACTAACTAAACATATTAATCATATTAGATTACTACCACGGTTTCCCTCATCCCAACATATAAAAAAATTAGTTACGCATGGCTTTGGGGGCTACGCGCGCTAACAATTGAGATAAGAGTGATAAAAGGCATTATATAAAAAGATGTATAGTAAACTACTTATAAGAATAAGAAGTAACAATAATAAAAGGAGAAAAAGGATAAAAGCAAAAATGAAGTAAATTAAAAAGAATAGAAAGATTACAGTTTAATTCGAGTTCAAGGCAAGAGGAAATGAAGAAGAGTATGACTAAAAAGTTCTGATCTAGAAAAGTGTGAAGTGTTTACTGCTAAGTGATAATTTATAATGAATTCTAACCTAAAGCTAACAAGTAACCGAGGCCAATAAGCTTGTTTATCCTCGATCAAGTAAGTGGAACCTCTCGATCGAGCAATTTATTCAGAAATATCCTCGATCGAGGAACTGGCCTTCTCGATCGAGGACTTGAAATTCAGTTTTTGTCGATCGAGTAATTGATATATTCGATCGATCATTCTTTCAAAATAGACTACTCGATCGAGCACTTGGTTTACTCGATCGAGCGTTTCTTCACCAAGTTCTACTCGATCAACCGCGTGGTTCATTCCAGCCTACGCTTTCCTTCGAAGTAGCCTCTCGCCTGGACGATTCACGCTTTTCAAGGCTTATGAGCTCCGTTCCGGGTTCCCATCTTCTAAACGTAAGTACTTGGGACATCTTTGGCTTGGTTTTCACCACTTTCGGGTTCATTCCTACAAAATAGTAAGAAAAACACAAAATAGCCAATTCAGGGAAAAAAAGGATATAAATTACTCGTAAAGCACAAAGGTGCGTGCCAAAAGGTGCTGAAAAATGTATATAATATGCACGCATCAGAAGCCAAGCATCAACACCTGAAACATATCTGATTGATCACCATTTGCCAACAATATAAAAAGATTCACCACAGACACATATAAGAGAGGAGAAAACAACACAAACAATGCCAAATCAGTACTGGTTCATAACAATATTTGTAAAACATACTATAAGATACTAAAGGAAGCACATCATCCGGAACTCTAATGACAATAGTAATCGACTACACACCGCAACATGTAGCCATGTCAGATTACCCATCGCGACAGGTAATCCTGGTGGGGACCGCAACCTTACCACCTATGTCCCGCTCATCGCAATGAGCATACGCTGATCCTTGTCGTTTGTAGATATTGGATGATAAGTAGATTAAAATGTATGCAGATGATCAATTGTTAGCCATAAAAATATATATTCCCAAAATAAATAAAAACGTAAATAATGACTGAGACATCCAAAAATAGAATAGGTTAACAAATGATTGAGACTAGTGAAGTATATTGCAAAAAAGAGGAAAAAAATCGGCGTTAGGAGTTTAGGACCGTAAAATTGGATGGGTGAATCGTAGGATCGTGTTACGATTCTATGATTAAATTATTAATTTTTTCATTAAACTGCTAGTGTAAGATCCTACAAACTTATAATTGAAATTGGTCAATATATTTTAGATTGCAAAATCGTTGAATTGTAAAATTGAAATAAAGTTAAAATCGGTTGAGTATTAACGGTCGGTGCGAAGGAATGAAAAAGACACTCTCTCTCTTAAAAAGCCTAAACCTTAATTCAACATCTTGGGGGCTGCCGTCTACCTTTTTGGCGGAGGTAAGCCCCAAATTTTACGTTCTTCTTTAATTTTTTACGCTAATAACTTCTTGCCTCTCCTTTATTGGAGACTTGTTCTCACCTTTGTGTGAGTTTTGTTCTCACCTTTTAGTGAGTTTTGTCCCTCACATTTTGGTGAGTCTGTCCTCATCGTGTGGTGAGATTTTCTCCTCTATTTGAGAGGTTCAAGAATTAAGTGGATGATCGACTCCTTCATTGTTGATCCTATGGAGATAAAATTGCTGTCAGATTGCTCGTTACAAACTTTTTGGTCAAAAGAACTTGATTCTTGTCAATGCTTTAGAAAATTTGGAGACCCTATTGTGAAAAGCCGTAGTAGACGATATGTCAGAGGATGTGCAGAAGCGTCTCATAAGCCCATCAATTCAAGTTTAGAAATTTTCTGTTGATCGAGAATGTAGTTTATTTGATTTTAATCGTTTTGTATCCTGTCATTCTTGACATATGTTGTAACTACCATGAAACTTTTGATTAATGAAACAATTTTTTCCCTTCAAAAAAAAAATTGAAATAAAGTTTTGATAACAATGATCCTATCACAAGGCAAAAAAAGATTTGGATAACTTAAATTGCAAATCATGCTACAAATTTATTCCCAAAACTGAAATCATTTTGATACATTTTTACTTGGGAAATGGCGAAACACCAATAAGCAGATTATACCACCAAAAGTATACAATTTTCTGTACATATTTTGAACATTTTAATAAAAATTCGAGCTTTATTAGAAAGAATATGAGCTATATGATAAAATTTATGAACTTCTTGAGAAAATATTGAGAATCGAAAATTATTATACAACTAAAACACAATACATATAAGTTGAACTATATTTTAATTTTAATACAAAAAACTAAAGTATAACTCAAAATAGTTTAAAAGCTCAACAAATATACACATAAGCTCAATAAATAAAATACACCATGGTTGTACGATGCTATTATACATCTGGTTGTATAATCCTATTTGTGGCGAAAAACTACCTCATATTCATCCATTCTAGAATGCACTGCATTTAATAAATAATTTCACCAAAGTTTTAGGAAAAAAACAAAATTGTTAAGAAATTATACTCCGTATATGCTACCCTTTTTAGATTATTTCTTACCTAAAATGTACATGTATTAAGGACATGCATAAGCCGCTTGATAGATTCACTAGGGCAAAAGTAGCAAATTGCCCCCATATGTTTGATGTTATGTGCAATTTGGCCCCATAAGTTTCAACATGTGCAAATTAGTCCCATATGTTTTAGTTTATGTGCAAATCAACCCAATTCTAATTTTCCATCTTACCTACACTTGAAAAATCTACTAACCACATGACAAAACAATAATAAAATAAAATAAAATCTTTAACATGGAAAATTAAACGACAAAAGGATTTTCATTCATCATACCGCAGTGAGCTTTTTACTTTTTTTCTTCTCATGTATTTCTCCCACAATTACTTTTTGTGATTTTTGTTGAACTATTTTAATCTCTAAATACTTATTTTGAAAACAATGAAGAACTAACAAATAATTACTTAGCTAATTTTATGCAAAAGAAAAAAATAAAATAAAAAAGACTAACTAGTAACCATAGATGAATGTTGAATTATCATGGTACATGCTCGAGTTTTTGAGGAAGAGAGAGTAAAAAATAGAGTTAGATAGAAAAATTGAGCTACATCAGTATGAGGTGACTAAATTAGGTGAGATTTTATTACATTAATGATTTTATTTTTATTTTATTATATTTTTCGTCATTATGTTGGTATGTTTCCGTGCGTAAATATGTCAGAAAATTAGAATTGGATTGATTTGCACATAAACTGAAACATATGGGACTAATTTGCACATGTTGAAACTTATGGGGGCAAATTGCACATAACATCAAACGTATGGGGGCAATTTGCTACTTTCGCCGATTCACTAGTGTATATGCCGTATATTCGCACTATATATGGATGTTTTATTTTTAATTATTATTTAAATTTTTTTAATGGATACATCATTAATTTGTCATAAACCTCATTGTATTTCAAAATGAGAAAAAAATGAACAATGAACTAATCAAGAAAATTTAGTAAAGTTATAAAATATGTAATGAATTTTGTTTCTTTAAAATAAAACTAAGAATTACAAATAATATTTTTTCTCAAATCAGTTAATGATTTTTTTTTTGACGAACCTAATAATATCAGTTTAATGTGTCAAGTAATTTTGTAATATATAATAATACATGTCAAAAATTTAGAAATCTACAACTTGTAAATAATAGTGAATTTATCTAATATTAATTAAAATATTATAATTTAGATTTTGAAGACAATATTATTTGATTAAAAGATTATATATAGATGAAATGATAGTAATAAACTTAAAAGTCTTTTGTTTCTTAATTTAATTAGTGTCTTTTGGACGAAAATGAATTTATTTTAATCTGAACATTTGTACTTTTTAATAATAAAATAGAAATAATATAATATCATTGTATATATTAAAATATATACGGAAATTATAACATTCAAGTTTGAGAACTTTAAGCTATGTAAGTACACATGATAATATTAATAAGAGTAACAATTGTAAGACATGTTTAAAATGAAACAATTAAGACATAGTTAAAAAAAGGAAATTATAACATATAAATTTAAGTAATTTAAGATATTTAAATTATATGTAAAACCTAAACTAAAATAATTAAGTTTTATATATTACAAAAAATGAAAATAATATAAAAATCGATTCTAACATATCTTTTCATAATCAATATGTAAATAAAACAAATAAAAGATATAATAATTTTGTGATATACTCGTAGCATAATACCGTACTAACTACCTACGGAGTATAAGAGAATATAATAGTATACTCCTCATTGATATTTTATACCAAGAAGACTCGGCTTCTTCTATCAGCTATGGTCTATAAATATCATTATTGATCGTTGCGTGATTGAAGTTGTTTTAATTAACTCAACTCTTATTTGGTTTTTTAATGATATAATTATTATTGACATTAAGTTTTATGATATACTCCGTATGTAGGATATAATTCTTTTCTTAATCATAATATTAATTTATTGCTTATTATGTAATTAGATAGTTCGTAAAAATTGAAGATTCTAATATCCCTTGAAAAAACCTTCTCGATTTTGTGTCCACTCTCTGAAGAAAAATATTCTCACTGGTCCCTCATTTGATTTATCTTTTTTATTATTTTTTAAAATGGAATAAGCCACGCACAAACAAAGTAAAGGATGTGTATGAGATTTCTTTAATTATACCCTTTATCATACCTAAATTTTTGTAATTACTTTTGGTTAGTTGCACATGTGACCGTCGTAGAGTAGAATTTGTATTAGGATAAGTATAACAACTTTTAATGGTGATATTTTTTTATCTTATACTCCGTATTTATTATCTACTAAATTGCATGATATTCGTACGGATTAGAGATTCAATGCTTGTGACAGTCGAAGAAGTATACATGTGATGATGGAAGAGAGTTCTCCGTAACTCCTCTTAAGTTCATTTTTCAATTGTGTATTTCATTTTAAACTTAATCTTAATTGCATAATTAAAAGGAGGACGAAAAAAAGACTTTCATAAAGATTGTCGTATGTAATAACATGAGTCCATTAGTCCATTAAATATTAATTAGTATCAAATGTATGTCGATAGGTTTGTGAGCACATGTCTCCAAATTATGAAATTACTCATAGTATGTAACTTTATAATGTTTTATATTTACGGTCTAACTCGTACCATGTTTTGTAGACGATTAAAAAAGGATCAAAAACAAAGTATAAGTTTAATTACTCTAACGGATTGCTCTATAAATGTATTTAACTTGCGGCCCAACTCGTACTATTCTGACTAAACTGGAGAAAAAAAGTCCAAAAGCGACGTAAGACCAATTATATATCTTAACAAATTTCCATCATGGTCGGTACTTCGTAACTCCATTAGTCAACTATTTTTTTTTGCTAATGGCATGATAACTACTTTCAAAATAACATAACATTTACAACATATCTAGTGATTCTTGTATCGTAGAAATCAATACCAACACACAAAACTTAAGCTTTAATATTGTAATTAAGCAAGATACTCGACAAAATATAAGACGAAGTCAAAAAGTGTCAATAGATTTATTGTATGTAACTTTGGTATAAAGCGTCAATTAATGTAAAACTTACAAAAACAATGGAAAACAAATTAAAATTGCATAATAGTTAGTAGATCAGAGCAGACTATTAGACCTAATTTGTAGTGCTTTACATCAAATTGTTAATTTAACCGTCTTCTTTTTTGAAAATACACAAACAAAGAGTATCAAATGTCAAATATATATCAAAGAAAATTTTAAGTAGATTCTACTAAAAACAAAAAACAGAAAACAGAATATACATACAAAATGTAATACTCCATTGAACCGAATTGGATATTCGGGTGGGGTAACCCCTTGAAGAGGTCCATTGATAGGCTTATATGACTAGTGCTTAAAAGGATTGAAAGTACTACTCATATCAACAAAGTGCACTTTCTTTTCTGGTTATCCATGCGATAGAACTTCAAAGTTAAGCGTGCTTGGCTGGGAGTAGTCTTAGGATGAGTGACCTCCCGGTTCCCGGGATGCGCATGAGTGAGGACAAAATGCGCTGGACAGGACTCGTGTTGATCTGTGGGGCCAGTACATAACCTGGCGAGCTACCGCGGCTAACATTTCCGGTCCTAGGCGTGGGCCGGGGTATTACACAAAATTTGAACATCAATTGAATTGGCGGATAAATGAAAAAAAATATAAAACAAAAAAAATCAATATTAGGTAATAATGTGATCTATGCAAGAACATCAGTGTATATGATTTAAAAGTCATACAAAAATGTCATACTACATTCCAATCTCGGTAATCTTAATACTCAAATAGTAGAATCAAACATGAAGCGAGTAGGCGTAGTTATAACCTCCGAAAAAAAAAATTACTTGTAAGATTATTGTTCAAAAAAATTGCAAAATAAGAAATTACTTATAATATTCTCGTTCAAAAAAATATAAGCACATAAATATTAATCTACATTAAAAGAACATGAAGCAAACTAAATTCTTAACGGGGGCAACAACTAAAACAACAATATAAGTTACGTAAATCTCAGAAATTATGTATGATATATACATATATATATATAAATGAGGAAGTTGTTGAATCATGGTAGGGTTATAGAATAAAAGAATAAAAATTGATCTCCTAAATGCAGTAGACGAAACCCAATTAAAGACTACAGTCATAATTCAACTAACAATTTTTTATTAGTATTATTTATTAGTATTACTTGTAACCAATGAAATCGCCGGAAAAAAAATCTAATTGGTAGAATATTTATGGAATATTGCATGGATATTTAGGATTATTATATGGTAAACGATTTTGATAGAATATTTATTATACATGGCAAACGCATCTGATAGAATATTTATTATACATGGCAAACGATTTTAATTGGATGTTACCAATATTAGTTGTATATGGCATACATTTTTATTCTGATTGGTAGAATATTAATATATTTGTATACCAATATTATCCCGATTCTGATTTAGGATATTTTCAATGTGCTATTTATTATATTGGTAGAATATTTTATGGTAGACGACATTATTGGTAGAATATTTATGGAATATTGCATGAATATTTAGGATTAGTATATGGTAAACGATTCTGATAGAATATTTATTATACATGGTAAACGATTCTGATTGAATGTTACCAATATTAGTTGTATATAGCATACGTTTTTATTCTGATTGATAGAATATTAATATATTTGTATATGACACCTAAAATATAGGTATTTAATTCGGTATCATTTATTAAATCATAACTTAGATGCTACACGTTTTTTCTGCGGTTGGAATATTGACTTGCCATATGTACACAGTTTTATTATTTATGGAATATGCCTCAAGATAATATGAATCAATTTATAATATTTTATCAAATTATTATATTCTTAGACGGTTATCACAATCAAATTAGCATATTTAATATGGAATAAATCATAGATATGAAATACACGATTTTATCTTTTATAGAATATTTTTTTTTATTCGATTTAATTATTAAATAAATCATAGAATATATGATGTGGCATAAATCAGACATCCTGATTGGTCTACGAAATATAAATTTCTGAGGGTGAATGTGAGGGCGAAAAATACTAAACGCTGAAACGATATTGCGCCACGTCAGCTAAAATACATTTTGCTTTTATAGTAATAATGATAATGATTCTTACTTTTCGAGACAGTTACTTCTCTCTTCAATATCTCTCAAAATATATAAATTAATATATTAAAATATATATTTATATTAAAACACAATTTGTAAAGAATTTTATGGTATATTTTTTATAATTTCCCAACTAATACTTTTTGTAGGAAGTGAATTATTTGAGAACGTACGGAATAGGGATTCCACCCCAATCAAGACTCGACCTATATAGCAGGCATACATTGATACATACATAACATGCATGCATACACTTCGAATAAGAATTGGTCACTATATTTTTTTTATCGCAAAATTGTAAAATCGTAAGATGGAAATAGAATTCTACAACTATAATCCTATCACAAACAAAGTAGATTTGAACAACTTAAGATGCAAATAATCTACCAATTTATTACCAAAACTGAAATCATTCTGATAGATTTCTACTTGAATAAGGCTCTCTCCCATCCATCCATTCATTTTCACTAGATTCAATCAAATTTTCACCAAAGTTTTAGGAGAGACACAAAATTAGTAAGAAAGTATATTTGCTACCTTTTTGGATTATTTCTTACTTAAAATGTAAATGTATTTCTTACATGTGATATATTGCTTTGATTTAAAGAGAGATAAAATTAGATCCATTCCACCGACCAATCAACACTCACACTATATAACATCGATATAGTGCTCTGATTTCAAGAAAAAATAGATCCATTCCATCTACCAATCAACACTCACACTATATAACGCCGATATAATGTTGTGATTTGAAAAAAAAATTAGATCAGTTTCACCCACCAACCAACACTCACACTATATAATACAAATCAACACTCACACTATATAAAACACATACATACATAAGTACATTCTCGTGAATGCATAAACAACCAACAAACAAAAGCCATGGAAATCACACAACTCCTAGTCTTACTCCTCACCTTCTTAATCCTCCCTCTCCTCTACCTAACAACCAGGCCAAAGTACAAGCTCCCACCGGGACCGCGACCGCTACCTCTGATTGGAAACCTCCACATGTTGGGTAAACTCCCACATAGGTCTATGGTAAACCTTGCGAAAAAGTATGGACCCATAATGACCATGCGTCTGGGATCCGTCCCGGGTATAGTTGTATCAACATCGGACGCTGCAAAGTTATTCTTAAAAGACCATGACTTGGTTTTCGCCAGTCGACCTGCCTTGCAAGGAGTCAAGTACCTATGGTACGAAGGCAAGGCAGTCGGTCTAGCTCCCTACGGGGAGTCCTGGCGAAAACTAAGGAAAATGATGACACTTCAACTCCTGACAGCCAACAAAGTGGACAGTTTTGCGTGGCTTAGGAAAGCGGAGATAGAAAGGACAATACGATCTCTTAAAGACGCCGCTGATATGGGTGCGGTGGTTGATGCTAGTAAGATGTTTGTAGAGTTAACTGAGGATATTATGTTTAAGATGATTGTTGGAAAGGGTAAAAAAGAAGATAAGAGGTATGATTTGCAACATTATGTAGAACAAGTATTGCTATTGGGCGGTGCTTTTAATCTGGCTGATTATGTTCCTCTTCTTGCACCCTTTGATTTACAGGTATCTGCTTTAATCTAAATTTACACTTTACTTTATTTTTGTTATAACAATCTCATAATTTTGATGAATTCAATCATTTTGGAGAGACTGTTTTTTTCTAAATTATTAGAAGATCATTCTGTCATATTTTTATGTAAGTTCTGTAACCTTTTATTATTAATTAGGATTCAAAATGTCATTTTTATTTGATACTCCCTCCACACATTAATAATTTTCCTATTTCTCTATTATGTGGATATTATTTTAATGAAATGAGAAGAACATAGGTGTGTGGAGGGAATACATGTTTTCATTACAATTGTACCTATTTTATCAAGTATTGTATTAATTTTTATTGGTACCCCCATTTTATGATATATTAGACTTGTCAAACGGGTATATACCCTGGTCTGGTCAAACGGGTTGAGAAGAATACGATGGGGGTTGGATAAAGATCGGGTCATACGGGTCCTGGGTTGTGTTAGGCTCATATTATGGATAAAAATAATAATTTCTAATACCTTTTTTAACGACTTTTTAATGAAAAAAATGTTTTTTTAAAAAATGTTAAAAATAATTAAAATTAATAATTTAATCATATAGTTAAATGTTTGGATAAATTATATTGATATTCTAAGATTTTTATTATTAAACATTATAAAAAAATTATAAAACGACTTCTTAATTGTGTTTGTAATTTAAAGTAATAAAAATAATAATTTTTTAAATTATTTCTTCAAATATAATATATAAAAATTAATATTGTAATAAAAATATTTATCAATCTTTGGTCCAACGGGTCAACCCATTCAGTCAGGTCTCGCCCCAAAATAATAGGTCATTTCGGATTCGGGTCAAATGGGTTACCGCGTCTTGTCCTTGGAAAAATAGTTGGGTTGGGTCGGGTCAGAGTTTGACATGTCTATAATATGATAGATGAACTATTTCAACCAAAATTTTAAGGTGATGGTTGAGTCATCAAACTATTATTAATATTCTTATTATAATATATGTATCCTTTTCATTATTTTTTGTACCAATAATTTTCCATTAGTTTATAACTGGTTTTCATTAAATTTATTAGGAAACCATTTTTAGTTAAGTTGGATATCAATGAAAAGTTCAAATATCTCTAAGTAAATTGTTAAATAAAATTATTTAATATTTGGATTTAATTTTGTATTACTCAAAATTCATGATTACGAGTTCAAATCAAGGGTAACCTTTTTTAAAGTCACGGTCTCTACTTTCCTTGCTTTGTAAAAATAAATTATTGTCTCCAGAATTCATAGCTAAGAATTATGAACGGTAAAAATAATTTGTCTAAAAACGAGGAACAACTTAGGAAAAAATAGTTAAAGGATAGAAATGAGAAAAAAAAAATTGGACAAAAAATACAAATAAAAATGAGATTTACATATTGGCATTTTGTTATTGATAAATCGGTCTAAATTATTGTTGATCATAGCTTATACTTGAAGTTAAAACACATGTGTATTTCATCTATACAAAAACTTTAGAGACAGTATGTTAATAGTGTTATTGAGAGACGTCGTACATGTGTATTTCATCTATACAAAAACTTTTCTATTTCCATGTTATGTCTTCCATTAATTTAGTGGGAATTATCTCTCACGAGACTTATTATTTCATATAAAGCTTTGTCTTTGATTCTCACACCATGTTGCTATATTTCAGTCATTTATTTATTTATTTATTTATTATTGTTGACTATTATGGTTTGTAAAAATATCTTTTTTATCCAAATTGCATTAAAAATGATTATTAATTATTCATTCAATTCATGAAGACTTATTGACAACTATCCTTTTTATAATGTTATTCAACAACATAATTAATACGCTATATGTCTTGATCAATTTTATTGTTTTTATTCTTTGTGAATATATATTTTAATTAAAGGTAAACTAACGATATGGTCCGGAGTATTAGTTAGTTTTTTTTATTAGAAAATTTGTGAAATATATTGATCCCTGCCATGGAATAAATTATAGGGACTAACTCGAAAAATGAAGAAAGTGAGTAAGGAACTGGATGTGGTATTTGAAACTATAATAGAGGATCATCTCAACGAAAAAGGTTTCATACATAACAAGGATCTTCTGGGTCTTATGTTGGAAATAATGAAAAACCCGACAGATATCGTCATCGACAAAGACAATATCAAAGCCGTAATGTTGGATCTATTTGGTGCCGGGATTGATACCATTGGGCACACCATAGAATGGGCCATGGCCGCTATGGTTAAGGATCCTAGGATAATGAATGTCCTCAAAAAAGAGCTTGATTCTGTTGTGGGTGACTCCAGAATGGTAGAAGAGAAGGATTTTCCAAATCTACCATACTTAGACATGGTCGTTAAGGAAACATTACGATTATACCCAGGAGCACCATTACTACTACCCCGCGAGTCAATGGAAGATATTGTACTCAACGGTTATATGATTCCTAAGAAGTCGCGAATAATAATTAACTATTGGGGAATAGCAAGAGACCCCAAAGATTGGGGTGAAAATGCTGATGAGTTTTACCCTGAGAGGTTCGCCAATGATGATGGACAGAAATCTGCATATTTCCCATTTGGAGGGGGGAGAAGGTTGTGTCCTGGTGGGTACCTAGGAACGGTCACGGTCAAGATTGTGGTGGCTCATCTGGTGCATTGTTTCGACTGGAAGCTCCCCGGGGATCAGAAGCCTGAAGAGATGGATATGTCTGAAAAATTTGGCATTGCAATTCCAAAAGTCGATAAGGTGTATCTGATACCTTCATATCGTCTGAAGGTCGTATAATCCCTGAATGTATAATCCGTTACTAAAGAATAGGGACGATAATATCAATTTGTTGTCATCTTAGACTAGTGTCCTTGGGTTATCTTTAGTCAGGTAATGTTCTCTTATAGTGGTTGTTTTTCGGCAAAAATCTATAGTTATAGAGATGGCTAAACCTCTGCAATAATATTGTCATTTCAGTTATTTTTGCTTGTTCGATTTTGGGATGCATTTGCATCGTCCACTTCCCCACCGGTACCCAACTTACATCTCCATTTCACATAAAGAATATTTAGGACATACGAGTAACGTATAAGTAAGCTTGTTTTACTAACAGATATACTTTTTAAAAGGATTGATGACATGCAAACAATAGTAATGCTTCATAATGAAATTATACATTTTGGCTATCTATTGGATAGTTTAGATATAATTTCACACTATTATTGTCCGCAATAGACATCCTTATACTATAAAAGCAATATCATTTAGAACTCTTCTCTTGCCTATTAAATTTTAGGAAATAAAAAATAAAAGTAACCCTATCGTCATTAAGTTAGGAATTGATTTCTCTCTTTCCACCTTTTTTTATTCTATTTTACTTGATCAAAATTTATATATATCAATAACTTGTATTGCTATGTTTTTTTCAGCATCAATATGAAAAGTTTGCAAATAATAACGAAATATATTACTTGATATACTAAACAAAAATTATAATAACTGAACATAACTTTATTCCCTAACTAGCAGATTACTAATCTCAACAACAATTTAAAATATTAAAAATAGCAAACTAAAGAAACTTCCCTTGAAAAAAATCAATGTCAGTTTTGAAGGATAATAAATTAAATACGGTCAAAATTATTATTTAAATAAAAAAAATGAGGATAATAAAGGACTAATTTTCCTTATCCTTTAAAAAATCTAAAGATACGTTATTGTTCCCAGAACAGTAACTGATAGGTTTATCGCACACCTAATAAAGATAAATTACCCTAATCTTGACTAACATACAAATTAATGTAGATAGGGAATAAGGGGTCGATCTCAGGGAGACGAAAATGCAAATGTGATTAGCTATGGAGAGAAAATTATCAAGATCGGTCACGAGAGTTTTGTTTTGGGTTGGATTAGCTAAAGAAAAATAGCAATGAAAAATGAAGATGTAAACAACTATAAAGAAGAATGTAGGGAGTTGGGGTTACACATGCATATAGGAGTTTAGTCATATCAAATCAAAGAGATACATCATCAATGGTTGATTAAGTTTATAACAATATCCTCTCGGCCTAGAGTTTAGCCATAGATTGATTACCATTAGCTATCGCGTACATTGGAACAAAATAATATAAAATGTCATGCCTAATTCAATCCCAATTTTCGATCTTAGGACGGGAATAACACAAGTAACAATTACGACTACAACTATAGATTAATTCAAGTTCTATCCCGGCTTTCGATCTTAGGATGAGAATAGTGATTTATCAGTACTCATGGTCAATAATCTTATATTAATCAAATAAAACAAGCATGTATATAATCAACAATATGATAACACAAAATCAATAATTTAACATGACATAACAACTATACTAGCATGGTTTCCCCTCCCTAGATAAGAAACTATTCACTCGTGTTAAAGGAAATTAAAATAACTATGGATTGTAATGTAAACATAATGTTAATAACAAAAGATAAATAACAAGAGAAAATAAAATTTATCGAACAAAGGAACGGATGGAAAACTTGGAAGAACAAGAGGAAATAAAACTCGGAAATAACTTGGATAAACTACGAGAATTCTTAAATAAAATTAAACTAAAGAATACGGACAAAGTTTCTAGAAAATAGACTGGAAATAAGATGTTTGATGATATTCTAAGACGATAAAACATGAGTTTATATAACAAAAGAGGAGGAAAGTTTAAGCGTCAGCTCGATTGCAGCCACCCCGGACCCCCGAGACAACTCACCCCGATCGGGGCAAGAGCTGGATTCCTCGACAATTTTATAAAAGCTCCTTTGAAAGATATTTGCAATTACCCCGGACCCCAAGGCAGCTCACCCCGGTCGGGGTGAGAGCAGAAGTCCTTGGCTATTCTTTTTCCTCAATTATTTACGTTTTGAGCTTTAATGACGTCATAAGATGACATCATTTGTGTTGTCATGTCTTTATTTTTGCCTTCAAACTTTGACTTTTGTTGACTTTGACTTGACTTATTCATTTCCTTCCTTCTTCCATTACCTCCATTGGTCGGAAATGACTAAACTTTACTCAATTTAGCTCCGCGATACTTGGTGAACGTCAAAAAATAGAAAAATCACATATTTCCTACAAAATCAATAAACAACACACAATTCACCTGTAACACGGAATTAGCTCAATAAACACTATATAGTAGTGTAAATGACAATGAAATACAAGCTAAAATGGGGATAAAAATGCATATAAATATAACACATCAAATTCCCCCAAGCTAAACTCTTGCTTGTCCTGAAGCAAGCTTAATCAAACCAAGACAAGGCCAATGAATCTCAATAATCCCATCAATTGCAAATCCCAATTTTTGCTAAATGAACAATGTTAGTCAATATCATAAAAACTACATGGGCATAGGAAAGATGTAATACATGTTTGAGATTTACTCGACGACGTAACATATAAAATTTCATCTAGACTCACACTTTTGTTAAGGCTTGGGAAAGGGGAAAAAGAAAGGGATTGATGTGAATGCTTCTGGATTTTCTGATATCTAGGGTAAAAATAAAAAAGGTTTTCGGATTTACTTTTATAATTAACCGCGGTCTAACCTCTGGAAAGACACACTCAGCCGAGTTGCACTTACTCGACCGAGTAACACTTACTCGGCCGAGTTGGTTCACAACTCAGCATACATAAATGAGGGGTGTTACTATCGTTATGTAACAACTCGACCCGCCACCGTCGTAACACAAACCCAATAAGATAGGTGTGCACTTTTGGGCTTGTTAATTGTCCTCACTTAAGCCCAAAAGGACAATGCCTTGTTACTAAGTGGTGGGTGGTGGGACAATTTTCCTCTCATACTCTTGGGGTGTTACAAACTCCCCCACTTAAAGAACACAACGTCCTCGTTGTGCCTCAAACTTGACCACAACCAAGGCCGGAATCCTCCCCCGCTGGGTGTGCACTTTTGGGCCTGTTAATTGTCCTCACTTAATCCCAAAAGCACAAGGCCTTGTTACTAAGTGGTGGGTGGAAGTTATTATAAACATATCACAAGTCTCACATTCTACCGATGTTTGACAATTTTCCTCTCATACCCTCTTGGGGTGTTACACGTTACCCTATTTAGCTTTAATGTGACAACAAGTCCGCGCTGCACATTGCTCGCAACCCGGTTTTCCACACTCCAACTTGCGGGGGATGTTAGCCAACCCATGACACAAGCCGAGTGTCGTTAATCATGGGACCTCCAAAGAACAGTTGGCTCCTACAATTATGGAAGATACTTTCCTATTATCTGTCACCATATTTTCCAATTGTATATTTTTCAAACTTATAAGATTCAATTGTGTATATAAATAACTTTGTACATCAGCTTGTAAGAAAACAACCAGCTCCTTCATTCATATCCAAACTACACTTATTCTATTTTAATCCATTTATATCCAAACTACACCTTTTTTAGTAAAGCCAACAAAAATTACCAAAGTATCCTTATAAACATCAATTATTTACACAAAATGTCATCAAATGACTCACTATTACTCCACCACAAATAATAAAAAAGGCTTCACATTGTACTTTCAATCATATTTTAATAAACTCTTAAAATTTATGTATAAAGCATAAATACACAATGGATTTGAATGAAGGAAGTATCATTTATAATAAAGCATTTATATTTTCCTATTCTACTCATATCCTCCATATTCATTTCAACAGGACAAAAGGGGGTGATCGGCCTCCGACGGGAGACCAAAAATGCAGGAATCGGGCATGAAGAATCAAAATAAAAAGAAGGATCTTTTTTCTCTTTCTTTAGCGTTTTTAAAGTTCTTTCGAACAAACTAATTGGTCACACTCCAAATGATGAGCTTTGAATAGGGTATTTGTAGGATCTATTTTGTAAGAATTGGTCTATTTATTTTAACACAAATTCTCATTTGCGACGGGCATATCCGTCGCAAACTTGCGACGGGTACTATTTTATCTCACAAAATATCCACTTTTTCTCTCTCCCATGTGGTCCCCTTTCTCCACTAACTCATTTTCTATCCATTTTATCTCACAAAATATCCGTCGTAAATGACGATCCGTCACAAGTAAGACTTACTATTATTTTAATAATGGATCGGATGAATAAAAGAGTTTGTTATTTCTTACAAAGAAACTCAAAAAAAATTTGAAGGTACACCGTAGAATATTTCTGTTTTTTTTAATGATTAGGGAACTTGTAGCCGTTATCTTCGGTGCGCGTTGGGTAAACCCTCAGGCATATGTGATAGCCTGTAATGTGTAAACCATGTATAACGGATAAGCCACGGAGGGTGACAGGCTCGAAGTTTATATTATCCCCTTCAATTGTTGAAACAATAATAATATCATGTCCATTTATGTCATTTTATTGATTTTATTAGTAATTAGATATCAACGGCCTTTATTTTCATTACTTTGTGAAATATTTTTAATCAAACCTCTTGTACCAAATTAGCTCCTAGTTTTGAACTATATTTTCAGCTACCTCAACAACTTTTAACTAATTATTTTTTGTTTTCCCGTTAGTTTTATCAAACATTGGCTAAGAGATGAATAAAGATATGTATCACCTCTTTTGCAATGAAAAACTTGACATTTGAGTAATGTTTTCAATTTTTGGGTTATAATTTCTATCTCTCATGAAAAAACATTATTTATATTCTATCCTTTTAATTTCAAATCATTGCTCAATTTCTACTAAAGCTCTATTTGGTAAAACTGACTGAAAATGTAGCTCAAACCTGAAAAATTAGCTAAAAATTGAAAAGTTGACTGAAACCTGAAAATGTAGCTGATAAGATAGCTGCAAATTATGAACTGATAAGTTAGCTAATTATATAAGAAAATGTCAGCTACCTCAATAGCTTTTAACTACCATTTTGTTTTCCAGTTAGTTTTACCAAACATTGACTAAGAGATAAATAAAGATAATATATTACATCTCTTTGCAACGAAACACTTGATATTTGAGTTAATGTTTTCAATTTTTGGTTATAATTTCATCTCTCATGAAAAAAATATTATTTATATTCTATCCTTTTAATTTCAAATCCTTGTTCAATTTATCACCATTATTTTTCTTTAGATCGTTAGAGTAGTTAGCATCGAATGATAAAATCATATCACAAATTGTAAATTTATACAAGTGTACTTTATGTTACTTTATTGATCAAATATGCTAACAAACTTAGATTAAAATTTACATCCGTAAAAACATTTTAAATATATAAAATTGTTTGTCAATATCTCGAATTACATGCAAATTAAATATTCTAAAGACTAAAGATAGTACGTGGACGGGGTCGTTTGTAGATATTGGATGATAAGTGGATCAAAATGTATGTGACGATATTTGCCATACAAAAATATATTCTCAAAATAAATAAATAAATAAATAAGACATTCAAAAATAGAATAGGTTTACAAATAACTAGATTTCATGCCCGGGCGTTGCCCGGTAATATCTTGACATGGTTTCAAAGTAATTATCGTAACAGTTAATATTATAAAAATGCTTAGTATAATAGGCATATATCATATATAGAGAATAATTCAAGTATGATTG
The DNA here is from genome assembly GCA_029255685.2 of Silene conica. Classification (NCBI taxonomy): domain Eukaryota; kingdom Viridiplantae; phylum Streptophyta; class Magnoliopsida; order Caryophyllales; family Caryophyllaceae; genus Silene; species Silene conica. Next base: position 78,372,525 of record CM055317.2, read on the forward strand.
TTTTTGATGGCTAAGAGCATCTCCAATGAACAGCTACAACACGTTGTAGCTTGATTTATCAATACGGTTTTTTAAGCTATTTTGCTCTTCGACTATATATCGCTTCAATGGTTATATACAACATTTTCTAATATTATGGGTCCCACAATAAAATTTCCTCCGATCATAAACTTTAACTTTTATTTTATTTTTATTTTTATTTTTTTAAAGTGCTACATGCTTGGTAGAGCTACAATGCTCATAAGTTACATGAATATTTCGTTACCCAATGGTAAAGTACTTGCTTGCTATTTTATAAATATTGCAAGTAAGTCCTTAAAGCAAATCATTGGAGGTGCTCTAATAAAACATCAGACGTATCAGGCTCGTATTCTTTTTTTATTATCCCTTATTCTTCTTATATTAACTCGTATTCTTTTTATATTAGCCCGTATTCTTACATGCTCTTATTTGTAAGTTCGTGACGCTCGTATTCTTATTTTAATAGCTCGTATTTTTTTACATTAGCTCGTATTCTTAGCTTAATAGCTTTATTAGCTTGCATTCTTACGTTAATAGCTCGCGTTCTTGTGTGCTCGTATTTTTTAGTTCCCGATTCTCTTAATTTCTTATTCATTTTACATTAGCTCGAATTTCTTATATATTCGTAATTTGTAGCTCGTATTTTTTTTAATTATACCTCATAATCTTAAGTGCTTATTATATCATGAAATTTGACGTCTTTCAAATCTGATTCTATTTTTTTAGTTCAAGAAGTATTTCAGTTAGCTCATGTTTTCATATTCTGTTTACATTAGCTCATATTCTCATCTTAATAGGTAGTATTCTTATGTGCTCGTATATTTAAGTTTGTGATCCTTTTAATCTCGTATTCGTATTCATTTGTGCTCATATTTTGAAGCTCGTCTTATCTTAATAGCTCGTATTGTTTTTACATTAGCTCTTATTCTTAGCTTAATAGCTCGTATTTTTTTATATTAGCTTCTATTCTTAGGTTAATAACTCACATTCTTCTGTGCTCGTATTTTTTAGTCCGGCCGTGATTCCCTTAAACTCTTATTCTTTTTACATTATTAGCTCATATTTTCATGTGTTCGTATTATGTAGCTTGTATTTTTTTAATTATACCTCATAAACTTAAGTGCTTAATATATTCATCAATACATCTATTTTTGCTTTTAAGGGAAAAAAAAAATTATACCATAAATTTATGGTAACCAAAATTCTTAGTTATCAATTATTTTATTAACTAATTGTAATTATCCAACTGATATTTTATTACTATTTAATTATCTTTTTTATTTATATACGTAATTTATTTAACCAAAGTAATCGTCAATGTAATCACTCTAAAAACAATAATTATCAAACTGATATTTTATTACTATTTAATTATCTTTATGTGTTCGTATTATGTAGCTCATATTTTTATGTGTTCGTATTATGCAGCTTGTATTTTTTTTAATTATCAAACTGATATTTTATTACCATTTAATTATCTTTTTATCTTTTTATCTATGTACTTTATTTATTTAACCAAAGTAATAGCCAATGAAATTGCTCTAAACAATAGCCAATAAAATCAATTATTTTATTAACTAATTCAATAATTATCCAACTGATATTTTATTACTATTTAATTATCTTTTGATTTATATACTTAATTTATATAATCAAAGTAATGGCCAATGTAATCTCTCTAAAACCAATAGTTATCCAACTGATATTTTATTATTATTTAATTATCTTTTTATTTATATACTTAATTTATTTAATAGAAGTAATAACCAATGAAATAACTCTAAAATAATAGCCAATAAAATCGCTCGAAAAATTCCTCTTTTAAGTATATATATATTGATTTGGAGAGGTGAAGTATATAAATGGCCAAAAAGGGGGGAAACTGACATTAGGAGTTTGGGACCGTAAAATTGGGTGGTTGAGTCGTAGGATAGTGCTCCGATTCCATAATTAAATTATTACTAGTTTTTAACCCGTGCAAAAATGCACGGATATATTTTTAGAAAGATTGTCATTGATAATTAACATTAATAGAATAGTGACGATAATACATGAATATTTTGCAACACAATTTCTTTTATGTTGACAATATGTTAAAACACACATTCAAATTAAGTTTTAAAACATCGTATTGAGTACCTAAAAATGTAAAAATCACTATAAAATGTAAATTGTTAGTATTTATTGTAATTTATGATTATTATATATTATTTATTGTACGATTGATTATTAGTCATAAATCGTTATTTAATAATTATGTAAAAATTCAACATTGACATTATATTTTAATATATAATATATAATATATAACATACTCCATAACCAGGGGCGTCTTTGGGCCCGTGCGGGCCGTGCGGTCGCACAGGGCCCCCAATTTTTTTGGGTCAGAAATGAAAAGAATAGTAAGAATAAATAAATTCAGTACACTAAATATTCAATCAAAGATAATGTCTTAGTAGATAGAAATCAGGTTTCTAGACATGAAGTCTTAGGTTCAAACCTTACTAACTACATTTAATTTAAAAAAACATTAAATTATGTATCAATCACATGGTTTCACCAGAAATCTTTAAATATTTCTATATTAATATAGAAAAGATTATTTTCAATAAAGTGCTCGTGTATAATCCCAAAACTTTAAATTTAAACCGGTCAATATATTTTAGATCGCAAAATCGTACGGGAAATAAAATTTTGAACAGCTTAAGGCTCTGTTTGGCAGCGCACTTCAGGTACCTGATTCGCCTGAAATAACTTTTTCGCCAAAAAATCAGGTAGCTTATTTTTTTGGGAGTGTTTGGTAAGTAGCTTATTTGGTCAAATAAGTTACCTGAAATGAAATGCTACATAGGGTAGCATTTTAAATTTCAGGTACCTGATTCTAGATTATTTTACCTTTTTACCCTTCAATCTATAATATACTCCGTACTAAATAATTATTATATCCTTTTATGTCATTTGACCAAAATAAGCTACCTTTTCAGTTAGTTTGTCAAACAGTTTTTTATATAATCAGTCAGCTTATCAGCTCATAATTTTCAGCTACCTTTTCAGGTTTCAGCTACCTTTTCAATTTTCAGGTACCTTTTCAGGTTTCAGGTAGCTTTTCAGGTCATTTTACCAAACAGAGCCTAAATCACGCTACCAATTTATTCTCAAAACTGAAATCATTTTGATAGACTTCTACATTGGAAAGGCTCGCTGCCAGCCAACCATTCATTGGTAATTTCACCAAAGTTTTAGGAGAAAAACAAAATTCTTAAGAAATTACATATACTACCTTTTAAAATTATTTCTTACTTAAAGTGTAAACGTATTAAGGACATGTATAAGTCACTTGATAGATCCACTAGTATAGATCTCGCACACTTGCGGTATATATAGAGGTTTTGTTTTTAGTTATTATTTAAATTTAAATATTTTAAATTGATACATCATTAATTTGTTATAAACTTCATTTTATCTCGATCTGAGAAAAAAAATAAACTATGAACTAATCAAGTGAATTTAGTAAAGTTAGAAAATGTGTGTAATGAATTTTTTTCTTTAAAATAAAACTAAGGATTACAAATAATTACAAATAATAATTTTTATAAAATGATGTTAATATTTTGTTTTTTCGACGAAGCTAATAATCTTAGTTTAATGTTTTGGTTTATAAAAAATGTGTTAAGTCATTCTGTAATATATAATAATACCTGACAAAAAGTTAAAAATTTACAACTTCTAAATTATAGTGAATTTATCTTATTTTTGTTATAGGAATAAGACTTTGTTTCTTTATTTAACTAATGTCTTTTAGAAGAAAATATTTGGAGAATTTTAATTTGGTAGTATACAAGGGGGATCCCATCCCCAATCAACACTCACACTATATAATAGATATACGTACATTGCATGCATACACATAATATAGAAATTGATACAAAATTTGTTATCGCAAAATCTTTAAATCTAAGATCGGAATAGAATTGGATAACTATGATCCTATCAAAACAAATTAGATTTGAAGAGCTTAAGATGCAAATAATCTACCAATTTATTACCAAAAATGAAATCATTCTAATTGACTTCTACTTGGAAAAGGCTCCCTCCCATCCATCCATTCATTAGAATTCACTAGATCCAATCAAATTTCCACCAAAGGTTTAGGAGAGAAACAAACTTATTAAAAATTATATATGCTACCTTTTTAGATTATTTCTTACTTAAAATATAAACATCTTACGGATAATTATAAGTCACTTTATAAATTCTTTTAATTCTTACTTGTGACATAGTGCTCTGGTTTAAAAAAAAAAAATTAAAATAGATCCATTCTGCACACCAATCAGCACTCACACTAAATAACACCAAATAACATTCACACCATATAATGCCAATTAACACTCACACTATATAACACAGATACGTACATGCATTGCATGCAACAACAAACAACAAACAAAAACCATGGAAATCACACAACTCCTAGTCTTAATCCTCACCTTCATAATCATTCCTCTTCTCTACCTAACAACCAGGCCAAAGTACAAGCTCCCACCCGGGCCGAGGCCGCTGCCAATTATTGGAAACATCCACATGATGGGTAAACTTCCACACAGATCCATGGCAAACCTGGCTAAAAAGTATGGTCCAATAATGACCATGCGTCTGGGATCGGTCCCAAGTATAGTTGTATCAACATCAGACGCTGCAAAGTTATTCCTAAAAGACCATGACTTGGTTTTCGCCGGTCGACCTGACTTGCAAGGCATCAAGTACCTATGGTACGAAGGCAAGGCACTCGCTTTTGCTCCTTACGGGGAGTCGTGGCGAAAAATAAGGAAAATGATAACAAATCAATTCCTGGCAGTCAACAAAGTAGACAGCTTTGAATGGCTTAGGAAAGCGGAGATAAAAAGGACAATACGGATATTTAAAGAAGCGGCCGATAAGGGTGCAGTGGCTGATGCTGGTAAGAATATTATAGAGTTAGCCGAGAATATTATGTTTAAGATGATTGTTGGAAAGGGTAAAGAGGAAGATGAGAGGTATGATTTGGAGCATTATGTAGAACAAGTATTAAAATTGGGTGGTGCTTTTAATATGGCTGATTATATTCCTCTTCTTGCACCCTTTGATTTACAGGTATCCTTTTTAATCTAAATCTACACACTTTGTTTTATTATTGTTATAACAATATCTTACTTTTGATGAATTCAAAAATATTAGAGAGACGGTTGTTTCTAAATTATTAAAACTCCCTTTTGTCATACTTTTTATGAACTTTTGTAGCCTTTTATTATTAATTAATAATTTGAAATGTAATTGTTGTTTGTTACAAGTTTTCATAACAATTCTACCAATATAATCATGTATTGTATTCATTTTCTTATTGGTACCCTCGTTTTATGATGTAATAGACTTGTCAAACGGGTCGAGATGTCGATTTGTCAAACGAGCCGAGTCAGATACAAGTCGGGTTAAATGGGTTCTGGGTTGGCTTAGGGTCAGATTACGAATCAATAGATAATTTCTAACACCTTTTTTCACAATTTCTTTATCAAAAAATACTTTTTAAAAATCTAAAACATAATTAAAATTAATAATTTAATTATATTATTAATATTAACGTGATTAATATTTTTGTTAAACATTAAAAAAGTTATATAAAATTGATTTCTTAATTGTATTTGTAATTTTAAGTAATAAGAATAATATCTTTTTAACTATTTTTTCAAATATGATATATAAATATTAATATTTTAACAAAATTCTTGATCAATCTTTGGCCCAACGGGTCACCCCGTTCAGGTCAGGTTTTGGACCTAAAAGAATAGGTCATTACGGGTTTGGGATAAATCGGTTACCGGGGAAAAAATCGGGTTGGGTCGAGCTGGGTTAAGTTAGAAATTGACTGGTCTATAATATACACATCTTTTTTATTATTTTTTGTACCAATTTTCTATCGGTTTATATTTGGTCTTCATTAAATTTATTAAAAATCATTAATTAAGTTGGATATCAAAGAAAATTCAAATATGTACAAGTAAATTGTTAAATAAAACTATTTAAATATCTAGTTTGAATTTTTACAACTTAAAATTCTTGATTACGAGTTCAAAACAAGTGTAATTTCTTTTAAATTCACGGTCTCTACTTTCCTTGCTTTGAAAAGATAAATGACCAACTCCTGAAATTCATAGTCATGAATTATGAGTGATAAAACCAATTTTATCTACATTAATACAAAAACATTTAACGATTTTTTCTGAATCCAGTTATTATTCCAGCATATAATTTTATTCTTTTTAAGTCATTTTTGGCGGGACCCCAATAAAATTTACTGAGTTAATTTCCGAATAACTATATACGTTTATTTTCGTTGTGTAAATGTTACGTTCTAATTCTAATTTATTTCATTAACAATAATTTATACCTAAACGATTATATTTATAATGTCAACTTATATATTATATATTATACATTATATATTATATATTATATATTATATATTATATATTATATATTATATATTATATATTATAATAAAATATATTATAACAAAATATAATGGATGTCAATCTGTACATAATTATTAAATAACGATTTATGACTAATAATCAATATTACAATAAATAATACTTAATTATCATAATGTATAATAAATACTAACAAAGAACATTTTTATAGTTATATTTACATTTTTAGGTACTCAATTCAATGTTCTAAAATTTAACTTGAACGTGGCTTTTAACGTATTGTCAGCATAAAAAAAATTGAGTGCAAAATATTCACGTATTATGGTCACTATTCTATAAGTTTAACTATCCAAAACAACTTTCCTGAAAATATACCCGTGCAATTTTGTATGTGTCGAAAATTAATTTGTCTAAAAAAGAGGAACAAATTAGGGAAAAAATAGTTAAAAGGATACAAATGGAAAATATTTTAAAAACAAAAAAGCAAGTATAATTGAGATACACATACTGGTATTTTGTTATTAAGTTGGTCTAAATTATTATATTGATTATAGCTTAAACCTGAATTGTGGCCGGAAAATATAATTCGACATAAAAGTGAATCGAAATTGAACTAAATTTTATTACGATCCCTTACAAGCATAACTCAGTATCAAATTAACTTTTTCAATTGACTTTTTACAATTACTTAAAACTTTATTTTAAGTAGAAAAAAGTTAAAAAAAAAAAAAAAAAAAAAAAAAAAAAAAAAAAAAAACGTATGTATTTCAGTTAACGCATTGTCTACGCTTCCCACATTATGTCTTTATATCTCAATCATTTATTTATTTATTACGCTTGACTATAATCCTTTGTAAGAAAGTTTTATCCAAATAGCATTTGAAAATAATTTATTAATTATTCACTCAATTTATGAAAACTTATTGACAACTAGCCTTTTATAATGTTATTCAACAAAATAATTAATACACCCTCTCTCTCTTTCATTTTTACCGTTTTATTCTTTGTCAACATTTGAGTATACACAAAAACTTGTATAAGACCGTCGCACGTGCGACCAGTTGAAAAGTGACCACATTGTGATAAATAGTGACCATTTTTGAGTAAATAGTGACCATTTTTTTAAAAAAAAAGACGACCTATTTTTCAAAAGTGGTCACTTTTTATTAAAAACTGGTCACATTTTACCATAAAATGGTCACATTTTGTAAAAAAACACGGGTGAGACCGTCGTACAGGATAACTACTGGTATGTATATTTGAATATATATTTAAGTATTGAGGATTAATAAATGAAATAAGAAATATCACCCATTGAACTAATGAATATCGCAACGAAAATTTCTCAAAACAACATCACGGAAAAAATCTTTTCTCGAATTTATTGTTTTGTAATTTTCTTTTTCAATTGTTTTTTCTCGGATTTTTTTTTTCTCGGAATTTTTTTCATCACAATATCACAAGTTACTCAATACAATATCACAGGTTCTTCAAAACAACATTCCGAAAAAAATGAAAAAGCAAATCTCCGAAAAAAAATGAAAAAAAAACTTCTGGGAAAAAAAAACTTTGCAAAAAATTTCGTGATATTGTTCTGTATAGTACGTGATATTTTTCCTGTGATATTGTATTGAAGAAGTTGTGATATTGTAGACTTTGTAGTGTAATACTCAATCCTCAAAAAATTTGTGATATATATTGATCCCTACTATGGATGAATTATAGGGACTAACTCGGAAAATGAAGAAGGTGAGTAAGGAACTAGATGCAGTATTTGAAGCTATAATAGAGGATCATCTGAACGGAAAAGACTTCATACATAAAAACGATTTCCTGGGTACTATGCTAGAAATAATGAAAAACCCTACAGATATCGTCATCGACAGAGTCAATATCAAAGCAATAATGTTGGATCTATTTGGTGCTGGGATCGATACCATTGGACACACTATAGAATGGGCCATGGCCGCTATGGTCAAGGAACCTAGAGTAATGAATGCCCTCAAAAAAGAGCTTGACTCTGTCGTGGGTGACTCCAGAATGGTAGAAGAGAAGGATTTGCCTAATCTACCTTACTTAGACATGGTTATTAAGGAAACATTGCGACTATACCCAGGAGCACCATTGTTCCTACCTCACGAGTCAATGGAAGATATAGTACTCAACGGTTATACGATTCCTAAGAAGTCGCGAATAATAATTAACTTCTGGGGAATAGCAAGAGATCCCGAAGATTGGGGGGAAAATGCTGATGAGTTTTACCCTGAGAGGTTCGCCAATGATGACGGACAGAAATCTGCATTTTTTCCATTTGGAGCGGGGAAAAGGTTGTGTCCTGGTCGGCACCTAGGAACGGTCAGTACCAAGATTGTTTTGGCTCATCTGGTGCATTGTTTCGACTGGAAGCTCCCTGGGAATCAGAAGCCTGAAGACGTGGACATGTCTGAAAATTTTGGCATTGCAATTCCTAGAGCTGATAAGTTGTATCTGATACCTTCATATCGTCTGAAGGTCGCTTGCCCCTGAATGCATAATCGGTTACTAAAGAGTAAGGACGAGAGTATCAATTTGTTGTCATCTTATATCAATGTCCTTGGGTTATCTTCGGTCATGTAATGTTCTTATAGTGGTTGTCTTTCGGCAAAAGTCTATAGTTACACAGATGGCTAATAAACCTCTGCAATAATATTATCATTTTAGTTATTTTGCTTGTTCGGATTTGGGAAGCATTTACATCATCCATTTTCACACTGGTACCCAACTTACAACGCCATTTCGCATAAAGAATATTTAGTACATATGAGTAACCTATAAATAAGCTTGTCTTACTAACATATATACTTTTTATAATGATTGATGACATATTGACATGCAAACAATAGTAATGCTTCTTAATAAAATTCCACATTTTGGCTATCGATGGATAGTTTAGATATAATTTCACACTTTTATGATTAGCAATAGTCATCCCTATGCTATCAAAACAATTAATAAGTCTTGCTTGCGACGAGTTATTATTTGTGACGGATATTTTGTGAGGTAAAATGGATATAAAATGAGTTAGTGGAGAAAGGGGACCACAGAAATAGTGTGGTAGAGAGAGAAAAAGTGGGTATTTTGTGAGAGAAAACGGTATCCGTCACAAGCTTGCGACGGATAGTGCCGTTGCAAATAAGAATTTGTGCAAAACAATAGCTTTAGATCCCTTCTAATGACTTTTAAATTTCGTGAAATGAAAAATAAAATGTCCCCTTGGCCCCCACACCACCATCAATAAGTTAGGAATTAATTTCTCTCCTTTCACCTTTTCTTAATACGTATCTATATAAAAGTATATAACAATAACCACTAAATATTAATTGGACACGTGTCGCACCCACGTTAAAAATTTTCCCGCCCAACTTCTCATGTTGTAAAATCAATTTTGGAAAATATTGTAGAATTTTTTTTAAAATAGAAAATTGAATGATGCAATGAGGTCGAATCAATCAGATATGGAAACATAGACAAAGCGTGATTACCAAATATTCTATAAAAATATTTGTATATTCTTAAACCAAATATTCGTACTACTATATTTTTAAACCAAAAATTTTTAAACCAAATATTCGTATTATTATATATATTCTTCAACCAAAAATCATGAAAACAAAATTAATGGTAGATATTATTCTCATTGCAAATATAAAAATACGTATAAAAACATAATTCAATGGGATATTATTCTATTAATTCATGACATATTATTCTATTAATTCAATGAGATATTTAAATATTCAAAACAGAATGACGGCTAAAATATTAAAACTCAATTAATTTAATGAGTTATTATTCTATCAAAAGTTACAAAATATAATGACATACAAAAGATATTACAAAAAAAATCACAATTTTTGGAATAAAGTACAAAAATTCAATTAATTCATAAGTTATAAAATATGATGACGTACAAAAATTTAATTAATTTAATGACATACAAAAGATATTTAAAAAAAATCTCTTTGCCCTAAAATAGATAACAAAAGTTTGTACGATTATATAATTTTCTATTTTGTACGATTACAGAATATTACGTACGAATGCCTTATATATACGACTACAAAATATAATCGATGATAAAAGTTTAAACAACAATCGATTACCCAAACAAAACTTTAAATTATGGCCGAAAACACAACTCACGATATGATTAAGGACATAACACAAGCCAAAGAATCGTGGCGTATCAAAGAAAGTATATTTTATTCCTGGGAGCAAACTTGGGGAGATGAAAATGTAGTAAGTAATATCGATTTCACAATTATCGACTCGGAGGTAAATTACAAGTTAAAATTACTATTTATTTATATGTATATATCCTTGCACATAAAAAAAACTAATCAGTTATATCACTAACTTTTAATATTTATATGCCTTCACAGGGTATCAAAATTCAGGCTACAATAGCCAAAAGATTATTTTTCAAATACAAATCTTTGGTGAAAGAGGGTGATAATATATCTTAGCACGCAAATATTATAACAGACGTTAAAATTACCGAGACATTTTCATAGTCTCAACAATCAACAATATAATTCATAAATTTATTAAATATTGTGTATACATTAATATATATACTCTCTTATACATACCCGTGCAAATTGCACGGGTTCTAAACTAGTATTTTACATATACATCAATAACATGTATTGCTATGTTTATTCTCATCAGCATTATAAAAGCTTTACTAAAAATAACGAAATATATAACTTGATATACTAAATAGAAATTATAATAACTAAACATAACTTTATTCCCTAACTAGCATATTACTAATGTCAACAACAGTTTAAAATGTTAAAGTTAGCAAACTAAAAAATCCTTGAAAAAAAAGTCTAGAACTCATTTTTGAATTATAATAAAATCGACTAAAAATTATTATTTAAATAAAAAAACGAGGATAATGGAGGACTTATTTCTTATAAAACGGTGTGGAAAATATGCTAGGACATAACACATTATTTTTAGTTTATATTAATTTTATTTTAACAATTCAAAATTCTCTTTATATTAAAGTTAAGTTTTGTTAGAGAATTGTGATGGACTACCATAAAATGAGGGAATAAGCATAACCTCTAATGTTACAATCATCTCAAGTAACCATATAGCCTGTAAACCACATACACCCGGTAAGTCGCCCGAGGGTGACAGACTCTAAGTCTATTTAGGCATGGACTCAGGCAAAGAATGCTCCACAGGATTTTGCTCTTGGAGAGGCTTGAACCCGAGTCTTCAAGAAATTTTGCGCAAGTATTAACCGCTAGACTTCATCTTTTAGCTTTTATATAGCATAAGTTTTTATGAAAATCTTTATTTGGCTAGTTAAGTTAGTATAAATTTCAAAAAAAAAAAGTTAACTTATTTTACGGGTATTACAATTGGAACAACCCGTGCAAAAACATATTCAAAATTACCCGTGCAATTTTAGCACGAGATTAAAACTAGTAAAGCAAAAACTATTAAAATTTTACCGAACTATATATTGTATAATTCCAAGATAATGACATGTGATCGACTTAAAAAGTAAAAAGAAAGTAATTTAATTAAGATATATGATAAAAAAAACATCCCAATAAAAATAATCTTTTAACATAATTAAAAAATGAAATAAAGTATGGAATCAGATAACACAACAGACAAATAATCGAGCGTCATTAATTTGCAGTTAAAACGTAAAATAAAACGAGAGTCTGGACAAAAAGACAAGAACATTTAACTAATTAAAGGCTCGAGTTTTAACAAAAGAAAACAATTTCTTTAAGACAAAAATTATAGACATGTAGGATTTGCTAAAAGATGATTAGATGTGTAAATAAAATAAAATTAATAAGAGGAGCGATTTTGGTACGGACGATAAACTTTCATTAATATATAAAAGTTTTGGCTCTTGGATAAAAAAATGTTTTAGCTAATAATTCATAAATTGTGATATACTAAAGTGATTTTTTAATCACAAACAACTTTATATCAGATGAGCATTTGTATTTCAAAACCAGTTCTAAATTCAGGATAAGTTGATGTAACGATTTTCAAACTTGTAAGCAAGCTTCAAGAGTTTGATTTTCGATAATAAATATGTTTTTATCTAACATTACATCTAAAATAGTTTATAAAGAGTAATTCTAATTTGTAAATTTCTAAAATTACTTATATATTTTATAATGATTAATACTCGCTCGTATTGTAGGGTATTGTTATCAGATAAATTGATTAAGATTAAACTAAGGGTAAAATATGAGCATTATAGGATATTGTTATGGGGTGCGATTAAATAAGGGTAAAATATGAGCATTATAGGATATTGTTATGGGGTGCGATGATTAAAATTAGAATAAAACTTTCTCAAAAAGAAAAATACGAAATATATTACGAATAAACGGAAAAGAAAATAGAGAATATTATTTTAATAGGAGGGAGTGACTTATATAAAAAGTCTACTTCAAAAGATATATTACAGCAATTTCTAAGGGTGTTTAAAGTGTTCCAGATTTCAAATACTCTTGCGTTTCAAAACAACGCTACGAAAGGGATCTATCTCAAGACGGAGCATCTATTCTCAATCATCACTACGTGGACTATCGATAGAGGTTTCTATCTCAAGACGGAGCCTAAATAACAATTGTATTTGTACAATTTGTTAAGCCTAATTTATAAGGTATTATTGATTCATACTTTTGCAAATGACGATCTTTATTTTCTAATAGGAAACAAAATAGTTTGTTTTTCCGCCTTATTAGATCTATTTTTACTCCATCAACAACTTAAAAATATGTTTGCCTATTGTAAATATGAACTTGTATTGTTTCCACTGTCAATGAACAGCTATAAACATACATTTTCTCCGAAAATCCCACCCAGGTATTAAACCTTAGTTTGAAATCTCGGTTTGGGACATAATCACAAAATGGATCATGGCGTGATCTGGGTTGTTGTCCCAAATATGAGGCCAACCTCGCAATCTATATATAAGTATAAAAGAGAAACCACTAAATATTTATTGTACACGTGTCAAGCAATGGTGAATTATTTTCCCACCAAACTCAAAACCCTAATAATTATTCTTACTAATTTTCACTACCATAGTCTTATTCCTAAATTATCTACCTTAGAAAAGATTACATATCTTTGCCCCAAAAAATATATTTTTCAAGATTATTATAGCCGTATAATATATATCTACATAAACTTTCCAATTTTCGTATATCTTCATATATTATACTTTCTGCATCGTCATGTTAAGTGGTTTCATTCAGATTTACGGAGTATAATCCAACCTTTATTTTCGGGAAAATGTAGTGTAAATTGTTATTCCGTGTATTAAATCTAATTTTCCATATTTTACCTCTACAAAATTACTCATCTTTTTCCCATTTTCGAGTCATTTTATATTTTGATGTTCGTTCTAAAATCGTTACTAGAGCAAGTTTTCTGAGTTGGCAAATAATATGGATGTCAACGAAATTTTTAATTAAATGTTAGTAGAGTGCAGAATACATACATTTTGTATTGTGTTTGTTTATTTTCCGGGAATTTTAATTATTTCTTTTAAGCCAATTGCAATAGGATCATTTTGGGTCATGATTTTAATCTTCCTATTTTTTTAACTTGATGTATGTGACATATAGTTAAACTCAACAAATTGTCTTCATAATTTTTTTTTTAAAGTTCTATTATGTTTTGTATTTACATATTTGACTCATTTTATTAATTCTTATAAGAAAAAGTTTTTGATCCTATAATTTTAAGCCACTCGACTAAGAAATACCTCTATTTAATTGCTCATAAATAGACATGGTGACCCAATTCGATAAGACTTACCCAAGACTCGAAAATGACCTAAATGTATGGCTGGAACACTCAAAGAGATACGATCCAAAGTGGCCCAACCTAAATGTAACCTGAAATGGTCCTATTGACCAAAAATGAGTGAACTAATGCAAAATCATGACCCAAAATAATCTGATCCGAAGTGTCACCACTGGAAAATGTCTTGATAATTTGTTAACCTAAAAAATAACTCGAACCAAAATAACTCGATCCAAATAACTCATTTGCCAGGTCTACTCACAAACGGATCAATAACCAATCAATATATGTATGTGGTAAGTAATTATGACAACACCGTGAGATTATAATGATATTTAATTATTCTATTATAAAAATACGTTAAATTACATGAGTTTTATTAGACAAGAAAAATGGTTTAATTGGTTAAAAATAATACTAAACTGATTATCAAAGTTATCGGTGAACCATACTGAGTATATGATTGTTTCTGCGAAATTCACATTTTTTTTTATGATATTCATATTTTTATTCTTAAATTTCGTAAGAATATTTAATTTTAATTAACATTCTAAATTAAAATATTATGACACTATTAATATGACAGATAATAAATTATCGGGTCAAAGATATGAGACGTGACTCACACGAGAAATAAATAGTATCTGATAAGGGTCTAAGCATATTTTTAGGTGACAATGTTCACTTGAAAAGAAAAAATAGTAGGGTCATTCTAATTTCTAATCAATAAATTATGGGTAACGTTCAATACAACATTCGTTGTATTTAAGTATTTAATACCTTCCAAATGTGGTTAAGTTAGGAATTCGAAATTAAATTGCACATTATTCATGCAATTAATATAGATATTAAAGATTTATTTCCACTCCTTAAATACAGCCCATGGGGCTATATTTATCATTTCCCATAGATTATTATGGGAACAATAATTAGAAGAAAGGTTGAAAATAGATATATATTAGATAGATTATTATACACTAATTAAAGAGAATCATTTGTTGTGGGGTTTAGTAGTTGACACAAATAAGACTACACACCCTAATGTATATGAGTATCGTACATCCACTACAAAACTAATTAAGCTTATATACAATTTTTTGAGCTTTTAAAAATTTTGACTTACATTTTAATTATTTAGGTGTTAAAATTAAAACTTTATTGAATTAATATGTATTATTTTTGACTGTCATTATAATAAGTTGAGTTAATTTTTTTATTTATAAAAGCGTTCAGATTCTTTCCGATAAAGTTCGTAAAATGTGCATACATATAAACTCAAATCATTTGCTATAAGCTTATACAACCACAAATCTATACTACTAGATCTATACAACTGATTGTATATTATTCCACTAATTGAGTAGTAAAACACAATAAAGTACTCAAATTTTATTTATTGAGCACATATCTAACATGTAATATAAGTCATTACTCTACAATGGATAGTCAAAATTTCAAATTAATACATTATTTAAAATAACAATTTAGAACTTAATTTTATATATCATTTATATTTTCTCGTGCAATTTTGCACGGGTTCTAAACTAGTATAACCTAAAATCAAAACCTGATTAACTTGATGAAGCTTGCTGATTATGTTCAACCGAACATCAGGAAATTCATCTTTAAGAAGAGACAGGAAAATCGGAAGAAGCTGCTCAATTGTAGCATCCTGCAACCACAAAACCACATTTCTGACTCAGGAAGAGAATCATCTTGAAAACTTTTGGCACACAGAAGCAAATCACCAATTCAAATCAGTGTTCCGTTCAAGAACAATAGCCGCATATATTAGGGTTGTTTATGGGACGAGACCGCTCGCGAGCAACTCCATGTGAGCTCAACTCGAGCTCGGACTCGGCTCGAGAGCTTAACGAGTCAAGCCGAGCAAAGGCTGGCTCGACTCGAAAAGCTAGCGAACGGCTCGAGCATTTGAGATTATATAAGAGATTAATCATATTTTATAAAAATATTTTATCATTATTATATCTTTATATCATGTATATCAAATATCTCGTTGATTTGTTAAACATTTTTACATAAAATTTTCGAATCTTGTTATTGAAAATATCGAAATAAATACATAAAGAAATAAACAATTTTATATAGGCTTCGATTTGGCTCGAGCTCGTGTTAAAACTCGCAAACTTTGTAACGAGCGTATTTTTTTCAAGCTCGGGTAAGATCGGCTCGAGCTCGAACTCGAATTTTGGTAATCGAGCACAAGCTAAGCAAACCCAAGCTCGAGCTCGGCTCGTTAACACCCCTTACCCTCATAGACCAGCAAGTTCTGAAGCTAACAGAAACCTTACAATCCAAATCCATCAAATATATGCTATAGTTAATTTGCTAGGAAAACATTTACTACATAAAATTTTCAAAGTAAACAGTGAGAAAGTTGTACAACAACCAAAAAAAATGGCGCTCCATAGAAACGAATACATTGTCTTCAGTCACAAGACTCGCAACAGTAGATGCAAGGAAAGCTAATAATAGACAACAAGACCCTCAAGTTAGGTAGCACTTAAACGGACATGGACACGGACACGACACGGGACACGGCATCCCATGAAATGTAGGACACGGGACACGGCATTTAAATATAATAAAATATATATTTTATGTTTATTAATAATGTATAATTTTAATTTTATCATATATTTGAAGCTAAATCTAAACTAGTAAAGGTACCGTTCGATCTTTACTATAACTTATTCTCATTTTCCACCCAAACTCATCTTCTAATCGATCATTTTTTAAATTTTATTCCTCGTCTAAAGTATAATATGTTTAGCTATGTATCCACGGAGTGTCGGGTGTCCGAGTGTCGGACACGAGACGGCTAATTAAGAGACGTGTCCATGCTAACCTAACCCTCAAGCACACACGTTACAGAAGCTAAAGCCCTATTTAAAGCTGTAGCATAGCTGAGAGAAGTTAACTATAACAGGAAGAATGTTTGCAATACAGTCTGGTGGATTTCAAATTGATTCAGAAGAAAATCAACAGTACAACACAGGTGAATTCAAATTGATTCAGAAGTCCATATTTCCTTGGGAATTGAGACCCATTACAGTCCCAACCATTTGTAAGAATACATAGAAATGGAAAAACAAAAAAAATAGGGACGGCAACCAAATATTCATAAACATGAAAACAGCAGAATTTCAAAAATTATCGTACAATTAAGGATTTATCAAAGCTGCTTTATGTACCCTTAAGGCTTAAACCATAGATCTTGCAAATTGAGCACATAGTGACTTTTACAGAACCCAAATTCTCATCTGTGACGGCGGTATTCGTATCCGTCACAAGTTTGTAACGGATACCGTTTCCTCTCACAAAATACCTATGAGACGTGAGTGAGAAAGCACATAAAGAGTGCCCCACCTTTTCCCCTCACAAACTTGTCACAACCAAAACCTAAATGCAAATTGTGCATACAAGCTTGTACTATCATTTTGGAAAAGTCAAATTAATTCTTTTAAAATAGTAGAAATTATATATGCTACCTTTTTGAATTATTTCTTACTTAAAATATAAATGTCTTACGGATATTTATAAGTAAATTTATAAATTTATTTAATTCTTAACTTGTGATATACTGCTCTGATGAGTTGAAACAAAAAAGACTTAAAATAAATCCATTCTACACACCAATCAACACTCACACTAAATAATGCCAAATAACATTCACACTATGTAACGTCAATCAAAACTCACACTATATAACATTCACACTATATAACACGATACATACATGCATTGCATGCAACAACAAACAACAAACAAAAACCATGGAAATCACACAACTCCTAGTCTTAATCCTCACCTTCATAATCCTTCCTCTCCTCTATCTAACAACCAGGCCAAAGTACAAGCTACCACCCGGACCGTGGCCGCTACCTCTTATTGGAAACATCCACATGATGGGTAAACTCCCACACAGATCCATGGCAAACCTGGCCAAAAAGTATGGTCCAATAATGACCATGCGTCTGGGATCGGTCCCAGGTATTGTTTTATCAACATCGGACGCTGCAAAGTTATTCCTAAAAGACCATGACTTGGTTTTCGCCGGTCGACCTGACTTGCAAGCCATCAAGTACTTATGGTACGAAGGCAAGGCAGTCGGTCTGGCTCCTTACGGGGAGCCGTGGCGAAAATTAAGGAAAATGATAACACTTCAATTCCTGGCAGCCAACAAAGTGGACAGCTTTGCATGGCTTAGGAAAGCGGAGATAGAAAAGACAATACGGATATTTAAAGAAGCGGCCGATAAGGGTGTGGTGGCTGATGCTGGTAAGAAGATTGTAGAGTTAGCAGAGAATATTATGTTTAAGATGATTGTTGGAAAGGGTAAAGAGGAAGATAAGAGGTATGATTTGATCCATTATATAGAACAAGTATTGGAATTGGGTGGTGCTTTTAATATGGCTGATTATATTCCTCTTCTTGCACCCTTTGATTTACAGGTATCTTTTTTAATCTAAATCTACACGCTTTGCTTTATTATTGTTATAGCAATATTATACTTTTGATTAATACAAAAATATTAGAGAGGCGTTTGTTTCTAAATTATTAAAACTCTCTTTTGTCATATTTTTTATGTAACTTTTGTAGCCTTTTATTATTAATTAATGATTTGAAATGTAATTGTTGTTTGTTACAAGGTTTCATAACAATTGTACCTATTTTATCATGTATTGTATTCATTTTTTATTGGTACCCTCATTTTATGATGTAATAGACTTGTCAAAAGGTCGGCCGGGTCGAGACTTCGATCTGTCAAACGGGCAAGTCAAATACAAGTCGGGTCAGACGCGTTCTGAGTTGAATTAGGGTCAGATTACGGATCAACAAATAATTTCTAACAACTTTTTTCACGATTTCTTTATCAAAAAATACATTTTAAAAATCTAAAACATAATTAAAATTAATATTTTAATTATATTATTACATTAATTATATTAACATGATTAATATTTTTATTAAATATTATAAAAGTTATATAAAATTGATTTCTTAATTGTATTTGTAATTTAAAGTATTAAGCTAGAATAATATCTTTTTAACTATTTTTTCAAATATGATATATAAATATTAATATTTTAATAAAATTCTTTGTCAATCTTTGACCCAACGGGGCGACCAATTTAGGTCAGGTTTCGACCCTAAAATAATAGGTCATTTTGGGTTCGGGTTAAATCGATTACCGGGAAAAAAAATCGGGTTGGGTCGAGTTGGGTTTGGTAAGAAATTGACAGGTCTATAATATAGACATCTCGTTTATTATTTTTTGTACCAATTTTCTATCAATTTATATTTGGTCTTCATTAAATTTATTAAAAATCATCTTTAGCTAATTTGGATATCAATAAAAATCCAAATATGTACAAGTAAATTGTTAAATAAAATTATTTAAATATCTAGTTTGAATTTTTAACTACTCATAATTCTTGATTACGAGTTCAAAACCGGTGTAATTTCTTTTAAATTCACGGTCTCTACTTTCCTTGCTTTGAAAAAATACATTACCAGCTCATGAATTCATAGTCATGAATTATGAGTGATAAAAACAATTTTATTTATATTAATACAAAAACATTTAATGATTTTTTGTGAATCCAGTTATTAATCCAGCATTTAATCTTATTCTTTTTAAGTCATTTATGGCGGAACCCACAACAAAGTTTACTGAGTTAATTTCCGAATAACTACACACGTTTATTTTCGTTGTGTAAATATTACGTTCTAATTCTAATCTATTTCATAAAAAATAATTTTTATGTAAGCGATTATATTTATAACGACAATTTATATATTATATATCATAATAAAATATATTATAACATAATATAATGTCATTGTCGATCTGTACATAATTATTAAATAACGATTTACGACTAATAATCAATATTACAATAAATAATACATAATTATCATAAATTACAATAAATACTAACAAAGTACATATTATAGTTATATTTACATTTTTAGGTACTCAATTCGATGTTCTAAAATTTAACTTGAACGTGGCTTTTAATGTATTGTCAACATAAAAGAAATTGAGTGCAAAATATTCACGTATTATGGTCACTATTCTATAATTTTAATTATCCACGACAATTTTACTAAAAATATACCCGTGTAATTTTGTACAGATCGAAAACTAGTTTGTCTAAAAAAGAGGAACGACTTAGGGAAAAAATAGTTAAAGGATACAAATGGGAAAATATTTTAAAAACAAAAAAGCAAGTATAAATGAGATTCACTTACTGGTATTTTGTTATTAAGTTGGTCTAAATTATTATTGATTATAGCTTAAACTTGAATTGTGGAAAATATAATTCGACATAAAAGTGAATCAAAATTGAATAGAATTTTATTACGACCCATCACATGCATGACTCAGTAACCAATCAACTTTTTCAATTGACTTTTTACAATTAGTTAAAACTTTATTTTAAGTAAAAAAAGTTAAAAAAAAAGCATATGTATTTCATTTAAAGAATTGTCTTCGCTTCCCACATTATGTCTCTATATATCAATCATTTATTTATTTATTACGCTTGATTATGATACTTTGTAAGAAAATTTTATCCAAATAGCATTGAAAATAATTTATTAATTATTCATTCAATTTATGAAAACTTATTGTCAACTAGTATAGCCTTTTTATAATGTTATTCAACAAAATAATTAATACACCTTCTGTCTCGATCATTTTTATTGTTTTTTTATTTTTGTCAATATTTGAGTATATTTGAGCATTGAGAATTAATGAATGCAATAAGAAATATCACACATTGAAATAATCAATATCGCAACGAAATTTTTCTCAAAACAATATCACGGAAAAAATCTTTTCTCGAATTTGTTTTTGGCCATTTTTTTTTTGAATTTTCTTTTTCGACATTTTTTTCTGAAGTTGTTTTTCCAAAATTTTTTTCATTACAATATCACGGCTTTTTCAAAACAATATCCGATGAAAAATGAAAAACCAAATTTCTGAAAAAAAATGAAAAAAAGGTTCCTGGGAAAAGAATTCTGGAAAAAAATTTGTGATATTGTTTTGTATAGTGCATGATATTTTTTCAGTGATATTGTATTGAAGAAGTTGTGATATTGTAGACTTGGTAGTGTAATACTCAATCCTCAAAAAGATAGTGTATACTCACATGATCACATTCATATATAGAATATCAAGATCCCGTGCGAACTTTCTTACGGTGTGAACCGTACGAACCAAGAAAAAAAAAATTACTATGGGTAAGGGAGTTCGCACGGTCTTGACCATATGTATAGAGAGAGCGAGTCAAGATCCCGTGCGAAGTCACTTACGGTGCGAACCGTACGAACCAACTTAAAAAAAAATTAAAAATTTTAAAAAAGCAAAAGAATTTATTTTTACGTTGGTTCATACGATTCGCACGGGATCTTGATATATATATATATATATATAGAATTGGGATCCTATGAGAACCACCAATATAATGAGAACCATGAGAACTCTACCTTACGGACTTTTTAAAAAAAAATTAATGACATATTTGGATTCAGCATGGAATTTTATGGCTAGAGAACATATTTCTTGGTTTAGAAAATATATACTAGTGACGGAAATCAAGGTGAGATACGTTTTATTAATTTTCATGCACCTACTACCGATTTTTACGCATCTATCATTTTTCATGCACCTAGAACTCGTTTTAATGCACGTAAAGCCTCTTATTTCATGCACCTAGTAATCGTTTTCATGTATGTAAAAAATTTCATGCACGTAGTGGTTGTTTTCGTGCATTTATAGCCGTTTTAGTATGCCTAATTGTATTTTCGTTCACTAAGTATATATTTTATTAATAAAATCAAAATTTTTTGTTTAATGATACTAAAGTGTGTATTTGAATAAGTTAAACTAATGGTAAATGATCCATCGAAACTTTCGAAGCGAGATATGGTGGAGATTTAGTGAGGGTTCTCATGGTTCTCATTATAAGGGTGGTTCTCACCGGATCTCGACCCTATATATATATATATATATATATATATATATATATATATATATATATATATATATATATATATATATATATATAGAAATTGAATCACGCGAGGCACCCTTCTTAGGGTGAGGCCGCCGGACTCATCTCTACCATTCAAATTATTAATAATATGTGGTTCAGATCAAACCACGTCATCTATTATTAATAACATGTGATTTCTACTCATAATTTCATGGTGTAATTTTTTGAAGCAGTCAGTCGCCCCTTTCCTCCGCCATTGAATCTCTCTCTCTCTTCTTCTCATCAAGTATCTTCTCTCTCCTTCCTCATCATCCAATCTTCCACATCTCTGAAAAGTTTAATATCATAAATTACATATTTTGCCACGTTCAATTTACTGTATTTAAATTGACTGTCAACATATGAATTTGTACAAAGTGATTACCAAACGACGTCGTTTGCTGCTGCTGCTGCCTCACGTGATTACCAAACGGCGTCGTATTAAATCCAAAACCAGTATTCTGCTGCTGATTACCAAACGGCGTCGGCTGCTGTTGTTGAGTTTGACCGAAAAGCGAAGGAGTAGAAAAAGCGGAAGAAGATCCGAATAACGGCGTTGACGGAGTACCAAAAGCTGGTGTTGATGACGGTGTTGAGAATAACGACGGCGTTGATGATCCGAATGCTGGTGTTGCTGACGGCGTTCCAAACGCCGGCGTTGATGACGAAGTACCGAACGCCGGCGTTGATGACGGCGTACCGAACGACGGTGTTCCGAACATTTTTAGTGTGATGTTTTAGGATTAGTGAGTGAGTGTGAGATTGTGAAACTAGATGTTTAACTTGTGAAACTAGAAGCTTAACTTGTGAAACTGGAAGCAAATATTGTGAAACTGTGAAACTGTGAAACTAGATGCTTAACTTGTGAAACTAGAAGCTTATTCTGTGAAACTAGAAGCTTAACTTGTGAAACTAGACGCTTAAGATGTGAAACTGTAAGCAAATATTGTGAAACTGTGAAACTGTGAAACTAGATGCTTAACTTGTGAAACTAGAAGCTTAACTTGTGAAACTGGAAGCAAATATTGTGAAACTGTGAAACTAGATGCTTAACTTGTGAAACTAGAAGCTTATTCTGTGAAACTAGAAGCTTAACTTGTGAAACTAGACGCTTAAGATGTGAAACTGTAAGCAAATATTGTGAAACTGTGAAACTGTGAAACTAGATGCTTAACTTGTGAAACTAGAAGCTTAACTTGTGAAACTGGAAGCAAATATTGTGAAACTGTGAAACTGTGAAACTAGATGCTTAACTTGTGAAACTAGAAGCTTATTCTGTGAAACTAGAAGCTTAACTTGTGAAACTAGATGCTTAAGATATGAAACTGTAAGCAAATATTGTGAAACTGTGAAACTGTGAAACTAGATGCTTAACTTGTGAAACTAGAAGCTTAACTTGTGAAACTGGAAGCAAATATTGTGAAACTGTGAAACTAGAAGCTTGGGGATGCGTGAGGTCCGGCGGCCTCATCCTAAGAGGCGGCCTCACGTGATCCGGCCTCTATATATATATATATATATATATATATATATATATATATATATATATATATATATATATATATATATATATATATATATATTAAAGTTAAATTAATTATTTGGTCTGCAATATTATTTACTTTAGCTTTATTAAAAAAAATTCTGATATATATATATTGATCCCTACTATGGATGAATTATAGGGACTAACTCGGAAAATGAAGAAGGTGAGTAAGGAACTAGATCTGGTATTTGAAGCTATAATAGAGGATCATCTGAACGGAAAAGACTTCATACATAACAACGATTTCCTGGGTGTTATGCTGGAAATAATGAAAAACCCGACAGATATCGTCATCGACAGAGTGAACATCAAAGCCATAATGTTGGATCTATTTGGTGCCGGGATCGATACCATTGGACATACTATAGAATGGGCCATGGCCGCTATGGTCAAGGATCCTAGGATAATGAATGCCCTCAAAAAAGAGCTTGACTCTGTCGTGGGTGACTCCAGGATGGTAGAAGAGAAGGATTTTCCAAATCTACCTTACTTAGACATGGTTGTTAAAGAAACATTACGAGTATATCCAGGAGCACCATTGTTCCTACCCCACGAGTCAATGGAAGATATTGTACTCAACGGTTATATGATTCCTAAGAAGTCGCGAATAATAATTAACTTCTGGAGAATAGCAAGGGACCCCAAAGATTGGGGTGAAAATGCTGATGAGTTTTACCCTGAGAGGTTCGCCAATGACGATGGACAGAAATCTGCATTTTTTCCATTTGGAGCGGGCAAAAGGCTGTGTCCTGGTGGGTACCTAGGAACGGTCACGATCAAGATTGTGTTGGCTCATCTGGTGCATTGTTTCGACTGGAAGCTCCCTGGGGATCAGAAGCCTGAAGACATGGATATGTCTGAAAATTTTGGCATTCCAATTCCTAGAGTTGATAAGTTGTATCTGATACCTTCATATCGTCTGAAGGTCGCTTGCCCCTAAATGTATAATCGGTTACTAAAGAGTAAGGACGAGAGTATCAATTTGTTGTAATCTTAGATCAGTGTCCTTGGGTTATCTTTAGTCATGTGATGTTCTCTTATAGTTACAGAGAAGGCTAAACCTCTGCAATAATATTATCGTTTCAGTTATTTTGCTTGTTCGGTTTTGGGAAGCATTTGCATCATCCACTTCCCCACTGGTACCCAACTTACAGCGCCATTTCTCATGAAGAATATTTAGTACCTACGAGGAACGTATAAATAAGCTTGTTTTACTAACATATATACTTTTTATAATGATTGATGACATGCAAACAATAATAATACTTCATTAGGTTAGGAATTAATTGTTGTGGAAGTGCCCTGTAAACCCGGTGAGGGAATATTGTCACTCAACAACGAAACTAGGAAAGAACACGTACAACAAACGTAAGTAACAAAAATAAAATGACACCACAATTTATCACGTGGAAACCCTTCTTAACTAAGGGAAAAACCACGGCTCTCTCGACAAATTAATTCACTTAATAAGATAATACAAAGTTCGTAAAGTACAATCACCCACACTAGTATTGTCACTTTCTCTCAAACTTTATCTCACTCTTATTATATCTAACGGATGTTGAACACTCTATTTTCTCTCCTTGAGAACAATAAGTATTCTCATAAAATTATATTAATTTGTTTTTCTCTTTTTTTTGTGTATATCCTAAGCTTTCACCACCAAGCAATTTATACTACACTACTCTCAAAACCTACAACAAGTTATTAATTGTTCCAATTAAAACAATCTCATAACTTATGGTGCATTGTATGTTTCATCTTGTAAAACGTAATTCATCTACATATTTACAATTAAAACATACACACTTTATTTCAACATTTAGTATTAGGAGTTTTTGGGAGATTAATCCAACATTAATTTCTCTCGAGGTTTAATTCTTCTGGGGTCATGCAGTCCCGCACCACCACATAGACCATGTAAACCACCCCTTCGGAGCTGCAGTAGCCTTGTGGTTATCGCCCCAGTTGGTAATCGAACCCGAGACCTTTCAACTCATGCGTTTCTGCAAACTTTAAGTTTTAACTCAGTTACCACTGTACTAACACTACTGGGTTTTCTTAATCTATTGTACATATACATCAATAACACGTATTGCTATGTTTATTCTCATAAGCAATATAATTTTTTTACTAATAATAGCGAAATATATAACTTGATATACTAAATAGAAATTATAATAATTAAACATAATTTTATTCCCTGACTAGCAGATTACTAATGTCAACAACAATTAAAATGTTAAGAAAAGCAAATTAAAAAAATCCTTAAAAAAAGCCATGAACTCATTTTTGAAGGATAATAAATTCGACTAAAAATTATTAATTAAATAAAAAAACGAGGATAATACAGGACTGATTTCTTAGAAAATGGTGTGGAAAATATGATAAGACATAACACATTATTTTTAGGGTGTTGATTTTCGCAGTACTTATTTTACTCATCGCAGTATATAATTGACATTTTTACCCCTCTCATTTTTCCTCTCATTTTCTCTTTCTAATTTTTATCGAATGTATACTCTATAATCTCAATAGTCCAATCCTCTTTAATTTCACAAATCACACCTATTTTTCACGGTTATTGTCGACATTCACACTGGTGGGTCAAGGGGGTGGCGTGGGATGATAATGCATTGGGATTCCGTTGGATGTTAGGGTCGCCGACGACACTATGAGTTTTGTTAAGTATCGTGTACTGCATACTACATTAGTTATTTACATTGTGTAATCCTTCTTACTTTCCAACACTGTATATGTCGCCGGCAACATTTAAGGCCATCTCACATTAACTAACCCTAATTAACTTTAACATAAACACTAATTAAAAAA
The DNA here is from genome assembly GCA_029255685.2 of Silene conica. Lineage (NCBI taxonomy): Eukaryota > Viridiplantae > Streptophyta > Magnoliopsida > Caryophyllales > Caryophyllaceae > Silene > Silene conica. Next base: position 78,399,299 of record CM055317.2, read on the forward strand.
ATTACAAAATTATAACAAAGAGTCAATTTAATTCGTTGTAATGAATTAAATATAGGTTCTATGGTTGAATAACTATTCATAATTGAAAATTTTAATGGAGGTTAAATATGATTAATGATTTCAATGATTTTTTTGTTACGAATTAATGATTCAATTATAGATAAGAGAAAGGGAGAACTAGATTTGATGCTTTATAGTGAAGGGTAGACAAATGGAAAATTTAGTGTAAAAAGTATTGTAATGAGTAAAAATTGTACTGCGAAGATAAATTACGTATTTTTATTATATATTAATTTTATTTTAACAATTCAAAAGTCTCTTTATATTAAAGCTAAGTTTTTGTAGAGAATTGTGATGGACTACCATAAAATGAGGGAATAAGCATAACCTAATGTTACAATTATCTCAAGTAACCATCTTTTTGCTAATGTACTTCACCCACATGCCACGTCGTTTAAGGGAAAATATTTTCTTCAGTATATTATAAGATTGTCAGTTTGAAAGTTGTCAATCATTTAGTCAAGTATCTTTTAGCTTTTACATAGAACTAGTTTTATGCCCGTGCAAAATAAATGCACGGGTTGAGATATATTAATTGATACAATACCGAAGTGATAAAATTTAATTGAGTTGTAGCAGGTCGTAAGAAACTAAGAATATTACCAAAAAGAATATATAAAACGGATGACAATTATCTTTTTATTCCCTCGTTTTAATTGTAATATACGGAGTAAAATATAAATGTTTTCTCCGTTCACTTGAAATTTCATATGTTTTATTCAAATACACTTCATACATATTAAACAAACGTATGAAATGCAAGTGGAAAGAGAATTATTAATTTATATGACATAAAATTAATATGAGATTTATAAATATATTTTTATGATTTGTGAGCAATGTATATTTTTACGCAACTTATAATCTATAAATCTATTCTATGTGTTTCTATGTAATTGTCTAATTTATACAATTTTAGACAACGAACTATATGAAAATTTCCTGAATTCGTGTCGGAAAAAAGATCAATTAATTAATGGAAAAAATATATACACAAAGTGGGGATCCCACATAAATTAATGTTTTTTTCACTCCTAAATTTCTACGTCCAATAGGAAGCCAGAAATTCTATCGCTTTTATAGTAAAACGATTCAACTAAAAGATTTAAATTTAACAAAAAGACTATTTGTTGTGCAAACAATATTTTACTGATAATTAGCTGTTTCCTTTTCGTGTCAACTTTGTATCGTATGGTTGGATTGAAAACCTTGAAGACGAAAAGATCGGGGTGATTCTGATTGTGCTGATATACATGATTTTTGTTTTTTCCAATATGGGATTTTTAGGAATACTTTGGCGAAATATGATCATGTTGATATATATCGAACTGTTGTATATGTATTTTATATTCTTTGGTATCTTAATATGTATTGATTTGAGTGGAATATAATGTAATTTAATTCTTGGACAGTAATTATTTTTGCTGTTTGTAATTTTTTGTTTTTCGGATTTAATTTTTGGACCGATATTATTTTTTTTTTTTGTAATTTTTTGTTTGTCGCATTTAATTTTTGGACCAATATTGTATTTTATTTGACCATTGTATATTGTTATTTAAATATTCGATTAACAATAATTTGATCATATCGTATTTTATTATGACAATGACGAAATGTAATACGGCTGCAAGCCTGCAATCGATTACGTAATTAGGAATAAGCAAAGATTAGAATACGTAATTTGGGATGAGTAAAAGTCGGAATTAATTGTGAATATAGGAAAGAGGCAAATTAAATCAATGTAAAGTTGGTAGGTCATACCTTCCTTATTTTAAGTAACCAATAGAAAAGGCTTAAAATCTACTCCTTTTATAGAGATAGATAAGTTTTTATGAAAATATTTATTTGGCTAGTTAAACTAGTATAAATTGCAAAAAAAAAAAAAGTTAACTTATTTTACGGGTATTAAAATTATAACAACCCGTGCAAAAACATATTCAATATAACCCGTGCAATTTTAGGACGAGATTAAAACTAGTAAAATTCTAAAGAATACTACAATAATACACATTTGCTCTAAAAACGCACAAAACAAAACAAAAATTGTTAGAAATTTTACCAAACTATATATTGTATAATTCCAAGATAATGACATGTGATCGACTTACAAAGCAAAAAGAAAGTAATTTAATTAAGGTATATGATGAAAAAGCATCCCAATAAAAATATTCTTTTAACATAATTATAAAATGAATTATAGTATGGTATGATTGATATCAGATAACATAACAGATAAATAAGCGAGCATCATTAATTTGCAGCTATAACGTAAAATGAAACGAGAACCTGGACAAAAAGGCAAGGAAATCTAACTAATTAAAGGCACAGGGTTTAACAAAAGAAAACAATTTCTTTAAAACAAAAAATATAGACATGTAGGATTTGTTAAAAGATGATTAGATGTGTAAATTAAATTAAATTAAATTAATGAGAGGAACTATGTTGTTACGGACGATAAACTTTCATTAATATATAAAAGTTTTGGCTCTTTGACAAAAAAAATGTTTTAGCAAATAATTCATAAATTGTGATATACTGAAGTGATTTTTGGCAAATCACAAACAACTTTATCTCATATGAGCATTGTATTTCAAAACCAGTTCTAAATTCAGGATAAGTTGATGTAATGATTTTCAAACTTGCAACTTGCAAGCAAGCGAGACTTCAAGAGTTTGATTTTCGATAATAATATGCTTTTATCTAACATTACATCTAAAATATTTTATAATGAGTAATTCTAATTTGTAAATTTCTAAAATTACTTATATATTTTATAACGATTAATATTCGCTCGTATTGTGAGGTATTGTTATTAGATAAATTGATTAAAATTTAATCAAGGGTAAAATATGAGTATTATAGGGTATCGTTATGGGTGAGAACCGTGAGATGATTAAAATTAGAATAAAACTTTCTCAAAAAGGAAAATAGGAATATATTGTGAATAAACAGAAAAGAAAATAAAAAATGTTATTTTAAATAAGGAGTAACTTATATGTGAAATCTACTTTGAACAATTATACATAGTTAAGTTGTTAAATCACAAATATTCAATCCCGTGCATTTATTAGACATTTTCAATTACGACTTGAGACTAAGTCGGGATACTAATTTATTTTATTTATTTTTTTTGAGAAAAGCCGGAGCTTATTTCATTAACGATAAATCATAGGAAACAGCAACATCCACAGAAGGCGGTAAAGAGTCAGACCACTCCTCCCTACCCGACTCTGTACAAAGATAATGAGCTAAAGCGTGAGCTACCGTATTGTTTACTCTACTGGTATATGTCCAAACTACAGAAACGAAAGCAGAACAAATAGAAAAAATATCAGCACAAACTAGATTGAAAACACTTCGGCCATACAAACGAGCCTTCAAAGCCTCCACCACCGTAATACAATCGCTCTCAACGACCACCAGTTCGTGACCCCTCCTTCGCGCTTCACGGACCCCTTCCAAGACCGCTACCGCTTCTGCCACAACCGGATCCCAATCTTGATTAAACTTCACATCAAATCCCCACAAAACAGTACCATTCTCCTTTCGACACACGGCTCCTATCCCTACACCCGCTCCTGGCTTCGTACCCGCATCCACGTTTATTTTAACGAAACCCGGGGGTGCTTGCTGCCACCCTCCCTCCTCGGTATCACTAGACCTCCTGTCATAAGAAGTGGCCTGTCCCCTTCTCCAATTCGTCTCACAATACTCCCCTTCTTGAGCAACATCCCGACATCTCTGTATGATTGCCTCCGGTTCCACTCCTCTTCCTTCGAATACAACCTTATTCCGGTGTTCCCAAATAGCCCAACAGCCTATCATAAACTTCCTCTGCTCCACGCCTCCCAGCTCCCGCCAAGTGCAGTCAATCCAGTCCCGCAGGCCACCTCGTTCCACTTCTCTGTCGCCATCCACCCCCAAGACCTCCCAAACACGATGAGCTACCCAACAATCACGAACTAGGTGGAGACTCGACTCAATAAAAGAATAACAAAAAGGACAAAGAGGGGACTCACCTCGGGTTCGGTATGCATAGTTTTCTCCTGTCGCTAAAGCTCCGCTGCACAGTTGCCAAAAGAACAGCTTGATTCGGGGCCACACCGGAGTTTTCCAAAGTCGATTCCAAATCCATTTTTCTCGTTCCCAATTAGAAATATCACCACTTGAAAAAAACCCCTCGTTCCCAGCCAGTACCTTATAGGCCGTTTTAACCGAGTAATCGCCATCTCTCTCCGCTTCCCAGTACCACTCATCCGGAGAACGAGTTTCGCTAAGCCATATATTCATCACTCGGTCATGTTCAAAGGGAAGCAAAAGCGCTGCCACCTTATCTGAATCCCATCCCGTACCATCAACCCGCATCAAATCAGACACGGTCATTAATTCCCTTCCTGGGCTACACGGTGATAGCACTCTTCCCGACCTAGTCCCAGGGATCCAAGCATCCTTCCAAATATAAGTCGTATGGCCATCCCCAATCCTCTTTCGCATTCCTTGCTGTAAAACTGTTCGGGCCTCTAGAATCCCTCTCCAAGTGTAACTTGGGTTAAAGCCCAGCGAAGCCTCCATAAAAGACGCATTCGGGAAATATTTAGCACGCATAACCTTAACCCAAAGACTATTCGTCGAAGTAAGGAGGCGCCACTATTGTTTACCGAGTAAAGCAAGGTTAAAAAGGTGAAAATCACGAAAACCCATACCCCCGGTTCCTTTCGGTTGGCACAACTTCCTCCACGCCACCCAAGAAATGCCCCTCCGCTCTTCCTCATGATTCCACCAGAAACGAGACACCAAAGATCTAAGCCCATCACAAAAGTTCGCAGGAATTTTAAAAACACTCATCACATAGGTTGGGAGTGAATTGGCCACGGCCTTTATGAGAACCTCCCTACCCACTCTAGACAACATTTTCCCACGCCACCCTGAAAGCCTTTTACTAAGCTTGTCCCGAATAATGTCCGTTAGACCCTTCTTTGATCTCCCTAGGACCGTAGGTAATCCTAGGTACCGGTGTTGCTCCGCCACTTCTACCATACCCAATTTTGATATCACTAAATCCCTTCTATCCCGAGTCACACCGTTACTAAAAGAGACCGTGGTTTTATCAAGGTTCACAAGCTGTCCCAAGGCCACCTCGTACTTATGCAAAAGAGAGACCACCATATCCGCTTCCTGCCCATTCGCTTTCACGAACAATATACTATCATCGACAAACAGGAGGTGCGATATTGTTGGAGCCCCTTGAGAAATACGGATACCATGTAAAGCACCCTTCTCCACCTCCCGCCGTATAAGATTTGATAAGGCTTCCGCACAAAGAATAAAAAGGTAAGGCGAAAGCGGGTCGCCTTGCCGCAGGCCCCTATTTGGACTGAACTCTTGCGTGGGTATCCCATTAATCAAAACTGAAGAGGACACCGTCGAGACACAATCCATCACTCTATCGATCCAAGCACTGTCGAACCCCATGATACTCAAGCATCTCTCCAAAAATACCCACTCAACTCTGTCGTATGCCTTGGCCATATCAAGTTTGATAGCCATAAAACCCTCCTTAGCTTTGGAACACTTCATATGATGGAACATTTCAAAAGCAATAAGGACATTATCCGAGATTAGGCGTCCCGGAGTAAAAGCGCTCTGGTTAACCGAGACAATATCACCCAGGAAGGATTTTAAACGGTTCGCTAGTACTTTCGAAACCAGTTTATAAGCTACGTTACACAAACTGATAGGGCGGTAGTCTTGCATTTTATCCGGGGCTTTCTTCTTTGGGATAAGAACGATGTTAGTTTTATTAAGATCCCTCACTGATCTTACCCCCCTCAAAATAGACAAAACCATAGCAACCACATCCGGTCTAACCGCATCCCAGTAAGTTTGAAAAAATAAAGCATTCATCCCATCCGGACCTGGCGCTTTTAAAGGATTCATTTGATTCAAAGAAAACACAATCTCCTCCTCTGAGTAACTAGCGCTAAGTCCCGCGTTCATCTCACCTGTAACCCGTTGTTCTAGCCCCTCCAGGACTTCGTCAAAATGTGAAGGGTTTGAGGAAGAAAAGAGCTGCTGGAAATAAGAATTAGCTACCACCGCAATGTCCCGTTCATCCGTCTTCACCACCCCTGCATCATCCTGGATAGAATATATAGAATTTTTCCTCTTCCTTTCAGTAGCTCGGGAATGAAAAAATTTAGTATTCCGATCCCCATCTTGTAACCAAAGGGCACGAGACCGTTGACGCCAATATTGCTCCTCTTGTTTTCTAAAACTCGCCATCTCCGCCACTAGTTTTTTCCGACTTCGCACATTATCCTCCGTTCGAACAGTAGCATTTAATCGTTCCAGTTGCTTTCGTTTTCGATCCATCTCCCTTCGAATTTTATGAATAGTTGTACCCTTCCATGCTTGAATCTCTTTCGTACAGGCTTGTAACATTCCAACCAGGTCTCCCCTGCCCCTTAGAACTCCACGTTCTACTGCCTCCCTACATTCCTCACTTTCGGACCAAATCTGTTCAAAACGAAATCCCCGTTTCCTCGAACCCGTCATAAGCCGCCTATTGAGAACGAGTTTAATGGGAGCATGATCAGACCATTCCCTATCAAGATAGAAGAGCTTTGCAAAAGGAAAACGGTCTAACCACTCGCCTGTTCCCATCGCTCGATCAAGCATACACTGTCGATTCGCTTCACCACTTTGCCCATTGTCAAAGGAAAAATTGTAGCCCTCCCACGAAATGTCCCTAAGGCCACACTCATCTGCCGCGGCTCGAAAATTGTTCATCTGCCATTGAGGTCGACTACCCCCTACCATCTCAGTTGAGAACAAGATCTCGTTATAATCCCCTATACACACCCAGGGCAAAGTAGACTGCCGCTTAAGAGTCCGAAGCAACTCCCACGATAAAACACGTTCCCCTACGCCAGGTCACCCATAAAACCCGTGATCCTCCATTCCCCACTCGACTCCCGGATAGTGAAATCCATATAATGAACCGAAGCCGACATAAAAACACAATCCACCTCGTTTCCTCCACAAGAAGGCCAGCCCCCCTGACCTCCCCATACTATCCACCGCCATACCTTGATACCCATCCAATTTCTCCTTCACCCTCCCCATTTCACGACCACTAAGTTTCGTCTCACACAAAAACACCATGGTCGGGGCTTCCCATCGTAAAAGCTCACGAAGGGCAATCACTGTATCGGGGTTGCCCAGGCCCCGATAGTTGAGGCTTAATATACTCATGGAGCCCGGCGTGGTTGATCCAAATCAACCCCCGCCTCAGGTATCAAGACGCCCCCGTCTATCCCTTGTCTTGGTTTTTTATTACTACCTTGCACCTCCTCACCCTCCCTATTCCGCTTCTGGCCCTCTACCTCGGGAAGGGTCAAAGATGAGAGCCCCCCTCCTAATTCGCCTTTACTACCCTCCCTTGCCCAACGCTTCCAACTACTCCCCTTCCGAACCTGATAGTCACCAACGTCACACCCCTCCCCTCCCTCCACACGTTCCTCCAGCTCATCAAAAACCGTTCTCCGGTGTTGGACATATTCCCCCACACCTACCCCCGAAATAACATGCTGTCGGGAAACCCCCATAGGACTCTCCCCTTCCTCCCTCAGACCCTTCATAATCTGCCCCTGCCCAAGAACGCCACAATCCTTCCCCTCCAACCTTCCATCCTCACCCGCTGTAGTATCAACCCCATAGTTACCTCTGGCCCCATGTCTCTTATTTTTCAGATCCAGAGCAATAGATTTAAGTTTCTCAATCATATTCGATATATCCTCTTCGTTTTGCTCTCCCTGCGACTGATCGAAATTTTGCCGTAAAACCCTAGCCACCCTATTCTGATTCACATTTGATGTTTTAACAACTTTCCACGGCGAAGCACGGAGCCATTCCCCAAACTGGAGATCAACCTCATCATATGGCCCATCCTCACAATCTTTCTCGCCATGTCCTATCATCCCACACCCATAACAGAACATAGGTAACCGTTCATATTTAACTTCGAAGTTTGTCGTCCCACCATGCTTCATTTTAAAGGATATCTTAGACTTAAAAGGAGTTCTCACGTCATGAAGATATCGAATGCAAATGGCTCTATCCAACTCCACATGAGGGCCTGTTTCCAAACTAATAAAAGTCCCAAGGAAATCCCCAATCTTTTGAGCATTCAACAGGCTTGTCCGACCAACAATTGGTAGATCATAAACTCGTGCCTATATACTTATTTTCTTAAATGGATTATTTAAATTTTCTTCTACTTTATTATTTTAAAAACTTTTAATTATATTTTATTCATCCCCTCTAGGCTCTATCATCACCAAACTTCACCCAACTATTTTGCTCCTTTTTATTAATTTCATTATTTAACTCCTAATTATTCATTCCTCTTTTATTCCAAACCACACCCAACTTTTTTTTTCAAATTTTATTACTCTCCATAAATATCATGCTCAAACTAAAGGGAAAGAAAATAACAAATAGGAGGGAGCATATTTTTAATATTAAATCTTAAAAACAGCGTGCATTTTTACAGTGCAAGACTAGTCGATCACATTGCCATAAAAGTTAGCTCATTGATGCTATGAAGATATCCGGGAACACTTAGCATGCAACGCGAGAAAAATACGATAAAAAATAAGGTTACAACTCGTAAGCACAAAACGCATGACGACACGAGGGACGCTAATAATACAAAGCTAGATGCATTCTACAGCAAAGGCTTTCCCATAAGTTTAGACGAAGAGGCAGAAAGAGAGAAATATGATAAAGAATGGTTATAGTATTCGATAAACATCTACGTAGGAACCAAAAAGGAATTTCTAGTTAGCCATCACGACCTGGTGTGTCGTCTTCAGAGCTTCTGTGGCAAAAAACCTAACATCAACATCTGGGTCTTCACTGAGCTCAGCCAAGCAAGGTTTGATTGTACTATCGACCACCTACGACAAAGAGGATTGTAAGATGCTGTTTCACGTTCAAGAACTTCTATACAGAAAATTTACCATATTTTCGAGGGTGAGAATGTGAGATAAGCGAGGTTTACACAACGAAAAATGCTTGCTTAGGTAACTTACACCGCCACCTATTTTACTCAAAATTACTCCCTCCATTTTTTTACACTTAATACATTTGATTTTTCACGTTTACCAAAGCACGTTTTACGTGCTTAATATCTTTAGCTACGTATTTGTAAAAATTATAAAAGTTATATATTTTCAATGTACTCGTAAAGAGAAAATTAAACAAGACCCCACATGAATATATTTTTTCTTACGTATTGGGAGAAAATTGAAATTGAAGGTTAAATTGTGAATAGTGTACAAAAAGCAAATGTATCAATTGGAAAAAAATAGAGGGAGTATCTTCCTATTTTTACTTTTGGGTGGTCTTCGAGGTGACACTTTGACCATAATTTTCTTCCTTTACATGTAGAAGTTTTTCACAAAGAATTAATTTTGTGAAAGATATTTTCATAACAAAACTAAATATGTAAGTTTGATTTTTCAAAGTTTTCAAAGTTTGACCTCCAAAAAGCAAGTGGGGAGTTTTGTGTTAGATTGGACAGAGTATTCATTCATCATAAAAAAAAATATTCTTTCCTAAAGATATTATTCGAACAAGAAAATAATTCACGGTATATAAATGGAGAAGAATAGAGTGAAAGTGGCTTCTTGGAGACCGTGAAAAAGCGAACGGAAATCTTTGAGCAGGCTGGAGTATTTACTGAATCAAGATGACCCCACGAAACCTAAACCGATAGGACCCCACCACTTTTTACCTGACTCCTCATCTACCATATACTATGATAATAAGACACTGGAAAGCTGATTTGCAAGGAAATGGGATACTTACAGATTGATCAACAATGGGAATGAGTGACTGCAGTACTTTTGCAACATTGAACTTGATGTTTGGTACCCTAAAATAATTGCAAAATCAACTTTGTAATCCATCTCCATTGTTATATACTTACTTTGTAACTAAGCACTTCGTAATAACTGAAGCATTATTAAATAACCTCTAATATATCATAGTTCAATAACTGAATCAGTAATATAATATACCTGTCCTTTGATGCATTAACCACCACTGGTAAAAGCTTGGAACACGTAAGTTCAGCACCCATAACAGGGGCCAGAAGAGACACTGACTGTATAATGGTCATGCGGTACAGATAGTGAGGGTTTGTAGCCATCTCTAGCACCTGCCAAATTTTCAGCAGACCAATTTATTGCAAAATATACAAAATTAATATGCAATCAGACTCCTCCATTGAAGCTATTACTAACCTTCGTTTCAACGTGTTCTTCCCACTTTTCAAATATATAAGTGGGGGATTTTGAAAAATGGGAAGAACATGCAGAAATGGATAGTATATACCTTTCTTCTAGGCGCACAAACTTTAAACATCAAGTTTGGCAAATAGGATGATAGCTATCTACAAATTAATATGTGAATAAACTGATTTTCTTGTCACACGGCAATAAATCTTAAGCTAAAGAAATAAGCTATAAAGTTCCAGCTTACCTGTGGGATTATGTGTTGCATTGCCCACTCTGGACCAAATTCTTCAGCAAGACGCTTCACATTATGCGCAGCTGCATCTCTAATTGAGTAAACCTGAAATCCAAGAACCAGATCTAAGCAAACTGAAGTTTCAAAGCAGATATCATGAGAACTAAATACTTCAAAAGATATATTACAGCAATTTCTAAGAGTGTTTAAAGTGTTCCAGATTTCAAATACTCTGGCGTTTCAAAACAACGCTACGAAAGGGATCAACAACTTAAAAATATGTTTGCCCATTCTGAATATGAACTTGTATCGTTTCCACTATCAATGAACAGCTATAAACATACATTTTCTCCAAAAATCCCCACCCAGGTATTAAACCTTAGTTTGAAATCTCGGTTTGAGACATAATCACAAAATGGATCATGGCTTGATCTGGGTTGTTGTCCCATACATGCGCCTTAACTGCCTCAAAATGAGGCAGCAGTGACCTTCAAGGCCTTAAGAACTTTGTCCCAATGTAGACCGCGCAGATTTAATACAAATATAGATATTGTAATTTGTAAGTACCTAGAAAACAACTTCCGAAAATTTCTCATTCATTTTCCCCTATCCTTATTCTTTATGAACAGATAGACGTGATGAGTCATGAACCGTGATTATACAAACCTTATCGTTTAACCACTGCATGCATAGAGAACCAAGTTTATCATCGAAAAATCCAACGCCCAGTTGACTAGCTAATAAAGGTATGTATTCAATGATAGCCAAACGAACCCTCCAATGCCTATCTTCTGCCAACTCAACAATTGCAGGAAGTAACGATTGTGACAACAGGTCTATTCCAATGACCTGCATTATGGAGCAATCCAAGTTAACCCATCAGCAAATTATCACAAAAAGAAATGAGAAAACAAAACTAAACCAAAGCATATTACCAACTACAAGCAAATTGGGGCACTTTCAATCTCATAACTAGCAAAGTCGAGGCGGAGCCACGAAAAGTATGTAAATTAAGTACATCTATGAGTGTATGACGAATAGAAGCATTGTATACATCATTTCGCATATATGAGGAAACAAGCATACTAAAAGGCCTTTTTCTTTGAAAGAAACCTTCTTCATTTAGCATTTAATGTATTCATTCTTGAAATTTTGCTTGATCGAGTTACTAAGGCCAATGTTATACACACACAGCAGGAGTTGCAACTTATAATCGAAATCTCATGGCCTCTGCTGCTTCTTTTTTTAACTGTATTGAGACAATATGATGCTCACATAACATGATCTACCTTTTATCAAGGTCGAAACCTATTTTCATTTAAAACAAAATGTGGAGATTTTAAACACTTAGGTGTCTTTAGCACATCATACTCGTAAAAAATTATCCACATAGTGTTCCCCCCCGGAACAAAAAACAGGAGAGTTGGTCCTGCACCTCAATAATGTCAAGTGTAATGCACTCATCATTTTTTTATCTACTGGTGTCTCTAATTCATGTGCAGAAACCAAATATGAGGCCAACCTCGCAATATAACCTAAAATCAAACCTGGTTAACTTGATCAAGCTTGCTGATTATGTTCAACCGAACATCAGGAAATTCATCTTTAAGAAGAGACAGGAAAATCGGAAGAAGCTGCTCAATTGTAGCATCCTGCAACCACAAAACCACATTTCTGACTCAGGAAGAGAATCATCTTGAAATTAATGACTAATAGCTGACAAAAAGACATCAAACCAGGCTTGCTTGACTAACAAGACAATGAGTATATACCAGCACAGCAATATATAAAGGCATAAAGCAGTGATAAAGAAAGAAGACAGTCAATAAACTTAGAACAAGTGACATGCGCATTACTGAAGCGGACCTCCAATATTGTCGTACAAAACCAGGGGTAGGCTTTAAACCGTTATGTTCCGTTCTGTTCCGTTCAGTTCAGATAATTATTATATTTCATTCAGGCCACATTACACTGTAGAACATCTATTGCAGGTAGTGATTTCCCAGTTAAATGTGAAAAGCTGAAAACGATGTCAAAAAGCCTACATGGCTCTTAAGAGCAAGGGAAAAAGCAGTAAAAACAGTTCTTCAAAATAGGTAGACCACCGGCAAAACAAATAATTAAAATCGTTCAAAACAAATCATACACCCAGACACAAGATAACACATATATTGAGCAATACTATAAATAGTTACTTGATCTCTCACCTTTCCCAAAATCGGTGCCATTCCCATAATAACGGAAGCCAGAGCAGAACGCACATGCTGAGACGAATCTGATGACAACTCCTGAAAAAAGAAAAGCTTGCAGATTAGAAAACTGTACATCTGAAGCAGACAAGCTGCGACACAGGTCACAGACTTTAATATAATCGCTGAAATGTCTATAGCTAAAATAAACATATTAATATCTACCTTGACACAAGGCAGAATATGCTGAATCGCAAGCTCAGGGTTTAGGATACGACAAAACTTGGTCACTTTTCCAGCAGCTGCTATACGAACTTCAGCTTCATTATCACGCAGAAGCCGCACATATGCAGGTAACAAATCCGACCTTAACAAAATAAGATGAAGAATCAAATATGATATAAAACAGAGTATCGAAGGCACAAATAGGACCTTCTCAGCATGCCCCATATAATAGAAGAAAATAGAATGAACAAGGATGTTTGAATCCCCAAAATGTTGATACCTCGTAGGTTCAGGGCCCACTGCTTCACACAGCTCATACAGTTGATTAGCAACCATGTAGCGCACACGCCAAGACTTATCCTGGAAATTGATAATCAGGTAAACAGAATCTTGAGTCAGATTAGTAATGCAAATATGATAAAATGCGCAAAAATCTTTTGGCACTCAGAAGCAAATCACCAATTCAAATCAGTGTTCCGTTCAATAAAGTACACAGATAGAATTCTAGCACAATAGCCTCATAGACCAGCAAGTTCTGAAGCTAACAGAAACCTTACAATCCAAATCCATCAAATATATGCAATAGTTAATTTGCTAGGAAAACATTTATCCATAAAATTTTCAAAGTAAACAGTGAGAAAGTTAAACAACCAAAAAAAAAAATGGTGCTCGATAGAAACGAATACATTGTCTTCACTCACAAGACTCGCAACATTAGATGCAAGGAAAGCTAATAATAGACAACAAGACCCCCTCAAGCACACACGTTACAGAAGTTAAAGTCCTATTTAAAGCTGTAGCATACCTGAGAGAAGTTAACTATAACAGGAAGAATGTTTGCAATACAGTCTTGTGGATCCAAGAGCTTCCCGAGGGCAGCACAACCCTCAACAGCCAATAGACGAACAGAATCTTGATCTGGATGCCAAAGAGAAATAAGGTGAAATACTAGCTGATTAGCACTATGCACGTAGCCACTAACAGATCTGTTAGCAAATCAAGCAATTAAAAAAAACAACAGTACAACACAGGTGAATTCAAATTGATTCAGAAGTCCATATTTCCTTGGGAATTGAGACCCATTACAGTCCCAACCATTTGTAAGAATATATAGACGTGGAAAAAACAAAAAAAAATAGGGACGGCAACCAAATATTCATAAACATGAAAACAGCAGAATTTCAAAAATTATCGTACAATTAAGGATTTATCAAAGCTGCTTTATGTACCCTTAAGGCTTAAACCATAGATCTTGCAGATTGAGCACATAGACTTTTACAGAAATGCAAATTGTGCATACAAGCTTGCATCATTTTAGAAAAGTCAAATGAAGGACCTAGTAAATAAACTCAGGTAACATCCTTAATGCATAAAATATACATAAGCAAGCATCTTACAATGATCTCGCAAGTTACTATTTACTAACACAAGCAACACATATAAAGCTCCTGCAAACACGAGAAACAGAACACAACACATACCATCCTGTGTAAGCTCCTCAAACATTGACAAGATGCTAGATTTCAAATTGGCTGTTTCAACAGTAGCTGCAAACTTTCCCAGATTGCTAGCAGCTGATCTTCTAACCATTGGCATATCATCTTGACACAATTGGTTATATATCGTTCTTAACTCAGCTTTGACATTTTCAGGAGCACTTGGGTAAGCAATATGGAACAAGCCACATGAAGAAACACGAGCTGTAAACCACTCGCCAGCAGCCAGTCTCTGAAAACCCATTACAATAACATAAACTTCATGGCCCAGAAAATAGCTCAAATTATTCACTCTATAAGCAGATATAAGCCATCGTCGATACATATGAATCGAACACCCATATGAAATAGACATACAATAATCAGCCAATACACCAATGGAAATTTCATTAGTAGGTTTTTCTACAGGAAAAAAAAAAAAAAAAAAAAAAAGAAAAAAAAAAAAAAAAAAAAACAAACATGTATCTCTTAACATTCAAGTTAAGCAAAAACACAATTATGTTTTCTATTAATTGCTCTCAGGGCCAAAAGTAATATACGATATCTGTGACTCTTAAGCTACCATAACTCTCCCTCGTCCAAACTTAGAATTCTGACAAGTGACAACCCTCGTGAAGTTCAGAAATTATACCCAAAAGACATCAAATCCTTGAAACAATCTTGCGCAAAGCTTTAGCTTACAAGATTCACCTCAAGAACTGACCACATAACAAAACTAGCAATAACATTACCCCCAATGCCTATGTCAGAACTCGGAAGTATGCAGCCTTTTATAAACTCCATGTAACATAGCCCTCACAAGCTCACACACAATATACCTAAAATAACTAACAATCTAACAGAAACGCAATACTGTTCTATAAGATGACCTCGAAAAAGCTACACCATGCACATCTTTAAAACCATAACAATCTTCCAAGCACGAATAGCCCAGCTATTAGATCTGCAATGTAGGGTACGCCCTCCTTATTTTCTAAATCCTCAATAAACAGCATAACTTAAAGGAAAAGTCATGATAATCTAACCTTAACCATAGAGATAAATGATTCAACCACATATTTCAAAACTGTTGCAATTCCAAACAATGAGAGGGTATAACAATATACATAGTTTGGCAACAGCAAAAAAAAAGCTGAAACGCGTAATAAAAGCGGCAAGATTCAAACCTTAACCATAGGAATAAAAGACTCGACAACATCAACCTCCCGCATCTGAGCACCAATCTTAGAAAGCGACTCAACGGCCTTGTCACGAACACAAGTTTCCTCAACACTACACAACGTCTCCAACGGCGTAATCAACACATTAGCATGCTCAACACCGCCAACATACGGTATAAACACGCCCATTTCCTCGGCCATTGCAAGAAGCACCTCGTCGTCATCGTCATTGTTCTCACTCAGAAACGGAATCAATTCTTTACGCGTGCGCTCTTCACCTAACGCGCGCGCAATAGTGGAAAGACGACGAATGGAATTCAATCGGAGTTGAATGTCCTCGTTTTTGAGCTCATCGATTAATACAGCGATTGGATATAGCGGTTCTTCTACCATCGCCATTTTCGCCGAATCAGGTATTCAAATTCGCTGTATAAAAATGAAAAGGAATAATTAGGTAAACAATGGCGGAAGGATAGATCTGGAAGTAATTGAAGCGGAAAATGGAGAAATGGAGAAAGAGATCTACGGAAAGTAGAGTTTAGATCGATCAATTGTAATGAGAGCGAATATTAAAGTAAGGAGATTAGGGAGAAAAAGACGTACCAGAAGGAAATCGAGGTTAAGGGGAAGAAGGGAAAGTGGTAAAGGAAGGGGAAGAGGGAAAGAGGGGGAGAGAGTTTCAAGGGAGATACATGTAGACCACAGACCACAGACCACAGACCACAGACCACGGGTGAGACGCTGTGGACCTGTGGTTAAGGAACAATGCAGGATTTGAAAAAATGTTGAGGAACTCACTAACGATGGTTTGCGTTGCGAATGGTTATGAATTTTGATTTTTTTTTTATTTTTGGTGAATGTTTTAACCATAAACTAGTTTTGTGACCCGTGAAATTCACGGGTTTAACTGTTTTAGTTTTATTATTTTATTGTATTGTTAAGATTTGTTCGAGCAATTAGTTTATCCATTTTAAAGATATAGTCTTGAAATATATAAAAGTTAGTTAGTTAATATCTTATTTTTTGACATCTCTAATTTATTTTTCAAACTTTATATTGTACTTTATTTTGATTAATATACTAATAACATGTAATTTTTAAAAAATATATCTTCAATGAGTCCATTGATTCATGACACTCATGCATAAACTCATTCTAAAAAGTATGTTGAATTATTTTGGCTACTCTTTTAAAACTTAAAAGCTATCTACATTGAAACGCATGTGAGATAAGAGTCCTTTTAATTGGGCGTGAATGAGAAAGTATCAACAGTCAGTGAAACATAAATACTAATTCAATCGAAATTAAATTTTACATTATTGATCCTATAATTATAAATTTTTTACCTTCAAAACCACCAGCAACATGGGGTCTATGAACATCAACAAAATTAATTATGAATAAATATTTTAATGTAATTTTTTTAATAATTTGGTGTAGTTGTTATGTGGAAAAAAATTAAATGCTTAAAGTTGCCTTTTAATTAGATTAGATTGTATAGATAAATTGTGTACTAAATTTTCTATATAAAACTTGAAGACCCTTTGTTATCTAGGCATATGAAGTTAGTGAGGTAAGACAAAAGGACAAATTAATGCATAATGTTATTAGTATTATTCTTTTTTTAGAATGATAAATTCTCCACTGTAAGGAGTTTAAAACATATTTTCTAATTAAATTAGAGACTTTTTATCTCAATATTTTATTTCTTGTAAATCATATTTTTTAATAGTAGCATATTTATGAAGTTTAATAAATGTTAGTCTTAATATATATCAATTTGCCAAAATTCCTAAATTTTGCAAAAAGGATAAATTAAGTAAAATAGTAACCTACAATAAATGGTGAGGGGAACCAAAAAGCTATATTATTAAATAAAAGAAATAAAAGTTAAATAAATATGTAGGTTAATAACAAAATTTAGGAAAGAAAAGTAAATAGTTTGTATTAATTTATTTTTGTGTTTGCAACTAATATTTTTTATTTTTATTTTGTATTTTTAAGCATGTGATACATGATTTTAAATATGACTTTTTAATAACACATGACATACTAAAAATACTTAGTATTGTCTTTGTAACATCGATGTTCAAAAGTCATGAACCTTGATTGATATTTATGTCTATCTTAAATTTGATAATAATAGAACAAAACGCTCAAAAATCATAAAACGTATCATCAATTGTTTATATTTTTTTATAGGGACAAAATTTGTAAGAATAATTTTTCTTATCCATATCGTCAATAGAATTGTATGTGTCACTTATATGTCTTATCTATCTATTCACATCAAGTAAGTGTATTAAGTTTTTAAATTAATTAAATAATTTATTTATTTTTATGTAAGTTTCATTGTTGGGTTGTGAAATATTCATCACATTTTCAAACTTTCTCGTATCATTTGTTTTGTTCAAATTTAAGGGCTATCAAGATTTATGGTATTAATAATTAGTCTTGTTTTTTTTTATAATATTGTATAAATAATAGATAACCAAGTTGATATTTTACAATATTGTATAAATAAATGAATAATCTAGTAATCAATATAGATGAATTATGTATTAACCAATATAAAAATGACACTTGTATTAAAATTAAATACTTTAAGTAGCCTTTTAACTATATTGTATGCATAAATATTAATAATAATGTAAATTTAGCTATTAATCATGTCAATAAGATTTATTTTTTTCAACTTGTTAATATGATTGAGATCCTTGCAACTCCAATTTAATAATATGAGAGCTATTTTTAAAAGGAAAGTGATGAACAAAAAATAACACATACAAAAATAAAACATACATTTTATTTAAAGTTTATGAAATACTAAATTTTTTTTATGAAACTAAAAATAATTAATCATTAACACTTATATTGTCAAACTTGTAGTTAATTTATAATATAACATTGAGGAAAATAGGGGAGTATTTGTTTAAGCAATTATAGTATTCATCCCTTCTTCACATAATTCTCTTTTTCCAATGAATCGTCCCTACAAAAAAAATACACTGAGCGATTAATAACAAACAAAATGGTGGAATTTGATTTATTTAATATTAACCTTAAGAATATATTAGTTTACATTTTCCCTTAAGTAATAAAAAAATTGGACACTGAATGATAAAAATATAAGTATATTTACCTTTAAATCGCACAACTTCACAAATCTTGATAGCCCATAAATAACAACAAAACAACATATATGTGAAGTTAAAAAATGCGATAATACTTCATAACCAATAAAACTTAAAAATAAATAAAAAGACTATTAATTTAACACCTTAATAATACATTTACAATGATAAGAATGATTATTTACACATACAATTCTCTCGGTGATGGAGTAACAAAATTTTGGCTCACAAATGTTGTCTTCTATCAAATATTTATAGCTAGTTGATGATGCATTTTATGACTTTTGGGCGACTTACTATTATTATTATTATCAAATTTAATATATACATAAATATGTACCAATGTTTTATGACTTTTAATCATGCTTTCTCATTATTAGCAAATTAAATATAGACATAAATATATAGTAGGGAGAAATGAAATGTAAAAGGTTTGCTTTAAATATTTTTCCCTTTTTTATATATATTTTTTTTACATAATTTACCTTGCATGTGAGTTGTTTAATCATTCTTTGCCTTGACTTTTATTTATATATTATATTTATAGATTTATATGTGTTCAATTTAATGAAATTATATTTCATTTAAAGAAATTGAGCAAATATATAGCAAAAAAAACGTAAGAGAAAATTGTACATATAAACAGAAATAAACTATTAATTTAACACCTTAATAATACATCTACAATGATAAGAATGATTATTTACACAAACAATTTTCTCGATGATGGAGTAACCAAAATATTGGCTTGAATTTGGGCCACATATGTTGTCTTCTATCAGATATTTATAGCTAGTTGATGATGCATTTTATGACTTTTGGGCGACTTATTATTATTATTAAATTTATTATATACATAAATATGTAGTATTTAATATTAAGTATGTTATTATTTGCCCTTAATATTTACAATTTTTTATTTTTTTTATAAACGGCGTAAAAATTAGAATTATATGATATTTATTTGTCGCTTTAAATATTCTAATAATAAATATCGATATTTAAAATGTTTTAGGAATTTTGAATTTTAATTGTTATTTAATTTATCTAGAAATTAAAAAAGTCAAAAGGTTAATGTTTGTTATGCTATTTACATTTAATGTTCTAATTTTTTTTTATTTTTCTCATTTTAAATAAGAAATGATGACGTGACTTTTTGCTAATGCTAGGTGGCATTGTCTATGTGGCATTTTGTGTTACCCTTTTAATAGTATTGTACAAATGTTACCCCTCCTACGAGTCGTACCCATTACTAATGTCTCATCGTTCATTTCGATTTATTTGTCAAAATGTCTCATTATCAAATTTAGGCTTGTTTTTTACCATCTTACCCTTACCTATTTCCTTTTATTATTCACTCACCCACCCCTAACCCAACAAATCATAACACATCCTCTTCAATTTGCATACTCAACCAAAATATTAAACAACTAGTTTTAAGTAAGAGGGAGTATATGATTTTGAAATTAAATTAAAATTAAAATAATTATAATTTTAACTTTTAAATAATAATTCTAACATGTAAAATTATTAAAATAAAAATTTAATTAAATAGTTATATAAAATATTTCATTTATAATATGTTATCATCACATTTTTGTTTATTTTAATTTGATATCCATGGGTAGGGATGTAAGTGGGGCGGATTTTCGCTGATCTCGCCTGTAACACCCTTCTATTTGTTGTATGAGTTACTCGGTCGAACACTCGGTCACATTGTTGATGTATAATTTTTTTTTTTTTTGATAAAATGTGAGTGTGTATTAAATATATCAGGAACAAAAAAATAATTACAAGAGGTTCAGGGATCGAGTCCCCATACAGGCAGCAATTAAGTAATGCCCAGACTGGAAATCCAGTTAACAAAATCTAGATTATCAAATTCTCAAAAGAACTTAACTCTTCTTCTTGTGTCCTCTTCAATTTGCCTTGCCACCAATTCAGGTTTTTGTAAACAGAAATTATGTCTCGCATTGTTCCTTTGGATCCACACATAATAGTAGAAAGCATTAAGTAGTAAAGCTCGAGTCTGCCACTGAATATTTTTCATATATCCAGCTGCCAAAGAGAAGGCTGTTGGCCAGCTATTTCCAAACCAGTGGGTGAGCAAACTACTTATTCTGCAGGAGTACTCACACTGCTGGAACACATGTTCAATGGTCTCTGAGTGGTTGTGACAGAGCAAGCAAACATCATCTAAGCTACAACCCAGCCTGAACAGTTTTGCCTTAACATTCATGCCCCCTTGTAGCATAAGCCAGGTGATAATGGCATGTTTGGGGACATTCCAAGGATTCCAAACCACCTTAGCCCAATCCTGTGTCACCTGCAATGGGTTTAATAGCCTGTAACCCTCAGAAATTACATACCCCTTAGGGCTCCCTAGCCAAGTATCCTGCCCATAGCCATGCTTAAGCTTGTCCTTAACCTTGCAGACATTTTTCCAAACCCATGTAGCATCCACAGGTGGGTTGTAGTCATGCCAGGATGAGTGCTTAATGTAGATTGAATTGATCCATTTTACCCACAACTTATCTGCTTTGCTATAAATCCAGTGAACCAGTTTTCCCACTATTGCCTCATTCCATATGCCAGTCTTTTTGATACCCAAACCCCCTTCTTTCTTTGTCAAGGTAACTTTGTCCCAAGCCACCAAAGGAACACGATGAAAATCTGCACTATTATCCCACAGAAAATTTCTGCATATAGCTTCAATTCGTTTAACAATACTGGCAGGTAGAAATTGTTGATGTATAATTGTTTGAGAAAGAAAATGGTATAGTTATGTTGTCCGCTTATAGATAGGTTGTCTTAAAACTGCTATAACTTGAGATATAGATATGATATTGATGTGATTCCAATTGGAGGTGGTAGCTTGTCATTTTACGATTCTAACGATAGGTCAAACACCCAAAAATACCAAGAATTGAGAGAGATATGACTGTTTTACGAAAACTGGTTGGTGTTGAGAACTGCGAGGTAACTCGACCGAGTTAAGGCTACTCGATCGAGTTGGTCTGACCCGGCCGAGTTAACGGTTCTGTGTTCAGTGTCGCGATAACTATAAAATAAAGTTCAGAAGTTAAAATAATATTTACCCTAATCTGTCTGTCACCTTCTCACTCTTCTCTCAAAACCTCTCACCCTAAATCCTTATGTTTACCTACCAGAGTGCGGAGTCTAAGTTGCGTTGATCATCCTAACCTAGTGTCGTCGTCGTTAAGTAAGTCCTTAATTTGTCTGTTAGCATGCTTTAAGATGAATATGTTTGTGATGGTTGTTAGTAATACCCCATATGTTATCTTAATAGGATATTTCATAGAGGAACGGTGGTAGAATCGAGTGGATCTTTGCCTTGTGTGATTTGTCTTGAGTTAGGTTTATCCCTACTCAGTTATCTGGTATGTGATTGTGACGATATTTCTGATATATTGTGACGATGTTATTGTTGTGTTGTAACACTGATATCACCTGTGGTTACGAGATGAGGTTTGAGAATATATGCGTGGGTCCGTTGCAGGGAAATGGCTCTCACTCATACGATCGCTCTTCGTGGGACCCACCACGAAGGAAATGTGCCCATTAATGATCCGGGTACACCTTGCCGCGAGCAACTGGGGGTTGATTGTGGGACTATAGGTCGCCAATGTGAGATTATTGGTTATTGGTGATATCAGCATATGGTGCCTTGAGATTGTTATACTATTCTTGATTTTGGTAGTGACGATATTGCGTATACAGTAACCGACGCGTGTGGTTTGTGCGTTGTAATGATCCATTGGTATGGTGAACAATTTCTTAGCAGGTAGCTCGATGTTGGTTGATGATGCATGACTTGGGAGGATAGGTCATCACGAAGTTTTGTAACGTTATAGATTCTTTTACTAGCTCTCACTGTTACTTTGAGTTGTTATATCTTGTGAGATACTGTAATCACTTTACATCATTTATTATAATAAGTTACATTGTCTCTTACTTTGATATTATGCCTCAGAAAACTGAGATGCTAGCATTTTCATAGTCTGATGGCCTAAAGGCATTCGATTATGAGGGTGTTACATCGCCCCACACCCGCCCCATTGGGGACGGGTGCAGGTAATGATTTGATGGGTCGTGGGACGGTGATGGGTTTCAAAGGTGTCTTTCGTCGTGGGGCAGGTGCGGACATCACATGAGACTCACCCCATACCCACCCCGCCCCACATCCGCCACGCCCGCACCACCCCGCATGTCCCCGCTCCGCTTATATCCGTCTTACTCATATCCTAGACAAATGTGTACTTTTAAAAAAAATAACAAAAAAATTTATTACTTAGATAAAAAACCTTAACCGTTTTTTCAAAAACCTAGACATATATCATCCACTTCTTAGTTCTTACCCACCCAATAACCTAACTCACCAAAAAAGATCCCTTAACTATTTTGTGGTCCGAAAAACTTGTGTACTAGTTAATTAAATGTTAGATCATTTTACGGAAACTTATTTGTATAAAACGTATGAGAGTAATAGACTACTATGTTTTAGATTTAAGATTTATATTTTAAAAATGGTTTTGTGAGAAGATAGGTAATTTGGCGGGTCAAAGGGTCCCCCGGGACATGAACGAGTTTGAAAAGTTCAACCCGCCGCGGGTCGTGGGGCGGATGTGGGTACGTAGAGGTGGCAAACGGGTAAATCGGATTAATTTCGGATCGGGTTCTTTCGGTTTATCTTTTTTTCGATTTCAGTTCGGTTCAACTCAGGTTGGATTCAATTTCCAGTTTTGATTGTTGAAATTCCAAGAGGATATGCGCGTCATGACATAATTAACAAGAGCCTGAAAGATCCCTCGTTTTGATTGTTGGAATTCTGCCAGGATACCCATGTATTTTCCAAAACCTTGGTTACGCCTAATCTTGAACACTTTGAGAGTTGTTTGTATAGCTAGATTAGAGTTCGGACTAAACAAAATTCCTGATTTTCCATAATTTAGTCTCTGCCCAAATGATTCACAATAAGAATCTATAATGTTTTTTTTTGCCTCAGCACCGCATCCTCCTTATTCTCAAAGAAGAAGACCGAGTCATCTGCAAATAATAAATTAGTAATGGGCTCTGCTCCCCTACAAATCTTGATCTACCTAATGGTACCCTCACACCGAGCCTTTTCTAGTGAACCTGCCAAAACTTACATATATAGAATAAAGAGAAAAGGCGAGAAGGAATCCCCTTGCCCGAACCCGCATCTTGGTTTGAATTGATCAAGCAAAAGACCATTTAGCAGAATCTCGTAACTAACCGAAGACACACAACTAGGGCTGTCATTGGGGGCGGGCGGTGTTGGATATAGGCTCCCCCGTACTCGTACCCATCAAGAAAACCTTGTATCCATCCCTGCTCCATCAACCACGGCGGGTACGAGTTTCCAAAACCATCCCCGCCCAACCACCCATGACCGGTACAAGTTTCCAAAACCATCCCCGCCCACCTACCCATTAACCCGCTATACCATAAAAGCATATATATATTTACTACTCCGTATTAAACAATATTTTATCACCTAATCATACTTCATAATATATATAAAAGAATTTTGGAAAACTGTCTATGTGGCACAACGTGAATTCAGAAATAAGCTAATCAAATCTCTCATTCGATCTCACAATTTTTTATTAAATAAGGCTAATAAAATATCTCTTTGGTATTATATATGCAAATTTTCTACCTTTTTCAAAATGGGTTAAACCATATTAGTTTAATTAATTATCAATTTTTTAATATCTATATCTATATCTAAAATACCAAGCATCACACGAAAAATATACTAATATAATTAATTTAAAACCATATAAATACAAATACCTACCAAAAAAAAATATAAAAGTTATTGTAATTTGTAAATAAACAAAAAGAAAATAAAAAGTTTATATATAGAACAATAGGAAAGTTTATTTGGAAGAGGAAGAAGTATAAGGGGTCGTTTGGTTGCCACTGAACAGACCAAATCGCATAATTTAAAAAAAAGTGGGTTGTTTGGAACATGTTTACCTATTCCCCTGATCATTGGAAGTTCTTGTGAAATCATTATATATATAAAAGAATCTTGGAAAACTGCCTACGTGGCACAATGTGGATTCAGAATTAGGCTAATGCATGTCTCTCATTCAATCTCACCATTTTAGTTTTTTTTAAACCAATCATGTTAAATCAAGTTGGTCATCTTTCCACGTCAGCAAACTAAAACAAATAAAAAACTGAAATTAATTGAGAACCACATAATTAACCGTGCGTAATTAATATAATCGTATTAATTAATATAGGTAACAATTCTCAAAACTTAGACGTGTTTTTTCACATACGAATTTTACTCTTTCACATACGATTTTTACCACACTGTCCTTCTCATTTCTTTTATCATTCACTCAATTAAATTTATCTCTCTTCCTTCATTCCCTTAAACACAAGTGATTTGTTACCAACTACTCCCTTCACTCCCTCCGCCGCCAACTCCGTTCACCGCTCCTCCGTCACCGACTTCGTTATACTTAAATCAATTTAAAAAAAAAAAACTAAAAAAAAAGAAACAAAAACAAAAACCAAAACAAAAACTAGAAAAAGAAAAAACTAAAACTAAAACAAAACACAAAAAGGAAAAAAGGAGAAACAAAAATTCAAAGCAACGTGATATTGGTAGCAAACCCCAGTAACGCAACAACCTAGCGACAACACGCGGCAACACGGCCGTCAACAAGCCGGCAACGAGGTCATCAACAATCACGCCAAACTCCGACGGATGCCGACGGCCCAAAGATGGCGACCACCATAGTTAACCACTATATATGTATATAATTTCAGTAAAATATAAACTAAATAATTTCAATAAAACGTTTTAATAATCGCTAATAAACAATATTATTTCAATAATTGGAGAGTTGTAATCTATTATGTAAATATTTAGAGTAATTGATTCAATATTAGGGCAAAGATGCATATATAAAAATTGTTTTGTCTATGTTTAAGAAATAAGGTTTATGTTTAGGGTACAGGGTAACATATGGAAATTTTATGAAAAACATGTATGTGAAAGAGTAAAGTCCGTATGTGAAAAAATAATTCCGTTAAAAAACTGCTTTGCTCATTGCAGTACACAAGTCATGACAATACCCAAGAAACTAATAATAAACATATTTTCTCTTTCCTACATTTCTATGAGATAAAAAAAATGATGTGTTGTATGTGTAGTATTAATTCATTAATTCTGTCGTTCAATCTTGCATTGATAATTGAGTCCTACTGTTTGTCGTTATCTCTTACTTTCTTCTTGGTATATTTTCTTATTACTTTATTCTATTTCCTCTTTTTTTGTTAACATACATTAATTACAAAATGTCAATAATTACTAATCATCAATTTTGTGCCTTATCAAATTGTCTTCCAAAGACCTTTTACTTTCTCAATGTTGCTCGAAAATTTCAAAGGTCATCAACATTTTTTTCTCCTCCTCTTTTTTCTTCTCCTCTTTTGTATTTTTCATAAACTTCTCGAAAATCACAGTTGTCTTCCACCTCTTAAGACCGAAAGTAGACATGTTGAATAAATAAAATTTAGGATTATTAATAACTATAATTTGTCGTCTTTTTTGAAAATAAAGTACACAATCCCGTGATTTTTCACGGGTGTTACACTAATGAATTAGATGAACATTGAACTAAAAGCAACAAAGTGGTTATAATGAATAAGGAAATAATGTGAAATTGGTTATAATGAAATATATAGTTAAGCAACACCAATATGAATTGATTTTTGAATAATAAAAAACTCATATAATTAAAATTGATTATAATGAAATATATATACTCGGTATGAAACAACAGAAATTATAAAAAAATAATGTGGAAAGAAAATAGTTCACGAAGTCACCTTACGATAAAGACAATTAAGCAACATAGAAAAAAAAATAGCATTACATGCCTCACCTGCAACAGTTACATACATGACGTTCATACTATCAATTTACTTAGATCAATTCAATGTTTATCACTCAAAATTGTTCAATTATAATACAACAACAAATCGGCTTGCACAATTAATGCAATTACTATACAAAAATCAAATTTCGAAAAAATTGTAATTATAAAACAAATATACTTGGTATTTACATTTTATCAAAATTACTTGGAATTTAATTTAGAGGATTGCCAAAATAATAATTACCAAATGATTACAAATTTAGAATGTTTGTCGAAAACACGATAAGCGCACACTTCTAAACTATTAAAGCACCACAACTCTAGAGAGCAATTAACGAATGATTTTATTGTTGTTTTTGTATTTAGTTTTTGTTTTTATTTTTTTCTACTCAATTTTCGTGTTCATCTATATTAGACTTTGACTCTTTTATTGTTTTAAGGTGTGATTTATAATTGATAATCTTTTAGTTAGTCCATCTTTCACATTAAGTTCGAAAGGAGACAATTTCCTTTAGCAGTTTACTTTGCACTAACTATTAAGAAGAGTCAAGGACAATCTCTATCCCGTGTTGGTCTTTATCTTCCTAGACCAGTCTTCACCCATGGATAGTTGTACGTTGCTATCTCTCGGGTTACAAATAAGGATGGTCTAAAAGTCCTTATTCTAGATGACGACAAAGACATGTCTACTTAACAAGTAATGTTGTTTACAAAGAGATTTTCGAGAAACTATGAGTTTCTCTTAAACTTTCCAGTTTTTATATCCTACTCTACAATACTTTGTATTTGAAAATACAAACTTTTATCTTATTATATATAGACTTTTTTATTTATTTTTATTAAAGCATTTACCTATACACCACATTCGTTATTAGCATATTTAACAATTTAATCGATTCTTCTCTATAAAAATGGAATTGAACAACCCCGTGAATTTTCACGGGTGTTACACTAGTTTAATTCCTAATCAACAACCAAATAATTTTCTCAAATTTAAAAACTTATTTCCCATAAATTCTAAGTTCCTCAAAATATTTAACTTGCTAATTAATCAAACAAACGACTCCATCCCCATTCCTCTACCCTGAGTCCTGACGAGACGAGTAACCAAACAAAAGGAAGACCATATTAACGAAAGTGTGGATTTAAACGAGGTTATTACAAAGTCCAGTTTGTTTACCCTGCCGTCGCACCTGTTTGCGCGCCACAATACACAATTCTTTGCTTAGGCCGGCGTTCGCTCCTCCTACCACCGCCACCGCCACCGCCACCTTCAGCTTTGACGCATCGCCTTAATCATCTTTCCACATTAACCTAATTACTTTCACTCAACACATCCACATCTAATCTAATTCGACTATGAACACCAACAACCGTCGTTGGAAACGTTATTCGCCACCTCAACACTCTTACAAATTCATCAAAAAGCGCAAATTTGGTCAACAACAACAACAACAATCACAAACCCTAACAAATTGGGGTCGAAATAATCACTCTTGGTCCAGTTTGAAGCGTTGTAGGTCAATTCAATCATCTTCTCATGGTTTTAATTTACTGACGGATCATGCTTCTCGTAAATGGAGCTATTCTTCCCGTGATTTTTCTGGTTTTGAAGGTATGTTGTGTCTGTCATCTCCAACTCCTCTTAATTTAGGACAGTCTTAAGTCTAAACAAGCCATGAATCAATTGACTTTTATTATTGATGGATGAATGCCGCTAAGACTTTTGAATTCATACGTAGCTGCTGTGTGGGATTAAGAGAATATGCGAATTTGAAGTAGAGTTTATCCTCAAAGTCTTACAGCATTGATAGCTTGAAACAAGTTGTAGGCGTAGTGATTAACCATTAATTAATCTCCCGTTGAGGAGGGGGACAATTAGCATTAGATGACAATTGGAGATCAAATTGCCGACATTCTTAAAATTGAAAGTA
The DNA here is from genome assembly GCA_029255685.2 of Silene conica. NCBI lineage: Eukaryota > Viridiplantae > Streptophyta > Magnoliopsida > Caryophyllales > Caryophyllaceae > Silene > Silene conica. The sequence goes on from CM055317.2 coordinate 78,427,982, forward strand.
AACAATTGATTTAGGTATCGTTTGGTTGATACGGGAATTACAAGGGCATGAAATACAAATTCATGGGAAATAAGTTCCCTCGTCTAATTAATGGGAATTTGCTAAAATTGTTTGGTTGCCGATGTAGAAATTCACTTAGGAACTCCAACACACCAAGGGGGAGTCGGTAAGCAACGTCCCCCATTGATGCGGGAAGTTACTTCCATGGGAAGTGGTACTTCCCCCATTTCATTTTTACAAAAAATGACAACCAAACGACTCTCTAATTTGCATTTCATGGGAATTTCCACTTCTCATGTTTTTCCAAGGCAACCAAATAACCCCTTAGACATCCGAAATGGAATAAGTAAACAAATGAGCGGAACAAAGGGAGTAATGTCTATAGATGAGAGAATCTCAGCAGGATTGATTACCTTTTTTGTATCTGCAGTTTAATAACTGATCTGAGCAAATGATATACACCAGTAAGAATGTCACTTGGAAAAATATGTTATCCTTGTCCGGTAGTGAGCTAGTGTGAAACAAAGTATCCTGACATTCCGGGACATTATATGTTTTCCTGAAAGAATTCCAGTTCAGAGGAACTTGAAAGCGCAAGTATTTGATATTTAATTAGTTTTCTGATGGACATGACTGCAAATAGGGATGATGTTCTATGCTGATCTGTATGTTTAAAATCCTATATGAAATTCACTAATGTCGATAAAACCCCATTATGCAGATAGGATTGTCATTGTTTCATACAATATTTTAGGTGTTGAGAATGCTTCAAAGCACTCATATTTATATCGTGGTATTTCACCAAAGCACTTGGATTGGAACCACCGCAAGACAGTTATACGCAAGGAGTTAACGCAGTATAATCCTAGCATCCTATGTTTTCAGGTAAGTTTATTGTTTATTGGATTTTCCTGCATATGTGTTTTCTAAACCCCACATATGGTGTGACTATCATTGCCGTCGTTTGGTTCGACATTGATTTTGGCATCCACATTATCTCAACTTTTGAGTAATTCCCTTTGACTTGTGAAAAGAACCCATTTGGTGAGGTGAAGACTTCTGTACTGCTAATGTCAGCAAAAGAATTGTATTTTCATCTTGCTTTGACCCTGTTATATAAAGTTCTTGGATCAGTCAGCTTGCTCTTTATGGGTTGCCTTTAATGCAATCTTATGAATGTGTTATAGGGTTGTGTTCCATACTCTTTAGCCGTGTTATGTGCTGAACCTGTTCAAAGTTTATATTTGCAAGTTTCCCTTTTAAATTATAGTTTATTCACTTTGGAGGTCATGCTCATGTTGACACTACACTTCAAGGATAAGCCGACTCTTTGCATGCCTTTACCCTCCACTTGATAATCGCAAATGAAAAATAAAATGAAATGTCGACGTTAGTATGTGACAGTTAAAAGGTTGTAAGGTGTGAAAAATAAGTGATATGTCTTCATCTGTGATTCAACTTTGTACATCATTTGATCTTTGACCTTGTGTCCGAGTCATTTCTTCAACATGGAGTTTTGGATAATAATACTTCTCTCGAACTATGGGGTTTTTGACAATGACAAGGTCTCACGTCCAAATTTCAGCTTCCTCAATGTTTTGGACATTGTCAAACCCAATTAATGAACTTACGTAGGATAATTCCTTCATTTATTGATGTATACCCTTTTCTCATCCTTTTTATTGTAAGCTTATATCTGATTCGCCTATTGAGTCATCTCTTCTGGTATTTGTTTGTCTGTCGGCTTTGTCTGATGTATTGATTGTTCTATTTTTCTATCACCTTTTCATGTGGTTATAGGAGGTCGATCGTTTTAGTGACTTACAATGTATCCTACGTCAGGATGGGTTTGAAGGTGTTTTAAAGGTATTAAACTTTTGATTGCTCACTAGCCTGGGATTTCCTTGGATTCTGACATATTAGGAAGGCATTCACAAATCTTTTATTGGCGCAGGCACGGACTGGTGATGCTTGTGATGGATGTGCAATATTTTGGAAACATGAACGGTAATTAGCCTTCCCTGTTTTTCAACATCAATACTTTGGTTAATTTTTTCCGACAGCAAAATGGATGGATCAGTGTGGTTCATTGTGGAAATCGGTACCATCTTTTTTTAGTTTAACTGCAAAATTCAATTATTCTGGGCGAAATCAAGTGGCTGTCACATTCTAGGCAACTTGTAGAGTTTGATTTCCAAAACAATGTCCTCTTGGCTGCGAGTTTTGGAGTGACATATAAGAATAAATCTTGGTTGCACATACTTAAATGGTAACTCACTTTTATTACTCGTATCATGCTGGGAATTTTAGGCTACATGCCTGCATCAATAAACTTCAGAATTTTAAAGATTCTCAGCTTGCTTACGTTTTTGTCAGCTTGATTATGTTTCTTTGAACGTCTTCATCTTCTTAGACATGCTTTTGGCATTGGATGTCTGTCATACAGATTTGTGTTACTTCACGAGGAACATATTGATTTTCGCGATTTTGGTCTGCGTGACAATGTTGCTCAATTCTGTGTTCTAACGGTATGTTGATTCCGTTATTGTCTATTTGGTTCTTGTTCATATATTGTGAAGAGCTTGCATCACTTCATGTGCGTACATTTAATGGCAGAATTATATTGCTTTATATAACAATTACCATTGGGTGTTTGGAAGTGAAGTGATGAAGAGATAAGGGTGAAATAAGAACACACGTATAAATCTCACTAACGTACTTACACCTCATCTCTATCCTAAACAATCTTTAGGTGAAGGCCGAAAGGGTCATCTTAATTTGCACTACTTGGATAAAGGCCTATCTTGCTAAACTGTCCACCATTTATTTTCTGAAGTAACACTCAATTGATACAATTTATGCAAACTATCAATATGGAACATTTGGAACAAACCTCTTTATGTTGAAAACACATGGATAGGCTGCGTACATTTACATGCTCCTGACCTTGCCTTATACGAGATCATTTGAAGTATCGGATAGTCTTATTGTTGCTGTTGATTTCGGGTGTGAGCTATCTTATTCTCTGCTGTTTTGTTTGGTGATCAATAATTCAAACTCAGGGCTAGTGTATGTGGGCCATGTAGGTTTACGCTTCTTTAGGAGTGTGTCACTATTAAGTATTAACCATCCCCCCTCGTCCCGACTATTCTCATAGAAGTTGACATTGGATTATTGGTAGAGATCATTTAAAAAATCTATCAATTTTCAATTATAATTCCATCTTTCAAGTAAATATCAGTAGAAATAATCAAAAGCTTGAGATATTACTTGGTCTGCATAGGGTTTCGTATTCTATTTATATCCCGTCCCAATCAGTATCTGCCTTTTTCTTTCTATGCATGTGTAGGAGAAATGAAGGTTGGACCTAGTGGGGCATATGCTTGTGCTAAGTAGTCCAGGTTCATCTAAATTGTACATGCAAAACTTAAGTTGGGGTATAGATCGGTAATCAAGAAGGGAGAACAAATTACTCTACTCATTGATGGTATAGGGGGTAAAGGCTTTAATCTTTTATCCCGATCACCTAACTGTAATGTAAAATGTTGGTAACTGTAATCAATAAACTAAAGTACTAAACCATATATTTTCATTCTATATCCAAAAGTTTTTAATGATAGTCAAGTCCAACCCTTTGATGAACAATGGTACTCAATATTAGTACTTTGAGTCCTGTCAAATTCATGGAGAATTTAAGCACCTGTTTCTATTTTGATTCAAAAGGTAACTGATAGGAAATTAATAACGTGACAGAGGAGTCTCATCCTGCTGTACTGGCAGGTTTGACATGACAAGTTGTTTTTTCGGATCCACCATTAGTGTACTTGGGTTCCTACTGCTCACCCTATTAGAATGGTATCTGCATTGTGCCTTACTTGATTGGCAGAGTCACAAGTTACTGTTTGGATGGTCTAGTCCCAACCCTTGACATTCATGCTTGTGATGGACAACTATCTCCCATCTTTGTTCTGTCATACATTATAATTCAATTCCTTCCCAGATCTTATTTTCAATATTTTTCTCGAGTGATTTTGTCTAAGACAATACATTTTTCTAGACTGGTGATGCTTGTAGAAGGCTGCTTGTTGGAAATATACACGTGCTTTACAATCCAAAGCGAGGGGACATCAAGCTAGGTCAGGTAATCTATTTCTATACACAAACAGTTACTAAAATGAGTTACTGTGTGAAATTGTGGATAATGTCCCTCCCAAACTATATCAATTGTGTTACTGTGATCAATTACACATTCTTCCAATCAAATGTCCAGATACGTCTATATCTGGAGAAGGCCTATAAGTTATCTCAAGAGTGGGGTGATATCCCAATTGTACTAGCTGGTGATTGGAATAGTTATCCTCAGGTGATTCTGCAGCTCTGTTTTTTGTGGTTGGAGCTAATATTTTCAGATTTAATCCTTAACATATTACCCTTGGTTCCAGAGTGCTATATATCAATATATATCCTCCGGGAAGGTTAGTGTTTTTTTTCTTGCCATGGAATTGGAATTGTCATAAAACAATACTGCCTTTGTTCCACTAGGTTTCTACGCTGCCAAATTTTTAGGCCATCGAGGGTGCAACTGTGCCAGTGACCCAAGATACCCCAAACTTTTCACCTTGTCTTAATTGTTTTCCATAAGTAAAATGCTAAAAACTCAATGAAACAATACAAAAAGGAAAGTCTCAAGAATCTAGTGGAACAAAGTGAGTAATATACATGTTTCACATCTTTTTCTAAAGGATGAAATGCTGTATGTTCTGTCTTTTGTAGTTGGAGATGTTACAACATGACTCCAGAAACATTTCTGGTCAGGTCGATGTACCACATCGACATTGTCTCAGGCCCTCCCTTGCTTTGCTGAAGGAATCTGAAGGGTAATTCTTTCTTCTCTTGTATCTTTCTCGAGTGATGATAATACTAGTCAATTTGCAGCCTTCATCCATGCAAGTATTGCCTCATTTCCATGCAATGCATTGAGTTTTTCTAACTGGTGCACAGTTGCTCCTTCTTGCCAGTGCACGATAAACTTTTACAAGCTGTAAAATGTTTTTTTCTAGCTTTTTCGTGAAGTTGTCTCTGAAATGCAATCTCTCATGGAGATAAGCTTCAGCCGAGAGTCTAGGTTCACCCGTTCAAGGGCTGAAGTCTGTTAACTTCATATAACAAAAACAGTAGAATCTTGCCTAAATCAGTGCGACTCATCTGAAAATTGCTTGATTTAGTCTCTTATTTTTTTTCACTTCTTTCTGTTTTGTGATCTTCATCTGCTTTAAATCGTTTTGGATGTCAGGCAAATGCCATTAGAACAAGGGTGGAGTGATGCAGAACTGAAGCTTGCCGCAGGTTGTGGGGGAGTGACTTGTCTGCAACACAATCTAAAGCTTCACAGTGCATATCTTGGCGTTCCTGTAAGATAACTATGGTTCCGTATATTGTCCTACTCCATCTGATCCAATTCAATGTACTGACTTGCTTTTTTGTGCAGTCTCCGAGACCATGGATTTGATCATAATTTTGTTCATTGATATATTAATTTTTTCGTTGAAAAGATATTTGTGAAAGAAATGTTTCCATAACAAATTTAAATATACTAATGTCATATTATAGGTTTCTATTTTTAGCATACTTTTGGTGCAAGTATTACAACTTTAACCTAAACAAGTGAAGTGCCTAGAATGGATCAAATAGAGGGAGTATTGTTTACCAAGTCTAAATTTATCCTGTAATTAAAGTTGTCGACTTTCATTACATGGGGAGTATTTTTGCGGGTTATTTCTTACCCATCGTGGACATGCAGTGAGTCGATCCCGAAAGGGAAAATTTAATTGAAGTATGCACTATGGTAGTAAAAGCCCACTTGATACATGATGGATTCGGTGATTGTTATGTGATTTCACATTATATAACATCTTGTAGAGAAGGCCAATAGTGTAAAAATTTAAAGTTTTTCTTTGTAATGTTGATTTTGATCAGGGGAACATCACTACAAGAGATGAAATTGGGGAACCATCGGAAACTACCTGTCATTCAGCTTGCACGGCAACTGTCGATTATATTTGGTATTGGCTTTTTTTGTTTTGATTAGAGGGATTTGTTCCGTCATGAAGAGCTGTCTATATATATTTGTTGTTTTGTTGCAGGCACACTGATGGGCTAGTTCCTTTCAGAGTTCTTGAGACATTACCTAGGAGTGTGTTGTGGGAAACGGGCGGGCTACCCAGTGAGGTAATCTTAACTCTATCGACAATCCTACATTTCATATTCCTACAAAGTATTTTTGTAGCTTTTTCAAGAGTCAGAAGAGTGAATATGTTGATTTCTAAAATTTCACATGAACATTCTGTAGAGGAATATGATAGACTGCCATGCTTTCTGTCGTGCTTATGCTTGAATATGTATGTATCTTCTGTTGTAGAAATGGGGTAGTGATCATCTAGCATTGGTATGTGATTTTGCCTTTGTCGATGATGAATCGTGAAGAAATTCAACTACCAATTGAAGCAAGCATCACATTGGCATGTGATAATCTGTTGAATCAATGCTGTCCCTTGAAGTCAGTAGACACATGTTTCACTCACAATGTGCTTCACCTTCATGCCGTCAAATTTTACCTGGCCATCTCCGATCTCATCTCCTCCACCTTAGGTTATAATGATTCTGGATAGAGCTTCAATTTTGTAAGCTCCTGCATCTGGCAATCCAGCACATATGTAAGCTGGATTTATTTTACTGAAAGTAGTCGCCATGGACTCAAAATCAATATTATACTAATTTGCGACAATTCTTTTAGTAAAACAAATTAGCAGACATATGTAACTTACGGAAATCTCTAATACACTTTTGTGATTGTGTCAAAGGAATCACAGAAATATATTTTAGAGTGTTGATTTGTTGCTAATTTCAGAAGTGCACCTTTTCTATTGCATCGGGACTGCATTGTACAACCTCTTCTTAATTTATTTTTTCTTTTCTTTGCATCTCTGGCATGAAACGGATACTTTGAAAACACAAACATTCTACTATTGATAGAGCAACCGGCAAACATTAGAAGAGAGCGAGTCGATGTGGTTGTGGCTCTGGCTCTGTGTGAGAGCAACTTCCGTGTGATTGGGAACGAAATGTGCGTGAAGGAGGCATAGAATGGTGGTGAGAATTGTTGTGCATTTTAACACAAAAAATGAGTATTAATTTAAAAACCATCTCTCTGTATAATCTTATATATTAATGGAGGAGATTTGTTATGCTTTGAACCAAATGTCACATTATAAAGCGCTAGGTCCTGATGGGTTTCAAGCGATTTTCTATCAAACCTAATGGGAGACTGTTTATCCGAGTCTATGTCGTATGGTGCTACAAGTCCTTCACGAAAATGATCTTTCGGATGGTCTTGGTGGAACATTTATTTCCCGTATTCCAAAAATTGACCACCCTTTTCTTGTCTCCCCATTTAGGCCAATCGGGTTATGTGATGTAGCTTATAAAATCGTTATAAAGATGCTTGTGAATCGCCTTAAACCTATTCTTCCCGTTTTGAGTCGACAGATTATAGACAATATCATTTTAGTTTAGGAGGTGTTACATTCGATGCATACCAAGAAGGGCAAACTCGGTTTTATGGCACTCAAACTAGATTTAGAGAAAGTAATGTTAAACTTGAATGGACATTTATTGAACATACTTTGATGGATATGGATTTGCCGGTTAGGATGGTTAAAACGATTATGCCGTGTATTCGATCCACCATGCTAAATATCCTCTAGAATGGTGAGAGAACGAAGACCTTTACTCCAACACGTGGGATAAGACAAGGTGACCCGTTATCTCCTTACATCTTCACTATTTGTATGGAGAAACTTGGCCAATTAATTGAGCATGCTCATCGAAATAAGCAATAAAAGGGATTTCCTTCGAGCAGGTGTGGTCCTATTCTTACTCATTTATTTTTCGCAAATGATATTATATTATTTGGTGAAGCTTCTATTGAACAAACTAGGGTTATTAATTAATAAGTGTCTCAATGCCTTTATTAATGCATCGGGACAACGAGTTAGCTTGGCTAAGTCGAAGGTCTATTTTCGATAAATGTAAATGAGCTAGATGAGGAAGCAATCATAGGTGAGCTCGGAATAGCAAAGACGGAGGATCTTGGAATGTATTTAATTAGGTATATATGCCGATAATTAATGGGAGAGTTACTAAAGATACTTTTGATACTATAATATAATTATATTCATTACTTATCAAACTTATTTAAACCATTCATAATAATAAAATTATGTTTCATAATTTTATTATTATTTAATACTCAGCCAATTAAACTCAACGCATCATTTATGTTACATGATATCACAACATTCGTTATGCATAAATCCGCTAATTGCATTAAAAAAATGCAATACATATCGAAAATATTAAATTTGACTTTATTACACGAAAAATAATCATTTTTTCATTATTAGATGATAACAAATCTAATAAATTATACGGGTTAAAACTAGTTTAATATAAATTGAAAATGTTGTGAATTATGTCGTTATTTTTATCTTCATAATCAAACAATTATTTGACAATCTGTACGGGTATATTGTGGTGGGCACAAACCGAAGTTAACTACTTACCATCAAGTCTCCCTTGTGACAGACATATTCGTCACTTGTGACAGGTCAAATACTATCCATGTGGGTGAATATGACAAAACAGTTTGCTAGACTCTATGCTGGAAATTGCAATACCAAGTTACATGAGTATTTTGTATCACAAATGCTAAAAGTTTGTACATCACTAATATCATACATTCATACCATGCTAGAATCTAGAAAAGAGTTAACACGTTATCTAGCCTATAAAAACCGTACATTAACACGTGATCTATACCCGTGACATAGCTCGCTCATAGTTCAAAAAATAAGTATCGAATTATTATCATTGATGTAATTTGGGTTCAAAATTCGAGGAAAACTCAGTTTGAGGCTCTTGTTGTACTACCAAAAGGGAAAACTCAAAATCTAAAGCAAAAACGTCACCAAGTATCCCCAGCTCAGGATACTCACACCACCCATCGGAAAGGCCGAACAATGGAGTCATTCGTAAATTATGAACCTTTCCGGTCACAACAAGATCTACCCTATCTTTCACCATAGCCATAACTTGTATAGTTTCATCTCCACTATTCACTAAAACCTCTTCGAAACTGATTCTCTCGTTATCTATACACGACAAGCGGAATTGCTTCATTACCTCGATATCAATTGCATTAAGATCGTCGATATCAGGAGGCTTTAACCATAGCACATGTAACTGAACGCAAGGATTGCTAGCAAATAGTCTACCATACGCGAGCGCTTCAAAATCATCCGGCCCACCCATGTAAACAATCCAGATTATATACGCGTCGTCTTCCTTGTTAACATGTTTTCGAGCGCCTGAACGGTCAACTAGCAGACCAACAGAGCAAGGTGCCTTTTTCAGGACTAAATTATTCACCTCTCTTATAGCTAAAGAAGAGTCTATAATTGTTCCTTCAGGACCAGTAATTATGTGGAAGGGTAGAATAATTAAGCCTACCGCCTTTTCATATGCAAGATTGCATATATCGTTGTGCATAGTCGCGTATGGTGACATTGCCACATAATGTTGAGCGCGAGTCTGACCATCAGTCTCGCGCTCAAGGTGTAAGAAAGAGTTAACAATACGAGTAGAACGATCAATGTTAGAGCGTAGAGAAGATATGGACGAGACTTCGTGGAGTGGGGCCATGATCGGCATTGTACACCGGCCGGTTAGTTGCAAGAGCTGAAGGGCGAGGATGGAAACCGGGTTTTGGTGATTGCTATAGAAAGCCTTGAGGAAGCGGACTAGGCCCAGAATGCTCTCTTCTTTGTGAATACAAACTAATATCAGGAGTACTTCACTGTTTTCTTGGTAATCAATAACGCCACGCCTCATAATTGTTGAATATTGTCTTGAAGGTTCGTATAATAGTCTCACCAATGGTAATACTAATCCCATTGTAATCGAAGCATGTAGTATTACTACTGTGTAGTGACTTGGAGTTAGACCCTGCAACATATTAAGGAACATGTTCTTCAGATAGTATTTAGGGGTCGTTTGGTTCACCGCTTAGGAATGAAATGGATTGGAATGAGAAACTACAGTAGTAAGGGATTTTAACTCCATACCTTTCAAAACATGTTTGGTTCATTAAAAAAATAAACATAAAGGAATGAAGTTTGAATACATGGGTAGGGGGTGGGTATGAGATTCCAGGGGGTTGGGGTGGAATGAGTATCCGGATGGATTCTAACCCCATTTCAAAATGTCTCAACCAAACACTGGAATGTCTAAAATCCCTTCCATTCCATTCCAAACCACCAAACCATACATCCCAAGTACTATTACGATGACTTAAATGTAAGAGAGACTAAGTAATATGAAAAAGGATAAATGTTTACCCGTGTATAAAACAATGAGATAATGGGAGAAATGTCCATGACTCCTCTAGTAGACATAATGATAGCCAAGGAAGTCGCTTGTGAAAATGGAAGACGAAAAAACCATGCCGGAATAACGACGCCAAGAAATTTGCCAATATAACCCATTACCAATATAGTTGCAGCTCCATAGGAGTGTATATCAGGTGTTGACATATTCATTCCACAATTTATAACAAAAAATGGGAACAAAATATTACTTGTAAACGGATCCAATCTCTCTGTTAAAATCGTGAGTAACGGCTCTTCTGGCAATGTTAATGCGACTAAAAATGGCGCATATTTTTGCGCAAAAGTTTCTCCGAGTAACACCATAACAAGAATTATTATGATGATCATCACAAAGTGGGCTCGCTTCATGGGTATTCCTTGTTTTTTAAGACTAACAAGGTATATTATTAAGGGCCGGAAAACAAAGAATAACAGAGCGTAGAAAAACAGAACGAGGCATTTAAACAGCGCTTTGGCTCCTCCTAATATGGGTAATATAACATTGAGTATTACAATGCTAATTAACATCGCAGACATGTCTGTAACCATGGCTGTTGAAGAAGCCAATCGCCCGAGTTTTGAGTTGCTCATACAAAGGTCATTCAGGTGGCTCGTCGTGCTTAATAAATAATTTGATGCATTAAACGAAATTATAGCCGATACTCCTGAGGGGCGAAAATCTTCTTCTGTTTTATTGATTGTAATATAAGTTGCATAGCTGAATGCAAGAGAAGTAAATAAGCCTGAATAACTTAGAATGAATGCTTTCTTGCCTGTTTTTGTTAATTTATCCAAGTTGGTCGCCAATCCTAACACAAATAGTTGTAGAAAGAATCCTATGTCTGCCAGTAGGGACGATATTAAAAACAACGATGGTCTGTTTCTTGTGTAGTTATTCACATATATCCCAAATATCGGCCCAACAATAAAACCCGCCTACAAAAACAAGACATCAAAATAAACATCGTCACATACTCATATATAGCTTATCTAAATTGACTATGGAGAGTAGAGACGACGCTAGAGGCTGCGTCGTATTGTGGTAAGGTGGTATATGGCCATGTGAAAGCGAGTTTGCGGACTTGGTTGGAGCCAGGGGCGAACCCACCTAGTAACAAGGGGTGACGGTCGCTATCCAAACTTTAAAAAAATGGTTTAGAATTCGGATTTTTTCTACCCAAATATTCTTGAATAATAGATAAGTAAATGGTATCTCATTAAATATCTAATAAACAACTTGTGGTTTAATGGTAAAACTTTTGGTTTTCTACCTATTGCCTCGAGTTTGAACCCCACTACTTGCATTTTCCCTTTTTAATTTTTTTTTTACTACCCAAATATTCATTCCTGGGTTCGCCCTGGTTGGAGCAAAATCAATAGATAGCGTAAAATTTTAGAAGCGATATAAAAACCAATTCAAGCTCATTATAATTCCTTCTACGTTAACCTTAACCAATTCCATCAAAAATTCCAACAGGGTACGAGATAAGGTGGTCGATATACAACACGTCAACACCTAACACTGCACAAAAAAGTTTTTTCCAAATACCCCAAGAATCATTCTAATGACATTCAAACATAGACATGAATTGTGATAATGTAGATATGAAGAAAAAACTTACGAGCAATTGAGAAGCGAAAGGCATACGAAGAGGTCTGAGTAATGTGCGTACGATTCGATACATAATAAGAAAAATTCCGACATCAAATAAGACACCCGATGAAACTTGGTGAAAAATGCCACCAAATCTATCGCTATATGTCACAAATGCTTGACATGCTATTGGTATTCCCTCCGTTGTGTTAGCTTCCCTCCATGGAAGGGTTGTTCTATCTCCCATTATTATTGATGATTCTATTTATTATTTCCTTTTTTTTTTTTTTTATCTCCCTTTTCCTTTCATGAATATGCATTTGAGGATAGAATATGTCATATATTAATTACGACATTTCAACCTTGAAATTATTTTAAGAAATTTGGAAAATCAACCTGAATTTTGATGAGTTATCTCAAAAGAAATTGTGTATATTGTAAAAAAATTTGATGATAATTTTATCGAATGAAAAATAATTTTGTACAAGGTAGAGACTAAAGATTATTTATACTTATTTTACAAAACATCATAAAATTTAGTGAACCAATTCTATAAGTTTGAAATTATATATTATTAGACCCTTTAGCTTATAGATGAATGCAATTAATTACGAAGTATATATATAACTAGTTCTAATACCTATGAAATTTACGGGATTAGATATATTATTACGTTGGTGGTATTATGCAAGCTCGGATTTGTAGTTGCACTGAGACCTGATTACAAAAGAAACCCGTAACAAAAAAAATTATTAATCAAAAACTTATATTGCCATAATATATAGTCAAAATATATTAATCATTAAGATTATTTTGCCACGAATATTGTTACATTTATTAGTATTTTGTCACAATTATTATTATTATTGTTCTTTTCATTTTTTTTAATTAATTCAACCTAAGGAAAATTTGTTAAATTAAAAATTTCTAAACTTTTATTTGTGATATAATTCAAGGTAGATTGATTTGTTTTGAAAAATTATGGTGAAAATTCTAATTTGTATTTAATACTATTGGATATATAAGTTTTTTTACTTTAAATTTAATTTCTAAACACATAAAAAACAAATTTTAATATTTATTGTGCTATAATTTGTGTTTAATGTTATGATTTTTTCATTATCTTTCTTAAATAATAATGATAATGCGGCATGCTCTAATAGTCTTAAAAGGTAAATGTTAAAAATATTGCTTAGTCTTACCTTTTTATATTATACACTACCTTAGTTTCCCGTGAAATCAATTCTATAGTAATGCTTTTTTTTTATTGTAACATATGATTTTGTTATTCTCGTTCTCATTACTTTTCTAACCAAATAATATCATTTTGCTCAACGTTAAAATGATATTTTTGTTAATCGAACTTTATTAAAACGATCATACCCTGTATTAGCAACAAAAATAATATGTAATATTAATCATAGTTTGGATACCTTTATATTTTTTTTAGTTTGGAAATAATGATGATAATTAAGATTTAAAGTATTTTTCACTCATTTTCTCTAAACTGTTGTAAGGTTTAATCAAATAAAAATAAAATAGGTGAGGTAAGTAATAAATAGATAAAACAACATAGATTCTCACATTGAAAATTCAAAAAAAAAAATGCTACTCATCCGTATCTAATTTTTTTTTTTGGGTTAGAATGTAAGTAAATATTAAGTGAATTAATATAAACAGATTATCAAAAATCAATTGGTATATATAAAATGTATTTTTTCTTGTTATCATCATCGAAGCATCGATAGGAGAACAAAATCAAATGCATCATATCTCATTATTAGTACTCAAATCACATGGTTATAAATTTACCATTTTAACCAACATAATTAAATATATAGATAATAATATATTTATATTAAACTTACGTTAGTCATATTTGTAATTTATTGTTAATGTCAATATTAATAAATTCACTACACATTAACAATGATAAATATATTAAAAATATCCGCAAAACAAACTATAACTATTAAAAATGTATTTAAGGTATTTATATAAATTGCGATAACCCTATCAATACCATTATACATCTGGTCGTATACCCATGAGATGAAGCATGCCATAATAATGATTGGTTTAACTAAATATCTACTAATCTTGGCCTCACATCTTATCCAAACTACAAGCAAAATTACATAAATTATAAACCCTATAAAAATTGTTCATTTACATGCGACTATACTAGTATCCTACAACCGAAGTCATTGCTCATCGTTCGATGGACATTTTCTATCCCATTTTATACCACATTATTACTTAGGTTAATGTCCATTTTTAATAATATGGTTAACTTAAACTAATAATCTAAATCACTTTCGAAAATTAGGCCGCGACAGTGAGTGTTACTCTTTACTACTAGCTAGATTCCCGACTGGATATGAGATAAAATGCGACATAAAAGTGGAATACGTAATCTCAACTCCTGAATCCCGATAACGTAACCAATAATACGTATCGAATTATTATCATTGATGTAATTTGCCTTCAAGATCCAAAGCACGCTCATTGTGAGGCTCCTGTTGTACTACCAAAAGTGAAGAATCAAAGTCGGAACTAGCAAAAATGTCACCAAGTATCCCCAGCTCAGGATGCTCACTCCACCCATCCGAAAGCCCTAACAATGGAACACTTTCTTCATCATGAAACTTCCCGGTCAGAATCAGATTAATGTCGCCTTTCATCGAAACCATAAATCTTATAGTTTCGTCTCCATTATTCACAACAACTTCTTTGAAACTTATTCTCTCATTATCCTTACACGACCTGCGAAATTTCTTCATTACCTCGTTGTCAAGCGCGTTATCATTGTCGCTCTTAGGCGCCTTTAGCCATACCACATGTAACCGGACGCAAGGATGATTAGCAAATATTTTGCCGTATGCAAGCGCTTCATAATCATCTGCGCCGCCTATGAAAACAATCCAAATCATATAGACATCTTCTTGGACAACGCGTTTTTGAGAGCTTGATCGATCAACTAGGAGACCGACCGAGCATGGTGCCTTTTTGAGGACCATGTTGATCACTTCTCTTATAGCTAAAGACGAGTCTATAATTGTTCCGTCAGGACCAGACGTTATGTGAAAGGGTAAAATCACTAACCCTACCGCCTTTTCATATGCAAGGTTGCATATATCATTATGCATAGTATCATAAGGTGATATTGCCACATAATGTTGAGCGCGAGTCTGACCATCAGTCTCGCGCTCAAGTTGCAAAAAAGAATTAACTATACGATTGGAACGATCAATGTTTGAGCGTAAAGAAGATATGGACGAGACTTCATGGAGAGGGGCCATGATCGGCATTGCACACCGGCCCGTTAGTTGCAAGAGTTGAAGGGCAAGCATTGAAATCGGGTTTTGTTCAGTACTATAGAACGCCTTTAACAAGCGTACTAGCCCCGAAAGGCTCTCTTCTTTGTGAATACATACTAATATCAGTAGTACTTCATTGTTTTCTTGGTAATCAATAACGCCACGCCTTATTATTGTTGAATATTGTCTTGAAGGCTCATATAATAGTCTTACCAATGGTAATAATACTCCCATTGTAATCGAAGAATGTACTATTAATATTGTATAGTGAGTTGGAGTTAGGCCCTACAATATAAGGAACATGTTATCAGTAATTTTTAGATAGTATATAGGAAAATTTAACAAATATAATCCTAACTATTACTCTTTTTCTCAAAATAATCTCAACTATTAATATTCTCGCAATAATCTCAACTTTCGTACCACTTTTCACAAATAATCTTAACTATCAACGGAAATATTGATAGTTGGAATTATTTTGAGAAGAGGAGTGATAGTTGAGATTATATTTATTAAATTTTCTAGTATATATATAAAATCATACCGCTATATTATTTGAGAAATAGCGGAGCCCTTGGACTCTTCAATAAAAATGGGGTTTTGATGGAATTTTTTGGTTAATTAGCGTTCATTATCAAAATAATTATGTAATTAGCGTTCATTTGAAATTATTGTAGGTCTATAGTGTCCACATCATCATTTTTTAAATTTGTTCGATTTGCTTTACCAAAATGTCATCGTCCAAATATTTGTATCTATTTTATTAAAAAAACAAAAAAAAAAGAGAAAATGTGAAAGCCGTTGAGAATTCAGCAACTTCCACAAATTTCCAACAATATGCATAGTTAATGGTACACTACAATATGGTAAGCCGCTAAGATTCTTAGCGGTTTTGCCTTTTGAATACATAAAAAAAAAAAAATTAAGTGAAGCCACTGGGTTTCTTAGCGGTTTCCTATAAAAAAATTGGATAAAAATAAAAAGTGATGACGTGGATACCATAAACCCAAATAGTTTCAAATGAACGCTAGTTAGCTAATTATTTTGCTACTTAACACTAGTTAACCAAAAAATTCGTTTTGATGGGCACTATAATAATTTGAGTCGTTTTAAGAACCTTATGCACGACCAATTGATATAAAAAAAAGGGTTATTTCATAGAAATAATCCAAGCTATAACTCATCTTCTCATATTAATCATTATTAACGATTAACTGAAAAAAATCCAACCTATAACCTCAATTATCTTTCATTGAACTTTGTCTATTTTTGAATTCTTATTTTCGGTAAGCACGTCACATTGACTTACTTTTTGTTTTTCCTTCCTCCTGTACAAAAGTAAGTGAATGTGACATGCTAGCCTACCGATAATAAGAGTTTAAAAATAGTCAAAGTTCAATGAAAGATAAATGACGTTATAGATTTGATTTTTCTTATTTAATCGTTAGTATGAATTATTATGAGAAAATAGGAAATATGTTGGATTATTCCTATGAAATAACCTAAAATAAAAAGGAAAAAATGTTTACCCCTCTTTTAAAGGATGATAACAAGGAAGGAATATCGAAGACTCCTCTAGTAGACATAATGA
This sequence comes from Silene conica, assembly GCA_029255685.2. Classification (NCBI taxonomy): domain Eukaryota; kingdom Viridiplantae; phylum Streptophyta; class Magnoliopsida; order Caryophyllales; family Caryophyllaceae; genus Silene; species Silene conica. The sequence continues at coordinate 78,444,971 of CM055317.2, forward strand.
TAGCCAATGAAGTCGCTTGTGAAAATGGAAGACGAAAAAAGCATGCAGCAGGGATAATGACACCCATAAATTTGCCAATATAACCCATTACTATTATGAGTACAAACCTATACGATCGAAGAACAATAGTTTCTTCTAACGCCGCCATAGGCATTCCACAACTTATCACAAAAAATGGGAAAAATATATTACTTGTAAATGGCTCTAATCTCTCGGTTAAGATCGTTAATAACGGCTCTTCTGGTAATGTTAATGCGACTAAAAACGGCGAATATGTTTGTTCAAAAGTTTCTCCGAGTAATGCCATGAAAAGAATTACTACGACGATCATCACAAAATGGGTACGTCTCAGAGGTAACCCTTCTTTCTTGAAGCTGACAAGGTATATTATTAAGGGCCGGAAAACAGATAATAAAAATAAATAGTATAAAACGACAAGGCTTTTTAATGCTGTCTTGGATCCACCCATTATGGGTATTATAACATTGAATACTGTAATACTGGCAAACATAACGGACATATCTGTAACCATGGAGGTTGAAGAAGCTATTCGGCCGAGTTTCGAGTTGCTGATACGGAGGTCATTGAGGTGGCTTGACGTGCTTAACAAGTAATTTGACGCGTTAAGTGAAAATAAAACCGGTATTACCCTTTGAAATAATTGTTGGTCTGTTTTATCGACTGTAATATAAGCTGCATAGCTGAATGCAAGAGAAGTAAACAAGCCTGAATAACTTAGAATGAATGCTTTCTTGCCCGTTTTTGTTAATTTACTCAAGTTCACGGCCAATCCTAACACGAATAGATGTAGATAGAAGCCTATGCTTGCGAGCACTGACGCTATTAAGTATAATAATGGTCTGTTTATTGCGTACTTAATCACATATATCCCGAATATTGGCCCAACTATAAAACCGGCCTGCAAACATAACCGCATATAAGTTATATAATAGATCAACAAGTCTCACTTGTAACGGATTATCTGTCACAAGTTTGTTACGGGTTAAGTATCGCTCATAGAAATAAATAAGATAAAAAATAGGATGCATGGACAATCCCAAATCATTTGTCTTTATCTTCTTACGTGGTTTTTATTTGACCCGTCACAAATTTGTAACGGATATCGACCGTCACAAACGAGAATTTTTGATAGCATATAGAGACATCAAAATAAATAGAATTCGTAACCACGTGGATAACAATTTAAAGCCTTTACCACTAAACCACTAACGCCCTGTTCTTTCTGGCTTAATTTCAGCTCCTTTCAATTTTGGTTAGTTGTATTCCGTTAAGTTTTATTTACGTTCAATCAATTATTTTCAATTAATCTTTTTACAAAAGTAACTTTTAATTCAACTAAATTCAATTCACCTTAGTTCCACTCAATTTAGTTCAATTAAGATTGTTCATTCAAGAGGATAACATGTACTAATTACTTTTCAGCAATATTTAGGTAGCAAAAGTCTACAAGGTAAGTTCGCCCATGCATATATAGCTTAGGTAAATTGACTATGGTCAATTAAAATGTTACTACCTCTGTCCCAATGGGATGTTTACACTTCCATTATTTTGTGAGGGAAATAAAGAAAGTGTAAACATATCACTGGGACGGAGGGAGTAGTATCCAAGGATCCAAATTTAATCTTAAGTACCATTTTAAAAAAAAGAGTTTACAAACTTGGTTAGGACTTGGACAAAATGCAAAAGGTAAAAACAAAAAAAAATGTCTTCAAAAGCTATTTAAAAAAATCAGGTTCATTTTTACAATTTAAAAGTGATGCGATCAGATATCTCCATAAAACTATTATGTATATGTTCTTTTTACGTCAACATTAACCAATTTCACCAACAATTTCAACACAATACAAGACAAGATGGTCGATAAACAACACTTTACCCTTATGCTAGCTAAAAAAAGTCGTTTACGGAGGACCCAAAACAACAATCATCATGATCACATTCAAACATAAAAAACGAATTGTTGGAATGAAAATAAAGAGAAAATCTTACAAGCAATTGGGAAGCGAAGGGCAAATCAAGAGGTTTGAGCAATGTGCGTACGAATCGATACAAAATAAGGAAAATTCCGACGTCGAATAAGAGACCCGATGAAACTCTACGAATAAGACCACCAAATAACTTGCTATGCAACACAATTTCTTGGCATGCTATTGGTATTCCCTCCTGTGTGTTACCTTCATTCCATTCAAGGGATGTTGTATCTCCCATTATTATTGACATTTGTATTTATTATTTCCTCTTTTTTAATGTTCCCTAATTTTCCACCCATGAATATGCATCGAGAATACTTTTTAATATTGAATTTTTTTTCAAGGAATTTGGAAGACATGCTTGATTTTTGACAAGTTATCTCGAAGGGATGGTCTATAATATATGTTGTAAAGAATAGATTATCTTATCTATATACATATAAGATCATTTCAAGTATTCTCATACATACACTTATACACGTCATTACATATAATTTATTTTTATAAGAAGTGTGGGACTCACTACCAATAATACGGAATCAATTACTTAAAAACTTCTATATTTATGTTTTGTACGTAAATATCAATGAATTTCGAATAATGAATAATTTAAATCGAAAATAAATTCAGGGCAAATTTTAATTACGATAATAAATTATAATAAATACACCAATCTTATCTATATAAATACAAGAACATTTCAAGCATTCTCATGTATCCACGTCATCACATACAATTTTCTTTTGCAAAAAGTGGGGGAGTCACGCCAAAATAATACGAAATTAATTACTGAATTTTTTACGAATATGTTTTGTACGCGAATATTAATGAATAACAAATAATGAATAATTTAAATTGAAATAGTTCACGTCAAATTTTAATTACGATAATAAATCACAATAAATTACAGCAATCTTATATATAGAAAAATAAGAACATTTCAAGCATTCTCATGCATCGACGTCATCACATATAATTTTTTTTGGAAAAAGTGTTGGACCCACGTTAAATAATACGGAATTAATTAATTACTTAAAAACCCCTACGTTTATGTTTTTTACTTAAATATTCACGTATATGTTTTGTACGTAAATGTTAATAAATAGAGGATATCGAATAATTTAAATAAAAGATAATTCAGGCGAAATTTTAATTACGATAATAAATTACACCAATTGATTAAAATTCCGTCTTAATTTTAAGTTACAATAATTAATTACGATAACAACGAAAATAAATTACAAAAAGTTACACCAATTGATGAAAGACGATGTTGTTACAAAAATAGTAGTATCAGACTAAAGTTATTAGATAATAAACTATCAATTTATTAAGAAATTTAAACATTAAATAATAAATGCAACAATAAATGCAAAATATTAGAATTTTCTATTTGAAAAATAAAAAAATAAGTTATTATGTACGTCATGAATTTATTCAATCAGATACAATTTTTTGTGAATTAAATCATTGTTGAAATTAAATATAACAACTAATGTAGTCTAACATGAATTTTTTTCCAATATTTGAAATGATATTTAAACTGTTTTAGTTAATTTTATAATTATATTTTTTGAATCGTATTGCAAACCATTGAAATTTTGATAATTGTTTTTATTTTATAGTTATATTTACAGTTTAGCTATTTATTATTTGAAATACATCAAAATTTAAAATACTATATACAATGTTTTAACTCTGCATTCGTGCATTTTTTTGGGTTTAATATACTAATGACCACTATGAAAAAATAGGTCATTTTGTAACAAAAAAAATAGACACTATTTAATCAATAATGATAACTATTTATAAAAAGTGGTAATTTTTCTATTGGTCGTACGTTTGATAGTGCGACTATTGTAGAGTAACCTTGTTACTTTTGTACTTCTAAATTGTATACGTTGGGTTTAATCAATGACAGTAATGATGAAACCTCTTGGCACAATTACTTTGTTTGTTACTCTCTATTAAATTATCTACAATAATAATTATACCTATTAAACAAATATCTACTATGGTGAAAAGATATACTCCGTATAAATAATGCAATTTACATGTGATCTACTCATCTACACTACACAACTAGACTAATTTCATACAAGTATCCGACTGCGGTCATGTTGGTACAAAATCTCGATGCCACCTGACACGGTCCATGACAACGTTATTATTAATCGTCGAAATCAAAACCAACCTCATTGTGAGGCTCTTGTTGTACAATGAGAAGTGAGAACTCAAAATCGGAAGCAAAAATGTCACCAAATATCCCAAGCTCCGGATACTCAGTCCACCCATCGGAAAGCCCAAACAACGGTATACTTTGAACATCATGAAACTTTCCGGTGACTATAAGATCGACTTCTTCTTTCATCGAAACCAAAACCTCTATACTTTCGGCTCCATTGTTCACAATAACCTCTTGGAAATTTATTCTCTCATTATTCTTACATGACCTTTGAAATTGCTTAACTATTTTATAATGGACTTCATCATCCTTGTCGTTGCGCATAGGCGGCTTTAGCCATATCACGTTTAGCCGGACGCAAGGATGATTAGCAAAAAGTCTACCATATGCAAGGGCTTCATAATCATCATCCCCGCCTACAAAAACAATTGTGATTATGTACTTGTCTTCGTTGATGACACGTTTCCTAGAGTTGGAACGATCAACTAGGAGACCCACCGAGCAAGGTGCCTTTTTTAGGACCAAGTTGTTCACCTCTTTTATAGCCAGAGACGAGTCTTTGATTGTCCCGTCAGAAGCCCAAGTTACGTGGAATGGTAGAATGACTAGCCCTGCGGCCTTTTCATAAGCGAGGTTGCATATATCGTTATGCATAGTAGCATACGGTGACATTGCTACAAAATGCTCAGTTCGAGTCCTACCTTCAGTCTCTTGCTCAAGGAAAAAGAAGGAGTTAACTATGCGATTAGAACGCTCAATGTTTGACATTAGAGACGATATTGAAGAGACTTCATGGAGGGGGGCCATGATCGGCATTGCACACCGGCCAGTCAGTTGCAAGAGTTGAAGGGCAAGTATTGAAATCGGACATTGTTGTGTGCTATGGAAAATCTTTAGGAAATGCAACAACCCCTGCAAACTCCTTTCTTTATGAATGCATACTAATATCAGTAGTTCTTTGTTGTTTTCTTGAAAATCATATACGCTATGTCGCATAATTGTTGAGTATTGTCTTGAAGGCTCATATAATAACTTCACAAATGGTAACAATATCCCCATTGTAATCGAACCATGAAGTACTAAAATTGTGTATTGTTCTGGTGTTATAACCTGCAATGTTGGGAAAATGATATATGCCTTACGCAATCCAAAATATTCAGTTATATGTATAAGTTAATATCTTTGACTATAAAAGGAACAAATTAAAGAAGACAGACCTCATTATGTGCCAAACCCTCAAGCGCAGAAATGTCCAAGACTCCTCTGGCTGACATAATGAGAGCCAAGGCAACGGCTTGCTTAAATGGAAGACGAATAAACCATGCTGAAATAACGACGCCAAGGAATTTGCCAATATAACCCATTATCAATAGGGTAATGAGCGCATACGAATCCGCTTTTAATTCGAAAGGTAATTTCATTTGCATCCCACAGTTTAATACAAAAAATGGGAAGAAGATATTATTTGAAATTGGATCCATTTTCCCTAACAAAATTGTTGCTAAGGGCTCTTCCGGCAATGTTAATGCCAACAAAAAAGCAGAGTACTTTTGCTTTAAACCTTCTCCCACGAACCCGATAAAAAGAATTAAAATGATGATCGTTACAAAGTGACTACGCTCCAAGGGACTTCCTTGTTTTTTAAAACTTACAAGGTATATTATGAAGGGCCGGATAACACAGAATAAAAAAGCGTAGTATAAAAAAACCAGGATTTGTAAGGGATCTTCGTTTTGACCGGCTAAAGGTATGATAACATTGAGTGATATAATGCTGATTAACATGACAGAAAGGTCCGTGACCATGGCGGTTGAAGAAGCCAAATGGCCAATTTTCGAGTTGCTTATGCTAAGGTCATTTAGGTGGCTCGACGTGTTTAGTAAGTAATTTGTGGCATTAGCGAGCAGAATTGGCGCTATTGCTTTGGATTTAGAAAGCCCTGCTGAAGAACCCGTCACTCTATTATATGTTGCAGACGTTACAACGCTGAATGCAATAGAAGTAAACAAACCTGAATAACTCAGGATGAATGCTTTCTTGTCTGTCTTTATTAATTTAGCTAAGTTAGTTTCCACACCTAGAGCGAATAGTTGTAGATAGAAGCCTATGTTTGCGAGTATTGATGCTATTGTGTACAATAATGGTGAGTTCATTGCGTAGATTTCCACATATCTCCCAAAAGCTGGCCCAAACATAAAACCCGCCTGCAAAAACAACTTCGAGTTAGTTAGACAACATCTTCCAATATACAAACTTAGGCTCGTTTGGTTGCCTACCCAATTCATAGGAATTCTAAATCCCATACGACTGTGATTTTGGAGTTTGTTTTTTTTGGAGGTTGTTTGGTTGCGCCATCTTTTATAAAATGGGGTAGTTTCAAACGTCATTTACGTGCGTTTTCAACTCATACATACATTATGGGGAATTTAAGGAGTCGTTTGGTTCGTCATGGAAAGATGAAATTACCGGGAACACTAAATTCATATGAACTTGAAAATCACGTGAAGTAGGTAAATGTTGTTTCTTCATGTGGAAACCTAGAATAGGAAGTTCCTGTGAATTATAAATTACTCCCTTTTAAGTTGCACTTTTCTAAACTTACTCCCTTATATGTTTGTTTTTTTAAATTACTCCCTTACGTTGATCTCAGGCCAAAAGTTGCTACCATTTTCCAACTCCGGTGAGTATTTCCATTTCTTTTTGAATTTTCCCTCCATTTCTCTACATTCTTGACAAAAATACCCCTCACTGTTAAAGTCACCCATTTTCCTCCATTATCTCCTCAACTACCCCACCATCCACCACCCTGTCTTTCCTCTCCAACACCTCACCAACCGCCGTTCTCCTTCCTCGTAAGAACCCCGTCATCCGCCCCTATCTTTCCGTTCTCGACCCTTTTGCGTTTGTTGCCAATAACGACCACCTCCAATGTGCGACATCATTGGTGATTCAATCACGAAAAACATCGACGAAACCGATTTCGGGCTATAATTTTACCCACAACATTGCCGGAGCAACTTTTTGAATTTGTCACTTTTCTTGTAGATCTAGCCTTTTGAATTTATACGACATAGGTGGGGCCAGTTTGGATAGTCGTTGGTGTGTTAGGTGGGGAAGGGAGTGAGGTGTTGCTTGTTGTCGACAAATTTAGATGAGGATTGTGGCGCGTGCGATGGGGAATTGTTGTACGTCAGGTAATGGAAGGGAGGTCGCTGGGGTGACGGTGGCGTGGTGGTGGAGATTGTGCGGTGGTCGGTGGCAAAAAAGGTGGATCTAGGAGAGGAGGAAAAGAATGAAGAGATATTAGAGTAGTTTTTTCGAAGGGCAATTTTGTCCATTTACTTATTTTTTTCACCTGAGAACTAGCTTGGTAGCAACTTTTGGCCTGAGGTCAACTTAAGGGAGTAATTTAAAAAAAACAAACCTATAAGGGAGTAAGTTTAGAAAACTGCAACTTACCACTTCATGATCACTGAAAACTCCTGCGAAACAAACTCCAAGATGGGCAACCAAAGGTATTATCGCAAATCATATAATATACATAGAAATTAAAATCACGTGCATTACAAATTACCACACCGATTTAATATTTATATGAACCAAATGAGGTATTAGTTAATTAGAACACAATTTGGAAAAGAGTAGACAATTTTAATGAGGTTGTACATGTTCATTTTCTAGTTCAAAAGTGATCTACATATAAAATTAGTCTAATACAAATACATTGATCAATCTATTGCATCACAAAAGAACGACGCAAGGTGGTCGAATACACAATACGTCAATACCTTACGTACCCTGTGGTAGCTAAAAAAACAGCTTCCAAATAACCCGAAACAAAAATAATTCTAAAATTCATAATAAAATTAAATTGGAAGAAGAAGCGTGATTGTGACAATTTAAATAGGAAGAAAAAACTTACAAGCAATTGAGAAACAAAGGGCATACGGAGAGGTTTGAAAAATGTGCGTAGGATTCTATAGAAAGTTAAGACAACTCCGACTTCAAAAAAGAGATCCGACGAAATTGGTCGGACAATGCCACCAAATAGCTTGCTACGCACCACAATTTCTTGGCATGCTAATAACATTCCGTTCGGCATTCGCTCTTCATTCCACCCCTCTCTTGCATCGTCTCCCATTGTTGACGTCATTTAACATTTGCTTCAATTGCGTTTTTTATTCTTTGTTTTTTTTTTATGTTCCCTTTTCAACCTTGGAAACACTTTTTTCAGGAAAAAAATAAATTATATGTAGAATTTGGAAGGCAAAATTGATTTTAACTAATCATCTCGAAACAAATGGTCGTGTATGTTGGTAACTAGTTTTTTGCCGTGCTTATTGGAAAAAAAAAATCCTCAAAATCAAATCTAATTGTTATAAGGTTAAGTTTTTAGACTTTGGTGAATTGGTAGACGTTTCCTTGCCATTAAAAAATTGTGAAATCTGAAAGATTGCATGACTTGAAAAATTGTGGGTTCTTTTATAATTTTTATTTGAGTTATTTTATTGAAATAATTCAAACTAAATCAGATAATAATATTTCTTTAAATAATTCCGCTTAGTTTCCGGTCCATAACATTTCACGTATTAAATTAAATCTACTTCGGTTATATTCTTTCTGATTTAATTTCAACTCATTTCAATTTTGTTTGGTGTATTCCGTTAAGTTTTATTTACGTTCAACCAATTAGGTTCAATTAATCTCTTCTCAAAATTAACTTTTAATTCAATTAAATTAACTTCCGCTCAATTTCCCTGAATTTACTTTAATAAGTTCTAATCCAATTAATTCAATTCACCTCATTTCAACCGAAAAGAACAGGTCTTACACTCTTACATGCTTACTATATATATCTATACAATATTATTAAAAGGGTAACTTAAAATGCCACGTACACAATGCCACATAGCATTAAAAAAAGCCACGTCACTTATTGCACATGACATGGAGCCACATAACTATTTTTTATTTAAAAAGAAAAAGAAAATTTTTATAAAACATTAAATGTGAATAACATAACAATTAACAAAAATTAATCTTTGGTCTTTTTAATTTCTAGATAAATTAAATAACAAATAATAAAAATCAGAATTCCTAATAAATTTATAATATCGATATTTAATGTTAGAATATTTTAAGCAACGAATAAATACCATATTATTCTAATTTATACGTCGTTTATAAAAAATAATTTTTTTAAAATTTTAAGGGCATATAATAACATAATTAACATTAAATATTAGGTTTTTTTAAAAAATATGTTAAACTTCAATTAAAAATTTACAGTCTCTAATTTTATAACTTGCTAAGAATGAAAAGTGATGCTCAAAAGTAATAAAACTATACTATATACAGAGGCGAACCCAATGAGTAGCAAAGGGTAGCAGCCGCTACCCCAAACATAAGAAAATCGTTTAAGAAGAAATCGTTTTGCAACCCCAGATTTAAGCGCGAATATCAAGAGATAAGTAAAACTAAGGACCAAAATATAATATTGTGAGTTCTGTATAACAGTGGTGAGGGATTATTTAAAGGCGTACTGTGTGGACCTGATCAGAGGTTTAAGGCCCACGACAACCATGTTGTTTATTTTTAAATTTTTCGCCATTATTTTCATATATTATCTCATTTGATTCTTCCCTAATCAAATACTAGCGTACTAGGTATTGTTTTAAACTTTCAAAATAGTAGTTGTTTATTGCCTTTGATTTAGAATTGTTTTCGTAACAATAATTATTTTTGTTTTTACGGTTTTTAAATGTGTGTTCTAAGGGCATATAACATAAGACTGGTCAAATAGGAGAGAAGCGTATATATATTTTCAGCAACTCTCCTATAGGACCGTCATATAACATAATCTTTTAGGCTATCAAAATAAATAAAAAATGACAAATCTTTTGATTAATTTTTTTTTGCTTTTGGATATAAGTTCAATGTTTGAGCTTTTGGATTGTAACTATAAGACACTTTTATTAAACAATTTGTGATATATAATTTTTTTTTAAAAGCTCAAATTTAACCATTGTATAGTTTAAAAGATTCAAAACAAGACTCGCAGTATTCATAAAATATAAACTTAAAACAAGTCGCAAAATTATTAAATGAAAATGTGAAGCCATATTTCGTAGAGTATGGAACGATTGAATCGACCGTTGCGAATTTGTACATGTAATATTTATATAACATATATCGTACTACATTTTTATTAAATTTTAATATTAATTTTGAGCTCTATATATTCGTTATCCCATCGATGGAATCCTGGTTTCGCCCCTGACTATATATATCTATAAATTTATAAAATCTTATTAAAAGGGTAAACTAAAATATCAAACTAAGGTGACGTGGCAAAAATTAATTGTGACATGACAAAACTTTATTGTGACATACATTAATCTATATATTGAAAATTTATTGAATTAACTTTTCATATACACATAAAATACATATACAAGAATGTTTTACAAAAATGTCATAACTATCATCATTATTCTTAAATTAATTATGCATATTAAATATTTGATGAGTTAACAAATTTTAAAAGTGATGTTACCTCTACAAATTGACAATGTATAGTTAGATTTCAAAGTATTAGGTTAGACTAATAGATAAGTAATGAAAATTACGGTGACGAGTAAAAAATGCACTACGATAATAAACTCGCTACAACATTATATAAAAGAAAAGGACTAAACACCTCACTTACTCATATGTCATTTAAAATCCATCTCCAAATATTATCGATCACCTGCTTACAAATATAAAAAAAAAAATATAAAATATTAGTTGCAAGCACAAAAAATTAATTAATACAAATTTTTTGGTTTCCACTTCACAACTTTGGTTCTTAATTTATCATAATTTATTTAACATCTACTTCTTTTATTTAATAGTATGTTTTTAATCACCATTATTATACTTTGTAGTTATATTATCATAAATATTATAACTTTTCATTCACAACTTTTCTTCTTCCCCTAAATAAATTGGTGATATTAATGCGATAATGAATTACAAAAATGATCTAATATAAATATCACACTAATCCTAATTTTTTTATTTAGAAAGTTGATATGTAACTATATATACATAAAGAAATAAATGAATTGTTTCGCTTTCTATCGTTTTTATATGTTGAATTAATAGTTAAAATAAGAATCAAATTTAATTGTTATTTTGTATTTGTATAATTGTATTCAAATTGCAGGAGTGTGACATACTTACATATCAATAACATAATATAAAATTGGAAAATAATGGTTATAGATATTCTTTCCACTTTTCATTTGTTTTGAATACTCTTTTTTTGTCGGATTTTTTTTAATTATGGCGTGTGCAATATAAAATGGTAGTATGAATCTATGTGAAGTGCTGACATGTTGTATCTATAAAATCTTATTAAAAGTTTAACTAAAAAAATGTGACATAATAAATTTTAATGTGATCTGACATAATTTAAATGTGACTTGACATATTTAAATGTGACGTAGCATATTTTTAATGTGACATGGCGAATTTATGTGATGGATTATCAATTTATTATTACATGACATTAATTTAATTCACTTATCTATACATAAATAAATTTAATTCATTTATCTATAATATTAAAGGATATTATCAATATTCTTAAATTAATTTTGTATATTAAATATATTGTTTTCCAAAATTTACGTAACCCTTCAAAATGTAAATCAAAATTTCATAATTTATAATTAATATTATTGACATTTTAATTGAAATGTTTGTAATAAAATATGTTAATAAATTTTATAATTATAGTTAAGAATATTTTTTTAATAAAAAATGTTAATAAATAATAAAAACTTTTCATATTAGTTAACACACGCCATTTTTATTAACATTTTTTCCTATTTATTTCATTTTTGTATTTAAACATGGTAATAAATTTATTAAAACTCTTCATAATACTTAATCCCCACCAAATTAATTAAAAGTTTTTCTATTTAATTAATTTTTGTAATATATTATTTTAATAATAAATTGATAATTGATTGCTCCATATTTATGTCTATTTTAAATTTCATAATAATGAAAAAAAGATACTCAAAAATCAAATTAAAAGTCATGAACTTGATTCATATTTATGCCTATATTGATAATAATGAAAAAATGATGCTCAAAATTCATGAAATTTAATCCATAATTATGTATATATTAAATTTGAGAATAATGAAAAAGGATACTTAAAAGTCATAAAATACTCCTCAATTGTTTATATATTTGAAATGGAAGGCAAAATTTATAAGTTACTTTTTTTCTTATCTCTATGTAAACTATTATGTGCTACTAATATTTTCTATCATTTTATCCTCATCAAGCTAAGTGTATTAAGGTTTAAAATTATTAACTAATTGTTTATTTTTTATGGAAGTTTCAGTGGGTTATGAAACGTTCATCACATTTTCACTTCACGTATGTGTTTGTTTTGTTCTCATTTAGGGAATATCAAGATTATTTGTGGTCTTGAGTGCTTCAAAGGTAAATTACTTACACCCCTACGATTTGATTCTCATTCCCTCTTCTTTCACTATTTAAGAGGGAAAACTTAAGTTAATAACCATAATATGTTACTATTTTTTATAGGTATAATTCAGTGGAGAAAGAAGATTATATTGAAAAGTGAAATACACTATATATTCCATACTAACTAAGATTGACGACAATAACGTGAATGACCTATAATTTTTTACTATTTAATATATATTTTGAAATATATATATGGCTGAAAGTGAAAACATTAAGAAGACAATATAACACATTTTTGTATAATATTGTTTAATAGATGAAGTATTCGGCCTAATGATGACCTAATAGTTGTTCAAGTTGCCCCTTTCAAATTCTTGGTTCCGCAATTTATTATTGTATTAACCACAATATTATGGGGTTGTGAAAAGACAGTTATGTCATAAGATTCATAATCGTGTGTTTTATGTTATTTTCACAATTGATGAAATTTTAATATCTAATTTGTGAGCTTCATTTTTGTAGATCCTTGCTTGACAATAATATTGTTTTGTGTAATGTAATTCTATGAATACTTATATAACTAATTTATTTTAGTTTGCATCGAGTTACTTTAGTTTTGGTAGGTGCGTGTATTTACTATATAGCATTTTAAGTTATGAAAAACCGTGTTGAAAAAGACTAATTGACTTTATACAACCCTTAAAACACGAAAATCGTAAGTTGAATTGATTGTAGTATGTTATTGTATTAAAGTACTAAAATATGACACTAGAAACAGAACATCCCGTGAATTTCACGGGTTACAAAACTAGTTAACATAAAAAGTCTAGATTGAGTAGTATTAGATTGACACGTGGCGCACTATATTGACATGATACATTATTTTATATTTTTAATTTTAAAAAAACGTAAAAATAGAAAATAGAAAGATAAAGTACATAAAAAAAACCTAGATTAAGTAGTTACTTAATATCATACGGCCCACTACATTTACATGTTTGACCAATTTTTTTATTATTTTAAAAAAAGAAGTAAGAATAGAAAATGAAAAGACAAAGTAATAGACTAATTACTGTTACTTAAATCTTCATTAATATTATATTATATTTAATAATCATAATTTAGTGTTAAACTTTTAATATTCTACTGTTATAAAAAATTTCACCTATAAAAGAAAACGAATCTATAAAATTTTTAGCACATTTCTAACGAAAACAAATTAATCTATATCTATATAATAACATAAAAAGCCTAGATTGAGTAGTATTAGATTGACACGTGGCGCACATGATACAGTAATTTTATATTTTTAATTTTAAAAAAACGTAAAAATATAAAATGGAAAGACAAAGTACATAAAAAACCTAGATTAAGTAGTTATTTAATAGCATACGACCCACTACATTTACATGTTTGACCAATTTTTTATTATTATTTAAAAAAAAAAGTAAGAATAGAAAATGAAAAGACAAAGTAATAGACTAATTACTCATGTTATTTAAACCTTCATTAATACTTAATAATCATAATTTAAAGCTAAACTTTTAATATTCTGCTGTTATAAAAAAATTCACCTATAAAAGAAAACGAATCTATAAAAAATTTAGCACATTCTTAGCAAAACCAAATTCATGAACTTTTTTTATTCTCACCAAATTATTTCATTTGATTTATTTTTCAACGCCTTTTATATCTTTACTTTGTTGTGAGCATGAATCAAACTAACAAAAAAATGAGAAATTAAAAGAGAAATAGAAGGGAAGTGGAGAATTTGGCAAACATTTGTACTATATAGTTCGTTTTAGGTATTAGCAAATGCTTTGAAGACACTTGAGACCTTTGATAATTGAATATAATTATCGATGAATTGTCAAATTTTTGTGAAAGAATTACAAGCTTGACTAAATTGTAACTCTCTTTTTAATTTCATATTTTTAATAGTGATAGTTTGTTTTGCCAATATTTTTAATATATATATCATTGTTAATGTATAGTGAATTTATTAATATTGATATTAACAACAAAATACAAATATGACTAACGCAAGTTTAGTATAAATATAATATTATTTATATATTTAATTATGTTTGTTTAAATGGTAAATTTATATATTGCTTATGATTTGAGTACTAATGAGATATGATGCATTTGATTTTGTTATCTTATTGATGCTTTGATGATAACATAGCAAAAATACATTGTATATACCCATCGATTGTTGATAATTCGTTTATATTAATTCTCTTAATATTTATTTATGTTGTATCCCAAAAAAAAACAGATAATAATAAGTAGCATATTTCTTTATTTCTAATTTTTAATTTGAGAATCCATATGTTATTTTATCTATTACTTACCCCATTTATTTTATTTTTATTTAATTAAACGTTACAACATCTTAGAAAAAGTAAGTGAATAATATTTTAATTCTTAAATATTATCATTATTTCCAAACTAGAAAAATATAGAGGCATCCAAACTAAAAATATAGAGGCATCCAAACTATGATTAATATTACATATTATTTTTGTTACTAATACAGAGTATCATCGTTTTAATAAAGTTCGATTAACAAAAATATCATTTTAGTTAACATTGAGCAAAAATTATATTATTTGATTACAAAAGTAATGAGAGTGAGAGTGAGAATGAGAATAACAAAATATTACGGTATAATAAAAAAAACATACTACTATAAAATGATGTGAATATCAAACTACTAAAAAACGCGGTAATTATAAAAAACATTTACGCTAACAAAATTTATTAATGAAGAGTTTGAAAAATACCGTGATTTCACGGGAAACTAAGCTAGTTCAATCAATAATATGTCAGCCTCTCAGTTTCCATTGTCGACAACACTCTCCACCACCATTTATCTCCTTTGTCCATCATCCTCTTAAGAGTATAACTTAAAATGAAAACCTTTTCGACATTTATCAAATAGATTCACCGTTATATTATTGAATGTAAGAATTACGAAACTAATACGATAATATATGTGGACAAATTATTTATTTGATAATAATTGTATTTATGCGCTATCTAATAAGTTAAGCCCAAATATAAAGTAATCCACTACAATGTATTAAATCGGGTTTATTTACGTCTTAAAAGTATGGGGCTAACTATTATACAAGTCTAGATACCCATTAGGTTTCTAATGCATGATGAGCGCATTAGACTAAGGGGACTATATCAATAACCTAATCTCCGCACATTCCATCAGTAGAGAGATCCTTTGGTATGTGTGTCTAGTAGAAGACCTAATCAAAAGACCGTCCCTTTAGATAGTTCAATCCGACGTAATCCAAAGACCGTCCCTTCAGACAGTTCATCCCAATATTTCGTCATGTAATCAGGTACGCTTCCGCATCTAGTATTTACCGAATAATTTAGTATGAAGTTTATGGCTATTATTGAATGATTAAATCTAACAAGTGTATCAGAGCCACCTTCATATTAAATTATTTGGCAGTGATTAAGATTAATTAAATTGTGTTTCGTGTAATTTGGTATACATGTGTTGATTGTAAAGTATTTCCCTTTACACTAATTTACCACTTTTATGCAGGTTTGGATAGTTTAGAAATGGCTAAAATATATCAGATAACAGAAAAAACAGCTGAAACTGGACAAAACCTAC
The DNA here is from genome assembly GCA_029255685.2 of Silene conica. Lineage (NCBI taxonomy): Eukaryota > Viridiplantae > Streptophyta > Magnoliopsida > Caryophyllales > Caryophyllaceae > Silene > Silene conica. The sequence goes on from CM055317.2 coordinate 78,461,286, forward strand.
CGAAATTTGCGACGGACAATCCGTCGCAAAAGAGGAATTTGCGACGGAAATTCCGTCGCAAATCTTGACTGACTTTGACCAATTCAGTCAAGTTTTGCGACGGAAAATCCGTCGCAAAGAAAAGTATTCCATCGCAAATTTTTGCGACGGCCAAATTCGTCGCCAAAATTCATTTTGCGACAAAAAAACGCGACAGACAGTGTCTGTCGCAAACCCGTCGCAGCAAATGCGTTACTATTTAGTAGTGGTGTTAGACTGTTAGTATATACTTAACACCTATGGAGCATCCAAAGCTAATTCGGGGTTAGCTGGATTGTGGAGGTTTCTTACGTGACAACATGGGTAATTTCATCTCCGCTTTTCTATTCTCATGCGGCATATGCACCTTAATGCGGGCTTAGATGAGAGTCCTCATCAAAGGTTGGAACAAGTTAGAGTGTTAGGATTAGCCAAAGTTCTGGTTCATATGAATAACAAAACGTGTGTTAGTTTTCTGCGGGGGAAACAACTTCTTAGAAATAATGTTCGTCCCCTTATTATTCGGTGCAAAGAGCAAATGAGTTGGCCGGTGGATGGACAGTACACATTGAGCATGTTTTATGAGATGCAAACAGAGCAGTGAATTGGTTAACAAATGCGGGAATCCATTCTACCACACTACAACAATTCTCGACACTCTAGTGGATGGACTCCGCTCTATCCTTAGGGAAGATCTTTTAAAGGTCACTTTCACAGTTTCACCCGTCTAGTTAATAGCTAGTTCATTCTTTCTTTTGGTGATATACCCCTCGTACGCACCAAAAAAACAATGGAGGTACATATACCCGATTTAAATGGAGCAAATAATATTTACCATGTAAGTGAAAAACCAAATAATATTTACCATGTTGTGAAAATACATAAAAATTGTTCATTACATGATCCATACTACAGAGTAATAATATTTACCATACTACAGAGTACTATCATTCATGTCAATTCTCCTCACAATCCATTGTAATCTCAGATTGAGGCTCCTGTTGTACAACCAAAAGTGAAAATTGAAAGTCGGAACTAGCGAAAACGTCACCAAGTATCCCCAACTCCGGATACTCGCTCCACCCATCTGAAAGCCCTAACAATGGAACACTTTGTGCATTATGATATTTTCCAGTCACAATAAGATCGACCTCGTCTTTCACCGAAACCATCATTTGTATGGTTTCGTCTCCATTATTCACAACCACCTCTTTGAAATCAATTCTCTCGTTATTCTTACACGACCTACGAAATTGCTTCATTACCTCGATATCCAGATCATTATCCTTGTTGTTCTTGGGCGGCTTTAGCCATATAACACTTAGTCGTACGCAAGGATGATTAGCAAAAAGTTTACCATATGCAAGCGCTTCATAATCATCGGAGCCGCCTACAAAAACAATGGTGATCTTGTAGGTGTTTTCAGTTATGAGACGTTTTCGAGGGCTGAGACGGTCGACTAGGATACTAACAGAGCAGGGTGCCTTTTGCAGTACCATATTATTTACATCTCTAATAGCCAAAGACGAGTCTTTAATCAACCCGTCTGAACCCCAGGTTATGTGAAACGGTAGAATGACTAGCCCTACCGACTTTTCATAGGCGAGGTTGCATATGTCGTTATACATGGTAGCGTACGGTGACATGGCCACAAAATGTTGAGCGCGAGTCCTGCCTTCAGTCTCGCGCTCAAGAGTCAAAAAAGAGTTAACTATACGAGTTGAGCGATCCACGTTGGAGCGTAGAGATGCTATTGAGGAGACTTCGTGTAGCGGGGCCATGATAGGCATCGCACATCGACCTGTCAATTGCAAGAGTTGAAGAGCAAGTATTGAAATCGGGTTTTGCTCTGTACTATGGCAGGCACTAAGGAAACGCATAAAACCAGGGAGGCTCTCTTCTTTGTGAATGCATACTAATATCATCAACATATCGTTGTTTTCTTGGAAATCAAATACGCTATGTCGCATAATTGTTGAATATTGTCTCGAAGGCTCGTATAAAAACTTCACAAATGGTAAGAATATTCCCATTGTAATCAAATCATTAAGTATTGATATTGTGTATAGATTTCTTTTGAAGATCTGCGTGAAATGGAACATGTGCACGATTATCGGTAAATCGTTTCTCACTAATTTAATGAAAGACATAATAGAAAAATAAAAACTTTAATAGATCCCTCACCTAAATAATGATACGACAAGAAAACCCGACACGAACCCGACACGAAATTAGCGGGTTTGGGTTGAGCTTAATGACCCATTTATGTAAGTGGGTCGACACGAACACGACACGATATTTAATTGGGTCGGGTTTGAGTTGAGCTCTTTAAACACGAACCCGACACGAAATGACTTGTTACTAAATTATCTAATTTATTTTAGAGTAATTAGATTTTACTCCCTTTTGAAATCAAAATTTTTAAAATTATCCCTTTTGAAATTGTTTCCTAAAGTTACTCCCTTAAGTGGCATTTTTTACTAATATTACTCCAAATTCAACTTTTAGTGACTTATTTCGTCTATTTTTGAACATATTCCGTTTGTGGCTTGACAAATCTATACTTTGAAAGGCATAAATATGTAGGCAAATGTAAAGGGTTTCAAAAACAGAGAAAATTAATCATCTCAAATCGATTTTTTGAAACAATTTTAGGAAAACATGCAATTTAAGCGAGTAATTTTAGCAAAAAATGCAACTTAAGGGAGTAATTTTAGGAAAAAAAAATTCAAAAAGGAGTAATTTTAAAAATTTTGATTTTAAAAGGAAGTAAAATCTAATTTACTCTTTATTTTCATCCTTCATCACATAAATATACTTAAACTTTTCAAATATGGTTATGACACGAAAACACGACACCCGACACGAAGTTAACGGGTTAGGATTGAGGCTTAATGACCCATTTATCTAAGTGGGTCGACACGAACGCGACATGAAATTTAATTGGGTTGGAGGTTTTGTGACCCGTTTATATGTGACACGAACACGAATCCGACACGATCCGATCTATTTACCAAGTCTACCTATCATGTGAGAAGTTCTTAATAACGCTATTAAAAGAAGAAGCTAAGCTAAGTGAAGGAATAATTACCCCGGATTGTATCAACGATTCAACGGAAGCAACATCCAAGACTCCTCTAGCAGCCAAAATGAGAGCCAAAGCAATGGCTTGTTTTGATGGAAGGCGGAGAAACAATGACGATACTAGTACGCCGATAAATTTGCCAATATAACCCATAACCAACAGGATTACAACCGCAACTTCACGCGACCGGAGATGGAAAAATAGGTCCATTTGCATCCCACATTTCAATACAAAAAATGGGAACAAAATGTTACTTGAAAATGGATCCAATTTCTCTGCAAATATTGCCCCTAACGGCTCTTCTGGCAATGTTAATGCCACTAAAAATGGCGAATATTTTTGATCTAGACTTTCTCCCATTATCGACATTAGAAGAATTAAAAGGATGATCGACACAAAATGGGTACGCTTCAAGGGTTTCCCTTCTTCTTTAAAACCAGTAAAATATATTATCAACGGCCGAACAATAACAAATAAAAAGACATAATATAAAACAACAAGAGCTTTTAACTTAGTTGGGCCGAATAAGGGTATTATAACATTAAGCGCGGTAATGGATAATATCATAACGGACATGTCTGTCACCATGGATGCTGAAGAAGCCAAGTGCCCGAGTTTCGAGTTGCTCATACCCAGATCATTCAGGTGACTAGCAGTGCTTAGTAAGTAATTAGTCGCATTTTGCAAAACCAGGGCCGGGAATTCATTCGGGAGAAAAGTCTCATTTAATGCCCCGTTTATGACAGTGAAATAAGTTACAAGGCTGAATACAATAGAAGTAAACAAGCCTGAATAACTTAGGATGTATGCTTTCTTCCCAGCTTTTGACAATTTAAACAAGTTGATTTCCATTCCTAATGCGAATAGTTGTAGAAAAAAACCCATGTTTGCGACCACTGATGCTACTGAAAACAATGATGGTCTGTTTATCGCGTAGTGATCAATATAAAACCCAAAAAATGGCCCAAGTATAAAACCCGCCTGCATAAACAACACCAATAAGCAAATACAACTCCACAAATAATGTTCAAATAAGGGTTTTTTTGGTCTTAACACCAACTTTAAAAAACTTTTTCTTCTGAACACCACCTTTAAAAAAATAATTTGTCAAACACCACCTTTAATAAAATTCTTTTTGTCAAACACCACATTTTGATCAAAGTTTTAGCGTTTGTGATGAGGTGACTTTCAGTCGATGTTTGAGATAGCAAACGAAGTCGGTTTAGAGTGTTCTTGAACTCGTTGGAAAGGTGGGAGTACATGCTTTTCAACGGTTGTCAACACGGTGGTCAAAGATGTCCTTATGTGGGGTAGATTGATGTGTAAAGTAAAGTTGGTTAGAGAAATAGCTAGAAATTTGGGTTTACAACGAGTTGTTAGAGGGGTTTTCAAGGGTCTTTAAATGGGGCTATGATGCTTGGTTTGGTTTGAAATTTGGTATGTAGGTTGAGGGGAGGGTAAGTTATGTCACAGTTGTGTTCACTATGGTGGTCGTTGGTGCAAGTGGTGGTTCAACGGGAGTTAATTGACCCACGAAAAATCCTATTTCAACTTACATTAACCCTATGTGACTAGCCTTACTTTACACATCAATCTACCCCACATAAGGACACTTTTGACCACCGTGTTTACAGCCGTTGGAAAGCTTGTACTCCCACCTTTCCAACGAGTTCAAGAACACTCTAAACCGACTTCGTTTGCTATCTCAAACATCGACTGAAAGTCACCCCATCACAAACGCTGAAACTTTGCCAAAATGTGGTGTTTAACAAAAAAAAAATTATTAAAAGTGGTGTTTGACAAATTATTTTTTTAAAGGTGACGTTAGGAGAAAAAGTTTTTTAAAGGTAGTATTAGACAAAAAAACCCTTCAAATAAATACAAAACTTTAAAAACTTAAACAATATACTTAGAGATAGATCTTGTTTGGTAAATAACAGATTAATTTCAGTATAAGCAGATTCCAACAGCGGATTATATATGACAGATTTTAACAGATTTGACTAGCATGTTATAATTAGCATGCAGAATTAATTCGAGTGTTTGGTAACTAACAGATTAGAATTAGTAGATTGTTAATTTTCTTTGTACGATGTGAAATTTCCAAATTTAAAATATGCTAATAAATAGGTTGGGTAAGCAACATATTGTAAAACAACATATTCAACATATTCATTCCAAATATGTTGTTTTAATATGTTGTTTACCAAACACTAAAATTAGTATATTGACTGATTAAACATGTTAAAAACATTAAATACGCTAAAATTTGGTCAATATGTTTTTTATCAACACCCCATAGACTATAGAGCACAACATGTAGCAAAAGTTTTTATAACATTTGCACACACATCATGGTTAATTTTGATTAATCGAATTTGCCCCCAACTCTTTCGAAATATTCAAAAACGTTCCCTACAATATAAGATTTTTCTTTTATTACCTCACTAGTTTTAAACCCGTGCAAATTGCACGGGTATGTTATTTAAGAAGTTATTATAAAAAGTTGTAAATGTAAATTAAGTTTTAAAGTAAAGTAATTAAAATTCCTCCTAATTGTTATTTGACAATTTAATTGGCCAATGTAATAATTGGTTAATTAAAAAAATTATGAATTTCATTTGAAAATTTCACTTGCAATGAGTATAAAATGATATAATATAGTTAATTGGTTGAGTAATTATTATAGTAGATACGCATTCTTGTCATCTAAATTTGAAATTTTACTTAGGCGTTATTACTTAGGTGGCGGCCCAAAAAAATGCTGACTTATATAAATAAAACAAAATTATTCTTTCGGAAATTATCATAGAATTAGTGAAATTACAAATTGTTAACCTGTTTTTTTATTTAATTGCACCCGTGCACAGGGCAAAATGAAACTTTTGACCCGTAATATACTAAAATGCAAATTCTAACTCAATTTTCATTTAGTACAAAGTGTTACTTAGTAAATGGAACAAAATTAGAATAGACTTGTGCACCTTTAAAACGGTTTAATCAATTTATTATATATTTAAACCCAATAAATTATCATATAAAGATATATTATAAGATGTTAGAAAAATACTTCAAAAATTTCATTAACATGTTAAGAAATACTATCTGTTTTCATGTGTTAGAAAAATTACATGAATAATTAATTATTGTTAAAAAGATTGTAAATAGTAATTCATATTTACCAATACCTGAACAAACAATTACTCCATAAAATAATTATCAAATACTATCTCCGACCCAAACCTGTACTATGTGGAAAGTAATATAACCCATGCAAAAAATAATAGGTTAGTCTCCCTTAAGACGAAGATATCAATCTTAACATCAAAACCGGTCAAATATGATCCTTTTAAGCATAACAAAGTTGTTGTTTAACCCATTACATTACGTTTTTATCTTACACATATTATCTAACGCGTCCTAAACTTAAGACAGATACACTCGGGTTAAATAAGAACTTGTAAATATCGAATAGTACGCGTGTAAATTTGTTTTCAACAACGGGTTAAAACGAATTCAATATTACTCCGTACTTCATAAACTACACGGCCCACCTCCAAATAAGTCATATTATACCTTTATGTGCACATAGAATCTTGTAAACGAATCCCGACCCTATATTTACTCTCTTTCAAGCCTCTCAACTACCAATCAGCTATCACTCATTCGGGTATTATATATACTTCATGACTAATCATTACCCTCGAATATGATACACATCACATATCAAATTTTTTTTTTATTATTTTATCAGTTTAAAAGATTTTTTAGTTTTTTTTTTCGCTTATTCTGTATTATTTAAAAATGTTTTGATTTTTTATTTCAATTTTTACTTATTTCAAATTTATTTTACAATATTTTTATGTATTTTTTTCATATTGTTGCCCATTAATTACGACATAATCCAGTTAACTACTTTTCATTTAACTAATGTGTTTCACTCAAATGGAAAAAAAAATTCGATCTATGAATTCATATACAGTATTTTATAAACTATTGTTTTTATAGAATAATATGTTCTTTTATTTAAAATTTTTAATCACTTTTTGGTGCAGTATAGTTTTGATACTTTTACAACATTAATATTGATCTGTAATTTTTGTTAAGATTTTGACCCTATTGAGTTAATTTAATTTATTGGTTTTTTCTATTTTTGACTATATTTTCTAACACTTGATTATATCATCGTTAATTTTATAACGCAGTTTATTTAATGATTGACTTATATATGATGTTAGTTTGGACTTTGGTAATATTGTACTATGATTTAATAATATCACGTAATTCATTCAAATTGTATATTCTATTTAATTCACACATATCTGATTATGCAACTAGTTTAGAAAAAAAATATGTGTATTATTTTAAATTAGACCGTTTTTTTTGGCTGAATGAACGTATCCCGTCTTTTACTATACAAAATTATATACTTAATAATTATGTAATCCTAAATTTTAATTTTATTCATTTATTTCGTTTATATGATATCAATAAAATTAGTAGGTTACTTTTAAATATATCTAATACGACCACACGACGGTTCAACGTGATTGTTGTATTACGAATTCTCTATATAAAAGCAAAAAAATATGGGAGAGTAGTGGGGGCATTGTGGGACCTACTAAGGAAAAAACAACAAAAATTAATGTCCTTTAAACCACAGAGCGACACATCAGCTCCGTGGTTGTTACTTTTATAAATTAGATTATAGATACTCTTCCCATCCGGTCAACTGTTATCATTTATTTTGTTAACAATATTTATAGAACCGCTAGACACGTGTCAGTCACACAATCACTTTCACATTAAATTTTTTCCCGACTAGGTATAATTTACAACGTAGGCAACTTTTCAACATCTTTTATATAAATATCTGTATATCTATATAAAAGTATAAAAGATGAACCGCTAAAAACGTGTCAGTCACACAATCACTTTCAAATTAATTTTTTTCCCGCCTAAGTATAATCTACAATTTAGGCATCTTTTCAGCCTCTTTTATATAAATATAATCTATATAAAACTATATACCAGCCAAAAATGCAACCCGGAAACAATCTAAAAATATTATAACAATATCGACTCAATTGTCCGATATCCGATATCCGAAAATTCAAAAATCCAAAATTTCATTATCCATGATCTGATCCGAAATGATCGGATATCCGAAATTTAGTATTCAAAACTATCCGAAAATTTCGGATCAATTATTTGATATCCGATATCCGAGATCCGATCCGTGTAAATATATATCGTCAAAACTGTAAATCTGTAATAAAAAAAGAAAACTAGCGTAATATTGATTTCATTTGATATACATTACAAAACATAAACCTGCTACCTACCAAGGAAAACTAGCGTAATAATTCGCCAAATACTGTAATACTCCGTATTTTGTCGTATTTTATTTTAATATCTAATAATTATTTTTGAAGTATTGATAATTATTTGAACGTTTGTATTTGACAATGTAATTACCAAATAAGTGTTTATAGTTTATATGTTATATTAAGGGGTCGAGTCTACAAGTTAGTAGTTAAACCGTGTTTAAGTGGTGTAAATTGGGTCTGGGAATACGTGCAAGGGTGACAGCCCATTAACTTGACCTTAACACAAATAACAAAATAACACAACAAACCTCTTCATGTCGACATATCTAAACCTTTCCCTAACCCTAATCTAAACCTATCGACAACCAAGTTCTGACAACCTATGGCAGCCGCCAGTTCAAGGTTCAAGGAGGAGGGGTTTCACGGTGGTCAGGGGTGTTCCACGGTGGTTTGTTTACACCAGAAGGTAGGTACACACATCACAGTTTCGTTCTCCTTCTGTTTCTGTCGGTTTTGAGTCGTATTTATAATCATGTAATTCGTGTTATAGGTTCTTGTCTTTGCATAAAACTAATCTATGGCGGGTGGTAATCATGTTTTGACCATAGTAATGTTTTTTTAACAACCTAAGGCCGTCATATATGGTGGTTCGTCGGTGATATCAGACCACTGCCTTTCGTTTTCAAAACAGAGTCTTTTAAGCGTGAATGTTCGATTGTAATTCGACTGAGTTCCTGCTTGCGGTGGTTCTGAGTGTTTGTGTTTTGAGATAGTAGGTGGTCAGGAGATTCATTTGGTGGTGAGTCGTGGTTGAAACCACCATGAGTTTGTTCAGAAAATAGCGTTTGAAATGGCAATGTAGAAACAGGGATGCGTGGTATACGAGTTTTATTTGACGGTTTTGGGTAGGCTAGGAGGGTCGACGCCGTGTGTTGGTCACCAAGGGGTTGAGGGTGATGCCAAGTGTTGAGAGGGGTGTTTGGTTGTGGTGGTAGTGGTGTTAGAAGGTGCTGAGGGGCGTTTTTACAGAAGGACAAACACCGTGTTGCAGCGAGTGAGTATGTGACCAGGGGGTGTTGGGGTTGGTTTCGAAGGCTGGTTGAGGCAACCCAGGGGTCGTGGTTAGAGTCTAGGGATGCATCTTGGTGCAGGGGAGGGCGTGGAACCTCGGGTGGTGGCGTGTGGTGGCCTGAGTAGCGTTGGTGGAACCGTGATATAAGGGTGCGTGGGTGAGCTAAAGGAAGAAGAGGGGACTGGTTTAGTGTGTTGTTGGCTGTGGGTTTCGAACCCAGAACCTCAAGGGGAGGGGCTGTTTTGGGTATTATTATTATTATTATTATTATTATTATTATTATTATTATTATTATAGTATTGCTATTAGTGGTATCTTATTAGTTATGGGTTGTTATTAATACTATTGTTAGTATTAATATTGTTGTTGATATTGTTGGTGGTGAAACTAATATTCATATTTGATTATTTTATTTTATTTTATTTTATCAAAGTTAGTAGTAAATTGTTTGGTGGAATAAGTATACTACATTTAGTAAGTGTCAATTATTGGTGTACGGTAATTGTTAATGATGTTTGACGATTGTTTAATATATCGATAAGAGATATAATATTGTGACAATTGCTTACGGGTTTGTTGTGGACATATATATACTGTGTCAGGAATAAATCAATTATAAGTATGATGAATGAACATTTAGTAGCGTTGTTAGTATGAATAGAAATTGATGGTAAGTATTATTTATAGGAGCGGAATTCGAAGTGGGATGTTTCTAGCAGCTGTCCGGTTGTCGTTCTGCAAGTGAGGTAGGGGAATACCGTATGCCTGTTGATGAGTTATTTGGTTATTAATCGTTGTTAACAATGTTCATCTTATTATATTGAATGAATGATATATTGCTTTATTTGATTGAATAATTCTGTGACACGATACGATGTGACGAATAATGGGTCTTGTGATATGGAGCGGAGTATGTTGGGTCTTGTGATCGGTGCGGAGTTATTTGGCGTTGGATCGGTGCGGAGTTTATTTGGCGTTGGATCGGTGCGGAGTTTATTTGGCGTTGGATCGGTGCGGAGTTTATTTGGTGTTGGATCGGTGCGGAGAAGGGATGATTGATCCCATTATATATATATATATATATATATGATAGTGTTTGTTATTTATTTTTCCTCTACTCAACCTCGTGGTTGACCCTGTGTATTCGTGTGACACCTGTGATGATCCGTAATGGGGAGCAGTTTTGACAAGAAAGATGGTGCTGTGGGAGCATGGGATGGCGTGAGCACTTGGAATGGACCGACTTAGATGTAGATCACCTACTTTATAGTTATCAGTTGTACTTTTATTCCGCTATGTTGTATCTGTAACACCAAAGCTTAAATTTTACCAGTTTTTATATAAAGTACTTTGGTTTGTTTTACTTTGTTATTCACTGCCTCGGATATTCCGAGATGGTAACAGCTCAATTTACTGAGGAAGTTTTGCTAAAGGCTCCTTAATAAATCGGGGTGTTACAAATACAAAGACAAATATCCATATACATAACATTCTGAGCATAATAGTCCGCCAAATACGGATCGGAAATGAAATTAGCTAGTGTTATTTAATATTTATGGATCTAACCTCGGATAGGGATCGGATATTAAACGGATTGGATATTAAACGGATATCGGGTATCCGATCCGATAACTTTCGGATATCGAATATCCAAATTTTTAAGCATGATATCCGTATCTGATCCGATATCGGAATATTTCGGATACGGGTATCCGAACCTAACCACTTTTCGAATCAGATATCCATTATTTCGGATCAGATACGAATCGAATGTCGGATCAATTCGAATTATCGAATTTTTTGTTCACCCCTAAAAAATAGCGAGTTGGGAGACAACGAGGTAAAGAGAGTCACGATGAGATAATTAGGGTGAGTTCTAGGAAATACTTATTTATGGATGTATAGGTTTGTGAAATGGGTTATTTCTTACTCCATCTGTCATCCTCAGTAGTTATCTATTATTTTTGGCTCTAAAAATTAAAAAAATAGGTATGAATAAATTTGGATCACACAAATCACGCAACCTCGCATATAAAAGAATGGTTTGAATCAACCATTGCTATTATTATGTTCATTTCTTTTATTTTAGTTAATGTTATTATGTCGTGTTGGTAAATAAAATGGTTAAATGAGTATTTTGGCGAATAGTTTGTGATAAATGATTATTCTGGTAAAAGACGGTCTTTTACCAAACTAGCCATTTATTTCACACTATTCAGCAAAATAACCATTTCAAAATTATATTTTCCAAAATAACTATTATTATATGTGTTTGCCAAACTAAACGACACAATTAATCTCAACCCAAATAATGTAATTATTTGGTTTATTAGTAAACCTTTCAAATAGAAAATCCAAAATAAAACATTTTATTATATTTCCCAAATTTCAATATTTCCAGTGCTTTTCTCACACTCTTCATGAGCGACTAATAAATTTTCCAAATAAATCCAGTTCAGATGTTTGTTCAATGAACATCTTTTGTTTAGATGTTTATACATTAGCTACGAGGAGATTTTTTTCATCTAATACAATTAGTTATTTGTTTCTCTAACTAAATAATTTTTTTTCCCGAGAAATTCATAGAATTTGATAAATGATTTTAATTTGGTTATTTTTGTAAGACCGGAGTTTCAAATTATTTATTTGAATTAAGTTGGCTAATGTTGATTTATTAAGTATTCTAGTTTCTGTATATTACTTGGATGAAAATGACTTTGCCGTTGGCTTGTGAAGAGTTAGAGTACAAGCCAAGAAAAAACGAAAAAGATTTTTAAGGCTCGGATGTTTATCTAATTATTTTTGATATAGAAAAAGTATAGAAAAAAAAGGCTAATAATCATTTAAAATGGGTATGTTTAAATGGATATTATACTTAATGAATTTGAAATATTAAATGATCAGATTATTTGTTTTTGGTACAACCTACATTTGATAAAAAAAAACATACGAAATTTAAATTGCATATAATTTCAAACCGATAAAATCATAATTAATAATTTTTGAAATGAATTTTACCTAATATAAATCACATATACTTTCAAATTGATGAGACCATAACATTATGAGTATATTTTATTTTCTAAATTTTAGATTGTAATAAACCCGTGCATTCATTGACAAACATGTAAAAATTAATAACAATTCACATATGCATGGCTAAGGATTTAGCCAACGTACATCAAAGGTAGCGACTACGGATTCTTTCATCACAAAACATTTAAAAAAATTGTAAGAAAATAAGATAGGGAGATGAGAAAAGTTACGAGTAATTGGGCAACGAAGGGCATGTTGAGAGGTTTGAGGATAGTGCGCATGATTCGATATAAAATGAGAAAAACGCCGGCATCAAATAAGAAAGATGAAGTTATTGTTCGAACAATTCCACCAAATAACTTGCTCTCCGTCATAATTGCCTGGCATGCTACTGCACGGTCTCCGACTTCCTCCCAATGACCTTCCTGCCATCCATTTGTTCTATTTAACAATATTGATGTTATATTATATGTAATTCCTTTCATTTTTATTATTATTATTAATGTGTTAAATTTTTATGAATAAAACATGTATGTTAAGTAATTTGAAAAAAAAAATAATTTGAATTTTGTAAGGCCTTTGAAAGAAATGACTAGGGATTTGAGGAAACAAATTTGATTTTTAGAAAATCATGGTTGTGTTTTCTGTTGTTCTCTTTTTGACAACTAACGTCTTAAACTTATCAATAAATCTATAAATAGTCGGCAAATTTTGATTAAATATTCACCGATTATTATTTCTTACTGAATGCTACACTTCACAATTCGCAGCTCTTTTTTTTCACATATTTCAATTTCATCGATAGGTCTCTCTTGTATCGGGTATCTCCGTTACAAGGAGTTGGTGGAGATGCCATCCCTGTGTAATAGCAAGAGTGAGTATGAGACGTATAGTGGTGGGTTTTATTACCGGACTAAAGGTTTCCGAGTAATCAACACCCGGTCTTTGTAGAAATCCTTTTGCAACCAACCGAGCTTTATGTTGTTTGAGACTCCCATCTGGGTTATACTTGACACGGTAGACCCATTTACAACCAATTACGTTTTGGGCTTGGTGGCGGGGTACAAGGGTCCAGGTTTTGTTTCGAATGAGTGCTTGGTATTCCTCGAGCATGGCGTTTCGCCATCGAGGATCAATGAGTGCTTGCTTAGTCGTAGTTGGAGTTGTGTGAGTGAGAGTGGCTGTTTGAGCGGTTTTGGTGTATCGTGGGTTCGGTTTTACAATGTTGTGAGAGAGCCTGGTGGCCATTCGGTGAGATGGAGGTGGGGGAGGTGGTGGTGGTGGCGTCGGGGATGAAGGCGGAGAGGGTTGAGGATCGATGGTATGCGATTGTGGAGTGGAGGGCTGAGAGAGTTGGGGGTCAGGAGAGTTAGGACGTAGGGGCTGGGTAGGATTTTGTGTGGTAGGGGATGGTGTGTCGGTTGGAGTAGAAGTAGTATTTGTAGGATTGAGGTCTAGGATGGGTAAGGCTAGGGTACACCACGTATTTGTAGAAGTAGAGATGGGTGGGTCGGTTTTTGATAGAGTCGGATATGGGAAGTCGGTTTCAATGAACCTAACATGACGAGAGGTGAATAGTTTACATAGAGACGGGTCATAACAGAGATATGCGCTTTGAGTGGTAGAGTAACCAACAAATATACAAGGTGTAGATCGTGGTTCCATTTTGTGAGCGGTATATGGTCGGAGCCAAGGAAAACAGAGGCAACCAAAGGGTTTAAGTTTGTGGTAGTTAGGTGATCGGTCGTGAATAATTTCGTAAGGAGATTTGTTTTGAAGAGTAGGTGTGGGAAGTCGATTAATTAAGTAAGCGGCCGTAGAGAAAGCATAGGGCCAGAATGGTGTTGGTAATTGGGCTTGGTGGAGAAGAGTAAGACCTGTTTCGACGATGTGACGATGTCGCCTCTCTGCAAATCCATTGTGTTCGGGTGTGTGAGGGGGTGAGGTTAGGTGAGTGATCCCGTCATTAAGAAGGGCTTGGTTTAATTTTTTATATTCACCCCCGTTATCAGAATAGAATATTTTTATTGGTTTGTTGAAATATTTTTCAACAATGGATTTGAATTGATGAAAAATTTTGTGAGTGTCGGATTTGTTTTTAATAGGGTAAAGCCAGAAATAGTGACTGAAATGATCAACGAAAATAATATAATACTTAAATTGGTCATGAGATAAAATTGGTGCGGTCCAAACATCGGAATAAATAATATCAAGTGGTGCAGTAGAGGTTAAAGTGGAAACAGAAAAGGGTAACTTTTGACTTTTATTCGTTAAACATGAAATGCAATGCGGAAAATCAGAAATACGTAATTGAAATTTTGAGTTTAGCAATTTGAGAGTGGAATTTGACGGATGTCCCAAGCGGTGGTGCCAAGGACTCGTTGAGGCAGAGTAGGCATGGGTGCGTGTTGGTGGTTGCCAGGTGTAGGTTCCATCAAGGTAGGGGCCCTGAAGGAGGAGCGTTCCCGTCGAGCGTTCCTTAAAACAAACAGAGTCAGGTGAGAAAATTGCGATTGCATTGTTATCGCGACAAAATTGAGATACAGATAAAAGTTTTCGTGAGATAGTAGGAACGACGAGGACATTATTAAATTGAAGAGAGTTTAGAGAAAAAGAACCATGGTGAGTGATCGAAAGAGAGGAGCCATCGCCGATTATAAGGTCGTCGGGTCCATCATACGGTGTATGAAAGGAGAGGTTTGTGAGGTCATTGACAACATGGTGAGATGCACCACTGTCAACAAGGTAAGAGGATGTCGGTGTTTGAGTGGCAGTGGCCGTGTGGGCTGTAGGGTAGGTGCGACGTGGTGGCGGAGGGAAAGTGACGTTAGGGTAGTCTCGTTTAAAGTCGGGACAGTCACTTATAACGTGTCCTTGACCACGGCAGTACTGACAGCGGCCAAGGAACTGTTTTGGCGGGTTCGAAGGCTGGTTCGAATGGGTATGGTTTGATGGCTGATTTGAGGACGGATATCTAGGCTGATAATGTGGTTTCGAATTGTTGTAGTTATTGTGAGATCGGGTTTGGTTGTTATAATTGGTGGAACGATGGTATGCCGCATTTGCAGAGGGTATGAATGGACTTGAATTGGTTTGTTTACTTATGAGCAACTCTTGGTGTATTAATTTTTCATGTAGGGCATCAAAGGTAATGGGTACGTCACGTGCACGAACGGCATTAATGACGGATTTATAGAGATTTTGGTCAAGTCCGTCGAGTATTTGGCTTGTAATATCTTCGCTATCAACAGGTTTTCCGAGTTGAGCAAGATTGGCTGCACAACTCTTGATAGCGAGCATATAATCGGTGATGGATTGGTTACCGTGGGTTATATTTTTGAGACGGTCTTTCAATTGTAGGATGTGACCACGCGAGGGGTTTGCGTAGGTCGTGGATAGGAGGTTCCAGGCGGCATGAGAGGTAGTACAGTCTAGAATAATTGGTGCGACGGAGTCATGGAGCGTTCCTGCGAGTGCCCCAAGAATGAGTTGGTCCTGTTTGAACCAAGTGCCATAGGCCGGGTTGGGAATAGGGTCGGGTTTGGGTTTTTCGGTTGTTGCAGCAGGTGTGATGGTTTGTGGTGGCGGAGTGTGTGTTCCGTCAAGGAAACTGAAGAGGCCGAAGCCATGGAGGAGGCGAGTTAGTTGAAAACGCCAGGAGCGGAAAGTGGTGGGAGTGAGTTTGGTACATGTTGGGAACGAGATGGAGATGAGTGGTTTTGTGGGTTCGTCGGAGTTAGGAATGGTTGTAGATTGGTTGGCCATGGATGTTGTTGTGTCAAGAATAACGAAGATGAGAGGTAGTATGGTTAGGATCGTATTGGTGACTGATACCATGTAAAGAATAATAGGGTTGAAGTTTTTGTATATTGATAATACTTACTGTTACAAAGCTACGTTTATATAGAATTACAACTTAGGCTAGTATACTAGAAGATAGGAACTAATCTTAGGTGATGGAGAGAATAAAGGAAGCAAAAGATTACAAAAGATTACAAGGCATAAAATAAGGAATATACATATCAATCTCTTAATTACCAATAATTGTGGAACTCTTATTATGGGAAAAGATCACGTATGATTAGGAGGGAATCATGGATTAGCTTTGACTATTATCTTCAATAGGGTGAAAGTGCATATATAATGACAAATAGATTGTCGTTTATCTCCACAAATGAATTTTATTTGATCTGTTGCAAATTTACGACGAATAATAGCGTCACAAACGAGAATTTGTGCAATTACATATGTATGCTCTAAATTTCTCTTATAATCTCTCTTATAGTCTTATGCACTGTGACAACCAAGTGTTAATAATACTTCTTTAAATTAAGTAGTCAACTATTGATTATGATTATATAAAAGTTATCCATATCAAAATATTTCATAAATCAAAGCAATAAATTTGTACTATAAATCAACTCAGTGACAAATCTCGTGGGAAACTCACTTTGCAGCATTTGATATATTATTTGGGAAATTTCTAGTATTATCAAGGATGTGAAACTTGATCTTCATCTTTTCGATGAATTGATAATTAAACATTGTTTTCATCAAGCCAAGTTGCTGACTTCATGGCTTCTGTTGGACATTCTCTTATGAGTTGGTTGAAAGTCTGTAGTTTTAACTTACCTTACTCATTCGAAAGGATGGGATAAATTTGTCCATCCAAATTCTAACCCCATTCCAAAATAGCTTAACCAAACATTAGAGTCAATTAAATACATTTTATTCCGTTCCAACTCCCCCAACCAAAGATATAATCCAATCTTTTGCGTGGTGTATATGAATTGTTTTACATGTAACTTTTATTCTATTTTAAAAATTTTTGCAAGTGGAATGATTTTTTCTAGGCTCATTATAGAATAATTTGCGAGTGGAATAATTGTATGTTCATTTTAGGAAGTAGAATATTTGATTTTCTTTCTGGTGGCTAATTAGATAAGGTGAGCGGCTTTCAGTTTTTCTAGCCTAATTAGTGTATTATCCGTAAAAATTCACAGGGTAGTTCAATTTTAATATTTTTGCTTTCGTCAAGTCAAGTTGCTGACTACATGGCTTCTGTTGGACATTCATGTCCAACTCTTACGAGTTCGTTGAAAGTCGATAGTTTCAACTTACCTTACTCATTTGAAAGGATGGGATAGGTTTGTGCTATCCAAGATGATCAACCTAGTTTTCTTACCTTATTAAACGAAAAAGTAAATAAATGAGTTTTTCTAACATTTGCCCTAAGAGGACATGATAAGAAGTCAAGTAAGGAAAAATTTTCAAGATTATTTCACTTATTATGGTAAATATGAGTTTTAACTCTAATTTATCATCATATATTCTCAACAATATTTCTTTACTTAGCTTTTTATCATGTTCCCTGAAAATCCGAAAATGTAAATTTATACTTCTTAGTTAAGAAGATTGTAAGACATAAACAATGTCAAAATAATTCGTGTATCCAAGCAATAAATTAGTACTAGCACATAACTAAAACGATTATCAGCAATTCAGCATACATGGTATTATTATCCATCCGGTTAGTCATAAAAATGTGACCTAAGTTTAAAACGAGTCAAATATCATATCAATGGTATACAGGACAAATCTTTCAACTTTTCCAAACCATTCTCGTTTTGTTCTATTCATCGTAGATGAGTAGAATAGACATTTTTTAAATCTAAGATGAATAATATCGATTTTAAATAAGATTTCTGAACTTTTTTTTTTCACTCCTTGATGTAAACTTAAAATTCTCGATTCTCTCTTAATTAATTACACGGACTTTAATAATTACCTCAATTTCCTATTTTTCCTATGTTTCCTACAACAATCAAATTTCTGAGTAATAAAATAAACTAAAATCATCCTACCAAACTTGAGGTAATCCAAGACTTAACTCAAACCGGCTCATTGACTCGTCCGGCTCATACATATCTTCCTTGACAGGGATCTCAAAATTTTCGGCCGATTGAAAACCCAATGTTAAATCCAACCCAAGATTTTCCATCATGTTATTTGGCTTAGCTAGTGTGTCCTCGACCGTTTCTACTGAACCAGAGTCACTACCACTACTCCGGCTCGGGCTAAAATCACTCGGTTGGACCGTCATTGGCTTCGTCTTAGAGCGTTTGAAATGGGTCTGGTTCTTGACGTTAGGGGATTCCTTGTTTTTCTTGGCCACATGGCGGATATCGCAAGCCTTAAAGACCGGGCTTACACATTGGACCGCTGATTCTGCGGATATTTGAGTAATTGGTAAACCGTTAAGAACCGCTTCTACTGCTGCTTCACATAGGTGCCAACTTCCAGTTGAGATTAAACCGGATGAACCGTATATTGGGTTGACTATTCGACCGCACGCTTCATGTAATAATGATCTAAATATAGCTGGAAAAAAAAATCAATTAATCAGCCTCACACAAATCAATCTTTTCTATATAAAAGCAGAATCATTTCAAGCCTCCTCATTCACCCATGTCATTATATATAAATTTTTTAAAATTTTTTTATTGTTAATGTGAGACTCACATACTAGACTATGAAATTAATTTTTTGAAAACTACCGTCTTTTTTTATACGGATTTTTTATGTTTGCGATTTACACTTAATGAAGTAATAAATAATGTCTAATTTAAACAAAATAATCCATAATTCTTTCCAATTTTTTTACTCCAATAATAAATAATAAATTAAAATTACTAATTCAGTCCAATCTTTTACAACACTAATCAATTATATACACAAATTGACACAAAATCAATATTATTATAAAAAAATATTGTTGCAAACAATATTAAATAAAAAACAAGCACTTGACACATATGATTGTAGAAGTGATGAAAAGAAGAGATGGCATTTGTAATATGAAAATAAAGAAATTTAGGATTAGGATGATAGTAATGTAGCGGAAAAAATAATAGTAATCTTTAATTATAGATATAGCATAAAAATTTTGAACTTAGCTCAACTAATGGTGTAATTGTGCAAGTCGAGACACATTTTGCATAAATCTTTAAAACAATATTAGAAATTGTATTAGTATGAAAAAATTCAACACAAAATGAAATTTGCGTCAAGTTGAAAATATTTGGATCGAGTTACGTTAGACCCCATATGGGACGTGTAATTGCGGACCCATGTGGATAGGATCGGGTCAAGTGAGACACATGTAAACGGGTCAAGTGAATATCCAACAATATCTTATTTCTCATATATTCTCTCCCCGTTCAAATGTTTTTTTTCTCACGTCTTTGTTAATTTAATTTCCTAATAAATGATTATCAATTCGTTTTTTTGCGTGTTAAATTAATTTACCATGTTTGTATACTAAATACATGCATTTTTTTCACCGATTTAAAACATGTGTAAGTTCCAGACATATGCATTATTGACACGTGTTTTAATCTATTATCATTATCAAACAAATAAAATAATCATATTTTTTGTTTAATACTATATTTTAAATATTAATCATTATATTAATATTCTAAAAAACATACCCGTGCAAAATATTGCACGGGTTGAAAACTAGTTATTTATAAAGAATTTGTAATTTTGCTATGAAATTTGTACACTATTGACGAAATGATTAAAATAAAAACCAAAATGGATGGATGATTTTGATTAAAAAAATCATTTTTTTTTTTCATATTCAATCACTTGCTAATGTCCTTGCAATGTCTAGGAGTAGCGGAGCCAATATTTACCATTATAAATTTAAATTTTCAAAGATAGATGAAAATTTTTAGAAATACAAAATTTTCAATTTTTAACAACTTTTAACGTGTTAAAAACAAGAAATGGCGGGATATGGTGCGAGACACGAAAATGAATACCGGTAAAAAGAGCTAAATTGAAATAACTGAAGTCCACAAATTTTCATTTGTGACGGCGATATCCGTCACAAGCTTGTGACGAATACCGTTTTCTCTCACAAAATATCCACTTTTCTCTCTGTCTAACACTATTCATGTGGTTCCTTTCTCCACTAACTCATTTTGTATCCATTTTATCTAACAAAATATCCGTCACAAATGGTGATACGTTACCAGCAAGACTTACTAAAGTTGAGTGGAAATGAGGTGAAGTGAATTTAGTTGAATTAAAAGTTAATTTTGGGAAGAGATTAACTGAAAATAATTGATTCAACGTAAATAAAACTTAACGAAATATAGTCAAACAAAATTGAAAGGAGTTGAAAATGAGTAGAAAGAACAAGGCCTAAAACTTAATTGAACTAAATTGGGTAAAGTGAATTTAGTTGAATTAAAAGTTAATTTTGTGAAAAGATTAATTGAATATCATTGATTGAACGTAAATAAAACTTAACGAAATACAACCAAACAAAATTAAAATAAAATTAAAATGAGCTGAAATTAAGCAAAAAAAAAAAAGAAGAGAGGCTTACAAGGTCGAAGATGGTCAGGACCGGCAGTAAGAAGATTGAGAAGGCCGGCACGACCATAAAACTTAGCAAGAAAAAGGGTAGCATTAGATTGAGCTTTAGGAGACTTAATCCAATCAAGACATGGTTTAATTTGACAGTCTTCACTACACCCTTTTCGTAAAACTCTACAACCATTGCAACTAAACCTCATTTTTGTACTCGTAATAAATAAACCAGGAAATATATATATATATATTGGGTTTAATAATTAGTAAATAATAATGTGTGTATGTAATTGAAGAAAAAGTGTTGAGAAAATGAGGAAAATTGGGTTGAATATATATATTAGAGAGAATGGTGGGCAGCAGTTGTTTTGTTGTTTTAAGTCCCTGGTTTATTGGAGATTTTATCTGGTTTTCAAGTGTAGTACGGAGTATGTTTTCAGCCCCTAGCTTTTCATGCAACTTGCAAGCAATCACTGAACTGCAACTTTCTATGTTTTTCCATATTTGTTTTTTTTATTTACTTGGAATGTTATTTGCATTATTATTCCGTACACCTTATTCTTAATTAATTACCACTCATATTATGAATTTATGATCTTAAGTATAATCCAATCTTTTGTGTGGTGTATATCAATTGTTTCATTAGTAAGTCTTACTTGCGACGGGTCACTATTTGTGATGGATACTTTGTGAGATGAAATGAATACTGGTGGAGAAAGGGACCACAGAAATAGTGTTGGGGAAAGAGAAAAAGTGGGTATTTTGTGAGAGAAAACGGTATCCGTCACAAGCTTGCGACGGATAGTGCCGTTGCAAATAAGAATTTGTGTTGTTTTATAGTTGGTTTTTGAGAGACCGCCTATTAATAAATTTATTGAAACATTATTGTACAAATTTAAGAAAAAATGGTATAAATTATGATTAAAGATAAAATGAGTACATTTATTATTTAAATATGTACGAAATTACTATGGTACAATTAATGACAAAAGGGTCACGAAGTACAAATAAAGAGGTAAAAAAGAATGATCTCTCAATAATTTATTAAAGGCCGTCTCTCACAAGTTTTAGTGAATATTTTACATTTGACTTTTATTCCATTTTAGAATTTTTGCAAGTGGAATGATTTTTTTAGGGTCATTATAAAATAATTTGCAAGTGGAAAAATTGTATGTTCATTTTAGGAAGTAGAATATTTGATTTTCTTCTAAGTGGCTAATTAGATAAGGTGAGCAGTTTCAGGTTTTTCCAGCCTAATGTTTTTGTATAATTTGCAAGTGGACCACTTGTAAGATGCATTTTACTTTGCGCAAATTCTTATTTGCAACGGCATTATCCGTCGCAAGCTTGCGACGGATACCGTTTTCTCTCACAAAATACCCACTTTTTCTCTCTCTTCAGTATTATTCATATGGTCCCCTTTCTCCACTAACTCATTTTCTATCTATTTTATCTCACAAAATATCCGTCACAAATGGTGACCCGTCGCAAGCAAGAGTTACTGTTTGCTTTGTACTTCCTCTATTGCAATCAATTCTATACAATTCACTTTTTAGGCACTATTCATAAGTCGGGTAAATTTTCGACACAAATTCTAATATATAACATAAAAGATAGTCATGTGAGATCTTGTTTAAATTGTCTTACCGATTATATTGTGAATATCAAAATTTTATAATTTTTATCGATAGGTAACTAAAGTTATTAATAAAAGAAAACGGGTATTGGCAAACGTGAATAAAGTAAATGTATAGAATTGATTGGAATGGAGGAAGTAGATAATAAAATATTTGTTTTCTTTTTAAGGTGACCAATTTTTATTTTTTTAAACCAGAGTGTCCACCGTTATCAACGGTGTATAACTAGTGTAACACTCGTAAAAAAATTACGGGATTGCGTATACTTATTTTTAAAGATGACATATATAAATTTTACTTATTATATAGCAATTCTATTTATTCGAACAATTGTACTTTTTTAAAAATAAAAAAGAAATAATAATATCATTGTATATATCAAAATATATATACGGAAATTATAAGTTTCAAGTTTGAGAACTTTAAGTTATGTAAGTACACATAATGTTTATAAGAATAACAATTGTAAGACATGTTTAAAAAGAAACAATTAAGACATGGTTAAAAAAGGAAATTATAACATACAAATTTAAGTAATTTAAGATATTTAAATTATAAAAAAACCAAAAATAAGATAATTAAGTTTTATATATTACAAAAAAAATGAAAATAATATAAAAATCGATTCTAACAAATCTTTTCATAATGAATATGTAAATAAAACAATAAAACAAAATAATAGACTCTTGATCGCCCTTAGAGGTCCGAGAAAATCATAACTTACTAACAAATTGATTTTTTTATAAAATAGGCAGCCCAACCCATTATTTTTTTTTATATCAGTCATCAAATGATATTATATTTTAAGTGTGTTTGAACATAATATTGCATGAATTGCAATATTCACGGTTTTTGTATATCTTAACCGTGATTCAATTGTAGAATATTAGTATATAAATCAATTGTAGAATATTCACGGTTTTGATTAAATATAGAATCAAATATTCTTAATTATATAAACGTGATTCAATCCTATCTTTTTGCATGTATACGGTTTCCTATAACAATAAATTGATTTTTTCCAAAACTAATCTTTTTGTTAGAGTATCATAAAATTTAGAATAAAAATCATATCTTTTTGTATACGGTTTTTGTATATCTTAACCGTGATTCAATTGTAGAATATTAGTATATAAACTAATTGTAGAATATTCACAGTTTTGATTAAATATAGAATATAATCAAATATTAATCGTAGAATATTCACGGTTTTCTTTTTTATTTGATTAAGTCGGTTAAATATTTATGGAAAATCTGACTTGACAAGTTTCAAAACTTTTGATTAGTTGACGAAAAATTAATTTGTGAGGGTGAATGTGAGGACTTGAAAGAGTGAACGCTGAAACGATATTACGCCACGTAGTCAAATTTACATTTTTCTTTTATAGGAATAATGATCCCTCGCCGTGGATAGGGCTGACAATGGGCCGGGTAGGGTCTGGGTAGGGTCCAACAAGACCCAAACCCGACCTTGCGTCACATGCCTTGGACCAATACCCGACCCAGACCCTTAAGGGTCTGAAATTAATGGACCCATACCCGATCCAGAGGGTCCGGGTCCGGGTCCGGATAAGGTCTACCTAGGGCCTGCTTTTTTCTTTGACTAAACATTTTTTTTCCTAACCTAGTACTAAAACTTATCATTCTCATAAATTTCCTCATTCTTCTTAATTTGGATATGCGTATAGATATTAGTGATAACTAATAAAAGTCGTTTGTAACTTTGTATGTGTGTGTTATTTGGATTATTGACGTTCCTATATGTGTTTTTTTTAATAAATATAAGAGTTTAAGGATCGGGTAGAGTCCCAACACCAAGACCCGGACCCAAAGTTTTTATATATGACCCATACCCAACCCATACATACCCGAACGGGTCTAAAACATTTAGACCTATACCCGACCCGTTAGGGTCTGAGTCGGGGACCCGACCCACTGTCATCCCTAGCCGCAGGTACTCTCACAAAGAGGTAAACGGCTAGACAAAGTGTTGCTCCATTCCCATAAACAGGGATTAGACCTCTAATCTCATAGTTAAGGGATGAGGTGAACAACCTGATGCGTGTATTTTATATAAACCTTTTAGGCCATATTAGCACGCATTTCCATGCTTATTTCGTAGTGTGCTTTGGTTTGTCATGTGTTATTTGCAGATATAAACCAGAGAAGATCATAAACAAGCCTAAAACATGTCCCTATGCATGCATTTAGGAGAAGAGTTGAGTCGGAGCTTATTACTACCATCTTGAGATGCGCGTAGAAGTAATGGAAGTCTATCGAGCGAAAGAAGAGCTTCACGTTGCGAGTGCCTACTTTGAAGAGCTATAACTTGAGTTCTACAATAGATAATCAAGTTATTCCAATTGGAGGTGAAACCTTATCTTCTTAGCTTTACAACGCCACCAAGAACGCTTGATTTGCACGAGTAACGAAGAAATGGCGGCCATTTGAAGTTCAGTGCGAATTGCAGGAAATCTGTTCGGATCGACAGATAAGTCGATCGACCAGTTTTGGTCGATTACTAAGTCGATCGACCAGTGTTTTAGTCGATCGACCACTTTTGGTCGATAAGAAAGTCGATCGACCAGTTCCCAAGTCGATCGACCAGTTTTTCTTTTCCGAAGCCCAAATTTAACCTAAGCCCATTAGGTCATCGGATGGGAATCAGACTATTTCGTTTTTAAGCAGCTTTTGAGTTCTTTTTAGACTTTTTTTTATCTTTTTATCTTTTATCTTTTTATCTCTACTTTTAGCTTTACTCTAAGAAACTTGTAATCAGTAATCTTTCCGTAGCATTTCCTAGCTTTCAAGAATTCTGCTTTGCCATTTACATTCGGTAATTTAATTTCCTTTGTTCATTTTATTCTCATTTCTTTACTACTAGCTTTCTATTGTTTTATCCTGCAATTTTATTATCGCGATCATGTACTCCCTCTCCATTATTTATTCTATCTCAATCGTTCCCTCTATTATGCGTAGCTAATCCTCTTGACTAGGATATAGGTGATCCAATGATAATGTGACGATGTTCGTTTAGGTTAGATCGGTTGTTGGTAATTTGTCTCTGTTGTTAATTATGACATTTATTTGTGTTTAATTGGTTAAGTCGACGTAGCTAATTAATCGTATGGTAAACCCCGACCTAAGACCGAAAGCCTGGTGAGGGTTAGACCTGTCATAAACATTAGAGTGCCCTAATAAGTTGCGAGAGCCCGTTAGAAGCATTCTAGGGCGAATAGCGATCCGAGAGGACCTTTTCACTACCCCTTAGACCGGTAACTGCGACTGATCTGCAACCTAAACCCCCTATCGTTACACAATCATTGGTGAACCGACTATCCTAGTTTTCTCTACCTTATATTTTTACACTACTTTGCTTTACGCTTTTCTTTTCTCTTTCCTTCACTACTTTTAGTTTAGTCAAAACAACAATCAAAACCCCCAAATCTGTTACCTTGACGAACTTTAGTCTAGCATTTAGAATTCATATTTGTCTCCCTGTGGATACGATCCCGACTTCCTTACTACATTAGTTAGGCCAGTTGGTTATCTTTGATAGGATTGCGACAGCCGTATCACAACCACCACATCAAACACATTAGATTTAGGTGACCAATTCAATGGACGATAGATAGCAATTTTTAAGTGTTTCTTCTAATGCTTTTGTGTTACCTGTTTATGCACTTTTTCATAAGTTGTCGAATAATCATTTGGATAACACAAATTCTTATTTGCAACGGCACTATCCGTCGCAAGCTTGTTACGGATACCGTTTCCTTTTACAAAATACCCACTTTTCTCTCTCTCTCCAACACTATTTATGTTGTCCTGTTTCTCCACTATCTCATTTTCTATCCATTTTACCTCACAAAATATCCGTCACAAATGATGACCCGTCGCAAGCAAAACTTACTATTTAGATAAACAATGCCACTAAATTAGCGGTCAACATCTTTATCTTTGGCTCGTTTTAGCAAAACCAATCAATATATATGATTAAAAGAGGTTTTTTTAAACACGTGACAATTTTCAAATTTTACAAAACACTATATTTATAAATAATTGTTTATTTATAATTTTCCTAGTAAAATTAGAAAATAAGAAAATAATAATTTTTTTATAATTTTTTATTAGAATTAGAAAATAATTGATTATTTATAATTTTCCTATTAAATTTAACATTATTATTTTTTAAGATTTGTATACTTACTATTTAAGGTTATTAAGTTTATTCAATGTTTCTTTTAAAACTGAAAATGGGAAATGAGTTAGAAAATAGTTGATTATTTACAATTTTTCTACTAGACTTAGAACATTATTCTTTAATATTTAAACACTTTTATTTAAGGTTAGTAACTTTATTCAATATTTCTATTAAAAATGAAAATGAAAAGGCGAAGAAAGAACTAACTCACTTTGTCTACGTCTTAATATTAAAAATGGGTTAAAAATCGTCCTACATGGAGATATAAGGCCAAATTTTTTACTTTCGCTTAAGCATTATGATTTTATCTTTTCCATATTACAGACTTTCCTTAAATTTAAAATGAATACCCCCTTAATAATTAATAATTTGTGGAACTAATAAATGAAAGTATTTAAATATTTAACTTTATACACTTTCCAACTTAACAATGCGAAAAAAAGTACGACAATTTCTTTAATTAAGTAAAAAAGACATAAGACAAATGTCAAATTTCGATTTAAGGAGTATAAATATAAGTATTAAAGACTACAATAATGACGTAGATAGGTCTAGTAGAATAATTGTGTGGATGACCTGTTAAATGGTTATTGAAAGATATTTCATAAACAACAAAATATTTGTTCTTTCATATTTTCACCTTATTTTTTACATATGGGACATTATTTTATAGAGTAACTTATTATTTTACAGGGGTAGGGGTAGATAGATTTTGAGGGAGAAGGTAAGTGTCTTAATGTGTAGGGTTATTCTTCGACATTTAAGAGTGTGATTTGAGTAGTACAAACAAATCTCAATAGGTTGGCCTTGTTCAACGAACGATTTATAATTTTGATGATCAAGTTGGTTAGTTGAGTTGTGAAATTTCAATTTAATTAAGGAGTATAAATATAAATATAAATAATAAAGAACACAACGATGTATCTGAGTCAAGCGGAATAATTGTGTTGATGAAATGTGTAAGTGGGTACTAGAAGGTATTTAGTAAACAAGAAAGGAATGACAAATGAAAGGTGTTTCTGAAATAGATAGAGTAAGATCGATTTTTAATCATAGCATTAGAATATAGTTTATTATTGTCCGTATTCCTTTTTATTCTACCATATTTTCAACTTATTTTTTTTTACAGTGGTACATTCTCTTATAGGTATGAATTGATTTTACATTGGATGTTTCGATTTAATTTTTTTTGGGATGAAGGTAGATATGTATCGAGGGAGGAGCCAAGTGTCTTGGGGGTAGGGTTACTCTTCGACGCTTAAGAGTGTAATTTGAGTTGTACAAGAAATTGTTTATAGGTTATGGTTGTTCATGGATAAAATTGGTTCTATTGATCAAGTTGGTTAATTGGTTGAGAAGGGTAAGGCAATCATGGACGAAAGGTATGCTTGCGCCGTATGCATGTCCCGGGATAGCTTTAACATAATAATTGAACATTAAGCAGTGAATTATTCAATAATCTGTCAGTGACTTAGTGGGAACCGATGACATATATACCTCCTAAGAGCATGTGTAATGGAAAGTCCTTCATGGAGCTCTCCAAATGGTCCTTAAAACTGGAGAACAACCTTCAATTCTACCATCACAATAAGGAGTTATCCAACATGTTTTCCACCTCATTTTATTGCGTCCTACTATGTGATTTTACCTTATATTTTAGTTTATATTATACAAAAATTAAATATACTAACATTCATTAATTATCAAACTACGCATTTGGCAACATGTAATTTGTGGATTATGGCCCATTTCAAATGGAGAGCTAGCTCTCCTTTGCTCTCCCCCAAAAGCACCAAGAGAGCTATTCTCCATTTTTTGACATAGAGAGCACCCCTCCCTCTTTGGAGAGCTCTTATTGTAGTGCAAAAATATACATGAGAAACTCTCCATTTTTGGGGACCATTTGGAGAGCTCGATAAAAAGCTCCCCATTACACATGCTCTAACATCACGCTTTCGAACTACGGAGAGTGAGTTTTCCTATATTTTTTTTGGGCTATTTCACAATGTTTTTTATTGTATATATACATCCCATTAACACTCATTTTCGTCTAGCGATTTTACACAAATTTATTATATAACAAGATCTCTTATTAATCATTGTTACTCAATAAGAAGTTGTATTTGGATCTGTTTAACAATTATATTAATGTCAAGCCCTCTTACACAAGACTAACTTCCTTTAATAAATATTTCTACAATTGTAGCCGTTCCATTTTGAATAAATTATTATTATAAAATTATATTATTGGAGAACTTAGCTTATTTTGTTTACCTTTGATTAAAATAATCATAACGGAAAATATAAAAGGTACACAAGTGACTAAGACGGAGAGAGTATATAATTTCTTTATTTAGTAATAAAAAATTCTAGAAAAATTACAATTCCATTGTTCTAATAGATCGTCTACCTTTGATTGTAGCTCTCTTATTCTATATCTTTTTCCCTATTTTCTTATCCGGGTTATTTTTATATTTTCTTTTAATGAATGATTTGTGTGACCTAAATTTTAATGACATGTGGGTATTGTGTTTTGTGTGTTTTAAATTCACTGATTTATTTTTTGGGGCAAAAAAGGAAAGAGGGAAAATTATAGAATAGGAATGAGTATTTCGCTAAAATTTTTAGGAGTCTTTTGGTTGTATATAAGAATTCGTATTACCTTTGTTTTTTTTTTGACAACCGTAAGAATTCGTATTACCTAGGAAGTCGCAAAACACATTATTTTAGAATCAATGAGTCTTGTTGAAAACGGATATTATCCGTCACAAACTGAAGACGGATAATATCCTCCGTCACAAACTGAAGACGGATAATATCCTTTCACAACAATGCAAGTGGGAAGACAAGTGGAGGAAAATGGAGCATTTTCATAGGTCATGCTACTTGCATTTTGTGAGAGAGACACTGTCTGGTTTCAGCTTGTGACGGATAGTGTCCGTTTTCAATGGAAATTTGTGTTTTAAAATTCGTGTGAATTAGAAAATATTGTTTTTGGTTGCCAGGTAGGAATTGCAATTCATGTAGGCATTCTCACTTCCTCCATTATGAAGAAATTTCAATTCATAAGAACTTCAAATTCATGTGAATTTGGGTAATCAAACGAAAGTTCAATTTTACAATTCACATGAATTTAAATTCCTATGTTTTTTAGTGGGTAACCAAACACCGCTCAATAGAAGCAAAATTTCGGGCCTTGCTGCAATTTGGTCCGAGCTTCATCTCTGAAGACAAATACCTATGATGGGGAAAAATGGTATGTATACTAGGGCTATAATTAGAATAACTGAAAAAGAAGTAAGTAGATAAATATCACAAATTTTTGTTTCAGACCGTCACTTTTGGTCTGAAATAATAAGACGGAATTTTGTAAGCATTTTACAGCCAAATGTAACCACAATAGTGTGGTCAATGTTTTTTTTTTTTTTTTTTTTGGTAACGAGGGAACCCGCAGCCGCTACTTTAGGTGCGCACTAGGTAAACCCTCGGGTATATGTAATAGCCTGCAAACCACATACACCAGGTAAGCCACCCGAGGGTGACAGGCTCGAAGTCTATTTAGGCATGGACTCGGACCAAGAATGCTCCACAAGATTTTGCTCCTAAGGAGGCTTGAACCCGGGTCTCCTGGGAATTTCACCCAAGTTTTAACCACTAGACTCCACCCTTGCGGACTCAATGTTATATTTTGTTTGTAAATAAAGTTACATTTGGCTGTAAAATGGTTACAAAATCTCATCTTATTATTTCAGACCAAAATTGTACTTCCTCCATTTTTATATAATGTACCCATTTTATTAAAATACTACACTCATATATTCAACAAATGGGTACATTATATAAAAACGGAGGATAGTAATTTAAAGCAAGACCCACTAAATAAATACTCCTATTATATTTATCAAAGTTCTATTTTAGGTCCCTGGTTTGTTGGAGATTTTATCTGGTTTTCAAGTGTACTATTTATCTGGTTTTCAAGTGTAGTGGAGTATGTTTCAGCCCCTAGCTTTTCATGCAACTTGCTAGCAATCACAAAACTTTCATTCTATTTAATGTCCAAATTTGTTTTTTCTATGTACTTGGAATGTCATATGCATTATTCCGTACACCTTAATCCTTAATTAATTACCACTAATATTAAGATCTTAAGCATAATCCAATCTTCTTAGTGGTGTATATGAATTGGTTTACATGTAACTTTCATTCTATTTTAGAAATTTTTGCAAGTGGATCAATTGAATGTTCATTTTAGGAAGTAGAATATTTGATTTCCTTTTAAGTGGCTAATTAGATAAGGTGAGCAGTTTTGAGTTTTTTTAGCTAAAATTTTTCGACGACGGCGGTATCCGTCACAAGATTATGCAGCAGTATCCATTACAAGGTTGTGACGGATACCGTTTTCACTCACAAGGTTGTGACGGATACCGTTTCCTCTCACAAAATACCAATGAGAGGTGAGTGGGAAACACATGAAGGATGCCCCACCTTGTCTCCTCTCCCTTTTTATGCAGGATTGACCCGTCACAAACAAGACCTGTTAAAAATTTTTTGTATAATTTGCAAGTGGACCATTTGCACGATGCAATTTAGATGGTAAAATATTTGATTTCTTTTTAGGTGACCAATTTAATGGATAATAGATAGCGATTTTGAAGTGTTTCAATCTGATGCTTTTGTGTTACATGTTTATGCACTTGTTTCAAAAGTTATCGAATAATCATTTGGACCCACGAAAAATCCTACTTCAATTTAAATTAACCTTATGTGATTAGTCTTACTTTACACATCAATCTACCCCATATAATGATACTTTTGACCACTGTGTTGACAGCCGTTGGAAAGCCTGTACTCCCACATTTTCAATGAGTTCAAGAACACTCAAAACCGACCTCGTTTGTTATCTCAAACATCGACTGAAAGTCACCCCATCACAAACAGGACGAACCCAAAAATGAATATTTGGGGTAGCAAAAAAAATTAAAAAGGGAAAATGCATGTAGTGGGGTTCGAACTCGGGGCAATTGGTAGGAAACCAAAATGTTTACCATTGAACCACAAGTTGTTTATTGCATATTTAATGAGATACCATTTACTTATCTATTATTCAACAATATTTGGGGTAGCAAAAATCCGTCTTCTAAACTATTTTTTTTAAGTTTGGGGTAGCAGCCGCCACCCCTTGCTACAAGGTGGGTTCGCCCCTGAATTCACAAACGCTAAAACTTTGGCCAAAATGTGGTGTTTGACAAATTTTTTTTTTATTAAAGTCGGTGTTTGACAAATTATTTTTTTAAAGGTGGTGTTTGGAAGAAAATTTTTTTTAAAGGTGGTGTTAGAAAAAAACCTATTTATAAATAATAATTTATTTATAAGTTTCATGATAAAATTAGAAAATAATAAAATAATAAATTATGTATAATTTTCTATTAGAATTAGAAAATAGTTGATTATTTACAATTTTATTATTAGATTTAACATTATTCTTTTTTAAGATTTGTATAATTACTATTTAAGGTTATTAACTTTATTCAATATTACTTGGGAAATGAGTTTGAAAATAATTGATTATTTACAATTTTCTTATTAAATTTAGAATATTACTGCTTAATATTTATACATTTACTATTTAAGGTTATTAACTTTATTCAATTTTCTATTAAAAATGAAAATGAAAATGAAAGCGGAAGAAAAAACTAACTCAGTTTGTCTTCGTCTTACTATTAAAAATGGGTAAAAAATCGTCCTATCTGGGATAGAAGACAAATCTGTTACTTTCCCTTATTGTTAAATTAAGGAAAGTGATAGTTGTTGTATTTCTCATCAGCCAACTTGGCTTAAATAGGAATAGGTTACATCAAATGTAGTGGGCTTTTGTAAAATACATTAGATAATGGATATAGGCCTAATACCCCCCCTCAAGCTGGAGCATGTAAGTCGAGAATGCCCAGCTTGCGGAGGAGATAGAGAAACTGAGGGACGCCCAAAGCCTTGGTAAAAACATCAGCCAACTGCTCCTTAGAAGAAACGTGCATCGGAAGAACAAGACCATCAGTGATTGAGTCGCGAATAAAATGGCAATCAATTTCGATGTGTTTGGTGCGTTCGTGAAATACCGGATTGCGGGCCAAGTCTAGAGCTGATTTGCTATCACAAAAAACAGGAATAGGGGCCGTGAAGGAGACATCAATTAAGGCTAAGCAACAATCCTTTAAGCCACTTCAATTCGCAAACCAATTGGGCCATCGAGCGGTATTCGGCTTCGGCGGAGGAAAGTGACACCGTGTTTTGTTTTTTAGTTTTCCAAGAAATAGGGGAGTCGCCTAGTGTCACAAACCACCCTGTAACGGACCTTCGAGAGGTAGGACACCCGGCCCAGTCGGAGTCACACCATCCTGTAAGAGATAAGGCGCCATCGGCACGAAGAAGAAGGCCTTGCCCTGGGCTGCCCTTAAGGTAACGAACAACACGATGGGCAGCTGCCATGTGTTCACTGCGCGGGGCACTCAAGAAACGCGACAAAATATGGACGGCATAGGATAGATCGGGACGGGTGACAGCAAGATAAACAAGACGGCCAATGAGAAGCCTATATGACTCGGCATCCTCACAAGGCGGTCCAGAAGCAAGCCCGAGCTGATGATTTTGTTCAATTGGTGTAGTAGCGGGTTTGGAGCCAAGGAGACCCGTCTCAGAAATAATGTCTAGGGCGTACTTCCTTTGACTAAGGTAAATACCTTCCGTGTTCCGAGCAACTTCAAGGCCAAGAAAGTATTTAAGCTTGCCCAGGTCCTTCATATGAAAGCACTCTCCCAAATAAGTTTTAAATTGTGCAATTTTAGCGGAGTCATTACCCGCGATAACAAGATCATCCACATACACAAGGACGAAGAGACGAACTGTGCTGCGAGAGAAGGAAAATAAAGAATAGTCGGAGTAAGACTGAACAAAGCCAAAATTCTGCAAAGCAGTGACAAGTTTAGCAAACCAACATCTCGGAGCCTGTCGTAAACCATATAACGATTTCTTCAAACGACAAACCTTTCCTTCTTTGCCTTGACGAAAACCTGGTGGTAACCGCATATAAACTTCTTCGGCGAGATCGCCATGTAAGAACGCATTATGCACGTCCATTTGATGGAGTTCCCAATTTTTAACGGCAGCAACGACAAGAAATGCTCGAATGGTGACCATTTTGACGACAGGTGCAAACGTTTCCCCATAGTCCAACCCCTCAACTTGATGGTTACCAAAAACAACGAGGCGGGCCTTATAACGTTCAACAGAACCATCGCTTTTAAACTTTATCTTATACACCCAACGACACCCAAGAGCTTTTTTGTCAACCGGCAAACCAGTGAGCTCCCATGTATCATTTCGCTCAAGGGCATCAATTTCGGCCTTCATGGCTTCACACCAAGCACTATCACGAATGGCCTCTTTAAAAGAGGGCGGCTCAGTGCTAGTAGTGATGGCTACAATAAAATTGCGATGCGACTCCGAAAAAGAATTACAAGTAATATAGTTTGCTAAAGTGTAAGGTGTACCTGAAGACGACGAGGGGGGAGTTGATGAGCTGGAGGATGAGGATGGATTGTGTATTGTGTCAAGAACATACCCGCGCAGTCGAGAATTGGGGAACTTAATCATGTATCCTTTGCCCGTATTAACTGTCGCGTGCGTGTCATTAATCTGATTCGTAGGAATACCGTCACCTGAACCCTGTTCATTCGAATTGTCCCCGAGATCAGGCCCACTGTCAACAGTGGCAGCCCCTGTACCAGGCCCAAAGACACCCGCATCACCCCCTGCACCAGACCCGCTGTCCGTCGTGGCAGCCCATGTACCAGGCCCACCGTCCGTGACACCGTTGTCAGGCCCAGAACCCGAAGCTCCCCGAGGTTGTGACGAAGAGGGTGAGCCATTAAAAGGCTCATCAGTTGGTTCAAGGGAGGGAAAAACAGGGGCAGAGGTGGGGATGGACTCAGCAAAAGGAAAAAATGACTCATGGAAAATGACATCACGCGAGACAAAGTAGGATTCCGTCTCGAGATCAAACAATTTCCACCCCTTTTTATTACTCGGGTACCCAACAAAAACACATTTGCGACTCCTTTTTTCAAATTTATCACCGTGAGTGGCTTGATTATGGGCAAAAGCGAGACAACCAAAAACACGCAAATTGGCGTAAGAAGGGGCGACTCCGTACAAACATTCATAAGGTGTTTTGTTGGCAAGTAAAGGGGAAGGTGTTCTATTGATAAGAAAAACGGCAGTGAGTATACTTTCTCCCCAAAAAGACTTGTCCATATTTGCTTGAAACAAAAGGGAACGGGCAACATTCAGAATATGGCGGTGTTTCCGCTCAACACGACCATTTTGTTGGGGCGTGCCAACACAAGATTTCTGAAAATGAATCCCATGTGTAAAAAAATAACCCGTCATACAATTAAATTCAGTTCCATTATCGCTCTGAACGACCTTAAGTGTCTTAGAAAATTGAGTTGACACCATATTGATAAAATGCATGAACATGTCCATAACTTCTGTTTTATCAAGTAACAAATAAACCCAAGTGGCCCGGGAAAAATCATTCACTATGGTCAAAAAATATTTCGCACCACAAGAAGACGGGATACGATAAGGTCCCCACAAATCGCAGTGTATGAGATCAAAAATGTTTTGAGCACGATGTTCATTACTTGAAAAACTACTACGATGATGTTTCGCCAAATGACAAACATCACAAACCCAAGTTTTATTAAAATTCAAAGAACTAGCAAAAGGAATCAGCTTGACGACTTGATCAGACGGATGCCCAAGACGACGATGCCAAAGGTCACGAGAGCCTAGAGCACTTACATGATGAATATCCGTTGGGGAGACACACGCATGAATCCAATACAATCCATCCCGTAGCTCACCAACTCCAATCGTCGTCTTCGAAGAACGGTCCTGTATCAAACAAGAATTTTTAGCAAACTCAAAAATCAAACCACGATCAGAAGCAAGCTGAGAGACCGATAAAAGACTGCAAGTAAGGCTCGGTACATAAAGAACTTGGGTAAGAGAAAGAGAAGGATTAATGTAAACCGAGCCCATGATGGTGGACTGCCCATTCGGGAGACCAACAGGCCGAGCCAGAATTGTATGACAATCCACCAAGCAAGAGAGATCACCAGTTACATGATTTGAGGCCCCCGTATCAATGATCCATGAATACATACCACTTAATTAAGCGATCAGCGGAAAAGACGGAATTGGTAGATACGCCTGAAGCATCCGCATTAGCTTGCACAACTCGGTCCTGAGCAGTACCAGACCCACTGCCCGAGGACCCACCAACACCAGAACCGGACCCACTGCCCGAGAAACCTCCTGAACCAGACGAACCACCAGCCCCAGACCCACGCGTGCCTTTTGCAGCACGAGAACGACGTAAATCAGCGAGAGTTCGGGGACGATCGCCCCACCAATCCGGAAACTTTTGAGACTTAATAAAACAGGAGGAAACATCATGACCACGTGTATCACAAAAATTACAGTAGAGACGTCGCTCACCACGCTCCGGATTACGGCCATCGCTAGAGGGACGTGGGGTAGCAAAAGCAACTATTTCAGTGTTATCAGTCAAAGCAACAGGGGCACGCAAGCGCTCCTCTTGGAGGACGGCGTGGTAGGCACGAGTCAGGGAAGGCAGGGGGTCTAATTGCAATTGTTGAGAGCGGACAGTACCATATAAAGTCGAATCCAGTCCCATAAAAAACTGGTGTAACCTTTCATTATCGAGTCGTTTGACCGCATCAGTACCAATATTACAAGTGCAATTACCACACTTACAGGAGAACGGGGGTTCATGAACAATTAAGGAATCCCAAATCGACTTAAGCTTCCCATAATAAGAAGTAACGGACATACCTTTGGTTTGTGTGCAATTAGAAAGTTGAGTTTTGAGATTGTGAATAACAGTACCGTCAACCACCGAGAATTGAGAGGCCAATTCGTTCCACAGGACAGCGGCATTCTCGACATAAGATATCGTGTCGAGAAGAGATGGATCAATCGTATTGCGAATCCATTGCACAATAGTGCAATGGACAACTTCCCAATTTTCGAGATAGAAAGTATCAGTGGGTTGCTTAATGGAGCCATCAACGAAACCGTATTTACGGCGGGACTTGAGTGACATTCGCATAGAATTTTTCCAATCGTCATAATTATCGTGACGAAGGACAACATGAGAAATTTTCGCACCGGGTACATCATGGGAACCCAGGAAATAAGGAGAAGTGGAGTCGATTTTAGGGGATGAATCATTACCGTCAACCATTGTGGAAGAACGGAGGAGTTTCTGTTTGTAAAAGGAAAGAAAAAGAATCGAAAAATTTAATTTTAGGAAGAAGGAGAGTTTTGCTCGCGGGAGAGGGAAAGTGAAGGATCACACCCTTTGTCTGATACCATGTTAAATTAAGGAAAGTGATAGTTGTTGTATTTCTCATCAGCCAACTTGGCTTAAATAGGAATAGGTTACATCAAATGTAGTGGGCTTTTGTAAAATACATTAGATAATGGATATAGGCCTAATACTTATGCACTATGTTTTTATCTTTTCTATATTACTTGAATTTTCTTAAATTTAAAATAAACACTTTGTCTTAATTAATAATTCGTGGAACTAATAAATGAAAGTATTTAAATACTTAACATTATAAACTTTCGTAAACAATGCGAATGAAATGCGATAATTTCTTTAATTAATTAAAAA
Source organism: Silene conica (assembly GCA_029255685.2). NCBI lineage: Eukaryota > Viridiplantae > Streptophyta > Magnoliopsida > Caryophyllales > Caryophyllaceae > Silene > Silene conica. The sequence continues at coordinate 78,498,815 of CM055317.2, forward strand.
CAAAATAAGACAAGTGTCAAATTTCGATTTAAGGAGTAAATATTAATATTAAAGACACAATGATGACGTAGATAGGTCAAATAGAATAATTGTGTCGATGACATGTATGTATTTTAAATGGGTATTGAAAGGTACTTCATAAACAACAAAATATTTGTTCTTTCATGTTTTCACCTTATTCCTTACATATGGGACATTGTTTTATAGAGTAGTGCATTTTGTTAAGGGGGTGGTAGTAGATAGATTTTGAGGGAGGAGGTAAGTGTATTAAGGTGCAGGGCTATTCTTCGACGTTTAAGAGCATGATTTGAGTAGTACAAAAAAATTTCGATAGGTTGGGCTTGTTCAATGATACAGCTGATGATTTTGATGATCAAATTGGTTAGTTGGGTTGTCAAATTAGACTTGTTTGCTTGTTGCAATTTCTGATCTCAACTGAAGTAGAAAGAGGCCCAAAAGGCTTCTAATAAGGCTAAAGATTATTGGTGAGTCTTGAGACATGAGTGTTGAGATAAGATTCACTCAAGACCCAATAATCTAATCAAGTCTTAACTTAACACGAGTCTTGAGATAAGATTCACTCAAAATCCTCAATAATCTACTCAAGTCTTTGACTTAACATGTTCAATAGAGTCTTGAAAATCCAAAACTCAACTTAAGACTCTATAAAAGTCTTGACCTCACCGTTTTATAAATGACAATCAATAAATGATTACCATGTGTTAAAGTATTATTATTTTCCTTTTTATCTAAACTTCTATAAGAAAAGTGTAGTGAAAAACTAGAGTCTGGAGTGGGTCTGACGGATAATGTATAAAGTCTAAGGTGAATCTGAAGTAGGTCTGAACAATAGAATAATAATAAAAGTTAGTGAAAAGCTAATGTGGCAGAATCTTAAGACTTTGATGAAAGTGATATTGGAGGCTGTCTAAATAGGCACCCAATTCTGATAGATATGGGCACGGGTTAACAAAAAGTTTTACTCGTCTATTTAACTTAAATGTATTTTAATCGTTTAACACGAATATATCCATCTCGAGAAAGAGATCAAATATGATAAAACGTACTCTATGCGTTCTTGTCCATTGTTGTCTTTTAATTTTGTCCAAAGATCAACGAATGAGGAGAGACACCAATTACTAAATGACAAGTGGAATAAATTCACCGTAAATAATCAAATTGTTCATCAACTTTATTTTTAAAGTAAAAATAAAAAATTGACTAAAAAACCTAAAATAGAAAAGGACAAGAAATAACGGACAGAAGGCGAGTATATGGAAATTAGAAAGGATAAAGAGGTAGAAACGTAATGAAAAGCACAAAATTCTCATTTGTGACGGATATAACCTTCGCAAAGTTACGACGGGTCAAATACTATCCACTTGAGTAGAAAAAAACAAGGCATTTTGAACTTTTTATGTTTTGTGTTATATACTTAAGTTAGGATGGAGAGCTTGACTCGTTATAAACTTGCACTATATCCGTAAAATGGGAAACTTACCCGCTGAAAAGAACATAATGAAGTAAGGAGATTACAACACGACGACTATATATGGGTAATAAAAAATAATACATGAGTTCAACGACTCTGCATTGTTGTTAGTTGATACAGCAAAGCCATGCCAATTACATTATCACATGTTTCAATCATACGCCATTTCTCCAACGAACTCTTCTTCTGCTATTTTACTCCTTTTACTTATTCCCTTCTATTCTATCTTCAGTTTCAGCTGACTTTTTCTGATAATTTGATCATGGAATGTAAGTTCTTATTCAACTTTATATACTTTTACTTCTTTCAAGCTACATGCATATATTTTGATGCCTGCCAAGTGTTTGATAATATGTTCTTTTTGGTGAAGAAATATGTAAGTTCTTTATTATAGGTCTTGGTTTTTTGGGACAATGGCAAGCGCCGAAATCTTGTTTAAGACCGTCTTAACTCTTTTTATACTATAATCTATATGGGTCATTGAATGATAGTGATGCTGTGATGGTGACTATCTGGTAGGCTTAAGACGGCCTTAGGCGAAACTAACTCCTTTTAAACTATGTGGGTCATTCTAAGAGGACATGTGATATGGAATTGTTACTCCAATTTGGTGATCAATTGGGGTGTTTTGGAGTAGTGATCTTGATATTTTCTTGCAGGAAATTTTTGGTTATGGCCTATGGGTTGTGGATGATACCTTTTTATTTGAATGTCCGAGTTAATGGTAATATTAATAATAGTTGGGCTTCAACCATCACCTTAAGGTTTTGGTCGAGATGGTAATTTATCATGCTATCAGAGTCACGTGGTATCCCAATGGACATTTGAGTAAGGGAGCGTAATAGGAATATTAATAATAGTCACACGGTATCACACGGTATGTATATTTTTTGTCGAGATGAGAGTTCACCCTGGACGGTTCCAAAGGATGATTCATGTCAGCCGACCCCAAAACATTTTGGGACTAAGGCTCTGATGTTGTTGTTGTTGTTGTTGTTGTTGTTGGGTCTCAACCATCACCTTAAGGTTTTGGTTGGGATGGTTCATCTATCAGAATGATGAATGCTGAGTTTTATTCTGTTTTCGCTTTTGAGAATTTACTGAACTACGAAATTGGATGTTTAATTGAACACGAGGGATGTTGTCCTTGTTTGATCTTCTATGTCATTCATGAGCTTGGAAGGCTTAATTTTGATTTTCAATTAACAAGAGTTACTGCAAAAGATGTTACTAACTAGAAGTAGTTAACTATTGGTGTGACTAATATCAAAGATTTGTCGAACATTTTACTTGAAACACTTATATAATCATGCTTTGTTCACTCTTAATATATATTGTCGATACATTAATTTTTACTTTCATTTTCAGAAATTGTTGTTATCAATTTGTATACTATATTTAAGTTTTTATAAAAGAAAACCGAGTTTTTGATTTTTATACCTATACGTTTAGCTGAACTTTTGTAATATAGTTCCGCTCTCATTTGCTTTCTAGTCTTTGATTTCTATCTCTTTGCATTGTGAGGTTTGTGATCACTCAATGATGGTTCTAAATGATGATTTGTGTCAGCCGACCCCAAATTATTTTGAGACGAAGTAGTACTGAGCTATTTGACCCCATGGCTCAAAAGGGTTAAGGTGCTTTTCAGTTTTCACAGCTTGCCATTAACTGCTGCATTATTGTCTGCAGGTGGTTGACATTGCAATCCTGGTATAATACAAATATACAATATTTCACTTTTTAAAAATTGTTGAAGTGAACGAGAAGTGAATGCTCATATGCCTAATTAAGCGTGATGAACACAATCCCGAGGTTTAATGTTAAAGTAAATAATTTCGAAATGGTGTACAGTTCAACTTTTGACGCTGAGGGTAAGGAAAATGTGCCACACCTGTTCTACATTTGATCCGCCATTTACACGAATTATTACTGAAATTGATATTTAATCTGCAGTTCAACAACGAATGGCCTTAGTTGAGTGGATAAACTCTGCAGTTCCTGATTTCTATCTATCTGTAAACGCCACGGATGAAGAGTTAAGATCATCCTTACTAGGTGGTGATATATTCGATCAGATTTTACAGATGCTCAAATGTAGTTCTGGTGATGAGGTGATTCAGATGGTCCTTTTGTTTGTCATGTCAATTGCGACCTCTACCCCTACTTTGTCATCCTCTTTATAATTTTGGTACTTAACCTGTGTCAATTTCACCATTTTGTCCAAATATATAAACAACTTATTTCATATAATCAGTTTTATAACAAAATTTAAATGAACCAAGTGGTGTTAGTCCAGTGGTAGTTGGGTTAAACCTCGAAGCTTGCAGAAATGCAGGAGTTAAGAGGTCTCAGGTTTGACTCCCAGCTAGGGCGATGACCACTTGGCCATTACAGCCCCAAAGGGTGGCTTACATGGTCCATGTGGTGGTGCGGGAATGCATGGGCCCGGGGATTCAACCCCCTCGTCATCAAAAAAAAAAAAAATTTAAATGTATGAGTTGTGAGAAATTACTGGCTGAAGTCTATATAGTTTAGTCACTTAAGTCAAATGAGGATAATGCAAGTGAGATAGAAGGAGGTCAATCAGTATGTAATTCAAATTTCTGTGTATGTACCAATTGCCTGTAGGGATATGATTCTAGTCCGTCGACAGGATCCAGAAGAAGAAAAGTTCAACGGTTTATTGCAGTGATATCCGAGATGGGCCTGCCAAGTTTTGAAATAACAGACTTAGAGAAGGTATGAAGTATTATCGAACATAGTAGTTTTATGAATACTGAAGAACCAATTATGTGAAGGTTGTGAATACTGAATACGTTATCAACTTATCATTGCAAAAGGATCGAACAACGACATTATCTAATGCCTCAACGGCTGTGGCTGTGGCGGGCTTAGGGGTCATATGTTGATAGTCTTACCCCCCACATATGTTGATAATATTTGCATTGCCATAATAAAACTGCATCATGAAGTACATAATCCGCTGATGCTTCACAAAACAAGAGGCAAAGAGAGTTTAGTGTGTCATTTTGTTTTATTCCAGTTTTTCAAAGCCAAAGAATAGTGAGTCGTTGGCCCCTTAGTCGTGTTGTGGTAAATATGGTTTGCTGTTTACTTCGGACTTCCTGAACAGTCTCTGCGCTATTTTAAATGGGTAGTAACAAAGCTGCATTTAAGGAGACCCGAACATCATTTTTTACAGCTATAGGGTAGACATTGAGTATCGTTATCTATGTTTTTGTTTGTGTTATATTCAATTGTTGCCTCCCTCAGCTACCATTCTCTATTCAGGGTGTATTATGTTCTTTTTATTTATCTTTGTTGTGAAGGGATCAATGAGGCCCGTTCTGGATTGCCTTTTGGCACTCAAAGAACATACGAAGCGACAGTTTGAAATCCCATACTATAAAACCTTGGATGGCAGGAGACAAGCTTTGTCAGACTTAAACGTACAGCGTTCTTATAGTCCTCTTTCACCAGGTTTGGTTCTGTCTATCTGTTTTCGTTGAAAAGATGTATTCTGATCTCGAGTGATGAAAGTACTGTCATTGCTATGTTGAAACGGATACATTCATTGTGCAATTTCACCATTTATAAGTATATGAGGAAGAAACCTAATAACTAGTCCATTACTCAAATCTAATTTATATTTCAATTTGAACAATTGCATCAATATATTGGTGCTAGTAACCATTTTGAGCTGCAAGCTGTATTTTTTTTTTAAAATTACAAATACCTGTCCCTATGTTACTCAGACTCGTTTAGAAGTACCCGACCCAGGTACGTGTCCAAGTGTCGGACTCGGCTATTTTATTGAAAAATATGCACATTTTGGTCTAAAATGAGGTGTCCATATGTCATACCCATGTCCGAGTGTCCAGTGTCGGACACGGGAACGTGAGGAAATTAGAAGAGTTGGAGTAACATAGACCTATCCATTTTGCGCTACAAGTAGTCTTTTAGCTTCTGTTCTATAACCATCTCTTTGCCTCTTAATTTAGAGTCACCATCTATGCTTCTTCATGGTGGATATAAGTTCCATGAAGTGTTTCAGACCAAACAAGGATTTTATGCTGATCTTCCTGCTACAAAAATTTCTGCTATGATAAAGTCAGACAGCTTTGATGTAAGTTCCTCGTACAAGCAAATATTTGCAATCAAATTATAATTTATTGCTACAAACTATATTTCTTTTCTACAGAATGCTCCAACTCAGTCTCTTTTGAGTGTGATCAATGGTATCTTGAATGAAAGCATAAACAAAAAAGATGCTGAAATACCCCAAGTATGTTCATATCTACTCTCTCAGGCTATTGGTAGTATTTTATTTTTTGGGGGTTTTCTACGTGGTAGTTGGTACCCCGTGTTTTTTTCGAATTTTACGTGGTACCCTTGCGTTTTTGAAAACATCACTGATCCCTTAGAGTTAGTAAAATGTTCCTAAAATACTCAAACTACTAAAAATTACGTTTTTAATTAGTTAAATTTTGTAATGAAAATATGTTTACGATTGAGCAAACCAGGTTTATGTTGATGACATTACAAATTATTGTCTAAAAATCAATCAAAAATGTATAAACTAAACATCACTGATACCTTAGAGTTAGTAAAATGTTCCTAAAATACCCAAACTACTAAAAATTACGTTTTTAATTAGTTAAATTTTGTAATGAAAATATGTTTATGATTGAGTAAACCAGGTTTATGTTGATGACATGACAAATTATTGTCTAAAAATCAATCAAAAATGTATAAACTAAACATTTAAAAGAGGCGAATTAGAAAAGTTTGGGTATTTTAAGATGTTTTCATTAAGTTTAGGGGTACCCCTGATATTTTTGAGAAACGAGGGGTACCACGTAGAATTCGAAGAAGTACCAGGGCATCACGTAGAAAAATCCTTTTTTTTTCTCAATCCCTTTACCTTAGTGCCTCAAGGAGGTTGGAGTACGCAATCTTACCCTGGTGTTAATATACGGAGAGATCGTTGTTGAACGACTCATTGTGAAAGTTGCATTGAGAATAGCATCTAATGAGTGGCACCTTACAATAAAGAAGCACTATTAGTTTAGCGAGCCATTTTGCTTTACTGATATTCCATCATATTTCAAAACCAAATAAATCGTGGGTCTTCGGCTCAAATGAAATAGAAACTAAATCCTTCTCCTGCTGACATAAATTTAAGTTGATACGGACTACGGAGGTAATAGTTTCTGTTGTTCCAACATGAGCTAATATATCTGTTATATCTTTGTTTCTGCCCTGCTTCTCTCAGAATATAGCATGCTTGTTGAGAAAAGTTGTGCAGGAGATTGAGCGTCGGATAGCAACCCAAGGGGAGCATCTGCGTACGGTAATGTGTTTTTCCGAGTAGTTTGTTGCTGCTAGTCCTTGCTTTGTGTTCTGCGTAATATAATACTGTGTATTTTTTCTTTATAGCAAAGTAATCATTTCAAGGAACGTGAAAAGAAGTACCAGTCGAGGATCAAGGTGCTTGAAGCTCTTGCCAAAGGGACTAGTGAGGAGAGTGAGGTAATTCACATTCAGTTCTTCTTATCAAGGTATTCTATATTCACATTCATTTTCTTATCAAGGTATTCTATATTATAGTATGAGAGAAGCACATTAGAGGAGAAGCAAAGGTCGCAAAAACAGGAAGAGAAAATGTCGGAACAGAAACAGATGGAGAGAAGGTTTGAACAGCAGGAGATTGAAGTGAAGAAAAGGTTGGAACAGATGATGAAGGAGAAGAAAAGGTTCGAGGAGAAGGAGGCTAACAAGTTTAAAAAGCTGAGGGAGGAAACCGATATAGAGGTCTCAATCCTGAAGCAAGACCTTGAACTGGCCAAAAGAACGCACGAGCTACTCCTCCAGGAATTGAAAACAGAGGCAAAAAATCTAATGTCTGAGTTGGAGACGAAATTAATCCAGCAAGAGAAACTCTTGGCAGATTCTGAAATCAAGATGAAAGAACTCGAGCTGAATTCTCAGTCGGAAAGTCAGGAGTGGACTAAGAAAGAACGAATCTATAAGAAACTTATGGACCTTCAGCTGTCGGGATTAGAGGTATGTATGTTCAAATATGGAATTAACAGTTTTGACTTTGAAGGCTTAAATCACTGTTTCTTGTTCTAACACTGAAAAACCTCAGAATCTGAGGCATTCGTCACTGTCCATCAAGCAAGAAGTGCTGAAGACACAAAATATTTATCTACATGAATTGGACCATGTAGGTAAGATGTGAGAGCTTCTTTTTCAGATTATGGCCTGTTCAGATTTATTTTGATATTCATGTTCGTATTGCGAAATATCTTAGGGGCGAAGCTTAAAAATTTAGCTGAAGAAGCTCAAAACTATCATGGTGTGCTGAATGAGAATCGAAAACTGTCTGTTGACCTGGATGCTGCTCGAAATAAAGAGGAAAGAGATGTTAAGGAATTTACGGACCAGGTTCTTATTTCAGATCTTGTTACTGATTTTCTCTTCAATGTCTTAAACTATTTTCCGTAGAGCTTCCTTTTGCGACCAAAGCTGATATGGATAAATCAGCAAGAGTTTCATTGTCACTTTATTTGAAAGAGATGTATTCCGATTGATCACTCTGGCTTAGTTTTCTTCTATAGTTCTACTGAAATCAGTGAATAAGTTATCTGCAAATGATAGTGATATTTTGATAGATGAACCATCTCATCCAAAACCTTAAGGTGGTGGTTGAAGCTCAACTATTATTAATATTCCTAATACGCTCCCTCACTCAAATGTCTATTGGGCTTCCCATACCGTGTGCTGGGTTTCCCACTTCGAGTTTTTGAGGGGTTTTGAGGTTGCTTCGAACCCCTGACCTTCGGTCACACTGACTCTGATACCATGATAGATGAAACATCTCAACCAAAACCTTAAGGTGGTGGTTGAGGCTCAACTATTATTAATATTCCTAATAATATTAACATAGGACTAAGACTGGGTTACATCTAACCCCCCTTAACCTGCAATTTGTAGGTGCCCTTGGGGTAATGTTGCGACTTAGGTCATGAATATCATCCTTCAATGACTTTGCTAGCTAGTCGAATATGCTTTTAGCTGTTGATACGGAGTAGCAATAGAACTTCTCGTGTTTTTTCCAAAATATAGTTAGTACTCCCTTGGTTCAGTTAAAATAATACAGTATATCATTGGAAACTGTAGATTTTGCAGGTGAAAAGGTTCTCTTCTGAGGTTAACAAGCAGTGCTTTTTGCTCAATTACATTTCTTTGGTCTTGAAAGGGATATGCTTCACATTTACTGCATTTACCATCTCAAGTTCATTTGAAACCTGCAGGTGGCATCTCTTAAACGTACACTGGCTAAGAAAGACGAGGAGATTGAGCGATTGCTCACAGATCCCAGAAGTCCAAGCACTTTTTCAATTCACTCCTTGAGGTCCGGATCTTGTTCTCCAAATAACAACCCCTTGAAGAGCGATCGTTCATCTCCATCAGCAAGATCCATCACAAGCAGCCCTCGAAAGATTCCAACAGTTAGTACGGCCAGAACCCCAGGAATTCATCATAAATCTTTTGACAGTTTCTTAGATCATTCTGATCCTGGCTCTCAACTTGCCTTTGGAGATTCTGAAAGTGAAGGATCGCGACCACCATGGTCAATGAGTGACTTGCAAGGTCAAAAGAAGCGTGCTGGTGGAACTTCGATGGATGAGAATATGATGGCCCTTTTGAATGACGATAGATTCAGCGAAACATCCGTAGGGACAGATCAGACTGATGCCACTTTTGATACAAACTTCTTACTAGAAAGATCCAAATCAACTAATTCTGCAGAAAAGCACAGAGAGAAGTATCTAAACTCTTCTCTACATTTTTTTTTATAGTAAATTATCTGCTGCTTTTATCATCTACACTGAAATGTCTTTTGTTTTTATGGCATTTCAACTCTTGAACGTTTTTTCGAACTTAAGGAAAGCTTACATTGCCAGAGCTGTATTAGCTAACCGATGTTCTTCTCTACTAAAGGAACGGGGAATAAACCTAACAATAACATAATTATGACACAAAGGGTAGCCTTAAACAGTGTCGTAGGAGTTTATTGGACGGAGCGCAGGGAAGTATGTCTGGGTTAATGAGCTTAAACTATTTTGTTTCCATTTTTTGTACTAGCCATTCCTTAAAACCTGGTTCTTTTGCTTTACTACTGGTTACTAATGCATGACATTGTTTTCGTTTGCAGGCAGAAAAAATCAAAGAGACATTCGCAGCCACCAAAGGCGCCAACTGGGGCATCTCGAATGTCACGGGTTAAGGCCACACTGAGAGCAACCTTAGGTAGGGAGTAGGGATAACGTGTTTTCTGGTCGTCACGGGAAATAGCTAGATGGTGTGTTTTTGAGACCCCTTTTTTCCTCATCTATTGCCATTGTTTATATATTTTTGTGTTTGCAGGGCTAAAGAAACATGGTAGCAGAAGCACTTCACTTCCGGTAGCGACGGATGGTGGTTCTAAATCTAGTTGAAATTATGAAACAGCTAAAGGTTCTCTTCTTATTGTGCATATATCTGATTAAGTTCCATGGACATGCCAATTAGAGAATCTTGGGTTGTGTATAAAAGCTTACAAGTTGGTCATTTCTTTTGATTGTTGTAACTTGTAGGGTGTATTACTGTATTGTGTGTCCAAAGGCTACAATCATTTTTGTTTACCAATATTGCAATCAAGTATTCTTTGTCTTCCATGCCGTTCAGGTCGATTCTCGACAACTCCAATAGCAAACTACGAGGTTTTATAGCTTGCTTTACCACATCGTCTTCTGGAGCAATAAAGGTTTTAAATTACAACGTCCTCCCGTAGTAAACTACAACAAATGTAGCTTAAAAGGGCTCACATAATAAATAAAGTATCATAATATAATTATTTTATTATTTCTTAATTGTTGATTTATTTCAAGCATATAGCTTGACAAAGCTACACATGCTTACAAGCAGGGACGTAACTTGATGCTTTAATGGTGAGAATATACCGCTAGAATATTTATAATAATTGCAAGCAGGTCCCTAAATGCAACCATTGGGGTTACACTAATAAGCTGGTTGGAAAAATAATTTTAGCAGCAAATGTAAATAATTGAATATGGAACTCTTCCTTCTAGAGTTCTAGTCTCTTATTGTTTTCTCTTGAAGCCCAATATGCGCCAACTTAGTAACCCTTCAGTCTATGACTAAATAACAAGTCTTCCTTGCAAATTTATGACAGATCAAATACTATTTATATGTGTAAATAACATAAAATAAATTATTACCCTTCATACATTCTACTTTTATTTTATCTTCCACGCGTAAGAATTTTGAAAGAATTTGTGAGTTTGTGATGACTAATAGTAACAATTAGCGAAGTAGGGTCGACAAAAATGGTTAACAAATGGCAAGGTTACATGAATTAGATGACAAAGGGAAGGATTTTGTTAATAAAACATGAATTGACCACATTTGATAGACACATAATAGACCATTTGCTAAGTGCCAAAAAAAACACATAAAGGTCATAAAACCATGATTGTGTTTTAGGAATGGCGTTTGGAAGACGTCTTTGTTTATACGCCAATGTGCTCAATTAGAAATTAGAAATTAGAAATTCACTTAAAGACGGACATTATCCGTCACATGCTGAAAATGGATAATAACTGTTGCAATATGTAAGTGGCAATAGTTATAGGTGATTCATTTTCTCTAACTTGTACTCCCACTTGCTTTCTTCTAAGAGAAAAGTATATGTGTTCAGCTTGTGACGGATAGTATTCATCACAAACAAGACACATTGGTGTCCATCACAAACAAAACACACTGGTATTCAATTAATTACGACTTAACAAACTAAAATAAACTAATCGAATATACATCAAATTGATAGAAATAGCAAATCCTGAAATCGGACGTCTTTAACTACAAGGAGAGGAGAAAAAACACACTAGGTTTTGTTTTTTTCCTTTTTTTTCCTTTTTTGTTTTGCAGCAGTAAAAGGTAATTATAATACCCCAAAAGTTACCGAACAAGATAAAGGGTTATGCTGCACTAAAAGTCTGACTAGCAAACTAGTGCAACAAGGCTACCATTAAAGATTACATAAAAAAAAATTGTACGTCTAAGAAAACAACGAAGCAAATAAGAACGAGAGCAGGCTGATGAAGCGAAGTTTGAAGACGAGCAAGTAGTCGACTTCAGCATTTTACTTAAAAATCCCACGGGCCAACGGGACGGACCAAGTGCACTTACCCTACAAGAGCGTAGAAAAAAAAGAGGAAAAACAAGCCGAACAAGCTTGTCTTCAGTGGAGACGAATCTCCTACACCGTGTCAATCGACCCAAACAATCCAAAGACCAACGACCCAGAGGACCAAGCAAACAAAGAAGAGTAACTAAAGAGCGCATCCCAACCAATCTCCCAGCAAAGAACCTCGCACTTGCCTTGAGAATACAATAGGAACTCCAATAAAAGGAGATTATTAATAAAACATAAAAGCAAGAAAGAAATTGAACGATGGAAGAAACTAACTTGAGACCACCGCATCAGACCAACCAAATACTTTATCAAACCCCGACTTCACCCAACCCAACACATCGCAAATACTCAAGAAAAAACCCAACAACCAACAACCTCCAACTGAACCACAACATCAAAGCAATCAACCCCAACATAAACCCACAAAAGACCGCTCAAACAAAAATCAAAACAACTCAGATTCCCCAAACCGAAAAGAAAGATCCGATGACAACAAAAGGACCCAAGAACGTTAACAACCTGACGAACCAGGACATCCAAAACTGAACAAACCCAAAGACACGAACCGGAACTGACTCAAAGCTTCAAAGACACATGCATGCAACAAAAGGGAGAAAGAGACCAAAAAGCACCGCAGACGGATCAAAGACTACCGATTTACCCGAAGACACCTCGCAGGACCACCACTTACAAGTGACCAGACCAACATGACAACACAAGAAATGGGACCAATAGGTGGGGAAATTGGGGGGATCACTATATTAGACCCAAAACACGACCTCATAGAATAAAGATGAAGGGATGAGCTATACTCATCAACACAACCACAAACAAACCAGGGGTGGGGGAAATGGGGGGATCACCCTTGGGTAGAAAACCAAGTAACAGTGACAGGACAAGGTGTCGCAGGAACGAAAAAGACAAGAAAAAAACCAAACACAGACAGATGATAGACTTGAACGCCATCACCACCACCAATCCGCCGATGTTGCATGCAAAGAGACTAACAAGGAGACAGCAGCAAAGACAGGTGAAATCAGAAAGGAGATACCCGATCACGTAGAACCTCAAACAAAACGGGTCAAACAAATCAAAACAGAGAGAAGGAAAATACGAGGTCAAGATTTAGGGATTAAAAGTGAGGTACAAGTCACCGAAGATAGAACAGTACGATCCCATCTCCGGCAACCGACCAGCAGGTAAAGGAGACCGCGGGGTAGAAGAGAGGAAAGAAGTGGTGGATCTTGGCTTTTTGGAGAAAGGGATGTGTCGATTCGCCGGAGATAGGCCATGAGAAGAGCCCATCTCCGGCGAAAGGGTAGGGGAAGATGATGGGGTAGACAAAGTATGGATGGAAGATACAGTGGAGTAAAGGGATTTTTTTGGGGTTTTTTTTTGTAGAGAGAAGGGGGAAGAAAAGCTAGAGAGAGGAAAATGTTGATATATCTCTAATAAACTAATTATTTAACAGAAAAAAAAAGATGTTATTGGTTGTTATCAACTTAGTTAAATAAAGGGATGTTTTACATTATCGGTAAGTCTCTTTTGCGACGGGTATAAGTGTTGGACAAAGGTACATTTTCAAGTTTCAACTATTCAAGTCTAGAGGTTGATATGACTAAAATATTGAAGACACGGGACCATGTTGTAAAATGAGGATATAAGTGCGGAGACACGTCTACAATGTGAAAAAAAAAAAAACACTTATAAGTTTGAAATATTTCAATTTTTTTGAAAATAATGGCAAGAAGTTTGACGAATAAACTTAAAATTATTACATAAACTACTAACTGCCTTATAAGACTCTCTTCCTCTATTTTTAAGGTGTGAGCGTTGGAGACAGAATCCATACCCATATTCATGTTGAGTCGTGTCGACATTTGTACAAATCGAAAAGTGAAGAGTCGAAATAGCATAGATCGATGACTCACGAGTTTCAAAAGTGATGAATTATTTTTCAATTTAATTGTCTTTACGAAATCATCTATTTAAAAAAAAACAAAATACCTTTTTTGAACCCGTTAAAAGAGTTATCCTGAAATCTTTAATAACACCTTTTTAAGCAATTAACCTTTAACTAACCATATCTCTTAATCACGATTCCGAAAAATAATGAAACGTTTTCGAAATTGATCATTTTTAAAAGATTTTGAGTTGTGATAAGCAACATCAAATAGTTGGTGTTTAGTTGGTCAATGGCTTAATGCAAAGCATGAAGTTGATATCTAAACACAACAACCACCGGCCAAAAAAACAGTAAAAAAATGATGAAATACCATCGAGTGAAAAGACCAGAAACATAACATAGTGGAGAGAAACTTCCTTGGCGCAATCAAAGCAACACTTCATATAATATTAATTTAAAACATTCGTATTTGACACAATTCAACGGTCTCAACCCTTGTTATTTCCTTATGTTTCGATCATCATACGCCATTTCTACTACCAACTCTTCTTCATTTCTGGTATTTTTGTTTTAATCTTTATAACTTTATTGTTTCTTCTTCTTCTTTTGTTTTTGTGTTTTTGTTTTGTTTCAGTCCACTTTTTTCTTCATGCTTATCTATCTTTTTGTTATTTTGATCGTCTAATATTTGACTTTATGTACTTTTAATAATTCCTTGATCATGGGTTACTTTTTTTGTGTTGAAAATGGTTGCATGGGGGCATGTAGAGCCCTAGTTTTAGTTGCGGAACCAGGACTTATATTTAGGGACCGTAAATAATGTAAAGGATGAACGGGTAATATTGTAATAAGGTAAACATGAAAAAAGTTTCAAACTTTATAGTAAAAGTTTCGGAATTTTGACTGTTAAAGGGGCGATTGTTCCTGCTAGTCCTCTTAGTTCCGCCACTGCAAATGGGTTACTTTTTGTGCAGATAAATTGGTTGTTATAGGTTGTCAATGATAGATGAAACAATTCAATCAAAACCTAACCTTAAGGTGATGGTTGAGGCCAAATACGCGATGGGTTGAAGGGTGGTTAGTTTGCACAGGCTTCCCATACCGTGCACTGGGTTTCCACTTCGTGAGTTTTTGAGGAGTTTTGAGGTTGTCAGGATTCGAACCCACATTGCTATGATCATGGATGTTTGATTGAAATTGAGGAACATTGATGAACTTAATTTTGATTTTCAATTAAAAGTAGCTAATTAACAAAGGTTTAGTTTGCTCTACTGAGTCTGAAATGAAGACATGAAACCGCGATAACCATTAGAAATTCAACCTTGTCATCTGTGTATATTTTCCATCAAGAGGGTGAAGGGGATTTTCACAGGTCTGCACTGATCATTGCATTTACGTCTACAGTTCGTTGGCGTTGCAATCCTGGTATATAGTACAATACTCCGCCTTCCAAAATTTGTTTGAAGTGAACGAGATGTGAAGATTCATTCCTAGTTATTGTGATTAAGCATGATGAGCACAAGCCCTAGGTTTAATGTAAATGGAAATACTTTCGAAATGGTATCCAGTCTGACTTTTGATGCTGAGGGTAAGGAAATTTGTTACGCCTTTTCTAGCTTTGATCTGTCATTTGTTCGACATTTTGAGTTTACTGAACATGATTTTAACCTGCAGTCCAACAACGAATGGCCTTAGTTGAGTGGCTAAACTCTGCAGTTCCTCATTTGTATTTTTCCGTAAAGGCTTCAGATGAAGAGTTCAGGGCATCCTTGCTAGATGGTGCTATATTCTCTCAGATTTTACAGAAGCTCAAATACAGTTTTGCTGATGAGGTGATTCAGATGTTCCTCTTTGTTTGTCATGTCGGATATTATCTCCCCCTCAGAATCCCAGATTTATTATCCTCATTTGAATTTTGGTAGTTAAATGTCGAAAGCGAAATAGACAAAATTGTCATGTTTGATTAATCAAATACGGAGCAACTTTTTTCATCTTCTCAGTTTTAAAAAGATGCAACTGTTACAAATTCTGAGAAAGTTATGGTAAAAGTCAAATGAGGAAAATAGGAAATGAGATGGAACGAGAATACAATCTCTATGTGATAGATAAACCATCTCAACCAAAACCATAACGCTCCCTCACTCAAATGCCCGTTGGGCTTTGAAGAGTGGTTAGTTTGCACAGGCTCCCAATACACCCATACCGTGTGCTGGTTTCCACTTTGTGGGTTTTTGAGGTTACGACCCACACTGGCTCTGATACCATGATAGTATTAGAAATATTAATAATAGTTGAGCCTCAACCATCACCTTAAGGTTTTGGTTGAGATGGTTCATCTATCATGGTATCAGAGCCAGTGTGACCAAAGGTCACGGGTTCAAATCCTGGCAATCTCAAAACCCCTCGAAAACTCACGAAGTGGAAACCCAGCACACGGTATGGGGGGCCTGTGCAAACTAACCAGTCTTCAAGCCCAATGGGCATTCGAGTGAGGGAGCGTATTAGAAATATTAATAATAGTTGAGCCTCAACCATCACCTTAAGTTTTGGCTGAGATGGTTCATCTATCTGATAAAACTTAAGGTGATGGTTGAGGCCCAACTATTATTAATATTCCTATGAGCTTCAATTTTTTGCGAATGTACCAATCTTCTGTAGGGAGATGATTCTACTCCGTCAACAGAGTGCAGAAGAAGAAAAGTTCAACGGTTCATTGCAGCCATGTCCGAGTTGGGGCTGCCAAGTTTTGAAATAACAGACTTAGAGAAGGTATCCAGTATTATTAAAATTAATTGTTTTATGAATACGTAAGATTCACTACGATGTTACCTAGTGCCTCACAATGCCTGTGGCGGGAATTGTGGGTTGGCTGGAAGAAACCGTACTTTATTGTTACCTTCTTCAGCTACCATTATCTATTCAACATGCATTCCATTTTCTTTGTGTATCTTTATTGTGAAGGGATCTATGAGGCCTGTTATGGATTGCCTTTTAGCACTCAAAGAACATACAAGGCGACAATTCGGGAGCCCAGTCTATAAAACCATGGGTGGGAGACCAGCCCTGTCGGAAATAAAATTTGAGCGTTCTTATAGTCCTCTTTCACCAGGTTAGGCTCTCTCCATGTACTTAAAATTTGAGCGTTCTTATAGCGGTGCAAGCTATCTTTTGACTTTGCCCTACAACTATCTCTTTGCCTCTTAATTTAGAGTCACCAACTATGCTTCTGCATGGTGGAAATAAGTTCCATGAAGTGTTTCAGATGAAACAAGGATTTTATGCTGATCTGCCTGCGACTAAAATTTCAGAAATGATAAAGTCAAATAGCTTAGATGTAAGTTCTTCTTACGAGCAAATATTTGCAATCAAAATTCAAAATCATACTCTATAGCTACAAACTATTGTTTCTTCTGTACAGAATGCTCCAACTCAGTCTCTTCTGAGTGTCATCAATACGATTTTGGATGAAAGCATCGATAGAAAGAACGCTGCAATACCTCAAGTATGTTCATATTTATTCCCTCTAGCTATTGGTGAAATTTTTGTCCTCGTTCTTTACCCCACTGCCTCAAGGGCGCTAGGAAATGACAGAATGGGGTCGGATGTAAGCAGCCTTACTTGTGTCTTGACAAAAAAGAGATTGTTTCCAAATGACATATTATGAAAATCGCGTTAAAAATAACAATGAAGACTGCTACTATCAGAATATTAATAATAGTTGGGCCTCAACCATTTTGGTTGAGAGGGTTCATCTATCATGGTATCAGAGTCAGTGTGACCGAAGGTCATGGGTTCGAATCCTGGCAACCTCAAAACCCCTCAAAAGCACGAAGTGGAAACTGGAAACCCAATACACGGTATGAGGAAGCATGTGCAAATTAACCACTCTTCAAGCCCAATAGGCATTTGAGTGAGAGAGCGTATCAGAATATTAATAATAGTTGGGCCTCAACCATCACCTTAAGGTTTTGGTTGAGATGGTTCATCTATCAGCTACTACACACTAAAAAGAACTGCAACCAGTTTTTGGAGTTTTGGTTCCATCATATTGTAGATCTAAAAAATGGTGCGCGTTTGTCTCCACTCCGAAATGTTAACTATAATGACAAAAAAAATCTAAATGTATACAGAAGGAATCGTTTCAATACTATCATATGATCTTATAGCCTTATAGATAGTGTGAAACAGTATACATGATCTAATATTTCTGTTGTTTTTTCTTCTTGCTTTGCTTCTCACAGCGTGTAGCATGCCTGTTGAGGAAAGTTGTGCAGGAAATTGAGCGACGAATAGCAACCCAAGCAGAGCATCTGCGTACTGTAATGTGATTTTCATGCTAGTTTATGCAGCTAATTTTTGCTGTTTGTTCTCCAAATTTTACTACTTTATTGTTTTTTGTGTTTAGCAAAGCAATCTTTTTAAGGCTCGTGAAGAGAAGTATCAGTCTCGTATCAAGGTGCTTGACGCTCTTGCCAAAGGGACTAGTGAGGAGAGTGAGGTATTTCACACGCTATTTATTTCGTCAAGATATTATATTTATATATGACCCTCTTCCTCTGACATAATCTTTGTATTTACAGATTGTTATGAACCAGCTCAAGCATATGAAGGTATACCTAAACTTTCAGTGTCGGTCTTAGAAAATTTTGTTTCTGGTTTTCTGCTGCCCCGTAAAAAAAATTAAAGCTGTTACGGAGTATCATACAACACTAACGAGAGTGTGAAGCATATATTTTTTTCGGTATAAACAGTAAACAAATTGCACAGAAAAGAACTGGTTTAGGTTGCATGCATGATGCACCTAAAGTCCTCATGGTAGTTCTGCTATTAGGAATATAAATATAAATAATAGTTGGGCCTCAACCATCATCTTAAGGTTTTGGTTGAGATGGTTCATCTATCATGGTATCAGAGTCAGTGTGACCGATGGTCACGGGTTCGAATCCTGGCAACCTCAAAACCAGGAAGTGGAAACCCAGCACACGGTGGTTGAGGCTCAACTATTATTAATATTCCTAATACCTGCAACTCTAGACGGGTAAAAGTTTTACCAAACACCCTTTGCAGTCTGTGGTATAAATTTATTATTTTAGCCCCCCAATGTATGGATGGTACAGTATGAGAGAAGCAAGATGGAGGAGAATAAAAGGCCCGAACAACACGATATGGAGGAGAAGAAAAGGTCAGAACAGATACAGATGGAAAAGAAAAGGTATGAGCAGGAGTTCATGGAGGAACGGAAAAGGTTTGAACAGATGATGGAGGAGGAGAAGAAACGGTTTGAACAGATGATGGAGGAGAAGAAAAGGTTCGAAGAGCACGAGGCTAATAAGTTGAAAAAGCTGAGGGAGGAAACCAACATAGAGGTATCAATGCTGAAGCAGGAGCTTGAAACGGCCAAAAGAACGCATGAACTACGTTTCCAGGAACTGGAAACAGAGGCCGAACAGCTAAAGTCTGAGTTAGAGAAGAAATTAAGGCAGCAAGAGCAGATGTTGGAAGATTCAAAAGCGAAGATGAAAGAACTTGAGCTGGATTCTCAGTCTAAAAGTCGGAACTGGTCTACGAAAGAGCACATCTATGAAAAAGTTGTGTCCCTTCAGCTGACTGGATTAGAGGTATGTTATTTTAAAAGGTTTCGACTTTGAAGACCAAAATCATTGGTTCTTGTTTTAACCTTGGATAGTTCAGGATCTAAGGCGTTCTTCAGCGTCCGTCAAGCAAGAAATGTTGACGACACAGAAAACTTATCTAGAGGAACTGAACCATGTAGGTAAGATGTGGGAGCTTCTATTACAGATTATCAACACCATTTATATTTATTTTGATATTTATGTTTGTGATGTTAAAAATATTTCAGGGACAAAGCTTAAAAATTTAGCTAAAGCAGCTCAAAGCTATCATGATGTGCTGAATGAGAACCGAAAATTGTATAATGAGCTTCAAGATCTGAAAGGTATATGGAGAAACCTCCTATGGAGTAATGTTTGTATCTATCCTTTTCTAATTCTATATATACACTATTTTTGTATCTGTCTTTGCTTACTCTTATAAAGCCAGTGTGATCGAAGGTCACGGGTTCGAAACCTGACAACCTCAAAAACCCACGAAGTGGAAACCAGCACACGGTATGGGGGAGCCTGTGCAAACTAACACTCTTCAAGCCCAACGGGCATTTGAGTGAGGGAGCCTTATAGGAATATTAATAATAGTTGAGTCTCAACCATCACCTTAAGGTTTTGGTTGAGATGGTTTATCTGTCAACTCTAATATATACTTGCTTGAGCAGGTAACATCAAAGTTTTTTGTCGAGTGCGGCCATTCCTTCCTGGGGAGAATCAGAAGCTATCAATTATACAGGAGATAGGGGAACATGGAGAATTGATTATTGCAAATCCTGCCGGGCCTAAGGATTCAGAGAAGGCATTTAGATTCAATAAGGTTTACGGTCCTATGGCTTCTCAAGGTTTCACTTTCTTTTCACATTCTCAGATGCTATAAGCTCCATTCGAAATCTTTTCCCTCGCAAAGTTATAATATTTCTGTATGTAGTGCATTTTTTCAGTATGAATGCTACTTGGTTTCTTACATATGCAACCTACATGCTTGTAGCTGAGGTTTTCGCTGATACACAGCCATTGATCAGAACAATTCTTGACGGGTACAACGTCTGTATATTTGCTTATGGTCAAACTGGATCAGGGAAGACCTTCACTATGGTAAAGTCTTTATTTTCATCTTCTGTAGTTGGTGTTGATTTCTTGGTGAGCCTAAATCATTTTTTGTGGCCTGCAACAGAGTGGTCTTGATAATGCATCTAAAGACGACTGGGGAGTCAACTATCGCGCTTTAAATGATCTTTTCCAAGTCTCAGAAGGCAGGAGAAACTTCTTTCTCTATGAAATAGCAGTTCAAATGATTGAAATTTACAATGAACAGATTCGAGATTTGCTCTCTAACGATGATCATCACAAGAAATATCCTTTCCTGAAAGCTTTTGTTGCTACTCGTATAAGTTTGATCCGTAACTCTTTTTCCAATATGGATTTATAGCTGTAATACTGTCGTCAAACTGCTTTTTCCATAACTTGCACACGCTTGGGATTATGTCAACCCCTCAACCTCATGGGCTTACTGTACCTGATGCAAGCTTGCATCCTGTCAGATCGAGTGAAGATGTCATACAATTGATAAACACCGGGCTAAAAAACAGGTCTGTGGGTGCCACTGCAATGAACGAAAGAAGTAGCCGGTCCCACAGGTGTCTACACATTCTCCATCGGACTTTCCTCTTACCATCTTATATACTACTCTCTCAGTTCTGTTTCTTCTGTCCATTACCAATTCCGTTATTTGTGAAGAACATGTCTTCAAATAACCATGATACCCCTTGACTTGGACCGTTTATTGATATGAAGTTCGAAAGGGTGATTTTGGGTGTGATTCTTACCTTTGAATGTCTATTATATGTGCAGTATCGTTACCATCCACGTTCATGGGAAAGATCTGAAGTCTGGTGCTACGACGCATGGTAGTCTTCATTTGGTTGATCTGGCTGGTAGCGAGAGAGTTGTTAGGTCTGAAGCAACTGGAGACAGGCTAAAGGAAGCACAACATATCAATAAATCATTGTCTTCTCTGGGCGATGTAATCTTTGCACTTGCTCAGAAAACCCCCCATGTGCCATACAGGAATAGTAAGCTTACGCAGGTTCTTCAGAGTTCTCTAGGTACTTTACGTCTTTCCTTTGCTTTTTATACAGTTTCAGGGTTTTCCAGCCGGGACATTCTTTTTTTTTGGCAACGAGGGGTTTAATCCCCGGGCCCATGCATTCCCGGACCATGTAAGTTACCCCCTTCGGGAGCTGCAGTGGCCAAGTGGTCATCGCCCCAGCTGTTAATCGAACCTGAGACCTCTCATCTCCTGCATTTCTGCAAGCTTTAAGGTTTAACTCAGTTACCACTGGACTAACACCACTTGGTTCAGCCGGGACATTTTAGCCTACGTTTTCCCACTTTTGTTCTTGAACAATTGTCGTTAATATTTCAGGTGGTCGAGCAAAGACACTTATGTTCGTTCAGTTGAATCCTGATGTGAGCTCATATTCAGAAACATTAAGCACCTTAAAATTTGCTGAAAGAGTATCTGGAGTCGAGCTGGGTGCTGCTCGAAATAATAAAGAAAGAAGAGATGTTAAGGATCTTATGGAACAGGTATTTCTTGATGATACAGATCGCTTTCTTTTGAGACTACGACTGATACAGATGAATCAGCTCAAGTTTCTCAGTGCACTTTATATCATAAAGATGTATTTTAGAGCAGCACTCTGGGCTACTCTTCTTTTCTCATACTCCCTCTGTGCTAGAGTAGTTTCTAAGACATGCCACCCGTTTACCTCGCCATGTGACCTTGCGGCATTAAGGTCATGTTGTTATTGTAAAGGGAGCTCAGCCACATAGGTAGTTTTGAAGGTGACGAGTATCGAAGCTAAGTCATGGATTCCACTCCTAAATGACTTCATTCATCTCTTCTGAGGTTAACAACCAGTGCTTTGTGATAGATGAACTGTCTCATCTGTCATGGTATCAGAGCGACCGAAGGTCACGGGTTCGAATCCTGGCAACCTCAAAACCACGAAGTGGAAACCCAGCACACGGTATGGGGGCACCTGTGCAAACTAACCACTCTTCAAACCCAATGGGCATTTGAGTGAGGGAGCGTAATAGGAATATTAATAATAATAATTGGGCCTCAACCATCACCTTAAGGTTTTGGTTGAGACGGTTCATCTATCACTTTGCTCATTGGTCCTAAAAAATATATGCTTCACCTGAACTGTATTTCACCGTCTCTCGTCTCATAGGGAAGTTACGCTTTTTTTGGATGGAAGGAAAGGGCGGGAAGTATTAATGTTCATCTGAAACTTGCAGGAGGCATCTCTTAAAGATTCAGGGTTTGCCAGACGCGCAGGAATTCATCATAAATCTTTCGACAGTTTCTCAGATCATTTTGATCCAGGCTTTCAACTTGCCTTTGAAGATTCTGAAAGTGAAGGAATACGATCATCAAGATCAATGAATGACTTGAAAGGGCAAAAGAAGCAACCTGGTGGAACTTCGATAGATGACAATATGAAAGCCATGGCTGATGGCGATGGTGATTATGAAGATAGATTAAGCGAAACATCTGACAGTAACTTCTCTATAGCAACAGATCAATCTGATGCCACTATTGAGTCAAACATTTCACAAGAACAATCCACATCAACTGATTCTCCAGAAAAGCGCGGAGAAAAGTATGTATTCTTCACTATTATCTGCTGCTTTTATTATGTACACTAATACGGCAATTCAGGTCTTCTTCCATGCAACCTTGGCTTTCATGTTCAGATTCTCTCGCGATTTTGGTTTCATGTTCAGAGTATGAGTAGACCTGTCGAAATTCGACCAGAGTCCCGACCCATAAAAGTATACCTTATACACACAATACGTCTTTTAATCCATTTTTACCGACAATATGTCCAGACTAAGCAGAAAATGCGTTGATTGACAATTTGACATATATTTTGACGATTGAAGACATTTAAATTAAAATCTCACCCTTCATCTTCAAACAATACCCATGTTTGATCATATATTATCATCAAGACGAGATCATCCTACGCAACTTTTTGGTGGCATATCGTTTTATCTCGTATTGGGCCAGGGAATACTGTATGAACTGGTGTCATGCACACATACTTCTTCATTCTTATGTTTCCATGCTCGCACATCTACATAAACTGGTTGGTATCGATCATAAGGAATGAATGTAGAAAGATGATGAGTTTATACCGAACAAGCATTTTGTTTCCATTTTACGTGCGTGACATTGTTTTTGTATGTAGGCCGAGAACATCTAAAAGACATTCACAGTCACCGAGGGCACCAACTGGGACATCTCGTTTGTCACAGGTTAAGCCTACATCGAGAGAACCTTCAGGTACATAATATAAATTTGGGTATTTCCGACTCCCATTTCCTCATCCATGGCCATTGATCGTCTTTTTTTTCTTTGCAGTGCCAAAGAGACCCGGTAAAGGAAGCTCTTCTCAAGTCACGTCCGCCAGTGGCAAACGGTGGGTGTAACCGTTTAACTGTGTAAATGTAGTTCATATTTCTTGGTTAATTTGTCCATTACCTAAAAAAAATCTTGGTTGTATGTAAATACAGTGCAGTAGCATATAAATTTGTCATTCATTTGATTGTTGTATAGTGTTTGTCTAGAGACAACATGCATTTTGTTCACCAATTCTGCAAAATGCAGTGTTGTACGAATTCAACTAATTTTTGTATAACATTCAACAAGGCGACATTTGTTTCTGATTATATGTTTTTTAACTTGTAAGAAGGCAACAAGGGTAATACCCTACCTCCTTTTTTAACTTCAGCTTTAAACTCTTTTTAATTCAGTTATTAATAGGGTTGTACTTAGGCCTCATTATTTTCTCGTGAACTCTATGGGACAATTCAATCCAATTTCATTCATATATACGGAGTAGGTCGGAGTACTCGTTCGCGTGATTTGAAAAGGACAATCATACAACGCAAACCCCTAGGTCAACCCGGTCAACACAATAGAGAAAATTGTGTAAAACCTACTCCGTAATTTGTACTATTTACATGTGAGAGTCTGGTACTGAAAATCAGAATCACCACCTGCGCTTTACCCTATTTTTATGAACACCCAGGATAATGAACACATACCGTCTATATGTAGTAGAGTAGTAGAAAATCTCCCCAAGTTCTCAATTAATCGATAAAACTTATTCTCTCTTATTCACCATTTTTCACTTTTCTTTTTACACAAGAAATAAGAAACTACATTTGGACCCAAAACACACTATCCACACGGCACACGCTATTAAATTTGGACTACACAAATCAACTCATGTAAGAAAATTTGAATAATCGTTTAATGTTTAATGAAATTAGAAAGAAAGCGGTATATAAAAGAAAGTGTATTTCACCAGTAAAAAAATCCAATAGAATGAAGTAGTAACTTGTGCTTCTAGTGTAAGTGTAGGAAGTAGGGGTGGACACTAGTCAATGGAGCAGGTCGGTCGGGTCTGGGACGGGTCGAGGGACGGTGCGGGTTCAAGGTATAGGGACTTGGACATGGCCCGGGGTCAGGGTGGCTTCGGGACGGGTTGGGCCCGGTTCGTGGGAAGTGTAACCCGGACCCGACCCGGGGCGGGTTGGTGGCGGCCTGGGGCGGGTCTACGGGATCTGGACACATACGGTCACCTTACGGGCCAGGCTCCAGAAATTAAACCCGGACCCGATTACTTCACACACGGGCCGGGTCGGGTTTGGACATGTGCGGGCGGGTTGGATCCGGGATTAATTGCGGGTCAGGTCTGGGTTGTCAATGTCGACCCGTACTCTTGACCAGTCCTAGTAAGAAGGTTGAGTCATATGCTTCTGAGACGGATTAAAAGTGAATTAGTAATTCAGAAACTGTAAATTATGATTATAACTGTATTTCAAAAAAAGGAAAAAAAGGTAGAAAGGGAGATTTAATAGTTGGATAGACAGCAGGTGAGAATAGTGACATGAAAGCGAAGAAGCGACAAAAGTCTGAGAGGGGCAGCTGGCAAAGCATAAAGTAAAACAATAAATAACAAAAGGGTAAAATTTAGTATTAAAGGCAAAACACAGTAGAATCTAAAGCCATACTCTACTCTTTACAGTGACCATCTACCAAGATCAACACCAAAAATTATAAACTAAGTTGTCAAACCCCAGGACGACATATTTAATTCTTTACATTAAATCATTGTCACGGATTGGGTCATTTGGGTCTAAATGAGTTAAGTCGGTTCGACGAGTTTTGAAATCGGTTCGGTCGAACTCGGATTGGATAAGACATTTCTAGTGTTATACTCGAAGAAAAGTGAGTAAAAGAACCTCTCAACTCGAGTTGAATTATACATGCCCGAATTAAGCAATGGTTTCAGGCGTTTGAGTTTAGTTTGGAATTCGTTTTTAATATATGAGTTGTTCTGAAACATAATTGAGTTTCATATCTGCTTTGCTCGGTGACGCTCTTAAGCACCGTTGTTTTGCGTTGTGTAACGCCCTTATCCACTGATGATATTTATAGTGTAGTGTTTTTCTCATGGCGGTGTTATACCTAGAGGTGTACAAAAGTGCGGGGCAGCCCAGCACAGCTCGACCCAGCCCGGTCTGATGGGGGCCGACTTTTATCAGCCCGACAAACCTGCCTCCTAGCCCAGCACGACCCGCTTCTTCCCTTGGTCGGGCTAGTGCCACATTTTCCCGGCCCAGCCTGGTCCAAACACTAAAAAAATTTAAAAATATATAGGTATTCCGGCCCAGCCCGCACTGGCCTGGTACTATGTGGGTTGTGCCCGGGCTAAAACCGGCCCAACCCAGCCCGGCCTAACCCAGTCCCTCGCTAATGTCGTGTTGGTGCTGCAAATCCTTAGCTAGGCCCGCTCCACGCCCAACTCGGCCCAGCCAATGTCCGCCTCTAGTTTTACCTGCCTTGTAGTAGTAATAAACTACTCTTACGCTCCTTTCGATTTTTCTAACTCTGTATACTTTTTTTTATTTTGGGAGTAATATCTCTTTGACAACTTAAACATCAAATGAAATACAATAAATAAGAAAAATAAAATTCTAAAAAATCGTTATACTCCGTATATAAATAGTTCCTTTAATACTCCCTCCTATTCCGAATAAATGTCACATTTGCCATTTTCGTCTATTCACCTAATTGTCACATATTCCATTTTGGGACATTGTTTATACTTATTTTATTCACTCTAACCCACAATAATACCCCCACCTTACCCCACAACACTACTTATTTTAATCACCTCTACTCACAATAATAATCAATAATACATTCCCTCTCTCCAATCTTCCCACCCCACACATTACTTTACATTAAACAAATGAATTCCTTAATTCCCGTACCAAACCCGAAATGTGACAGTTATTGGGAATAGGAGGGAGTATGATTTATTATCCGTTTCATTTTACATTGTAATCGTATTCTTGTAGAGATAAGATTTTTTTAAAAGACTTCCCTGAGTGTACAACTACCAAGATAACAAGAAAAAAGTTGTTCAAACCGAAGAAAACGCATTAAATTCTTTCACTTTCTTCGAGCAACAACCAACACACAAACACATAACACACCACACCACTAACTACTTGCACTTTTCTATATCACTCTTCTTCTTCACTCCACTCCACTAGTGTTCCACCATACTAACCCTAATCCCTTTCCCAATTATTTCTAATTTAATATAATAACTTACATTTCACAGGAATCCATTATGAGATCCCTATCTTAATACCCATATTAATAATTTCTCACATTCTTAATTGTGTTACAAAATTACTGCAACAATGGTCTTAAAATTCTCATTTCTTTGCATTTTAATCTGCTTTTTTACTGTTGTTTCAGCTGAAATTAGCGCTAGTTCATTTGGGTTTAAGAGATTTGACAGAAATTCCAAGTATTTCTGGTCAAAAATCTCACTTTCTGGTGATGCAAGGGTTAATGATAATGGTTCGTTTATTGACATGACTGGGTTATGGAATTACAGTTCTGGGAAAGTTATGTATAAACAACCATTTAAGCTGTATGAAAGTAAGCTTAGGAGGAAATCATCTTTTGGAAGTTATTTTGTGTTTTCAATGGCACATCATAATGCGGGTGCTTTGGAATTTATGATTGTTAGAAATGCGTCGGCAACGGCGGCGGCGGCGGCGGCGGGGATGGGGATGAGGGGTAATCATGTTGTATCAATTAAGGGAAAGAATAATGGGGAGAAGTTACAATGTTGGATTGATTTCGAAGCGAGTTCGAAGAGAATGGAAGTGAGGATTAGTAAATTGGGTGAAGAAAGGCCTGTTAGTCCAACCATGTCTCATCAAATTGATTTGTGTTCGATATACAAGAACCAAGATGTTTTCATAGGGTTAGCCTCGTCTAACGGGAATGCGAAACAGTTATGTAGATTGTACTCTTGGAGCTTCAAGTTAAGGCCTGTTCCTAATTGGATGCATTCACAGCCATTAGATCCTCAGGGTTTTAAGAAGGATGTTGAGCCAGTGGTGGTGATGATGAGTCATAAGCGAAACGACTGTGTTTTGAGAATTTTTGCTGCACTGGTGTTTGGGACGGGTTGTGGAGCGCTAGGCGCGTTCATTGTGCTGTGTGCTTGTACTGTTATGGCTGCAAAGAAGCCTGTTGCTCCTGAAGAATGTGTTGCTCAACCTGTGGTATTTGACTGTGATAAACTTAAGGTTATTGTAATTGATAAATCTGATAATGGTAGTAGGAAGTAGGGTTTAGGGTTGTTTTTTTGGATGTTTTGTGATGTAAATTTGAAGTTGCAATTTCATTTCATGTTTGTATGTTGAGTGTTTTCGTGACTTTGTATCATGTTTATGATGGAATGTAGGTTTTGTTGGATTTAGAATATTAGATAGTGTTTAGATCTTCGAGTTTAATGTCGTTCCGATGTGATGTTTAGGCGTAAGCCTGGTTGAATATTACTGTGGCATTGTGTTTGTCTGTCAATTGTTTTTTCATTCCTGTAACTGTATGTGTTAGAATATAAAACGAATCAAGGAACTCCAACATTGGCTTAAGCTTTTGGTTGAGTTGGTTTCTTGACAGTATGTCTCTCAAAATTTGCTTCTATTTTAGTTGCCCTCTTCCGCGGCTTGGCTTTTGAAGTTTCTGTGCCTGCATTTGTAATGTGACTGTAAATAGGTAATCATGTTCAAATGGTGTTTTTACAAAAATCAGAAGCTTTGCATTGTTCAAGATAAACATGGAACATTCAACTGTACACTGATACAAAAATCACAATGCATTTAGCCTCTTCGATTGTGCTGGTTTCATCTTCCTTCCTGGCAAATTATTGCAGGTTATGTAATTGATTTAGTCATGTGCTAGTACTATGGCTTTGGGAAGAGGAACTCTCGAGTTCATCAGTTGTATCCCAGTCCAAAGACGAAGAATAAATCTTTGAGAGGGTCATACAGACGTCGGCCATAGATGGTCGTGACTTCATGTCACCATCCACACATTTATGAGCGAGTTGAGCTAAAGAGTATGCCATATCCAATGGGTACCTCTTATTTAGATTAGAATCCATGAATTCTGTTAGATTTTCTCTCGCATTAATGCCTTCAAACACTTTCCTGATTACTATGAATAACAGATCATCTGTGTCTTTTTTATTTGTTCCCAATGGTTTTACTGCTGGTTTGCCCGATAGAAGCTCCAGAACCACTACCCCAAATGCAAACACGTCAAGTTTAGGTGTGACTTCCCCGTTTTTTATGTACTCAGGTGCCAGGTAACCACGAGTTCCAACGACATGTTTGGTTAAATGCAGTACTCCATTTTCATCTTCATCTTGTATTGTTCTTGCTAGGCCGAAATTGGTGATCTTTGCTTTGTAGGTGGCATCTAAAAGTATATTGCTGCTCTTCAAATTCTTGTGAATATATGGTGGACTAATATGGTTGTGCAGGTAATCGAGAGCATCAGCTACATTACGCGCAATCTGAACCCTTTGTTTCCAACTAAGTACAGGAGGAGAGCACGAATCATCTTCAGACAGGTAATTCTTTTGGCGAAGAAGCCAGTCATCAACAGATCCCTTCTCGGCATACTCATAAATCAAGTAAGTATTCTCCTCATTCATGCAATACCCTGATACTTGAATTATGTTGGTATGATTTATTCGATTCAAAATATTGATTTCGTCATTAGCAACATTGCCTTTCAAGACCTTAATCACTGCTTCATCACCATTAAACTCAGCCCGAAATACAGAACCTTTGATCCTATTCCCGTCACTGAAAAACCCAGCGGCCTTCTCAATTTCCTTGAAGTTGTATTCGGTCAGTGACCCTATTCCATATTTAAATCCGTCTAAGTCCACAGATAACGATTTTGGTGTCCGACTGTTGGTGGTATAGGATCCTGGCAAGGATATGTATTGAACTGATTCAGGCTCCTTCTGATCACCCTTTTCCTCTTTGTTGATCAAAGAACCATCCTTTTTCCTCGAAGGGCGAATTAGGAAGAACCACGCAAAAAAGGAGAGCACAACAATCGCCAAAACTCCAACCCCAATTCCAACTGCAATATAAACCCCTTTCCTAGAAGAATGTACACCATTGCTAGGACCGACTGGAACACTTTTAGATTGATGGGGCGGGTTAGCTAACGGCAAAGGAAGGTTTACAACAGTAGGTTCAGATGTAAGGGGAACCAAAATCGGAGTAAAAGGGTAGATAACTTCATTATGATGTAGTTCATTAGCATCTAGAACACTTTGTACCGTGGAATTGAACATCTCAGCGATACTAGATACACTATCTCCCCAAGTAACTATATATGACAGTAAAAACTTTGCACCGTTTTTTTTTACTTGTCCCGTAGTTGGACAAGCGCACATAAGGGGAACCGAAAAGGTCGCCCCAACTGTTAAATTAGTAGCCTTGAACGAATTCCGAGTCATCATGGCTTGGCATGTAGTCAACCCTTGGTAAGTATTATTAGCCATGGAGAAATAGGTCTCACCTAATACCTTTAATGTGTACTCTGCATTATGTTGATAGTACCCGGTCACATTTCTCGTGTGCTTACTGCACGAGCAAGAGACAGGGACGACAACAAGGCGGTTGGCCGGAATGAGGTCCACGTCGGAGATGTGGTTGAGTTGGGCGATAGCAGAGGCAGCCGAGTTAAGCAGATAAGCTATACTTGGTGGAGAATCGTAAGGTGGGTTTGACCTGAATGTTATGTAGGATGTGCAGGATGATGCAGCGCCATTGCAAATGAACCCTTTGGTAGCGTTGGTGTTGTCGCCGCAATCTAGCTGGTTGTTGTTTACATAGGTTTGTTGAGAGTTGGAGGGACAAAGATGAAGGTAAATAGTTGTAATAATAATGATTAAGAGCTTCATTAATGGATGTGTTTGTTTCTATGGTGGTACATGTTTTGAGCTCAATGGTTATTAAATCACGAGGTTATGGAGATGGGTTTGTTGCGTTGATGATGATTGAGTGAACTACTATTGTTTTTTTTCTTGGGTAGGGCCCGGTTCGACCATAAATCCCGCCCAGATGTTAATATTTATTATTATTATTATATTATTATATAATTGCATATTTGGTTTTGTGTTTCTTTGTTGAAAGTATGTACAGAAGACCAACTATATTTAAGCGAAGAAGTTCAAATAAGATTGTTTAACGGATTGTTCTTATTTGAGTTATATGTTTTATCAGCGGGTCTTGTTTGTGACGGGTTAATTTCGTTACAAGCGTGTGACCTCTCACAAAAAAAAAAAAGAGTGGACAAGGTAGAACATCTTTCATGTGTTTTCCCACTCATCTCCCAATATCTCTCAAATTTGTTATGTTTTATAAAGTAAAATATACGGAGTATTAATCAAAGTAAATAAATAAATAATTAAGATGGTATGAATACCGATAATAATTAATTAATTACATAGTATGTGGGATTTTTGGTAGTTTGGTTGTCTTTATATGAGAAACTAAGGGTAAGATTATTGGTAGTCTTGAGACAAGACTTTAGAAAGTCTTAAGACAAGATTCACCCAAAACTACCAATAATCTAGTGAAGTCTTAACAAAGTCTTAAATTGAGTCTTGGAAATCCAAGACTCAACTTAAGACTTTGGGTGAGTCTTGACCCCACTCTCATTAAAAGTACCCAATGAGCGGTTGACATATGTCATTTTTTTTTTGTAAAAAAAAAGTAATGTAAAAAAATAAAGTCTGAGACCAGTCTGACGGATAATGTATAAAGTTTTGGGTGAATCTGAGGTGAGTCTGAACAATAAAGAAATAATAAAGGTTAGTGGAAAGCTGATGTGGCAAAGTCTTAAGACTTTGGTCGGTCTGACCAATAATGTTATCCTAAGAGCAATAGCAATAGAAGTTTTTATACTTGGGTTTGTAAATAAGAACTTCAAAAACAAAGTTCTTCTATTGTGAGTCACATTGGGTTTGTTAAAATAAGAACTTGGTTCTTATTTAAGAACCAAGTTCTTTGTTGGTTTCAAGAAGAAAGAAAAAGGGTATGAAGATAAGCTAATTAATAGTGGGTCCTAATTAAAAATTAAGTAAAGTTCTTCTATTGTGATGTGAAGTTCTTAAATTTAGTAATTTGTGAAAATAGCTTGGAAATAGCAAGAACTTTATATGAAGTTCTACTATTGCTATTGCTCCTAAATTAGGAGGTGAGAAGCAGAATAATATAAAGAATCTTTCTTATAATAGATAATACTCCGTATTTATCATAAGTTAAAGATGGATTATTTATTCTCACAATAAAGTAGGTGGCTATGTAAGTGAGAGATGCGTTATCCTGTCTACATCTTTTAACGGACGTTGGCCGTGTTCTATGTGTGTAATAAAAATAGGGAAAATGACGCGGTTACAAGTGATGGGTCAACTATTGAGAAAGTCAAGAAGTGTGTCGTATAATAATCAAAGTATGATTGGCAGCATGTGGAGTTGGCAACTGGGAAGGAGCTTTCCTTGTCGGACCACCTCACCATATATGCTTTTATTTCACTTTGATCCCGACAGAAAACACAAATTCTCGTCTAAGACGTAAATATTCGTTTTAAGCTTAAGATTTGTCAAATAATGACACATTTGTATTGATAAGACAAACTTATTTATTTTCTTGGATTTTTTCATTTTTGTCTTATTCATGCAAGTAGTTATTATTTGACCCATCTTACTTAAGACAGATATTATTGGAGTGAAAATGGCTTAATCGGACTAAATTGAAATTAACGAATACATTAAACCAAAGTAAAAGTTAATTTGTAAAATTATGAGTAGAATTGAACAGAATATAACTGAACTGAAGTAAATAAGCTAAAATAAAGTAAAAGAAAAACAGAATCAAAAGCATTTTTTATAATACTCAATAACTTTTCCCTTCTCCACACGTTATAACATTAGGATTACAAGAGTTTTCTTGTTATTACTTTTATGGATTGACTAATTTGTATTTTGTGAAATTGATAGTTTAATGGTTTAGCATGTAATGGTATTTAAGGTGCTAAAATATCATTTGTATTGTAGAGTTCTTAGCTTAATGAGAGTTTTTATGCTGTGAATTCGGAGTAGCGTGGATAATAGATTTTGGATCCGATTTTCACTTCTCAAACATTACTATGTATTTGTGTCATAAAAATCCAAGAACTTATGGAATTAATGATTATATTGCAAGCATTAAGCTTAGGTATACGCACATTTTGATCTAAGTTATCCTGAACATCAAAACCCAAGAGCTTATGGAATTGATGATTATACTCAAGCATTAGGCTTAGGTATACCACATTTTGTAACTATGAAACATTAAACTTAGGCCCGCTCAGTTTACAACGGTGAAAATTTAAGTGCTTATGGAAATTATCCTGCAAACATAATCCATTAATCCCTTGACATCAGATCTGCATATGACCCGAATCGAATCTCATTTACTCTGATATTGACCCGACTTGAATCTCATCTGTTCTGAAATTAACCTGACTCGTACATGCAATGACCCGAAATATTAACAATCGATTAAAAGCGAAAACTGATTCCAAATTGAATTGAAGCGAACTGAAATCGAAAATAAAAATCAACCGAAATATCCCGATCCGAATAAAACCAATCTGAAACTGAATTGAATGACCCGTTTACCAGGTCCATATAGGGGAGTGGAGTCAAGTATTGACTACCCGTTAAACGGGTTAAGCCGGGCCAACCCGACCCATTCATTGTCGAGTACTCTGGGTATACCACGTCACATCGAGTCATGGACGTTCCTTTTTCTTTGTGTGCGTTTAAAAAAATAAAGAAAATGGATGCTCGTATGGTCAGACATTTCTTGAAGAACAAATATGTCAGAACTCCATCAAACCCCAATTTAACAATTTCTGTACAACATTCCCAGTTTTCTCCAATGATTCACAATTTCACACAATCTCTGCGTACATCTTCATAATTCCTCACTAAAACAACAAAACCCCATCAAATTCACCTATAATGGGGTTTAAATTCTCCAATTTAAACTCCATTAACAAATCATACTTATACCTCTCAACATTCTCTTCAAAAATCAATAAAAATCCAATCTTTATCCTACAAAATCCATCAACAATTAATCCCTTAACTACCCTTTTCCAGTTACATGGAGTTAATCATACTTACATAACAAACCCACCAAATTCCCAAACTTTCAAACGAGGGCATTTTGGTCATTCTCATCATGATCATGGTGGTTCTCCCAAAAATAAGAGTAAGGGAAGTGAGAATATATTTAAATGGGGTCTTGCTGCTGATATTGGGCTGACTGTTGGGAAGGCATTTACTGGTTACATGTCTGGCAGTACTGCTATTATTGCTGATGCTGCTCATTCTCTTTCTGATGTGGTAATTTCCTTATTACAACTCGTCTATAATATTTGTGTAAACCCGTGTTAGAGTATGAGACGGTCTCACACTGTAAGACGGCCTATTCTATAGTTTGTGATTTTCTTAAATTTTGATGCTTTTTTAAATCGTTGTATAATTTAAATTGTTTATGTAATGATGGTTACAACATGGTCTTTGTAGCCAAGGATAAACGAATCAGGTAGCTGTAGTGTTTTTATAGAGTATCTTAGAGCAGCAGGATGCAGACTCTGCATTCTGCAAGCAATTAAGAGAAGATGATGAAATAAGGAAAAATGGGATAACTTTGTATTGTGAAAGTAGCTGAATGTGTGCATTTATGGGGCAATTTTCGTTATGTGTCTTTGGGCGATCGTCTCTCTGTATAGTTTTGACATAGGGGTTAGGCTGGGTGTCCATTGAGGCATATTGGGGGTAATGTTGCTGGTGTCCTGATACGAGTTGGGCAACGAGTCAAGGAAGGAACGAGTTATTCCAAGACTTTCGAGTTACAGTTTCTTTTGAGTCAATAAAAGGGTATTAATGCCTCATTTAGTTCGGTGTTTTATTACCATTCATTTGTAGTTTTAATTCTGCATTTAGAGGTCCTTCATTTGCTTAAGTAAATGGCTCTAATTAGCTATTAAGTCTATCATTAGGAGTCTTTTGGGTGGTCAAAACCGTTGTTCTTATGGGGCCATATATAGTCTTTGTTGTTGGTATTTTTATGAACTCAGAATTCAGAAATCATAAAAAAAAAAAAGCCAGTTGCTTGCTAGCACAAAAATCCGTTATATTCGATTGCGTTTTGAATACTAACCTGATCGTTCTCAATAGGTCTTGAGTACGTTCGTTATTGATAAATTATAGGTCTAGTTTATCAAATATCCAGTTGCGACGATCTTTTCGTCTGTAACAAACTGTTCACAAATTCACAAAACTGCTTCCGCATTTTCATTTCGTATTTAGTAGAGCTCTAATTTTGTATTTAGTGGAGCTCTGAAGTTCAGTTATGGAGGAGTGTAGAAAAAAGTAAAACTCCGGAATGAAATGAGTAGTGTTTTCTGGAAGGTTAATCGCGTATTGAGTGTAGGACAATCATGTTCTTTTCTATGTTTAATATCAGTGGCAGCCTCCAACTTTTGGCTTTTGAAAAGAAAAAAACATCTACTCAAATCTCTTTGACACCTCCTTTTCGGATTTGTTTCTTGTAGTTGGTTCATGTGAGCCGAACATCTGCTGCAGTTTGGATTCTTTGAAATACCATTTGGTCCTTTCCTTGTCTATCTGGTTGACTGGTTTCATTATATGAGATAATCAACACATTGATGTACCCATCTCTGAAAGGAACTTTGTATGTTCAAGGGCGGCATGCAGTATTAATGGATCATTATTTGAATAAGAATGTTTAAGGGGTTGGGAAGGGGTAGGGAAACGGAGAAAGGGAAGGGTAGGGGTAGGGAGGAAGGGATTCTAATCAAACCCTTATTCCCCCTTCTTCTAAAGCCTCTTATCAAAACAATCGGGAAATGACGTAAGGAGGTAAGAGGGGACTGCAAGGATGGCAGTAGCATCTAGTCATTTTATTTGCCTTAGACTATTAAGACACTGATTTAGCTATCATTCAAGAGGCTTTAGAAGAACACAATTTCTCATTTGTGACGGTCATATCCGTTGCAACTCGCAAGCTTGCGACGGGTCAAGTAAGATCCATGTGGGAGGGTAAGACAAAAATAAAGCACCTTGGTAATAGCAAATTGTTTTGTTTTATCTACCAACATGATTAGTATTTGACCCGTTTGATATAACCGTCACAAGAGAGACTTGTTGTTAGAAGAAAGGGGAATAAGGATTTGATAAGGGAGAGTTGGTATTTACATATGCACAACGGTTTTGTATATAGGTTTGTCTTATTCTAATGACTTGGTTGATCAAAAGGATTTTGTTTGTGACACTTAAAACATTAAGGGCGTCAAGGAGCTGTTTCCCAAGGACAAAAAGATACCTAAGAGGTTGATACATGTATACAAAAGGAGAGGTAGATACTTAAGCTCTTTATATTTCATGAGTGATATTTTAAAGCGAATAAAATTCAAATTTCAGCTAGTGTAAGACACTTGACTGCAACTATACAACTTCCAAAAGAGGAATTTGAACTTTTATGTGATTGATTTAGATATCATCAAAATGAATCAACGAAACAAGGAAAGACGGAAGGCATATGTGAAGCCAAGGGAGTTATGTATTTGTTTGTTGAGTATACACATGAGCTACACAGAAATTTACTCTAACTCTGATTATCCTATCTGTTAACTGTAGGTTCTTAGCAGTGTTGCTCTGCTTTCATACAAAGCTGCTAGAGTGCCTCGAGACAAAGAACATCCATATGGTTACTTTTAATTCATTTCTTCATGCATGTCTAATTCTTCCTATTTGCATTTGTCTTCTGTGTATTCCTATCTGAATAATGGCCTTTGATTCGTGTAAAGTGCTGCTGTGTACATGACTTTCCTTCTTACATTTGTAACTTGCCATCAGTGGGCAGTTTCTCCCAACATTTTTTTAGTAATAGCAGCTTCTCCCAGTATCGTCTCTAAACATTTAGGATCAAAATTTAATTTGATGACCTGTGCCTCACATGCAATAGGGCATAGTGGTCTATTGTATGTTGGATTGTGGATTGTGGTAACGTGAGTATATTTGTTTCAACTTCCCAATTTTTGATTTGGAAATATTGAAGATAGGTTTTTGCCATTTGTATTCCGACATTTATCACTCTTTGTTCCATGTACAAAAGATATTGCTTCATCTGGTTTTTCTTTGTGTTTGGTGAGAAAAAACTTAAAGCGGTAAAATTCATTTTTTTGTACGAGAACTAAACAAACTATTGAGCTATTTAAAATGTCTTTTCCTGCTTACTTTCGCAGGGCATGGTAAATTTGAAACTCTGGGAGCACTAGGAATTTCTGGCATGCTTCTTGTTACTGCAGGAGGTATTGCATGGCATGCTGCTGATATCTTACTGGTAAGATGGACTTCTCTTTGTCTGCCTGCTCTCTCCCGTTACCGTGATTACGGCTGATAGTGCTATTCGGCTGATAGTGCTATTTAAAGCCATGGTCTCAAACTCGAAGTACAATTTTTGCCGTGAATAAAGCTCTTATTTTATTATGTTTCTTACACTGTCTTATTATACATTTGTATGTGCTCTGCGAGACCTCACTTGCTTAATAGTCATCATTAGTATTTAGTTGTTTGACATATTATTTCCGGGGAAAAAAACTCCATGAACCTAGCTTGTAGCATCGAAAATTCGCCACATAATACTACTTGTTCTCGATCCTTTTCCATCTGAAAATGTGTTGATGTTTAATCTGCAGGGTATATACACAGCAGCCCCTGAGACTGTTATGCAGTCCGTCTTGAATGAGCATGAACATCATCACAGTGGACACAGCCATCAGATTGATATGACTCACCCTTTCCTAGCATTGAATATGACAATCATATCCATTGGTGTAAAAGAAGGGTAAATATTTATGTGCATATATTCAAGCAATATGCTCTTGGATCTTAACTTTCTTGACCTACTCTTGGTAAGATACCACCTTAAAGTATCATATCTACACTAAATAATAAATATTTAGCCATTAGAACTGAAAAGATAATCAACCCAGAGAGAAAGGTGTTTTCACTGTCATCCTTCGACTTCTACTTCGTTTGACGAGTTGAATTTGTAGCTAATAAGATAACCCCTCCTCCTCTAATCTAATGTATTTTTTTTTCTGATACTTTAGCTTTTGGTATCGTCTCTGTTGATCTTATGCATTTAAACTGTTACGTCTGTGGGTGTGCTTGCAGCCTTTTCTGGATAACCAAGAGAGCAGGGGATAAAGAAGGTAGTGGGCTCATGAAAGCGAATGCATGGCATCATAGGGCGGATGCCATCTCTTCTTTCGTTGCTCTTATTGGGGTAGGTAAGAACTCCATTATGAATATCAATTTTGTACTGATCCTGCTTACTCTCATTGGAGGACCTGGAAAATTTTGCTTACCCTGTACAATTGAAAAATTTTAAGCTTTATTTTACAAAATTATATGTAATACTCCCTATTTAATTTTTATGGCACAAGTATCTGAGGGCCACAAAATGTTCTTTTCTTTTCGGAGACCCCTAATACTATGGCATGGATCAGCCAATGCTTATCTACCTTATGCGTCAGCCATAGATACTTAAATTGTTTGGGACTTCAGACCAAAAGATCCCGTGAAGATTTCCCTTGCTAAAGCTTGACATTAAGTCACCAACCAAACCCATGCCTAGACAGTAAACCTTGCGATCTGAGAAGAACTTAGTTGTTAGTTGCTTTTAGGATTGCTCTGTATCTTTTCGATTTTCATATATTTAAAAAGGACTGCACAAGGATCATAACAGTTTCATGTTCATTTGTTATGATCTCGACCTGGCATTGTATTCTTTTGTTTTATAATCTTATCGTACTTTTGTGAGCGG
Source organism: Silene conica (assembly GCA_029255685.2). Lineage (NCBI taxonomy): Eukaryota > Viridiplantae > Streptophyta > Magnoliopsida > Caryophyllales > Caryophyllaceae > Silene > Silene conica. Next base: position 78,537,496 of record CM055317.2, read on the forward strand.
GATTGATTGACTGTTGAGTTTGTAAATCTGGTTTCAGGTGGCACCATTTTAGGTGTGAGATATCTGGATCCGCTGGCAGGACTTGTTGTATCAGGCATGATTTTGAAGGCAGGACTTGAAAGTGGTCACCAGAGGTATTTTTCAATCCTAAATTTTGTAAAGTTCGTAAAAGGGCCGCACTTTTATTAGGATTTCTATAGGCAGGGTTCAGTATACTTCTATCTTACCAAAAAATGCTTAACGGGAATTCACCACCTTTCAATCTCACATACACATCCGTGAGTGCTGCCTAAATGTTATCTATCGGCATGAAGTCTTTTATCTTATTTGACGGTTTGTTCTTCAATTATGCAGCATTCTTGAGCTAGTGGATGCTGCCGTTCCCCAACAGCAATTGGATCCTTATCGAAAATCAATCATACAAGTTGAGGGAGTGAAGGTAACTCCAAACTTCTTTATGTATCTTCATTGATGCAATTGCGATGGTGCACTTACCTTTCAGTTACTATCAATTCCGCCCTTTCTTTCTTGACATAGGATATCTGTTGAGTGATCAGGGAATTTATATACCAGTGCCTTTGGCAAATTTTCACGTTTTGGGATGATGGGTTGCTGACAAAAGCTTTCTCTGAAGCTATTATTTGTTTTTTTAGTGGAAAACTCGTCTAAAACACTAAACTTTAATATTTTTAGGGCTGTCACCGCTTAAGAGCAAGGAGGGCTGGCTCATTTCTTCACCTTGATGTACACATAGAGGTGTGCTATCTTCATAGCTCTTTTTTATTCTGAAAAATAATAATTTGCGTGGTTTTTCTGGTATTTGTGTACATCTACTGCCGTTGCTAAGTTTATGTTTCTGAGTATTGAATTCTTTTCGAGAGAATTGTGATTCGGTGTTGTTTCCTTTTTCTTCATGTATTGGAAACCATTTAACCTCAAAAGGTGGAGATCTTAAGAGTTTTACATGATCTGAAATATTTCAGTCTTGTTCATAAAGTAATGTCCGATCCATTAATGGCTGAATTATTGAATATAAAAAAAGCTTAAAAAAGAAAATTCGACTTGTAAAACTTATGGACTTTGGTGGATTTTAGAATGATGTTGGTGCTTTTTTTTAGGTTGATTCCTTCACCAGTGTTAGTGCTGCTCATCATATTGGGGAAAATGTCAGATGTCAAATTCACAAATTTCATCCTGAGGTAGCTGAAGTCTTCATACACATTGGTATGCATTCTCCATGGAATGCCTTTTTAAATTTAAAGTCAGACTTTTACTTGGTACATTTAGCATCAACGAATTGTAGAAATATTTTCTGGTCGTTAAAAAAATATAAACAATGACTTCTGATCGCGTTAAACATTTCCCGAATTTTACTGTTGATGTGAAAGAGCATGGCACGAATTTTACTGTTCGCATCATCGGGCCAATGTTTTGTCTTCATATGCAGTCTTTATGTGGCCAACTCTATATAAGTAGAAATGGAAGAAGGGCCGACTCTTCATCACACGGTCTTGTATTTTACTGTTCGCATCATCTTACCATTTTTACACGAATAGGCGTCCGATAATTTGATTGAAAAGTTTGGCTTTCCTATACTGCCCTCTACACCTCATAGTAATTGGAAATTATCACATATTTCTATCCTGTGTTCTTGTTATCGCGGTCTTTTTCTTTTGGGATTATTTCATCTGTATAGCTCAAAACCGAGACTGATTGGACCACTAACAGAGGCAAAGCTCTCACTCTCAAGTTTTAATATGTTCAGATTTTATTGTGGTTTTGTAGATCCTTTGATTCCTCAAATTTCATCAGATGTAAAGGAACACGTGGAGGAAGGTAGTAAAAGAAATGTGAATGTCTCCTTGGAGCAGGCTGATATACATAATATTGTCTCTGGTATATTATCGACACAGTTTTCTGAGGTATATGTTTTTTTTGAAGTTCCAACGAGCCCTATTCTCCAATTTAGTGAATCTGTCTCTTCGAATTGTTTAACTGCGGTATTAACATAGATTAGCAAATTTGCAAAGATTTTCAACTTCAAAAGAGGGGACGATTCAGTGGAAGATCCCCTTTTTTCAATGGTTCAGGCCGCCAGGGTCTTCACTCTTCAGGAGCTGGTTGTGTTGTGAATAAATTTTGCTGCTGTTTCACACCTGACAGCGGGTAATGGGTATCCCAAATTCTCATTTGTGACGGCGGTATCCGTCACAAACTTATGACGGATACCGTTTTCTCTCACAAAATACCCATGAGAGGTGAGTGGGAAAGCACATGAGGGGTGTCACACCTTGTCCCCTCTCCCTTTTTGTGAGAGGTCACAAGCTTGTGACGAAATTAGTCTGTCACAAGCAAGACCTACTGAATGGGGGTATTTAGCCATATAGGGATTATTACGTAGAAAAGTTTGGTATAAGGACTGCTTCGTATTTGGGTACAGGGTCATTTTAGAGATGGGCGTGGATTGGGTTGGGTCATTAGTAACCGGTCTGTTCAACAAGGTTTGGTAGGGCAATTTTGAGTCGTATTATTAATATTTGGGATTATCTCGTGGAAAACTCAGTTTTGGTTTCAAACCAGTCATTTAGGATTAACTTCTGATGGGGTGGTTTTGGGCTGTATTAGTTTAGGCGTTCACAGTTAGTTGGATTAGTTTATGGGGTATACCGTATACGTGTGACTGTGTGAGCCTGCCCTGAATACAATGCGATGATCAAACTGTTTTTGACAGAGCATCATGAAGAAGCATTTGCTAACCCAGATATGATTTGGTGGTTTGTCCAGACGATGACTGTGGAGCACATCACGCCTCATTTGCTGCGTAACAAAATATTACTGGACATCGAAGTCTCAATGCCCCCGACCATAATGATCAGGTAAACGCAGCAGAAATATGTTTCAGATACTCGAGTGCCAATGAGGCCATAATATGAGGCTATGAGTGGCATAATATATTGATTATGTGGGTGGGTATTTATTTCAGTGATGCAATGTTGATGGCAGAAGAAGCAAAGAAGGAAGTTCTGCGCGCCATATCTAATGCTGTTCAAGTTAATATTCAGCTACGTTTATCACAACCTAACCATCATACAAGTCCTTAAATCGGCTGTCGCCCCTGTCGGAGTGCAACTAACTTGAAACGGTTGTCGATTATATTGGCTCTGCTAATTTCGATGTCTGTCGTCACTCATCAGGAATACAGGATACACAATTGTGACATGGTTTTGGGTTCCAATGAGTGAAGTGATAGAATTAAGAGAGTTATGTAAAAGGTTTCTAAAAAGTTCTTGAACCGTCATAAGCTTGTGACGAATATGTCCGTCACAAGAGAGACCTATTGTTTATTCTTTGCTTATTATACATAAATCAAATTAGCATGAATGACGGAGAATAATCACTGAGGGTGTAAAATCTGTTGAAGGCTCTTAATTTTTCATACTATTCCCTTTCTAATCAATTCTATACTTTGGAATGGAGATTGATCTTAGGCATTTGATACTATTTGATTTGCGTTACTACTACTGCAATCTTTAGCTTTTGTGCAAGGACGACGGGTAGGGCGAGCGAAAAATCCGAATATCCGAATTATTTTGACATTCAATCCAAAATAATAGATATCTATCCAAAAAGTGGTTCGGTTCGAAATTTGGATATCCCAATCCGAAAATTTCAGATATCAGAACAGATACGGATATCAGGTTTAAAAATTCCGATATCCAATATCCGAAAGTTACTATAAGATCGGATACCCGATATTCTTTTAATATCCGTTATTTGGCGTACTGCTCACAATGTTATGTATCTAGATATATCTTTGTTTTTGGCGAACTATTACACTACTTTTCTTTGCTATGTAGCAGGTATTTGTAATGTATTTCAAATGAAATTAATAATGGGAAGTGACTTAGATGCCAAAGTTTAGAAAAGCTTCTTTTATTACTTCCTCCATTCCAATCAATTCTACTTCCTCCATTCCAATCAATTCTATACATTTCACTTTATGGACATTATTCACAAGTCGAGTAAAATTTCGACACAACTTCTTATATATAAGATAAAAGATAGTCATGTGAGATCTTGTTTAAATTGTCTTACCGAGTACATTATGAATATTAAAGTTTTATAATTTTTTTCGATATGTAACTAAAGATATTAACAAAAGAAAACGAGTATTGGCAAACGTGAATAAAGCAAATGTATAGAATTGATTGGAATGGAGAAAGTATACATTTCACTTTATGGGCACTATTCAGAAGTCGAGTAAATCTTCGACACAACTTCTAATATATAAGATAAAAGATGGTCATGTGAGATTTGTCTTACAGAGTACATTGTGAATATCAGAGTTTTATAATTTTTATCAATATGTAAATAAAGATATTAACAAAAGAAAACGAGTATTGGCAAACGTGAATAAAGCAAATGTATAAAATTGATTGGAATGGAGGAAGTACAATTTTGACAATATATCTAAATGGATCAGATCTCACAAATGTCTGATAATTAATCAAAAATTTTCGGATTGATTCCGATAATAAATTTCAGCTATCCAATCATTTCAGATCGGATCATAAATAATAAAATTTTGAATTTTCAAATCGGATATCCAAACCAATTTAATTAGGTATATGATCCATACTCGGCTAATTTTATTTAAAAAAGGCCTTCGAGGCTGTGATTTTAATTACTTGTTTCCAGGGTTTTAAAAAGCTTGAAATTTGCTCCGTCTGGTTGAAGTCAATTATTATCGTTTCAGCATAGGTTAAGTCCAGTAATCCAGTGTTTGTACAAGGTAATCTTGCTTCGGCAGATTAATGCTTAACTATTCACTTTTAATTCAACAGAACATCAATTACAATCGTATTATTGTAAAATACGAATAATTTAATTCATCACATCAAAATTTGTAAAATGTTGATTAATTAACTGGAAATATTAGCTTAAAGATTGGTACAAGTTTAAATCCTAATCTTATTTTAAAAAAAATTGAATTATATAAAGAGTGTAGTTTTGTGGAGGAGGAAGCCATTGAATCAGATAATTGTAGTCTGAATTTGTTTAAGTCGACACATATTATTCCGAAACAATACTCATCACATCAATGGCCTTCCTTTCCTTTAATCAAGGAATATAAAATAATAAATGAAGAAAAATTCAAACAAAATAAAAACCCAGAAAGATAAAAATGAAAAAATCAAGAGTTTTTGAGAAACAAGGAAAAGGGAGAAAGGCTCAGAAGGATCCATTGGAATGTTTATAATCAGAGAACAAATTAAGTTCTCATAAAATAGGTAGGTTTTCAACATCATTGCCTTTCCATTATTTTATTAAAATAATGATGATAAAATCAAACACGTGAGTGACTAATTACACAAAAGAAAAGAAAAAAGGAGAGGGAAGATGATAGGTTGAAAAACGGCAAAGAGAGGAGAATGAATATGCAGATGTTGAATTAGGAGGTGATGGAGGTTTATATAAGGTTGGTGCAGATTAATTAGGGTTTAGGGTTTGGGGTTTATCATCTCAACGCTGATTGCAGAACCCCGCTTGGGCCATCTCTCTATTTCGTGGGTCAAATGTCAATGGCCCGTTTATAAACTAATACGAAGTAGGATTCATTACTCACTTATTGTTCAACACAAAATCTCATTTCTCATACTTCTAAACACGTCACAAGTTATTACGGACTCAAAAGGTGATATTTTAATTATAAAATGTGATTATTAATTGATATGTAATATTTTTTGGGTGGTTATATTTTAGAGTAACATTTATGTCGTTATAAATAAAATGCTTTGATATTGAAATTTTTGTACAATGGACGAATTAATAAACTCATATATAAAATTCAATTATATAAAATTTAGGATAATTTGTGAGAAACTACCTTACATTTATGTCCATTTATGAACAACTACCTTACTTTTATTTTTTTTGTTAAAAACTACCTTTCATTCTAATTTTTTGTTAAAAACTACCTAAAAACAGTTTTGAGGCCAATTTCCATTTATTATTGGTTTCACATGTGTAATTTCTCTAAATTTTCATTCTTATTTTGTCGTTAAACTTGATATCCAAGCTTATCCTTCTTATTTAAGTTCTAAACGAAAGAGAATTCTTGTCATTAGCTTCAATCTCTAAATGCTCCAGATGATGAACATGGGCTAAATCGTATGAACTCTATGCTATTCGTGAATAAGAATGAAAATTTAGAGAACTCACACGTGTGAAATCCAACTTATAAATAGAAATTGGCCTCAAAAACTTTTTTTTAGTTAGTTTTTAACAAAAAATTAAAATAAAAGGTAGTTTTTGACAAAAAAATAAAAGTAAGGTAGTTGTTCACAAATGGACATTAATGTAAGGTAGTTTCTCACAAATTATCCTAAAATTTAAGTAAAACTCTCATATATGCTATAGGACCGTTCTATAACATAAGATTTGTCAATAAAAAAATAACTACACGTCACAAGCCGGAATATCAGAGATGTATTTCGACTTTTTCAAGTGTAAATTAGAAGCTGTGGGTGTCACCGTGTGACTTCCATGCCTAGGAATTATGACACAGAGTCCAAATCTTTGAGTGAAAACCGAGCACAGATAGCTACAATGAAGCGGAAAATCGCACATGAATTCAACCTATAATAAAGAATTCGACTTGTAATATGGATATGTCAAAGTAAACAAGCGCAAATAATCCATTGTTATAAGATATTAACAACTTATATATTAATTACGTTGACCAAGATTATAGGAGAAGCTTAAGGAGTCTTTAGTTGACTCGAGTTGGACGGTATCAGGGATTCAGGGATGAAGCTAGGACAAAATTCGTATAGGAGTCGGTTTTCATTTTATCGACTCCATAGAAGCTATCTATCTATCTATATTATTAAAAAAAAAAAATTTCGAACGATTTCATTGGCTACTTTTTTCAGACAATTTCACTAGCTACAGGCTACAACTAATACTAATAAATCATGTAAATTTTATCTAAATGAAAAAAAAGAAAAACAATAATTAATATAAAAACCCATTTTGTCACCATTCTCGTCATCATCACTCTTACTAACTCGTGAAGTATGTGATCAGAGGTGATGAGGTGGCAGTGTTGACGTGGAGTGCGATTCAGTTCGACGTAATACAGTGAAAGTGACAGCATGATACGCACTTCAAGGTGACGATGTGGCATATGATCCTATGTGATGAGTTGCCAATGATCATGTGGAATGAGGTGAGAGTGATAGTGGCAAACATTTCGAGGTGATAACGTGACACACATTGTTTATACACAAACGAGATCAATAACACACCAAGAAAACGCAATATACTTGCGAAATATATTACTAAGTTAAAAACCATATATATTTTCACTCAGAATTACTCCCTTCATCCTAATCAATTGTTTACCATTAATTAAGATGTCTCTCATACAAAATATAATAAAAGTTAAACACATAAATGAGAACAAAGGGACTATCTAGGGAGCATGTATAACTTTGTACTCACGCCAATATTAGTACTCCTATATCTTTCAATTGATCGGAAACGTTATTTTTTTCACACTTGGAAACCCGACATAGTTTACTCACTTGTTTTTAGAGCTCGTACGTCATTCCAACTTTAAGCAATCTCTTTCGAGGAATGTCAAGAGTTTTATCAGTTTGTCTTAAATTCCGCTTAATGAAATTATACGCCAAATCCACCACAATCCTCTTCCCTAACCCGGCTCCTTTGCCGGAAATAACCTCACTTTCGCCCATCAAGTGTACAATCCCGACACGAGAAGCTCTCTCAATCACTTCGATTTCTCTTTCCAACTCTGCTTCTTGAGACTTCATTACCTCCTCTTCATTTTCGCCATTGCGAATGTACTCATGCTCTGGCTCATCCCCAATCATTTCCACTACATCACCTTCTTCTTGTAGTTCAATTTGCTTACTACTAGCGTGAATCCAAAAGTCGTCCCTCATAAACTCCTTAAGCCTTTCCACCAAGAGCATCTCGAATGGCTCATCGTCATTTCGAGCATCAGTGTAACCATACCTAGCGACACAACGAAAGACATAGAGTTCCCTTGGGTTAACTCTACGGAACAAAAACCGTTCCTCTACTGGTACTGTGCTGACAGGCAATGATTTGATCGAGGCGAACACAACAACAGATTGCAAAGCAGGCACATTCCCGGCATAATGCTCAAAAATTGGAGGAATTCCGTGTACTAGCTCCGAGTAGAAGATGGCCAACCCGGGAATGCGACAGAAATTGCGCTGACTCGTGATCTCCCTTAAGGTTTCAGGGGAAACTTTGTTCTCGACTTCATAGTAGTACTTCTTGCGGTAGACATAGTTCCAAATAAACATTATGGCTAGCAAAAGGCACGCGAAGGCGATTGGGAAGTACCCTCCATGCGGGAATTTGTAGAGCACTGATGTCAAGTAAACCATTTCTACTGACATAATGCAACAGACGTACACGATCACTATTATTATGTTCGTTTTCCATATTACTAGCATAACCAGAATCATGAACGATGATGTAATTGCCTCTGCAAACACCACAGCAATTCCTGCAATACATACATTGATCACTTATTAGACATCGAGATTTACATGGCTAGATTAAGAATATTCTGGCCGGAATAGACAATGCTACTGCGTGTAGCTAGTCGCCGAATTCTGTTTTGGGTTAGGGTTTCTGTCTGGGCCTTATTAGGTCAAATTTGTATTGTATTGGGTTAAGAGTACTATATAAACTCTTAACCTCTACCCTAGCAGATATCCTAATATATAGTGTTCTGAATCTGTAATGTTTTTATCTTTCTCTGTGCTTCCGTTATAACACACATACCATAGGCATTTCCAATCTTTTCGGTAGTTCTGAAGGCCAAAGTGACAATGACACTAGCCGTCATGATGATATAGTTAACTTCAGGGATGTAAACTTGTCCTTCAAACTTATCCGAGGTGTGAACGACACTGACACGTGGGAAACATCCAAGAGCAAGTGACTGTTGAATGATGGAAAATGTCCCAGAAATCATAGCTTGGCTGGCTATGATTGCTGATAGAACTGCTATAACAAACATTGGCCAATACAGTGGATCTGTAACATAAACACCGATAATAACCAACATTCAGTTGACGAACAGAAATGAAGTTAAAACATCGAAACAGAAATGAAGGGCGTTAGTAAACCTGGTATAGAATTGTAAAAGGCATTAGTAACGTCGTCTTGGTGCAATCGGAGGTAAGAAGCTTGGCCAGAGTATGTTAACATAAGGGCAGGGTATACAACCACGGACATACTTATCTGAATGGACTTTACAGAGAAGTGACCCACGTCTGCAAACAATGCTTCCGTTCCTGTCGCATATTATAAGCATTAGGATTTGGGAGGTGCTACAAGCATGTCAACCATACCCTAAACCCTAAACCCTAAAAAAAAACACCACCATGTTGGTAAATTGAAGTAAAAGTGGGAAGCTTGCAAACCTGTGACGCAAAGGACAACACCACCAAGCGAAATCCAAGCTTCTTTACCGTTCCTCATGAAATACTGGATGATATGCCAGGGATTAACCGCTTTGATAACAGTAGGATCATATTTGATGAAATTGTAGAGCCCAATTCCGGCATTCATCACGAACCAAACACTGACGATTGGTGCAAAACTATATCCTACTTTGTCGGTCCCAAATCGTTGGACTGAGAACAACAAGATCAAGATTGCAACTGATATCCACACCACCCTTCCTATAGATCATGAATAAGAGGCCATCACCACATTAGGATTTATATAAACTTATTATCTTTAATCAAGATGTTATACAAGATTACCATACACTATAGCTCAAAACGCTTTTAACGATAGTGAGGTCGAGGAGTCAGATGTTTAGGAAAGTTGAATCGACTGTAACTTCACAATGTAAGAGTTAAGACCTCGCAATGCTTAGGAAAGTTGAATCGACTGTAACTTCTACCATGTTTCAATCATATCAAAAAGTTGAATCGACTGTAACTTCACAATGTAAGAGTTAAGACCTCGCAATGCTTAGGAAAGTTGAATCGACTGTAACTTCTACCATGTTTCAATCATATCAAAAAGTTGAATCGACTGTAACTTCACAATGTAAGAGTTAAGACCTCATAATGCTAAAATGCAACCAGCGGCCGAGGTGATAAGATTATAAAGGTAGAATAACATAAGAATTATATTATTATTGATTGATTGGTCTTACATTATATGTGACGATATATTTATACTCCAATGATAGATGAGCCTAGTATAGGCCCAATATCCTAATACGAGGAACCTTAAATGGAGCGGATCACCGGATGCTTAAGAGTTAAGACCTCATTATGTCGGAATAATACTCATTTTGCTATATAACACAAGATCCAAAGAATTATATAAAAAATGACAGCTTTACCAATATATTCCTTGTGATTAACAGTACTTAATTAACACTAAGCTTGCAATTTAATCAAGACGATGCTGTAAAAGAACAGAACTCAAGTGGAAACAAATAATGTAGTATACATTTATACAAGCAAAGGAGAACATGTTCAAGGCTAGATACATCATACATCCCATGTTGAGGGAACAGTACTCAGAAATCTTGTTTACTGTGTAATATTTTGTACAATTTGCACTAATAATTATACCATTTATAATTTAATATTCTCATTATCATATAATTGGACAGATAGATATACAACTGGTGAGTTAACAAAAGATTCCTCCTAGCATAATAATGTTACCTTCGGTAAAAATGGATGCTGAAGCCGCTTTTAATCCTCCTACCGCTGATAAAACTGTAACAAAATTATCGTGTTTAGAATAATCTTTATCCCAATTCCCATCCATAAAACATTATTAATACATAATTACGTAGTTTATTATTCTCAAACTGAAGTGAAATTAGATAAAACAGCACAAATAGTACTATACATCCAGATGTATATGAGTATCGTACATCTAATACAAATCTAATTGAGCTTATATACAATGTTTTTTTGAGCTTTTAACAAATTTTTCTTACACTGAAATTTTTTGTTGTTTAAATTATAATCATTGGATTTTATATGTATTATTTTTGAGTTTCAATATATTGTTTTGATTTACAATTTTTTCTTATAAAGATTCTTTTAAAAAAAGCTCGTAAAATATTGTTATAAGCTTCAATTATTTGTTATAAAGCTCGAAATTTATCCTACCAGCTGTATACATCTGATTGTATAATCATCTAATTGATAAAACAGGTGCGTGTTTAAGTGCGTAGATCACGACAATATAATAAAAGTGTTTAAGTGTGTTGAGTTCCATTGTAAATCTAATCAAGATAGAAAAGCCTAGAATTATGGAAGTAAAAGAGAAAGACGGTAAGGAATTAATAATTGTGTAAGCCACCTTAAGGAAATATAAAAACATACGTTTGTTTCCATTTCTTTTTCTTTCTTTTGACTTTGATAAGAAATAAATGTATATATTTAACTACTTATAGATAAACAAAGTACATGGAATAATATGGCAATTAAGCCAAACGTGGACATATCTTGTCAATTTGTCATCTTGTAAGTTGTAATCAATCTTTTCACGTCTATTAAGTATGAATTATTTGCCAACCATGGGTAGCTACGTTTATTCAACTTTTCATGATATTATACTTAATTGTCACTTGTACCATGTTTCAATCATATCAACAAATAATGTTCCCTATTACATAACTTCAGTATCAAATTAAATATGACTATATGAGTAATATGACAAAAGCCATTATGAAAATGTAGTCACTTTAATTGAATCGGTCACGGTATATTTACGCGATGATGGATCTAGGGTGGGGTTAGTAAAGTCTGATTGTAATTCATAAATTTCAGAATTCTCGTTAAAATTTTTTACATAAATTTCATTTTTTTCTTATAGTGATCCTATTCTTTCGTCACGGCTGAAATTGTTCAGTTCTCTAACTTCAGACTCCCCCTGAGTTATATTGTTGGTTCCTTTACCTTTATGCACAAAAAATAAGAAAATGATCCTAACCACACAAAACATCTTATCCCATACTGAATTAATTTTGGACCACAAAAAAGTTATCAAAAAATGAAAGATAAACCATCACTAAACTCACATCAGAGAAAAATAGGAACCAACACTATAACTCGGATGAAGTATTTATTATAAAAACAACTATTAAGGAGTCATTTTACTTTAGCTAGATATTCAAAATTCAAATTTTAAACTCATTGTTTAATTAAATTAAGATTAGGGATATTAAATTATCTACCATTTAAGAAATGTCGAGTGTCATATTCCATTAGGTCCATTTCCGAGTGTAATCTTGTTCGTTGGATATGACGTAGTTTACTAGTTATGGCCTTATGGGGTCTTTGATGGTCCTTAGTTTGTATTTTTAGGTAATTATAGTGTAGTATATGATATTTATGTTAGTTTATGGCTGTCAAAAATGGTAGAAAGAAGAAAGAAACCTGAGATTGAGGGAGTGAGAACACCATCACCAATAACCAAAGAGGTGGAAAGCATAGTGACAATCAAAAGTATGTACTTGGAAACAATACTATTTTCCAAGAATTTCTTGAGCTTCAATGACAATCCAAGTTGATTGCTTGGTAACTTGAGTTGGTAATTTGACACTTGTTGATCTTCTATTTGTGTGCTTGGGAGTAACCCAACCTTTGCATTTCGGCATAAAAGTGAATACAACGCAAATGTTCCACCTATTTTACAAAGCAATTACTTTTCTTAAGTCAATAATGTAATTCAAAATTAAACCAAAAACGCCACTTAAACTACGTTTATAGGTAGGTCTAATAAGGGTTAGGTTTTGAATAAGGACAAAAATTAATTAAAATAAAAAAGTGAAGTAAAATAAATTATAAGAACTAGTGCCGTTTCAAATGGTCTGAAATGGATCTGTTGGAACATGTTTAGGAACTTGGTACTTGCATGTGATCCCCATACATGAATCTAATTTAACCAAAAATAATGTCGGAGTTTCGAGTCTAATCATGGCTTGATAAAATAACAAAATCAGAAAGTAGGTCTAGTAAGTAGGTTAAGAAATATATATTAATATTTTAATACAGGAACTCGGTCTAAGTAGGGGTGCGGGAACGACTGATAAACATGGTCTTAATATTTTAGTATATTAAGCTTTAAACTTCATGTTTTAATAACGATCAATCAAAAATACTTTAGGAAAACACGAGTTACGGGTTAATTTATGAGCTATAAAAACATCACTTAGGCATACTGAAACAGCCGTTGTACTGGGAATATATAAACACAAAATCACCTTACTTATAATCATGAACGTAAAAGAAAAAAATATATATTCAACGTAAAAGTAAAATTTCTTCTCCAATTTCTAATTTCTTCTTCTTATGTTGATTGATTTAAGAACTTTATTTTTTCAATAAAAGGGGTATATTAATTAGCAAATTAAGCTAAGTTAATGGTACGATGTAGGAAAATGATTAGATTTTGCAAACGTGATTAACCCCACAAGGCTTTGAAAAGGTAGGTTGGAGAACCCAGTTGTGATCTTCCTAGATCTAACCTTAATAAGTTAATTTTGGTACTATGCTCTTTAATTAATCACACTAAACATATTATTGCACGCAATTTTTATTTGAGGCGACTACTTTTCGCCTGAAGCTTCACACAAATATTTGTGATTATTTTATGGTTAAATATAATAATAATATACTACTAATATTACGGTTTATGGTAACATTATTAGTTATCGCATTTCGTTGTAAAATGGTTACAAAATTCCGTCTTGTTATTTCAAACCAAAATAATCCATTTAAATTAAAACCAACTGATTATTAAATCAAGGTCGTTGACTAATCGCTAGCCTATAGGGGGAGATGTACTAACCTTGTCCAAATCACCTGACCTAAGCAACGTTTACTAAAATTCATTAATACTAAAAAATTGTTCCCATCATTATTTTGTAGTTGGAAAAATAATCTTTTTAAATATGAAGTACTAAAATTTAAGCAAATTACACATTTTCAAATTAATTTTTTTTTTTCAAAATAGAACATTAAATAAATGAGTAAGATATTTATAATGAAATAGATAATGAATCAACTTAAGTAAGCCACCGAAACAAAAAGAGTAAACAATTTCATTACAAGGAGCCTTTTTCATAATCCGTACCAACATAATTGATAATTAGTAATCAGTACCAAAATATTAACTTTTTTCTACGAAAATCTCATATTAACCTACTCGAAGAGGTCCAAAAAGCCATTATTTAAGTACAAATTCCTACTCACCCAGCTCCAAAATCATTCTCCTAGATAAAAGCACGTTTTAAAATAGGAAAACACTAGAGTAAAAATTGCGACTTGGTATCTAACGTAGAAAAAAGTTAATATCTTGTTACTGATTACTAATTATTGATTATGTTGGTATTGATTATGAAAAAGAGGACTAAAGTTGGTAGTGTTTATCAATTTATCCTATAATTAACAAGTAGAAGAAATATTTTCGGAGTTAAGGTAAACAGAAATAAGAAAGAAGACATACCCTTGCCATTATCGTTGGCCCTCAAGACGATGAAAACGTATTTGATTAAGGGTAACAAAGTGATGGTGTAGTAAATAAGAGAAAGGACTCCCAAGATGTCTTTACTATCTTTAATTCCTTTAGGAAATGTGCTTGCATACACATATAGTGGTGATGTTCCGATATCTCCGTATATTACTCCTAGACTTTGGAATGCCAGTGACAATACCACTGCCCAGCTCATTTCCTATTTCACCAACATAATCACAAACTTAATTAGTCGTTAATCTTACAAAAATACTTAAATAATACTGTCGTACAGATACAACAAACTCATTTTGTGTTATATATATCACAGGTAAAAATGAATTAATGATTTGGTTATACACATACAATTGGTCCAAATAAAATTAAATAAGCCGCTTATTACATAGTACCTTGTAAGGTTGTTGGATCATAAACTCGTAAAATACTAACCATTAAAAAAATATGTAACGGAGTTTTTTTTGTTGATAAAGGCAGGGCATAATTATAAATTTTAAATTATCTTCAATAGTATAAGAGTTTTTCTAACATATATCTAAGGGCACGTGATAAGAAATTAAGTACTCCCTCCATTCAAGACTACACTACCACTTTGCTTTTTACACACTATTCACAAACGATCCTTCAAATTCGATTTTCTCTCGATACGTAAATGAAATTATATCCATGTGGAATCTTGTTTGATTCGTCTTTACGAGTACATTATTAATATCTAACTTTTATAATTTTTTAAAATACGTAGCTAACAATATTTACCGTATAAAATACGCGTTGACAAACGTGTAAAAAGAAAGTGGTAGTGTGGACTTGAATGAAGGGAGTAGTAAATAATTTTAAGATTATTTCACTAGTAATGGTATATTCTCAACAATATTTCCCTAATTAACTTATTAACATGTGTCATAGAAATCGAATTAACAAAAACTTAAAGAGAGCGTCTTTCAATAAAATATCGAGATATCGAGATAACTAGGCATAATGAAGAAATAAAGTTATTTTATTTTATTTTCCATGTTATGTTTCTCTAAGTTAGTGAGAGGGTCTCATTTATTTAATGAAAAACTGTCTCTTAAAAGATCTACGGTATTCGATAAGGTAGTTGTACTGATAAAATATTTTGTTTTTGTTTTATCAAATGAGTTTATTTGGCCCGTCACATTGTGACTAATATTGCAATTTTGGGCCGGAAAAAAAATCATAAAAAATGTGAATTACGGAGTAGTATATGTAGATTCCATTGGAATAAGAGAATCAAAAGTGGAAATTACAAGATTACAGTGGTCCCTCGGTAAGAAAAAGAGGGCCCAATAGTCTGGAAAATACGTAGAAGCTGACAAAACAATAGACTGCTTGTAAGAGAGATGAAGTGAAATTCTTAAAACATCCGAAAGTTCTTTTGATTATGTACACTACGAGTCTAAAAGTCTATAACAATTTCACATAATGTGAACTAAACTATCAACTATGCTTATCAACAGTACTGACCAAATTCCCATACACTGAACAAAGTAATATAAATGGAATAGATGTCTTGTACGATGAATTAATAATGAAATAAAAATTATACTATAATCTGAAAATTGAAATACCGAAAACATTTATATTCTTCCTAAACTGATTTGTACTTTATATGTCCCAATTATTTATTTACGTTTTTTTTTTCTTTTTTGTGGGAAGTATTTTAGCTAAAGGCAAATGAATAATTGAGACAGAAGAAACACTATTTTACGGAATTACGGTGTATATAAATGACACAACTTATACGACCTATTTAATTAGATAGACGAGTCACGACTCACGAGTGTGATTATACCAATACAAATGCACCGGATTTCATTAGAATAGGATACATAATACTTAGAATTAGATAATCAACGTATCTGCTAAATGATCCAATGCCAAAAATTTAACATTGAGTCTAATGTGCGGTAAATGAGTCATGAGTGTATATATTATTAGCATTTCATTTCATGTCAGGATATCAA
The DNA here is from genome assembly GCA_029255685.2 of Silene conica. Taxonomy (NCBI): domain Eukaryota; kingdom Viridiplantae; phylum Streptophyta; class Magnoliopsida; order Caryophyllales; family Caryophyllaceae; genus Silene; species Silene conica. The sequence goes on from CM055317.2 coordinate 78,554,064, forward strand.
CATTCAATTACGAAGTGTTTTATTATATTAACCTCTACAGCTCGTATTAACACAAAACAACAGATATAGTCTCGATTTTATTTGATAATTTGAACAAAAACAAGGAACAAATGTGGAACGTAACGAAACATAAATTAAAGAAGGAGAAGACGAAGAAATAGAAGAGACCTTGAAGCCATGAGCATGGTGGCCTTTAACATTAGTGGATTCAATGTCAAGAGAATCGTAACGACGTAGTTTCGTCTTCCCTTTTATCTCTCTATATTCGTCTTCTTCATTATTGCTTCTATTTTCATCTTTTGTCATTTTATATGTTTTAAGAAATTAAAGAGAGAAAATTATGGGATGGTGCAACTGAGCAAAAAGGAGGGAGGAAAGAGTTGGAGATTTAAGTAACATGGAAACGAGGGCGTGGGTATTTAAAGGGAATTCTCGACGCCATGGGGTTCCACATTTACATGCTATTTTCCGGAAATTCTTGATTCAGACAGTCTTATTTCAGACGGATTATTTTTTTAATAGAATGTAACTATTTAATAACAGAATGTCTTATATCACAAATTAGTTGCTTTTTACCCTGAAAAATAATGTTAACATTTTATCAAGAAATGGTAACATTTTATTGTAAAAATGGCTTACAATAAGTCGGTCTGAAGTTTCAGACCAAAAGTGACGGTCTGAAATAATAATTTGCCATTTTCAGTAGGTCTCGTGAGAAATCGCCTCTTATTAATTTAGTGTGAGACATAATAGGAAAACAAGAACTTTTCGATAGATCTCGACCCCATTATGTAAGAGGTCTTTCAATAGCGTTACTAAAAAACCGTCTTTCTAAAATTTTTGTGAACTATTTGAATGACGTTCTAGTTTCGATCGAGTTATAACAAGGGGCTTCTATTTCATACAATTCTTATAAATAAATTAAGGTAAGAAGAGATGATGCCCTTTTTTGTACTTCAATTGTGTGTGGGTTGTTTTTCATGGATTCTAGTCACCAAACACGTTTTTTTTTGTGTCAAATGAGTCACAAGTGCGATACAATATTGGAAATGAAGCAATTCAAACGTACAACAGTATAACTTATTGTCCATTTTACCTCATTCTCTCTTAATCATTCGGCTAATGCCTCCTCAGTTCACACATGTATCGTGAGGGTATATTTAGTAATGATAAATTTCAAACATTTCTATATTTTTTTCCAAGGGGACCATGAGTTTCATCCGCCGTCACATGTGATTTAGTCTTTGTAATTGTACGTTGTCCTATAGCTTTGTGACCAGGATCGCACTTCTTAATCATCATAAACATAATTCTTTTAGACATGTGAAGTATTAAAATTAAAAGATAAAACGAAGTAGAATTTTTGTATCGACTAGATTGTAATATCAACATAAGTTACAATCAAGTTCTTTAATGAGAATAAAAGACAAATTGTAAATCAGTATTCAATCTAACGAGATAACAATTATCTGAATTTGAGTTAATATACGGGTTGAGTTGTTTATGTTAATCCACTTCAAATAAGTTGCTAATTTACTTCTAATCTGTGAATAATACAACTCTGGAGTACATGGTAACTACTAACTAGTTAAATACCATGAAAGTATGAAACCAAGATCACTATAAGTACTATAGGATACGAACAAATAGCATACGATACAAACAGTAATAAAATTAAACTTAATCCGTAATTGATTTATACCTAAGCCGTATATAAAAGCCAAGTTAAAAATATCTAACCTAAAATAATCGATCAAATAAAAAATGACTAATAAAATCAACCCCGAAACAGTTTTAGACACGAGATTACTTGACCAACTCAATTTACGTCAATAATTTACATCCAATTTTTGATATTATAGTATATCCTTGTGCTTATTCTGACCTCTATAGCTTGTTCTATCGGCATTTTGTGAGCAATTTTCCCAAGTGACAAGTTAAGGGGAAGATTGGGATATTATTAATTAAAATGGAAAATGGTGTGATTGTCCCTGATTGCTACAAAGTCAAGGTGTGCTAGTTGTTATGCAGACTGTTACCTCTATTGGCGCTATTCAGTACATTATGACACTACTCCTACATTATTCTCTTGCGTGGAGATTTAGAATCAGAAAAATAATGACATAATAAGGTTTGTCAAATTGGCTACGTCTTCATTATAGTTGTATAGTAATTTTTTTCTGTTTAAACACTAAGAATTTTATTGATTCATCCACAACATAAGATACAAATTATATAGCATTTTTCATTCTTTTATAGCTAAATTTCAAGTTGTAACTTCAATGTAACTATTGAATTTTATTTTTGTAACGGCCACATTAAGGTGAATGTTACTATTCATTATGTATTAATAACGTATTGAATTACACTAATTAATCACATTTAGTATGTGATTAAGTGAGTCTTTTATCTCACTTGTACTTCCCTATATGGAGAAATATAAGAGGGAGAAAAAAAACTTTAATAAGAGGAAATTTATATATGGAAAAATACAAGCATCTCTAGACACAATACCTACGTAAAATATACAATCTCTAGAAGCTAAGTCCACCATCAATATGGGACTTGAGATTTGGGGTGTGAACTTATTCCGGGACTCTAGTAGCCGCCGGAGGTATGATATACGGTAGTGGGCAGTTAGCAACACAACGATCCGATCGCTTCCGCATAAAGGTATGTCCTTATTTTCCTACAGTGGTATCAGAGCAAATGTGTTTTGCTACCGCTCCTACCATTTATTCGTTATTCCCTATTTTAATATGTTACGTAACATATTAAAATGCTAGAATATGATTAGCTCATATTTTTTTTGAATTAAACGAATATAGTTCATTTATCCTCTCATGACATATGTATATGATTAGTTCATAATGTTTGTGTTTGATATTGTTTTGCTTGTTTTTTTTTTCACTCTTTCACGCCTTACACTTTTGCTTTTGATTGTGGCTCAAAATCGTTTTTTAATTAATAAGATTAGTTCTTGTTAATCGTTTATAATATTAAAGCTTTTTGGCGATGTGTGATGATATCAGTCTAAATACGTTTTTGTGAAATGCCAACCTTATTGCATCTTTGTAGAGATATCCGTCTCTGTGACGATGACTTGCTCAAGACTGTCGCATAAGCCCGAAACTTATTGGTAACAATCGTATGTGATTGCAATAACAGGAATGTGTGTCATTCATCCCCTTGAGAATCATATCTAAGTGATTGATTTTTGGGTTCGTAGAGAGAACTAACTAGATATGTTCTAGATTATTGTTCTATACGAGGGTGTTTTTAGTGAGGCAATAAAGTGGCGGGACGATATGAGATCGAAATCCTTCACTCTGGTTCAAAATGTTGATGAGATGTGTTCTCTGAGATTTCTAGTTCTCTATGCGACGGTTATTGTCGCATACAACGAACGTATGGGTGACGTGAAGGCGAGCAATCTATGGTTATGTTTTTTCTTGTGGATCTATTCTACCTATAATATGAGTATTTTTTTTTTGCTGGATGTACGCTTGAACATGAGAATTAATATGTTGTTTAGTCCCCTTTGTTTTTATTTTTTATTTTAATGAACGTGTGTGAGTTTCCTTTTATTTAAGTGATAACTGTTTACGCTAATTAGTTTAGCCAGTTTCATTACTATATAAATATGTTTTATATACATTTTGTAACGATAATTGTAAATTCGTTTTAGTAATACTTTAATATCTTTGTGATATTCAATATGAAAGATTTTGCTAATTTGTTTAGCTAGATCTATAAATTTATGCATATGTATGAATATGTTTCATACATCTTGAATTTGAGTCGTATAAATACGTTTTATATGTATGATTATATATCTTTGTGATATTAAAATATACCAATGTGTTTGGTTAAAAGTACGATTATATGAATATTTTTTTTAAAATAAGTGACGACTATATAAATTTGTTTTATATGTATAATTAAATTTCTTAGTGATTTAATTATGTCCTTGTTGATTATATGAGTATGTCTCATATAGACTGTTTTCCGTAAGAAAAATAAAAAATAATATATGAATATGTTTCATATTGAGTTAAGTTTGAAGTATATGAATATGTTCATACAAAGTTGAATGAAAATCATATAAATAAGTTTTATATGAATAATTAAATATCTTAGTGATTTTAACAATACTTTATAATATTTTATGAATATGTTTCATAAATTTATCTTACGTGCAAATGATAAATGTCTGTGTGATATTTTATAAGCTACGTAAAATTTATCCTTGTATATAAACTTGGACGTCTTAATGATATATATATATATATATATATATATATATATATATTTTATCATTTTGGCTAGCAGATTTATGAGTATTTAGAAATGCTAATGTTCGACTTTGTGTCTAATTTAGTATATGCTACTCATTATTATCTCTATATTGTGTTTTGCAAGCTATAGTTATAATTTACGAATTTGTTTCGTTTATTTTATCTTGTGAAAATTGTGTAATTTCGTATTACATAGAAAAAATATCTTATTGACATTTGTTGTTCATGAGATTTATAAGTTACATATACAAGGCTTATATCTTTGTGATTTAATAGTAATCGTAAATTTGTTTTACGAAAGGATTTATATTTTCGTGATATATTTGTATATGTAAATGTGTTTTACATTAAAGACTCTGTTATATCTTAGTGATATATAATATATAGTAGCATTGTATATGTAAAATTAGTTTTTACACGGGAGATGAGAAAAGAATTGAATACGTATTAGTTGTGTATCAATAATTCATTAAAACTGTCATATGTGTTATGATTAAAGTTTTTTTTAATTAATTTTAAAGACGTGCAAATTTGTTTTGCATAGTGTTTTGATAATATCAAAGTGATATTATTGTTCGTGCTAATTTGTTTAGCCGTTAGTTTAAGGGTAATAACTAATTTGTTTAGCGTATTTTAAAGGGTTAAGTGATTTTGTTTCATTAAATCTCAAGAAGGTTAATTGAATTATTAAAATTTCTAGTTTATTGCGTTTGTGATGATTATGAGCATAGCGAAATTTTCGAACGAACAATATAAACAAAGGAATTTTAATAATTTAATTGAAATTGTGCCTTAATCTATATACTTGTGTATGACAACAAGTGTTTTTTGGTGATTTGTTCACCATAGTGATGCGGTTTGAACTTTGATAATTAGAGTTATAAGATTTTGTATCTTATTAATAATCACGATTTTAGAAATTGTGATCACTATTATCTAATCGAGGTTGAATATCTTACTAATGAGTAGAATTATGAAAATCTATGCTTTTACCAGTATTTTCTCATTCAAATATAGTAAGCTTGATTCGTGCAAAATTGTGTTATTTTGTATGTAGATCTATTAAACTATTTTGAGACAGGTCTTACAGCTTATGTAGCGTAAGAATAACGTGTAAGTCATTTTCGTTTTGACGTGGGATACAAGATTGTGTGTCTTGACCCGGAGTTTTTTGAGTATTGTCACCGTGTTTCATTTTTCTTAGGTGAAATGTTTTTTTAAACACGTGGTTGGCGTACGAAATGAGTTATTTTTCCATGGTAATTTGTTTGCCATCCGATTCAGGGATAGAAAAATGGAAAAGTTTTCGTCGTAAGTAGACTCAATCTTTAGTAAATGTCTCAAAAACTTATCCGGGAGAAAACTCTCATGGTATATATGATTATTAATAGTCTATGTTCTTCTTACTATTTAAGACAAATATGTGGTATTGTTTAATATGTCTGACTTAGTGTCGACGAGAGAAAGTATGGAGATATTATTTGTTTGGTTCATGTTAGTTTTGAGCCAAATAATATCATTCTCCATCAATTCGAGTTATATGTCTGTTTCTTGCATCACCTGTTAATTCTTGTCCTGTGTGGATTTAGAAACAGAGCGAGAATTATTATAACTCGTAGCTGTTTAATCCATTGTTTGTTGATGGACAATTCAAATAGCTTTGTGCTATTTTGACTTGTTAATTCTCTACGTACTCTTAGAGCGTGTGATTATTTTTTCAATAATTAGTTTATTGGAAATCACGGATTTTTTTATTTAACCTCATGTTTCTAGTTCATTATGGCAATGTGTTTGGCCATGTATATATGTTTACCGCATTACTTTATTCATTTCTTTGATTACATTATCATATATGGTTATTGTCTCTATTTTTTATATTTCAATCTATTTTTATTTTATTTGTGGGTAGTTAAATGTTAAGGATGCATCATGAGATCGTATGTTTTTTCCCTTCTTCTTTTGAGATGATCGATTCACGCTATATGAGTGCGTATTAATTATTTTGTCATTTTATAAAATGTTTGATATGTTCCAACGTTTTATGATAAAAGTGATAAAAACCGACTTTAAACTTAGAGTCATACTCTTAGTAAATGTGTTGGTCGTGAATAACGGTTTGATATGTTCAAAGCGTAAATGAGGAAAAAAATGTGCGTCAATTATACAATTCTTAAACATTATGACAATGTGTTATTTTAGTTGAGAAATTGTACATCACTTGATATGATTAAGTGAAATAAAACGTTGATCAATTTTCAGTCTTATGGATTAGAGAATATTCCTTAAATATGTTTTACGGAATTTTTATTGGCTCCAAATCAGTTTTGGACAATAAATTGGTCATTCATGCTTTAACATTTGTCAAATTTTGTGTTTAAAGTGACCCACAATATTAATTCACTTAGATATGTTTCTAAGTATTGGCGAATGCTAGTAGATCTATGTATTGTATTCGTTACAATACAAGTACCTATCTCTTGGTGAGTGGGAGAATTTTTTGTGAACCCGTTTAGACACCAAGGATAGTTTAACTTCTCTCTATATTTTGGATAGTGGGAGTGGTTCCATGATCCAAAGTAAAAGATGAGAGTTGATCTGCTAATGAGTAAATTTTAACTTGTTTGTCAAGTTCTAATTAAGGATTAACATAAGGTCGATCCTTAAAGTGTTTTGCTCATGAAGGACGATAGTGGGAGCTGTTTCTTCTATTTGTTTTTCGAACCACTTTTTAGTAAGTGGGAGTTATCACTTTTAGTAAGTGAGTTTTTTTTTTCGCCAAGTAATAAAATGGATTGTTATTACGAGAGTAGAAAGACATTGTGACAATGAATGATTATGGCAATATGCAAGGTTTAAGATTATTATGAGATATGTTCTCAAATGTTCGCTTTTGTTTCGCTTTTCTTCTAAATTTTGGTCATTTATTTGGATTGTTTTCAAATGAATAAAAAGACTATTTCGTATTAGGTTCCTCAGAAAAAGTTTGCATACATTGATCAGCTGAGTTTGTCTCAAATGATTAAGATGCATGATATATATTTGAGTATTAGCTTATTCATGTGTTGAATGAACTTTGCAAATATATTTCAAATTCCATAAATCATTTGTTTGATGTTTTGTTGGAATGGTGGAATTAATGTGTTACGTCAAAATTACATAGGAGAATAAGTTTCTCTTTGTTAATTGGTGACATATTGGTATTTAATTTAGAAGAAAAATAAAAAATTTATTTCTAAACCTATGCTCAAAAGCAAGGAACGATTAAGTATTGTTTCTTGTTCTAAGTGTAGTTGGTTTTTTGATGTGTATCTTGTTTAGTACATAGTTGAACGTCAATTTGTGATTGATAAGTATTTGTTACCTAATCAAAACTCTACACGCACAATGATACGTAATCAAGTTCTTTTACTTTTGTTTTTGTGACAAGAGTAAATTAGTTCTTGTGTAGGACTAAGAGTTGTCTTCCAGTAAGATTAACTAACAAGATGGTTGACGCATTATTTAATAAGATGTGTTCTTAATTAGTTCATGTATTGAGCTAATTTGCGCGAAAAAGTCAACTTAAGTTTTAATCTTGTTGAGTTGTGGATGTGTTTGATGATGAACATTTTTTGGATAAAGATTTGTATCTTTTCAAAATGTCCATATGTGTTTGTTGCATGATAAAGCACATAAGATATCACCAAGCTTTTAGATTGCCTAGTCACACAGGTAATTGCCTTGACACTTGTGTAGTGGACAAGATGAGACTGAGTCAAGTTAACACTTACTAAGTGTTCGAGATTATCTTTGTACATGAGTTGTATGGAAAAGATATTGACTCGTTATATAGTCGCCTTAGTAAGTCTATGATGAGACTTTTGTAGTCGAAGTATGACAAGACACCCTATTTTCATACTAAGCTTTGAACCGAATCACAAGTGTCAGATTGGATATGTGTTATCAATCTAGTGGCTTGAGTTAGATACTTGAGTAGTATCTAGACTTATGATTCGCACGACATGGAAGCGTGATATGCCCACCGTAGTGGGAGCTATGTTGTGACACGTATATCATACTATGTGTGTTGGTAAGTCGGCCGTTAGGAGTGACAATGATTCCCCATTTTGTCACTGTGTGACCCTATGGACTGTGTTGTCCAATTTTGTTCGGTGCCCTTTGACTTGGAGCTATGATATGAAGTTAATTCTTGATGTTGCTACTTTAATATGAATTCTAAGGGCCTAAAAGATTAAGGTTCAACGGATCATGTTAGGAAAGCAGTTAAGTTGAGATGGATTATTATTAGTGTCGGAGGAATGATCAATTCAACTTCACCATAATTTCCTGGCCAGGGGTTATATTTTGTATGTAACTAAATGATTATGATAGCATATAGGGGCTATGTATGCTAACGGTGATGTTTGAATGATTTGGGGTACTGATAATGTGAAAGTGTTATGTTAGTTCTGATGGTAACTTAATATAACGCTCCTTTGTTACTTTATGGTCGCACACCCCATTTTCCGTATGAAGCTTGCGAGATTGTTTATGTAGTATTGTGTTGTCATAAACTTGATTGTGTGATCAAGTTGATGCGTTTCTTTATCTTTGTGATTGAGGAATAAAGTTTACTTGATTGTGTATCAACGTACTATAATGCCTTGGCTAAGTGGTCAAGTGGGAGAGCATTGTTCACTCGGTTGTGTGACCGAGTGGGAGTATTGAATTTTATTTTTGTAACGGCCACATTAAGGTGAATGTTACTATTCATTATGTATTAATAACGTATTGAATTACTCTAATTAATCACATTTAGTATGTGATTAAGTGAGTCTTTTATCTCACTTGTACTTCCCTATATGGAGAAATATAAGAGGGAGAAAAAAAGCTTTAATAAGAGGAAATTTATATATGGAAAAATACAAGCATCTCTAGACACAATACCTACGTAAAATATACAATCTCTAGAAGCTAAGTCCACCATCAATATGGGACTTGAGATTTGGGGTGTGAACTTATTCCGGGACTCTAGTAGCCGCCGGAGGTATGATATACGGTAGTGGGCAGTTAGCAACACAACGATCCGATCGCTTCCGCATAAAGGTATGTCCTTATTTTCCTACAGTAACTTTACTATATAATATTTTATCAATGTTGAAGCAAGTTATGGGTGAGTAAGTAACACAACCCCATTACTTCATGTTGGAAATAGGGGCTCTTTTGAGTCTTATGTATTTTTCCAATTGTCTCACATTGGTGAAGAAATAAAAATTTCTTGTTTTTATACAATACTTGTTTCCTTATCCTATCACTAGTCGGTTAAGAGAGTTTTTTGTGAAAAGACTAGCCCGAATTTGGGATTTGGGATTTGTCTGCAGCACGTTGTGCCTATCTTTTTGGTCCCCGGGCTTCTTCTTCTTGTTACCGTTGTTTGACTTGTGTAGGTCTCGTTGTCCAGGTGCATAGTACTTGTGCCTATCTTTTTGGCCCGCGAGCTTCTTTTGTTTGTTACCTTTTTTTGGCTTGTGCGGGTCTCGTTGTCCAGGTGCATAGTCAAGGACTTAAGGTTGTGACGTTAGTGGGTGAGATATTATCTCCCTATTTTCAGCTCCCTTGACTACTGCATTTGAGGAGTCGGTTTTGGCTCCCTCGATCTATTGCTATATAAGGACCCCTCCCACTACAAGAAAATAAGAAACGGGCGACAAAAAATGGAGATTGCAAAGTGTAGTCGCCAATTTGGCGACTAAAAAAAACTCGAGCGACTGATCTGAAATCAGTCTTCAATTTGGTTTATAGAGACAACAAGGAATTATTTCCCTTTCACAATTCGTAATTTCTCAAACTAACAAAACACAAATAAAACGGACGACACACAAACTCAATACCGTCACCACCTACTTGCACCACCACCACTACCAGATTATGTCCGTCACCGAGCTAAGGTTTCGTTCATTGTTCTTGTTCTTCCCTTCAATCAATTAAATCATGGTTTGTATGCTCTTTTAATTCCATTTCAATTTCAATTTTTAGTTTGATTTTTGTTTTGTTTTCTAGATTTATTGATTGTCGTCGGTTATTAAGATCGTCTTACCTTATTGAGTTGTAGTTAATGAGGTTGTAGTAGCCAATTAGGATGTTAATTAGATAAATTGGGGGTTAGGGTTTATATGAAATTAGTATAAGACGATGTTGTTAGCTTTATTGATGTTAGTTAATTAGATTAAAGTAGCTTATTAGGATGTTAGTTAGTGTGTAAGACGATGTTGTTATGCTTTTAATTGTACAATTTGTCGAATTATGTCGATTAAGACGATGGTGTTAGCCTTATATTGATGTTGTTATGCTTTTAATTGTTATTTAATGAGGGCTAAATTGGAGGTTAGGGTTATATAAATTGGGGATTTTAGCTAAATTGTTATTATTATGTGATTTAGGTTGTTGTTTAAGTTAGTGTGTAATTTTAGATGTAATATTGTTGTTGAAAATTGTTTTATGGGTTTTTGTTTAGATTAAAACGAAGAAATTGGAACGTTCATGGATGTATGATGAAGGGTTCGATAGTAAGAAAAGACGTCCTAATGCTAGGTTTATAGAGGGTGTTGCCGAGTTTATTGAATTTGCTAAGCAACAAGATGAATATGACTTGGTAGAAAATAAACTTAGGTGCCCTTGTAGCAAATGTCAAAATATGAAATACCTACCTGTCATTGAGTTACAAGAGCGTGTCTATACAAATAGGTTTTGTCCAAATTATTATAATTGGATTTCTCATGGAGAAACATATTCTCCAATTCACGAACAACCTCACGTCGAACAAATTGATCATAATCCATTTAGAGATACGGTTGTTGATGACTTGGAGTTTAATGTTCTCAATAATGACGATCGTCTAGCTATATATGAATGACGAAGAACCGCCAAATCCATAAGCAAAGGTTTTTTTGACATGTTAAAAGTTTTGAAACAACCATTATATGAAGGGAGTAAAATGTCATTATTATAAGCCGACTCTAGGATAGTAACCTTGAAATGTGAGTATAATATGTCACTTAATGCCGTTGAAGACTTGAAGATATTGCTTCTTTGCTTGAGGATGTTATCCTCGATGATAACGTCATGACTCAAAGTTTCTACAACACGAAAAAAGTAGTTAAAGGTCTTTAGTTACTGCATTAAAAGATTGATTCATATCCCGAATGATGTATGCTCTTTTGGAAAGATGATGCTTTCCTTGACAAGTGAAAAAAATGTGAAAGGAATAGATTTGAAACAAGTGTTGAAAATATTGTTTTGAAAGCAAATAAAGGTAACAAGGATAATAGAAGGGGTCAAAAGAAATCAACATCACTAAACCAATTAATTTACCTTTCTCTTGCCCTAAGACTTCAAAAAATGTATTCTATCAAAAAAATTGTCGAACAACTGACATGACACAAAGAAAATTCGCATACTCCGGGGAATATGTGTCATCCAAGTGACGGGGAAAAATGGAAACGATTTGATCAGATCTATCCTAAAATTGTCGAGGAACCCCGAAATGTGCGACTTGGCATGTGTACGGATGGATTTTGTCCTTATAGCCAATTTAGTAAGAATTACTCTTGTTTGCCTGTAATGTTCACACCATACAATTTACCACCTTGGTATGTATGAAAAGAGAATTTATTTTCTTGTCACTCATTATTCTCGGGCCTAAAAATCCGAAAAGTCATTTGGATGTTTATTTACAACCATTAGTGGAAGAATATAGACATTTGTGGGAAGTTGGAGTGGAAACATATGACGTTTCAAACAAACAAAATTTTGAGCTTAAAACTTCACTTTTATGGACAATAAACGATTTTCCCGCATATGGTCTGCTATCTGGTTGGTCTACTGCGGAACAAAAAACATGTCCTCGTTGCATGGATGAAAGTAATTCCTTTTGCTTTCCAAATTGCAAGAAAATTAGTTGGTTTAATTGTCACAGGTGCTTCTTATCAGAAAGAAATCTCCTTAGAAGAAACAAGAAAGCCTTCAAGAAACAAGAAAGCCTTCAAAAAAATTACCATCTTAAGTGCTAGATTGTTATTGCCCACCATCACAGACAAGAACAACAACAAACTCAAAGTATTGCTTGCCACTGCCTCACCAGCCACCACATGTCCAATCGTCTACTCACCATCACCAATCATCCGACCCACCAATTACTCACCATACTCTTTGCACTGTCACCCCAAACCCAACATTTCATCCCCCTGAATATGCCACCATTATCTAATAGTCGCCACATCAAAACCCTACCCCTTTTTAATTTTAACCACCTAATTCCATCAGTCGACACTCTGACACCACATCAAAACCTATAAGATCATACGCTTTATTACTCATAAATAGATAAGTCTTTAAGTTTGTATTTATTTGTATTTATTTAGGAGTTTTGTAGTCTCTTTAGTTGCCTTGTGTATAGGGACACTTTAGTATATATGTATTGTGCTCTGTAAGGTTTCTGCAACATGAATAATACATTCCAGTAGCATTTCCAATCTCTCATTCGCTTCTTTATGGTATCGTGAGCCATTTTTTTTTCTCTCTCTTCATTTTTTTTCAATAACCATGACTGGTGGCAGTGGCGATAAGCACAAAAATATTCACAAAACTATTCCTATGAGTTCGCCTCTTTACCTTCATCCCTCGGATAGTCCCAATTTGTCATTAACACAGATCATTTTTGATGGCGAAAACTACGACTTATGGGAAGCCGCTGTCAGAAACGGATTAGATGCAAAGAACAAATTGGGGATTATTGAAGGAAAGGTCAAAAAGCCATCGACTCTTGAAGACGATATCGAGTCCGTGGCTTGGCGACAATGTAATGCCATGTTGAAGGCATGGTTGCGAAATGTGATCAATCCAAAATTACATAAGAGCATTGCTTTCAATCAAACCGCTGCGGAAGTTTGGGAGGAATTGAAGGACCGGTATTCAGCCGGAAATGCACCACGAGTGCATCAACTTAAGTGAGAATTAAACGAATGCAAACAAGGACGGGAATCTGTGGTCGAGTATTATACCCGTTTAAAGACGATTTGGGATGAGCTTGACAATTATAGCAAGGTTCCCGATTGTTCTTGTGGAGCAGGAGCCATGTTCACCAAGGAACGGGAAGAAGAGAAAGTCCATCAATTTTTGATGGGACTCGATACGTCTTTGTATGGGAATGTCCGTACAAATCTGCTCATGGAAGACCCCATTAGTACTCTTTCCCGTGCCTATGCTCTTGTTCTTAGAGAGGAAAGACATTTCAACATCACAAAATTGAAGGATGAAAAGGTTGAAGCAGCCATGGCAGTTCGTTCCCATGACAAAGGGCAACGAAATCAAGACGGAGAAGACGACACACCTGTCCAATGTACCCATTGCCAAAAATATTACCACACTGAAGATAATTGCTATGATAAACACGGGTACGAAGTTGTTAGAAGCAGGGGCCGGGGCCGAAAAGGAGGACATTTCAGGGGACGTGGTAGAGGCAGACAAGGTGAGCGTGGGCAGCAAAGTACTCACCAGGCAAACGCCGTCGGCAACATGTCAGGAGCAAAGGACACGAGCACCAAACAAAATCTGCCCTTTACCAGTGAAGAGATTGAACGTCTTCGCACCCTTTTAATGACGAGTCCTGATGGCAACGATAAACTAACAGGTATGAATACTCGTGTCATTCAAGAATGGTTAATCGACAGTGGGGCGTCACATCATATGACAGGTAATCGGAACTGTCTTCGAAATATTTGGATGACGGAAACCTCAACCGTCGGATTACCTGATGGAAGAAAGGTGCAGGCCCGAGAACATGGTGAAGTCGTATTAAGCGATAATTTTATTTTGAAGGATGTTCTATTTGTACCGTCGCTCACTAGCAATCTGATATCCGTTCAGCAACTTATTCATGAGAATGATTGTGTGATAACTTTTTTCTCTGACCATTGTGTTATGCAGAATCAGGATTTGCAGACGGAGATTGGGCGGGGTGAGCATTGCGATGGACTGTACCTCTTTCGGCCAAGTAGAACAGAGAGGGTGAATAAGGCAACGATGACTAAAGACGATGAGTTGTGGCACAAGCGTCTTGGGCATCCGTCACATAGTAAAGCTTCTTTATTTTCTAAATTAATTGGTAGGAGTCTACATTGGACTGATACACAAGTTTGTGATAGTTGTTGTCGGGCTAAACAGACTCGTATGCCATTTCAAATTAATAATAAGAGATGTGGTGTTTTATTTGGTTTAATTCATTGTGACATTTGGGGAAAATATCATGCAGCTAGTTTATCCCGTGCTCACTATTTTTTGACGATTGTTGACGACCATAGTCGGAACGTTTGGGTGTATTTAATGAAAGAAAAAAGTGAGGTAGGAGAGTTGATGAAAAAATTTTGCACTATGGTCAAAACCCAATTTGGAAAATGTGTTAAAATTATCCAAAGTGACAACGGAACGGAATTTATGTCGGGACCCATGAAGTATTTTTATGAGGACAACGGGATTTTATTTCGAACTAGCAACGTAGATACTCCCCAACAAAATGGCCGGGTTGAAAGGAAGCACCGACATATATTAGAGAAGGCTAGGGCGTTGCGATTTCAAGCTAATTTACCCATTCATTTTTGGGGAGAGTGTGTTTTAGCGGCCGCATTTCTAATAAATCGAACTCCGACCCCTTTACTCCAAAATCGAACACCATTCGAACTTTTATATAATACACCACCAAATTTTGCCAATGTACGAGTGTTTGGTTGCTTGGCTTATGCACATAACAAACATAAACCAAGGAATAAGTTTGGGGAATGGGGTAAACGATGTATGTTTTTGGGCTATCCACATAGCAAGAAAGGATGGAAAATGTACGACTTGACTGAAAAACGTTTATTCGTTTCACGTGATGTACGCTTCTTTGAGCATGTGTTTCCCTTCTTTCAACCCGTCGAGTTTTCTGATAAAATAGAACCCCCTGATCACCACAATGACACTGTGTTTGTGGATTTTGAGGACCCTGCCTCATCTCCATCTGAGACTAATAAGATGATTCAGGAGGGTGATGACGGGGCAGCAAATTTAGACCGTGAAAACAGAATTTTAGACCATGCAAATAGAGACACATCAGAGGTTGATCCACCTTCTGACAATACCATGAGTCCAACCCCAACACATAACAACACAGAAACCCGGGATGCATCAGTTGGTGCATCAGTTGGACCAAATGCAGATGGTGCAGTCCTTGGCCAAGGTGCACGGACAAAAATGGAACCCGCTTGGAGAAAAGATTACGTCTGTAAGTCCACTCGCATCTTTCAGTCCGTCACCCATGCTCATCCCCACCAGTCCTCGTCTTCAAGCCCAGGTACTCGCTATCCTTTGGTAAATTATGTTGTCACCAATTGTTTTTCTGCTTCACACAAGTCTTTCCTAGCTCAAATTGATAGGCTCAAAGAGCCCACCTCTTACAGCGAAGCAGCGAGTGACCCCGAATGGCAGCAATCAATGCGTTCTGAAATTGACGCTTTGCAGAAAAATGGGACATGGACACTCGTGTCATTACCCGCTGGCAAGAGACCCATATAGGGTGCAAATGGGTGTATAAAATCAAATATAAGGCAGATGGAACCGTTGAGCGCTATAAGGCGCGGTTAGTGGCTCAAGGCTTCACTCAAATCTAAGGGATTGATTACAATGAGACTTATGCACCCGTGGCAAAAATGACCAGTGTTAGGTGCTTACTCGCTGTTGCCGTGGCCAAACGATGGAATATTGAGCAACTTGATGTTGATAACGCCTTCTTACACGGCAATTTGGATGAGGAGGTTTTCATGCGAATTCCACAAGGTTTTGAACGAAAGGGGGAGCATAAGGTGTGCAAATTGTTAAAGTCAATTTATGGACTCAAACAAGCATCTCGAAATTGGTTTGCTAAACTTACCGACTCACTCAAGAGGTATGGTTTCGTTCAATCCCTCGCGGATTATTCTTTATTTACATATAATAATGGGACGGTTTTTATTGGAGTTTTGGTATATGTCGATGACATAATATTGGTGAGCAATAACAAAAGTGCCAGTGACAAATTCAAATTATTCCTTGATAAGAGTTTCGGGATAAAGGATTTGGGGCGTCTCAAATATTTTCTTGGAATCGAAGTGGCACATGAGTCGAAAGGTTTATTTCTTAATCAACGGAAATATGCATTGGGAATTGTCGAGGAAGCAGGAATGAGTAATGCAAAACCCGTATATACGCCAATGTTACAGAACCATCAACTCGAGCTAGCCACCGGTTATGTTTTGAAGGATGTAATGAAGTATAGAAGGTTGATAGGGAGACTTGTTTATCTCACCATTACTAGGCCTGACTTGGTGTATTCCGTACACATACTATCTCAATTTGTGAACGAGCCCAAGAAGGAACATTGGGATGCTGCTATGAGGGTGGTACGGTACATCAAGACCAATCCTAGCAAAGGAATTGTGTTGAGCAGCGAGTCAGACTTGCAGTTGCGAGGTTTCTGCGATTCGGATTATGGGCGATGTGCGACATCTAGGCGTTCACTCAGTGGTTATTTTGTATCGTTGGGGTCATCTCCGATATCATGGAGGGCTAAGAAACAAGCAAAGGTATCACGCTCATCAGCAGAAGCCGAATACAGAGCTATGGGAGGAGGCACGAGTGAATTGATATGGATCAAATCTTTTTTAGCTTCCCTGGGTATTTTCCACTCAAAGTCTATGTTATTATTTTGTGATAATCAAGCGGCGATGCACATAGCGAAAAACCCGGTGTTTCATGACAGAACGAAACATATAGAAATTGATTGTCATTTCATACGACAACATGTGACGACTCGAAATATCCAGCTCGTGCACGTTCCAAGCAAAGAACAGATTGCGGACTTGTTTACGAAAGCTCTTGGAGGAGAAGCATTTGATCATCTACAACGCAAGTTGGGACTTGGACTTCCTAGAGTACCAACTTGAGGGGGAGTATAAGATCATACGCTTTATTACTCATAAATAGATAAGTCTTTAATTTTGTATTTATTTGTATTTATTTAGGAGTTTTGTAGTCTCTTTAGTTGCCTTGTGTATAGGGACACTTTAGTATATATGTATTGTGCTCTGTAAGGTTTCTGCAACATGAATAATACATTCCAGTAGCATTTCCAATCTCTCATTTGCTTCTTTAAAACCTTACCCTTATTTTCAAAACTTCTGCTAAATCTCCTGAAACCCACAACTCCAGCCTATGAAACCGTCTTCACCACCCACAAAAACCCTATATCTAGGGATGTCGGGGGAGGGGTGAGTTGGGTACGAGGGGATTTCCTAGGTTTAGGGTGACGGGGGTGATAGTAGCGATCCGTTGGCGATTAACTAATGGTGAGGAAGATGGCAAATATGGTTGTGCAATAAGACAATATGTTTTCTTGGTAGATGAAGTTACTCATAATTTTGATTGTCAGATTTTGAATTTTCACATATAATTTTGATTGAGATTGTATTTTTCAGTTTAAAAAGTTTAATTTCATTTGTCTTTTAATTAGATGATAATGAAGGTTGGAGGGAAGTAAATTAAGGGGGTGTTTGGTTGGGGGATTTGGAATGGATTGGAATGGATTTGAGCCATTCAAGTGTTTGGTTGGGCCTCTTTGGAATGGAGTTTGATACCTAAGGGGTTCTAAATCCATTCCAACCCCTTGGAATCCCATACCCTTGTCTCATCCCAAGTATCTAGCTCCATACCACCCATCCAAACCCTAAAACTATAAAAAACAGAAAAAAAAAAAAGTTACTGCTATTCTTCCTTCTTCATTGTTATCCCCTTGCAACTCCATTGTCAGGTATGTCAATTAGCCTTTATTTTTATTTTTCCCGTTTAGTTAATGCTTATGTACGAAGCACTGTATGTTGATTATATAGTTTTTCCTACTTTTTTTTTTCTGAAAACATTGTTGTACTAAGACGGAGTACAAGCAAAACAACTCACTGGAAACCTAACATCTTCCTCCTTTGCAAACTTTTGGTCCACGTACCATAAAACAATACATGGCTTTTAATTAGGAGCACCATTAGTCACTATTATTACAATGAGCAATGATTAGAGGCATGACCCACAAACTAACAGTCGTATGTATAATTCATGGTTAAAGAGTACATAACCTTCAATTAGGAGAGTACCATTAGTCCGTATTATTATAGTGACTAGTGAGCTATAATTATAATTCATGGTTACATAATCAGTATTCGATTTTTTCATTTGTCTTATGGTTAATGTATATGTTTCAGAAATGCCTCCCTCACAATTGACCTTATTAAGGAGAAGGAAGAAGAAGCTTGTTCAATATTATTCTATTATAAGACTAATAACTATTCTAAATATTAAGCCTGTTCAATATACTTGTTGTTTTGTAGAATTGTTTAGGAGCCTTAGACGGCACATACATTAGTGTACAAGTTCCAAGTGAGGATAGACCAAGATATCGAACGAGGAAGGGTTCAATTGCTATGAATGTGTTAGGTGTATGCAATCCATTTATGGAATTTATATATGTTCAACCTGGTTGGGAAGGATCTGCTCATGATGGTCGTGTCCTTCGAGATGCTATTAGTAAGCCTCATGGTTTAAAGGTTTCCCAAGGTAATAAAGTAAATAAAGATACTAGCACAAAAAAGAATAACTATATATTCAGTTGTAAATTGAAATAACTTGTTGTTTTCTTAATAAATTGAAGGTTACTATTACTTGGTTGATGCGGGGTATACAAATTGTGAGGGTTTTTTAGCACCATATAGAGGTCACAGATATCACCTCAAGGAGTGGGGGGATCGACAACCAATGAGTGCAGAAGAGTATTTCAACATGAGACATTCTAAAGCTAGAAATGTTATTGAAAGATGTTTTGGATTATTAAAAGGGAGATGGGGTATCCTTAGGTCCCCTTCTTTCTTTTCGGTAAGAACTCAAGGTCGTATAGTTCAAGCTTGTTCCTTATTACATAACCTCATCCGCAAATATATGCCAACTGATTATACAATATATGAGGTCTCGGATGATGATGATGAAGATGATGACAGTGATGATGAGGATTCAGATGATGAAGTTGATTATATTACTTTGATTGAGACATCTGATGCATGGACTAATAATCGGAACACATTAGCGCAAACTATGTATAATAATTGGAGAGCTAGACGTAACCAAAATGCATAAGTTGTTTAGCACTTGATTTTTCTATGTTTGTTAATGTTTCAATAACTCTGCAATTGGTTCTTGAAACCCTATGTCACTATTTTATTTTTGTGGTTGTGGAATGCAATAATTTTATTTAATTATTCGCTAGATTATTAACATTTTATTATATATAGCATGGAGGTTGGGCAAACATCTCAAGGTGGAAGGGGTAAAAATAAACGCTCTTGGACAAAACTTGAAGAAGAGCATTTAATTGATGGGTTGTTAGAGTTGAATAGTGATCCGCAATGGAAAGCAGATGGTAGTTTCAAGAATGGCTTTAAGAATAAGTTGGAGGATATGATGAACAAAAAATTCCCAGGATGTGGTTTAAAAGCAAATCCTCATATTGAGTCAAAGATAAAATGGTTTAAGGATAAATATAATGCACTAACGGAGATGTTTCGCACTTCTGGCTTTTCTTGGGATGATGAAAAGCATATGATAAAGTGTGAAAGACAATCTTATGATGATTTTTGTAGGGTAATATTTCTTCTCTACTTTTGTCTCTCTTTCTTATTAATAATTATTTTATTTTAACTCAAGTTGATCGAGAATTTATGTTGTATTATTGTTGCAGCAAAATAAAAATGCTCATGGATTGTGGAATGTTTCCTTTCCACATTTTGATAAGTTGGCAATTATATATGGCCCGGATCGAGCCACTGGAACTAATTCTGAAACTTTTGCCGAAGCAGTGGAGAACCAACAAAATGAGCCCATTGACTTAAGCAAGGATGAAAGTGACGAAGATGATCTTATTGATGATAATGAGTCACTTTATCGGCCTACTCAATCTAGTCCAAGTGAACCGATTTCAAAGAAAGCGAAGACAATGAAAATATCAATGGAGAATAAGAAACAAAAAACAAAGAAGAGAAAGATGCCGGATGTTGTGGATTTGACTACCTCTTTCAAAGATATGTCTTCAAACTTATCCGATTTTATGAGTGGAATGAATGTCCATATGTCTACTATTGCTAATGCTTTATCAACCACTCAACAACATGAGCATGCTATTATGATCCGTGAGCAAGAATTGGAAAATCAGAAGAAAAATTTGGTAAATGAGTTACTTGCCGTGCAAGGGTTTACTAGGTATGAAGCATTACTAGCTTCACAAAAATTGGCGTCTAGTCCAAGTGATCTCTCTCTCTTTTACCAGAGTCCTGATGATGCATGGAAGAAGGAGTTTATTTTTAACCTCATTCACCCACACGGGCCTCGAAATGGCAATAATTGATGTGTGTGGTGTTTAGACTATCTTATTTTTCATAAAACATTTTATGTGGATTTTTTTTGTCTAAGAATAATTTAGCTATTGTCGTGTTATATGAACAAGTCATTTGATGTTTATGGATTAATTTGAATTTTGGTTTTGTTGTAGTTAATTTTAATTCAAAAATAATATAATTGTAGTTGTCTATAATGAAGAAAATTAAAATAACTTGAAATCCATTCCAAATGTGAACCAAACAATAAGAATGGCATTTAGAATTCATTACAAGATCAAACCAAACAAGCATTAATAAGTATGGGATTCTAACTCCATACCTCCTTGGTATGAGAATCCATTCCATTCCATTCCAATGGTTTGAACCAAACGGCCCCTAAGAGTGTTATGGTCACTCCAAAGTTTATTTACTTAATAAGTCCGAAATTATGCTAAATGATGATCGAGAATGAGATATGGCGGGAGTTCAAATATATACAACGAAATATAGGTGATTATTTGTAATAAACGAAATACAAGAAGGTTATTTGTGAAATACGGTAAATATTAAGGGTAACTTACATTTTTTTTTAAAAAAACACTACACTCCGAAATCCAAATTCACTCCCAAAATCAACAAAGAAACAAAATAGTAAGCATAGTTGAAGACTAGTATTTCAATGTTCTAGTTGTACACAAAAAAGCAAAACCAAAATAATCCCCAAATCAAACTCTTCTCTAATTGATGCGCAACATTGTCAACAACTATGGCGACTCTCTCAGCTTACCCTAATCAAAATCCTAATTTCGATCACCATCCGCCATCACCGCCATCACCGCCGTCACCGCCACCCATTCCGGCCATGTCGCAACAATCGGATAACCTTTACTTCGACAGTGCTTCCGAAACTACAGATAATGACATCGTATCCAACTCCGCTGCGTTACTCTTACCTCCGCCGCCTCTACCACCTATTCGCACCTCAATTCCACCTCAAAACCCTATTCCTAACCCTAATTCTCCGAGGTTTCATGAAAATCACGTGCCTCCGACGTTATTGCACGTGTCGTTTAATCAGGATTCCGGATGCTTTTCATCTGGTACCGATCGAGGGTTTAGAATTTATAATTGCGATCCATTTCGCGAGATTTTTCGTAGGGATTTTGATCGTGGTGGCGGAATTGGAAATGTTGAGATGCTGTTTCGGTGTAATATTTTGGCTCTTGTTGGTGGCGGTGCTGATCCCCAGTATCCTGTTAATAAAGTGAGGTTTAATTTGTGAATTGTTTGCACTTATTGTTTCGATTTTGAGCTTGGAATGTTTGGCTGTGATTTGGAAATGTTGTTCTTTTACTTTCAGTGTTTTGGCGTTTGCGATCGAGTTTAGCTGGTTAAGTTTGTTGTGTTAATGGTTGAAAATTCGTTGAATTTGATTTAAAACTAGTGTTGCCAATCCAAAAATGCCTGTAGTTTCCGAAAAGCGGGCTGTTATTTTGATTTTTGTGACTCGCGAGTTTGTTGCACAAATGTGTGAGAAGTTGCGTTAACTAATTGTGTTGTCCGTCTTTGATAATAGTTTAACAGTGCCGAATGAAAATTGATGTGTTTTTGAACTCATGAGGTCAATTGTTGATAGGTTAGGTAACGCTTGGTGTAGTATATGGTCGTATGTCTGTGCAATCGTTGAGTTTTGGTTGATTAGACCATGGTATTGAATTGCATTATCAGCCACGAGTGTTGGTCATGGTAGTGACGTAGTGTAGTAATAGGTACTATGATGCAATCATGTGTTTCATGGTTTAGTTTATCATGGCTTGCTATATTGGTTGTGTTGGTTACATACCAGCATAAGGTCGGCTGTGTAACTTGTGTTAGTCAAGTATTGGGACATGAGGCATTGCTCAAAGTGTTGGCTGTTTTGGGTAAATATTTATCATAATACAGCTAGTTTTGGAGGGGTGTTCGTGATTAGGAAATAGCAATTCGATTAGCTGATTAATCTTCGCCTGTCTGCATATGAAAGAATCTAATGGTAGGTGGATTCTAAGTGTTGTAGATCCATCAAGAAATTTGTAAATTAATCGTACATCAATCTAGTTGGGACGGCTGATCATCCTGCTATGAGTTTATGACACTTATTAGGCCTAATTTATTTTCTTTCAACATTGAATTGGCACAATTATTCTCTGTGGTTTCACTTAGGGAGAGGACTTCTTGCAACTGACATGGAGACACCTTTACCTCACCAAATGAATCAATCTTTGAGTCACGTGGATGATGTTGTCCTAGAAAGATTAGGTTTGGCTGAAAATGGTGTTAATTTTGTTCACCTGATTGACAGCATGACAAGTGCTTCTTCTCAAGAGGAAAATTTTGTTTCTCTATGTTTTTTCGAATTTATTTAGTTTTGTTATTCACAAAACTGTAATTTCTCGAGTTTGTATGTGTAACTACTGTATTATGTTTTAGAAACTGCTTAATATAATTTGATGTAGGAGACACTGATTATTAGGTTGTTAAACTAAATTGTTGCGATTAGTGTTATAGATTAGGGAGAAAAAAAGTCACCTTTGTTAAGCTAGGAATTCTAGATTTTGTCAGCAGGGTACTTAGTTCCTAAAAATGTCTGCTGGACTGAAGTATCTGAATGTGTCTGTGCCTCTACAGGTGATGATATGGGATGATCACCAGAGTCGATGTATTGGAGAGTTGTCCTTCCGGTCCGAGGTTCGAGGTGTTAGACTTCGACGTGATCGAATTGTTGTAGTTCTTGAGCAGAAAGTGTTTGTTTATAATTTTGCAGACTTGAAGCTGCTCCATCAGATAGAGACTATTGCCAATCCTAAAGGGTTGTGTGAGGTATCTCAATCAGCTGGGAAGTTGGTTTTGGTCTGTCCTGGGTTGCAGAAGGGGCAGGTTCGGGTTGAGCATTATGCTTCAAAGAGGACTAAGTTTATCGTGGCCCATGATTCGAGAATTTCATGCTTTGCCTTAACTCAAGATGGAGGGCTATTGGCTACTGCTAGCTCCAAGGGGACTCTCGTTAGAGTGTTTAACACTTTTGACGGTACATTGCTCCAGGAGGTAAATTTTCTTTTATTCTCCATTCTGTTCTTGTAATTTGTTAGAACATTATGATGTGTCATAAGAGGACAGATTTGAAAGTGTGACTCGGTATAATATTTTGAAGGTTAAATTCTCTGTTTGTGTGCTAAACTGAAAATACTCTCATAGTTACTGGTTGTTCTTTCAGAGTAATTATGGGATTGGGTAGGAGAAACATGGTAGTAATGAATTAAAAGGTGGAGAAAGAGTAAGTCATGCACAACAGTTTTATGTATTCTTCTCCAGGTAAAGTAGACAATCTTTGAGTACCAGGTAACCAAGTTTGGAGAAATAACTTGTGAAAGATTGCTATTGTTTTCTAAGGGTGTATTTGGATAGCAAATTGGGAGAGAAAGGGAGGCGAGGGGGATGGAGGGAAGGGAAAGGGAAGGAAAGGAAAGGGAGGGGGAATGAAGAGGGGTTGTTTGGATAGCAAAAATAAAGTAGAGGGAAAGGGTCAAAGGGAGCAAGAAGGTGATTTCAGTGCATCGGAGGATGGAGAGAGTGAAGCCATATTGCAGGAGTATTTGGCCATATCATTCTTAAATAAGAGTCAAAAGAAAGTTTTTCTTCCAAAACTTGCGAATAATGGAAAGATTCTAGCTTGGTCTAAAGGAGGGAAATTGAATCCTCCCATTTCCCTCCCCTTCCATTTCTCTCCTTCAATATATTTGTAATCAAATAATGGAAATTGAACCCCTCCCACTCCTCCAATTCTCTCAATCCAAACACACCCTAAATTAGTAGTGCGTAATATAGACATTGATCCTACTAATTGGTAGCTAGAAAATGAATTATGCTCTCTTGACTTTGTACATGTTAGTTGGCGAATTTCTGTGAGGAGTTGGGTCGTTTAGAAGAATCATGATGTAAATGAATAATGAAGTGAAACCTGGATTGGGGATGATTCAGTGTGGAAAATTCTTATTGCAGGTTTCACGTTGTCCAAAAGAATTCAGTCTTGAACTGAATTTTATTTGCTTTACATTTGGTATACTCTTTTACCACGTGACCTAGTTATAAATCTGCTCGATCAGCGGAAAAAAATCACTTTTGTCAAGAAAGGGCCCGTTTTTGACGAACCGCATGATTGATAATGGTCCACTCACTGCTAGTTTTGAACTGCTGAAAAAAAAAAAAATCACAATATAGTGCTATGACGTGCATGTTATAATTCGAGTTTCATTGCTGTGCGTGCTTCCTCTGCCACATATTTTGTTATTACATTAGCCTGTTCAAGACGGCCGTAATTTGAAACGTTTGCAAGTAAAGATAACATTTCGGTCGATAATAATCTAATCTGTCAGTATCATTTGATATTATAAACGTAGGTTAGAAGAGGTGCAGATAGAGCTGAGATATATAGTTTGGCCTTTTCTACAACTGCTCAGTGGTTAGCAGTTTCAAGTGACAAGGGCACCATCCACGTCTTCGGCCTGAAAGTTAATTCAGGTGCTCAAGCTAATGAAAATGTGTCTCCTACTTCTGAAAGCAATGCGGCTGGTGCACCGGCTGGTTCATCTCTTTCTTTTATTAAAGGTCAGTTGCAATAAAAATTCCAAGAAAGTTGCGTGTTGCCTCTTCAACTCGTGTGTGGTTGTGTGTAATGCTATGTTACTCCGACACTTCGCTTAACTGCCGTGTCGCGTGTCAGACACGTGTCGGTGTCCGACACGACACGACACTTTGACACTTCAATTTAGACCATGAAATAGGAAAATTCACCCAAAATAGCTGTGTCCGACACGCCAACACGTGTCGGACACCGACACGTGCTGGCGTGTCTGAGAAACACTGGTGTAATGTAGTCTCTAAAAATCTACTCCCTCCGCTGCAACAGATTCTTTACATTTGCTTTTGGACACTATTCACAACTCAAGAGAATACAAATGTCAAAAAGCAAACGTAAAGAATTTGTTGAGACGGAAGGAGTATTACATTGGGATGTTTGCGTTTGGAGATTGGGGGAATACTCCTTTTGGCTACTGAGGAGTGAGGAGTTGGAAGGAAGATGCCATAAGCCCATAACGACCTTAATTAACCATCTCCCAGATTTTTTTTAATATAATACCCTGTCCAGCCTCACATATGGTATGTTGAATTTGGTGACTATAAATATTGATAACATACAGAGACCGTAGTTTATGTGGTTTTTGCATTTTTCTTTTGTTTAACTGTTTGGATTTATTGTATCAAGAAGGTAATTTTCTTTGAGTATAGGAATTCTGCTAAGTATTTGTCCATGTCTAATATTTCCATTCAAGTATCCGTACCTAAGGCTAACAATATAAAGAAATTGTGCATTTGTCCCCCCATTTCCTTTTCTTTCATCATTGTTTGCAGTCTCGTTCTTATTCCTCAGCTAATGCAATCATTTAAAATTCAGTTTTATTTTCAATTTTTGTATTTAAACGTGGCTGATATCAGATCTTTTTCTTGTGAGAATGTCAGTATATTTAGCTCTGAATAACTTAGTTTACTGAGTTACTGGGGTCATGGGGGTGATTTCTTGCTTAAAAAATTCAGACCATTTCATAGCGGTGTGTGTATTTTTGATGACTTCGCAGTAACTTATCCGAATCCTTGTATGGCTTATTATTTGCTTCTCTTTTTAATATCCCTGAATGTAGGGATTAGAATGTCGTCTTATGACCACTATCCTGTATTTGTGGAATAGGTCTTCCTTTTTTACGAGTGTGATGTTTGATGCTTTAGTGTTGTGTTTCAAGTAATGAATTTGTCTAGATAGCTAGCTACTCGTGGCCTATTGGCTCCTCCTTAGGCATTTACATAATGCGCAAAGTTGCAGGTCTGGTGTTGCAGCTTTCAAATGCGTGTTATTAAAGTGTCATTGTCTAATCTTCTCTCTGCTTCTAAAAATTCTCCTCACATTAAAACAGTAAATGGCTCAAGAGGTCTCATGACTGATGAGTGTCCAATCCATACAGAATTTTGTTGTCGAAACTGTTTTGACCCATAGTTTGGGTCATCCACTTTTATTCGTGACCTAAACAATCATTCTATCAGATTCATAGGTTTGATTTGGTGAGCATCATCCACTTGGGGTCCTTTAATCTATATTTTACATACTTATCGAAACAAGTTAGGTTCATAATTCGATTATTGTTAGCTTTAAAGCAATGTGTAGTCGTGTAGCTTCTAGTATTAGCAATTATCCGTTTGTGCTATACTACGTCTGTCTATCATTAAGATGATGAGTCTAACAATATATGGGGTAATCGTGCATATTTGAAGTCTAATTCAAGCCATTTCACTACATTTTCAAAATCTCCCTCACGTTTTCTGAGAAAGTAGTGAAATTGGCCGAACTGAAGAAGTACTATTGCCCGTATGTATCAGCTACTTTTAACTGAAGAATGATGACAAGCTTCAGAGGTGAACTATCTGAAGGCTGATTAGCATCTGTGTAAGACTGTAGGTGTTTCCTGTTCTCTTTATACAGTGTCTGAACTATTTCTGTTTTGCAGGAGTTTTACCTAGCTATTTTAAATCTGAATGGTCAGTTGCCCAATTTCGTTTGCCTGAAGGGGCTCAGTACATTGTTGCGTTTGGGCATCAAAAGAATACTGTGGTCATTCTTGGCATGGACGGAAGGTGAGTGTTGGGACTTAATGAAATGTCGTCATTTTGATCTTAAGAAGTTTTTCTTTCTTTCTTGTTTCCTGATTTGTTTTCTTTTGCTGTCTTTATCTATTTCACACTGCTTTTAATGATTGCCGATGAGTGATGACTGACAGTACTCAGTACCATATACTGTTAATCCCCGTGATGATTCGTGATTCTCTTTGAAATTTTAACCATTTTATGAAAACTAGTATGAGGTCACTGGATACAAAGAACTACACATCTACCATTTAACCGACAAACTTAAAAGCGTCACTCTCAGGATAATATTACCATTTCAAACACTGCTACTTGTCTCTAGAATATGAATTGAGCTCGGGTGCAGTATTTTCTCCATCTAAATTGATCTCAAAAGAATTGCTTTATCATGATGGAATTGTTATGAAACCGTCTCATATAAAATATGTCTGTTTGATTCTATGATACTAATCAACTTTTCTTACATTGCTCTGAATTGAAAATACAGCTTCTATCGCTGCCAGTTTGATCCTGTGAAAGGCGGGGAGATGACCCAAATGGAATATCACAACTTTCTGAAGCCTGAAGAAGCCTTTTGACCAACGTTCAGGACATACTGATGCAGCATTCACATCGTCTTTCGTTCCACCAGTCACCATTTATGAGCCGTGTTTGTTCCAAAAACGGGGCTTGTTTATGCTGTAAATATCGGGTCTGGATCAAAATGGTTTAGCTAATTGGTTAAGAAAAATGTAATATTCCCAGATACTTACCATAGCTCCATTTTAATGCCTTGTAATTCTTGTTCTAGGTTAATCTTTTAATTAGGTTTGATGGCATCGTTCTTACAGTTTGTATTAAAACGAAAACATCTTGTACATCTAAACTGTAAAGTACTTTATTCATAATGACTCTTGATTCGTGATCACATTACTTCGGGCTTTTTTTACCTCAACATATTTAAGAATTTGTGAAAACAATAAAATAAAAATAACTTATTTGGATGAATTATTTGTAAGTCATGTTCTTTTCGACTGAGAGAGCGTTGAAATGAATCCTAATAATTTAAAGGGCTGAATTAAACTTAATTTAATGAAGCTTAACTGAATTTAATGGATCTGAATGTAGCTTAACTGAATTGAAGTGAAGCATGTGTTAATTTGTGAAGAAAGAAACCGAATTAAATTAAACTGAACTAAAATGAAATGTTATTGTGTGATGTTATACTAGGACCAACTAGCAAAAAGGAAGTCTGACTTGATCTAATCTTTTTGTACATCAATTTTACATAAATATATTATAAACGGGTTTTTCAATAACTTACTTTTACACTAATATGACAATGTTATATGATACATACTCATATAATTTCTGTGTAAAATCGTCTTAATACAAATTTATATCACAAAATATCCGTCACAAATAACGACCCGTCGCAAGCAAGACTTACTATAAAAATAAGGCATTACTTTTGTCACAAGAACTTTGCAACTACTTCGTATTGAAGTGTAGCTACCCAAATTGAATTGAATAATTGATGGACCCAGAGTTAGGTGTGTAGGGTGAGTTAGTTACATGGGGTGAGTAACCATTTTCACCATTTTTAGTCCAGTTTTTTTTAATAATTCACTACTATTTTCTACTTCCTCTCTTCAACATCTATTTTAAATTTCACTAGAACATTTTTCGTAAAAGAATAATAATGTAAAGAACTCGTTGAATGAGAGAGTACTTCTCTTTCACATCATCATCTATTATTTTTATTTATGACCGATAAAATGTTTCCAAAAAATAATATAAGTTGTTGAAAAGAAATAAAGATGAGAGGTGATGTAGAACATCCAAATTGATATGAGATGGACCATAGACCGCTTACATCCTTACATCGCTGATTCACTGCTTAGGAACAACCGAACAAAGCATCAAATTCACACTATTATTGGAGGATTGAATTGCAAAGGAGAGGGTGTTATGAACCTTCTCTCTTCCACCTTTTCTTCTACCTTCCCCCTTTACTATTTTATAATTAATTAATTTAGTAAATATTGTATAAGGTCAAAAAGCAAAAGAAATAATATTTTAATCGATTTGTTAGAGAAGAAAGTAGAAAATAGAAAATAGATAGTGATTTTAGCAAAGTATTCTCCGTTTCCTATGTCTCATTTGTAGTAAATTAGCCCTACAATTTTCCAAAAATATGCACTAAGCACAAATCAAATTATTTACCAATTTTTAACTAAAACCTATTATTTTCTATTATATTATTAAAAATTAAATATAACATTTACTTAGTCAAGGAAAAATGCGAATCAAATTTAGTTATGTAACTTTTTATTATAACTTAATTAACAATTCTCGTATTATAAACACTTTTCACCAAAAAAAAAATTTGAACATGATTTTCAATAATAATCAAGAATTTTAGTATTAAATCTAGTTAATAATTTTGATTTCAATAATAATAAATATTTATCAATAATTTTTATTCTTAAGAATAAGATATGTGATTAATTGCATATTAAAAGAAATTTATAATGGTTAGTTTGCTACATTTATAAATTAGTGGGATTAATTGCACACAATATTATATTTATAGAGGTAATTCTCTATATTTTCCATACGAAGTACTGTTCTTAAGTTTTATATAACATGGATAAAATTTTATACTCATATGTTTGAACGTATAGTTGACCGATAAATTAAACAAAATAAAGTTACACAAGACAGTAAATAGCGGGAAGTAATGGAGTAAGGATCCTCTCCATTTCTCAAAAAGAAAAGGAGGTTCATTACCTCTTTAATTGTCTAGTTCTAATTTTGGATCGATCCGGTGGTCATAATTTAACTAGAAAAAAAATTATAATGGGCGAAATAAAAATATATATTATAGTATTTCTTTAGAGAGGTAATAGACCAAAAAGTAATGGAGATGATCTATTTCCGAAGTAATAACATTTATTTTGATAGTTAACACTTAACAAAAAGTCAACAACCCTTGTACAAAAGGGTGTTATTGTCAATTATTTGAATCAATTATTGTGATTTGTGAAGGTCAAGTGAGTTGAAATTAGTATTGATTATAATTAAAATTCCAAAGGGAGTGCCCAAACATTTTGACTAGTAGCTCTTGTGCCCACCTTATTTTACCTCTATACCTTTCTTATTATTTAAATTTCTAAAGGGAGTGATTATTATATACTGTACGTCACTTATTTATCACAAATTCTCATTGAAAACAGTCACTATTCGTCACAAACTGAATACGAATAGTGAGCCTCTCATAATGTGCAGGTGACAATATTAATGGGTGCTCCATTTTCTACGCACTTGCTTTTTGTGAGAGAGAAATATCCGTCTTAAATTTATCACGGATAGTATTCGTCGCAAGACACCTTGTTATTTATATAGCCATCAATTTTAGTTCATAACACAAACTCCATATCTCATCCCTTTTCAAGTTTTCATATTTTGTTAAATTAAAAGTTTCAAAAATGGGGGTGAAGTTGTACGGGTTACCGATGTCAACATGCACAGCAAGAGCATTGATATGTTTGGAAGAAAAAGAAGTTGATTATGAGTTTCTTCATGTTAATCTCTTTACTGCTCAACATAAACAACCCTCTTTCCTCTCCAAAAATGTATGTATCTCCTTTCTTTATGTTACTTATTACCTTCCAGCTTCCATACATCCGTAGACGCTCCCTATCAAAAATGTCTTAACCTAGTGATTAAGGCAGTAGGTCACTAGTTCAAATCATAATTTATCAACTTTATTTTAATAGTAATTCAGTAAGTTTGTGATGATGTTGATACTGATATAACTGCAAATAAATCATGTATATATGCAGCCGTTTGGCCAAATCCCGGCACTTGAAGATGGTGATGATCTTACTATTTTTGGTATGCATTCCTACTCTTCTGAATTTTTATATGTATTTTTTTTTCATGATAAGAAATTTGGGTTAGACACAATTTTTTTAAACCATAATTGTCATATTATTTTGCGTTTATTTACGTAATGTGACTAAATTTCACAAAAGAATACCAAATATAGTATTGAAAATAAATATAAATCTAGATATAATAACTAATGAAAAGTCCGTAACATGAGTGCATGACTAAATATTACAAAAAATAAATATAAATTTAGATATAATAAGTAGTGAAATGTACGTAACATGGGCGTGAAAGTCGAACCTGGATCTACACACTATCAATCATCCTTATTTACCACTACACCCGTATTATTATATTTACGAACAAATAATACTTCCTCCATTTATAAGTGTTCTTCTCATTCCAATTTGCACTTGAATTAAGGCAAACTAATAAAAAAATGATAAAGTAATGAAAGGAAGGTAATAAGTGGGGTTAGTAATGAAAAGAGGGTATTTTTTGTACTAAAAAAATGATAAAGTTGTAATTTAGTTGTCTAAAATAGGAAAGAAAAGAAATGGGAAGAAAATAGGAAAATGGAGGAAGTATTAACT
The DNA here is from genome assembly GCA_029255685.2 of Silene conica. Lineage (NCBI taxonomy): Eukaryota > Viridiplantae > Streptophyta > Magnoliopsida > Caryophyllales > Caryophyllaceae > Silene > Silene conica. The sequence goes on from CM055317.2 coordinate 78,586,020, forward strand.
TATTCATATAACTGAATATTTTGGTTCGCGTGAGGACACATATCAACCATTTTCCTACCCAGATCCACCACAAATTCCAAATCATATTCCTATTACAATTTCACAAATATGTGGAGTATACTTTCATCTTAACTAGTTTTAAACCCGTGCAAATTGCACGGGTATGTTGTTTCTGAAGTTATTATAAAAACTCTAAATATATATTAAGTTTTAAAGTAAAGTAATAAAATCTTCCTAATTTTTTTAAAAAAAACTTAATTGATCAATGTAATAATTAAGTAATAAAGAAAATTCTAAATTTGAATTAAAAATTTCGCTTGCAAGTACTATAAATGATACAAATATACAATAGTGTCAATTAGTCGGATAATTATTATAGTAAGATATCGCTCTCTTGTAAGTTAAAGCTTAAATGTGAGTTTCTACTCGACCTTGTTACTCAGGCAACCTTAGAAAAAGTTGAGTTATACTCCCTCCGTCCCAATCAATTGTTATCTATTGCTTTTGACACAAAGATTAAGAAAAGAAGTATAAATGAATTTGGACCACACAAATTATATGACCCCACATGTAATCAAATGTCATCCACAAAAAGTTGCCAAAAATGGAAATAGATAACAATTCAATGATACACCCCAAAATGGAAATAGATAACAAATGACCGGGACGGAGGGAGTATATGTAAACAAAATTATTCATACGAAAATTATCAAAGAATTAGTGAAATTACAAATTGTTAGCCCGTTTTTTTCTTTTAAATACATCGATACCGAGGGTAAAATTAAAGTTTTGACCCATACATATATTTAAATACAAATTTTGACCCAATTTTCATTTAGAACAAATTGTTATTTATTAGACGGAACAAAATCATAATTGACTCGTGCACCTTTCATTTAAACCGGTTTAATCAACATTCAAACCCGGAAAATTATCATAGAAAGATAAATTATAAGTTGTTAGAAAAATACTTCATAAATATCATTAAAATGCACTCCGTCGGAAACACTATCAGATTTCATATGTTGGAAAAATTCCATGAATAATTATTGTTAAAAGGATTTTAAATAGTAATTCATATTTGTCATGCCTGAAAAAACATTTACTCCATAAAATAATTACCAAATTACTATCTCCGACCCAGACTTGTACTCCTTAAAAAGTAATAAGCCATGTAATCATCTCTTTATGCATAGCAAAGTTGGTGCTGATCGAGCCCAATATATTATGCTTTTATCTTAACCATATTATCTAATACGCTCTAAACTTAAGACAAATACACCCATTTTGAATAAGAACTTGTAAAAGAATCGGGTAATACACGAGCTAGGAAAATCCGTTTTAAGCAACGCGCTAAAATGAATTCCATATTAACACATAAATCACACAGGCCACACGCGCGCGAATAGACATCATCATACTTTTATGTGCATATAAAATCTTCATAACAAACCCCACCCACAATTTACTCTTTTTCTCGCTTCTCATCCGCCAATCTGGCATCACTCTTTCGCCTCTCTCTCTAACTTTCACATCCACTCCCTCACTAATCAGTACCCCGAGATATGATACTCGTCACTTGTATGATATTTTTTTGTTGTTCTCATTGTTTTTTTATCAGTTTAAATGAAATTTTTAGACTTATTTTTTAGCCTTATTAGTTAAAAAGTGATGTGGATTTTAGTTTAATTTTCATTAATTTCAAATAATAATTTTTATGTGATTTTTTCATATTGTTTATCAATTTCGATCTAGATCAATATATATATTCATTCATTTAATTTTTTCAATTGTATTTTTAGTGCAGTATAGTTTTATAACATTAATATTGGTCAATAATTTTTCTCAAGATTTTATACTTTTTTGAGATAATTTATTTTGTTAGGTTTTTTTTCTATGTTTTATAACTAAATTTACCAACTCATTATTTACATCACCGTTATTTTTTATTAACACTGTCTAATTTGATGAATGACTTATATTAGATATTTATTTTCCTTGCCTTTTGTATTATTGCATGGTTTAATATATAATATGATAGACATATATATCTATTTTAATTTACTCATTTCTGATTATGCAATTACATCAGAAAAATGGTAGACTACGTTTTTGTTGCATGAACGAATCCGTCTTTTATTATACATAATTATCATTATGTATCTAAATAATAACATTATTATGTAATCCTAATTTTAAATTTTATCTTATATATATTGTATCTACAAAGTTTGCTTTTAAGTATTAGTCAACATACGATTATTCAACTTGATTTTTGTATCACAAATTATCTACGTAAAAGCAAAAAAAAAAAAGATAGAAGGTGGGGATATGGTGGGGGCCTACATAAAATAAAATATAAAATAATTCACTTTTAACCACAGAGCGACACATCAGCTCTGTGGTTGTCGCTTTAATAAATAGGATTACTAGATTAACACGCGCGAGTTGTAGTTAACTAATTTGATTGGCAAGTGTCTTGTTAGACCATCCCCAAGCAGTGGTCACGCTAACTAGGTCACGACCCGATTTTACCGTTAATCACAACTTAATTATCTCGATCTACCTTCACCCTCCCAAGCAAAAGGTCACGACCTAGGTCATCAACCCAATCATTTTTTACTTTACATCCTTCTCAATCATTGAAAATTCAACCATTAATTAATGTTTTTATTGTTTTTTTATTTTTCAACCAATTACAAGTGGCCACATAAGTGGTCACAAATATGGTCATGATTGTTTCCCAAAGGTCACAAATTGACCTTGGTTGGTCATAAGGTCACAAATTAGTGAATTTGGTCACCAATTAATTCTCTTAATTACTCATTAACCATGACCAAACAAGGTCATGACCTATCTCATGACCTTGCTTGGGGATGGTCTTATAATCAAGGTTAGTAAGTTTGTTATGGTGAATATTATATTCCAATTACAAAAAAGCAATTGTCAAAATTGAAGGCTTGTTGAATGTTGAAGTCTCTCCATTGAACATTGTTGGAGAGTGACATTACAATTGACTATAATGTTATCAATAAACGATATTAGGGGTCGTTTTTTCCGCAAACCATGGAGCAAATAGCTCAAACAACAATCCGAATACGATAAGGGAAGTGAGGAGGTGAGAATAGTGGTCGTATTTCATTATTTGGTGGTTGGAGTAAGGAGAACGGACATGACGAAGGTAGCTCGTCAAATCTCGAAATATGCAAATAGTTTGACATTCACGCTATTTCAGTAAATAGTTTGGTTTTCGACCCCATTTTAGCAAAAACTTCTTAAATATTACTCACATAGGTAGAATAGTAAGTTTTGCTTGCGACGAGTCGTTATTTGTGACGGATATTTTGTGAGATAAAATGGGTAGAAAATGAGTTAGTGGAGAAAGGGGACCACGTGAATAGTGTTGGAGAGAGAGAAAAAGTGGGTATTTTGTGAGAGGAAACGGTATCTGTCACAAGCTTGCGACGGATAGTGCCGTTGCAAATAAGAATTTGTGTAGGTAGGAAAAAAACAAAAATAAAAGTTTAGAGAGTGACAACCGACTTACTTGACCAATCGACGGATATGCTCGTCAATAATCAAAAGGGAATGGAAGGCTTTTGCATAGTTTTTACTTCTTACTCCATCCACATCATATTATTTGACATCTTTCCTTAGTTTTTACTCCAGCGACATCATATTATATTTTACATTTTTGCTTGGTCTTTGCATTTCAATTCTACAAGAAATGTCATGTAGAGAAATAATAAGTAAAGTGATAATTTTGAAATACATGAACGACATGTATAATAACATACACAAATTTCACCTATTACACGTCTCATAATCGATTTAAATAATAATAAAATGGGAAGGTGAATGTAAGATGTTACAACTACCGTTTTACAAATTTATATTGAAGATGAACATATCGATCCTAACAAGTTAAAAGACGAGTTAAGTAATATCCAAATGATAGACATTATGCTCTTGTCTTATCTACCCACTTGAGTGTTACTTAACCCGTCATCAGTTTATGATGATGGATATGCAATGCCTGTCTCAGTGACAAACAAGAACAGATAACGTAACATAAAAGAGCAAGTATAGAATTCTAAAATAAAATGTAAATTCATTTTATCAGTCGCTAGATTCTGAATATTGCTTATTGCTAACTCTTATAACTCTGTTATTGGGCAGAGTCGAGAGCGATCTCGACTTACATAGCTGAAAAATACAAGGACAACAACACAAGCGATCTGTTAAGACAAGGAGACCTCAAGGAAGCAACACTAGTGAAAGTATGGATGGAAGTAGAAGCTCTACGATACGATCCCGTGATCCGACCCATTACCTACCAACACTTCATAGCCCCACTTAGCGGCAAGACAAGTGATCAAAGTATCATTGATCAAAACCTTGAGAAACTCGGAAAAGTGTTGGATGTTTATGAAGATAAACTAAGTTGTACCAAATACTTGGCTGGGGATTACTACACTTTAGCCGATCTTCATCATTATCCTTGTACTCATTACTTCATGAACACTCCCTATGCTTCTTTGATTAATAGTCGTCCCCATGTTAAGGCTTGGTGGGAGGATATCTCTTCTAGGCCGGCTTTTAAGAAAGTCGCCCAGAATATGAAGTACGGAAAGAATTAAATGATTTTGTATGTCGTAAGAGATGAGGTAGCGGTATCTGGTGGTAATGTGTTGTTACTCGATCTGCAAAATAATAAGTCTCGTCGAGACTGAGTAAGTGTGTGTTTCCATGGTTGTACTTGAACTACTGGCTTCATCAACCTTGCATACATGTTTAATGATCCATTGCAAAAGCATGGTTTTTTTCTTTTTCTTTTTTTTTCTTTTTTATTTTTGTTATTTTCCTTGTGACGAAAGAACCCGCAGCAGTTACGTTCAGTGCGCAGCATTGAGATTTATCTTTATTAGAATTTGTAGGGTTTTAAATGCCCTTTAAACCCCGATTCAATTGCCAAGTCATTTAATGTTAAGCTGAAAATTCAAATAAAGTGGCTTGGATTGAGGGCAGGGTGAACCCAACTTAGTAAGGGGTAGCAGCCACTACCCCAAACTTTAAAAAATTGGTTTATAAGACAGTTTTTGCTACCTAAATATTGATGAATAATAGATAATTGAATGTTATCCCATTAATTACAGTGTAAATATCTTGTTGTTCAATGGTAAAACCATTAAATTCCAATCTGGTGGTCAAGTGTTTGAATCTTACTATGTGTAATGATTTTTTAAAATTTTTTTGTTATCCCAGACATATTGAATTCTGGGTTCGCTCCTGATTGAGGGTGGTTGGTTGTGAGAATATGAGTTATGAACTTATGACTTAACTAGGAAATTTGGTGGTAATTTCAATACCAAGCAAACATTGTGATAGTAGCCTCATGAACGTGTAAGCAATGTAGTATGATATGAATTCTAATAACAAGGAGATTTGGGCCGTTGTTGTAAACCAGGCCACACGGCCATTGCCTCCACTTTCGTCCATGGCCTCTGACACATCTACCACCACATTGTCCACCACACCTAGCCCAACCGTATTTCGATCATAGTATTTACGTATAATAATAATTATATTATGAAGAATTCATATATTTATCAATTATGTATATTATTGCCCTTCAAATTTCATAGACATGGTTATTCAAACTTAATGATAACAATAAAATCTGTATTAGTTGCATTAACATACATGATGAGTAATTAGATATGTAATAAAATCTGTTTTAGGATCGTTAGGGATCTTGATACCACCACGACAATATTAACTATTGAGAGGTACAAATAAATGGTCATATGTTCGTCTTTGCTAGGGGACGCTTATGCCTAATATGAGTGAAATCTTTGAGGTTCGGTTTTTTATTTCTAGTCTACACAGGTATGTTTGAAATTGTTATAAATTGTGCTTAGATGTCAGGTGCAAACGAAGAACGGTACCAAAATCACTAGCTTAATTATACCAATAGGGTTGTTCGCGACTTCTAACGGCCGAAGTTGGAGTTTAATCACGCTTTATAGTCTTCTGTCTGAGACAAAGTAACTCAAGGTTGTGGCGGATCCGGAAAAGAGAGGGTAGGTGTCCTCACGCGAGCCAAAATATTCAATTATATGTATAAGTTAGTATTCTTTGTTTGCAATATAATGATAATGATGCACTGATAAATGAAGAGGAACCGATAATTTGTAAATTGTATACATTTGTGATACATCGTCATGTTTGTATGTAAATAAACGTAGCAAAATAATTCTGGCATTATGATTAAAACAATTTGTGCCCTCTAAAACACAAATTTCTGCATCCGTCGTACTCAAACTCTAACGTAATGTATCACCAGCTCGTCACCTTTGGTTGACACCTACTTACCCTCACTGAATTACTGATATCTTTTACTGATAGTGTCTTGGAAGACCCTTCTATTAAGAGGCATGAAACCGTACCTCCAACGACAACTAAAGATAACATGTACACTTACTTACACCTCATATATCATTCCAAGTTTAAGCAATCTCTCCCTAGGAAGGTCAAGAGCCTTGTGATCGATTTGTCTCGAAAGCCTCTTGATGAAATTATACACGCAATCAATCACAATCCTTTTTCCAACCCCCGCCCCTTGCCGTGAAGTAACCTCGCTCGTACCCATCATGTGTACAATGCCGGCACGACAGGCTCTGTTGACAATTTCCACTTCACTTTCCAACTTTGCTTCGTTGGAATTCACGGGATCCTGCTTAATTTCGCCACTGTCGATGTAGTCCTCGTATGGATCCTTAATTATTTCCATCACATCGACATCACTTGGTCGTTTATCAGGGATCGAGTCACCCAACACGAACCCTATAAGCTTTTCCACTAGGAGCTTCTCGAATGGCCCATCGTCATTTCGAGAATCCATGTACCCATAGCTAACAACGCAATAGAAGACATATTGTTCTGGAGGTTTGACTCTACTGAAAAAGAATCGTTCCTCAACTGGTACCGTGCTAACCGACAATGTCTTTACCAAGGCAAAGACAACCACCGATTGCAAAGCAGGAATATTCTCGACATAATGCTGAAAGATGATTGGAATTCCTTGAACAAAGTCCGAGTAGAAGATGGCCATCCCCGGAATGCGATAGAAATTACTCTTGCAAGTAATCTCCCTTAATTTTTCCGGTGAAAGTTTATTCTCGGCCTCATAGTCATACCTTTTGCAGTAGACATAGTTCCAAATAAGCATAATGCCCAGCAAGAAGCATGCAAAGGCAACAGGGAAGAATCCGCCGTGCGGGAATTTGTATAGCACTGAACTCAGGTAGGTCATCTCTACCGACATGATGCAGCATATGTAGACTATCACTAAAAATATGTTCGTTTTCCATATTATTAGCATAACAAGAATCATAAATAATGACGTAATTGCCTCGGCAAACACAACCGCAATTCCTGCATTACCAATTACATTCAGTCATTCACCATTATTTACGAGGCAGATTTATGAGCACACAACTAGTAGTGTATGAGACATACCATACGCATTTCCAATCTTTTCGGGAGTTCGAAAGGCCAATGTCACGATGACACTAGCGGCCATGATGAGATAGTTTACTTCGGGAATGTAAACTTGTCCTTCAAACTTGTCCGATGTGTGAACTACACTTACATGAGGGAAGCATTCTAGAGCTAGAGATTGTTGTATGATGGAGAACGTCCCCGAAATCATAGCTTGGCTGGCTATAATTGCTGCTGCAATAGCTATAACAAACATTGGCCAATACAATGGACCTGTTACACATAAACAAAAATTAGCTACCAGCTAACAAATTAGATACTAGTGAGAAGTTGTCGAAAATTCGGATCAAATCCCATTTTAAATTGAAGTTTTTGCTTAAATGGTGCTTAAAAGTAAACTATTTAACAAAGTAGAGTCGGTTTCAAAGTATTTACCGAAAATGGTTCCACGTCGTTATTTCCTTTTTCTGATTTTTTTATTTTTGGAAAATGGAACTAGTCAGCACAGCGACAGGTTCCTTAGCAAAATCCGATGCTCGACAAGCTATGTTCATGGTTTCCGTTCTCTTTGCTCCGCCCATCAAATTACGAACTATCACATTCATCCTCTCCTCCTCACTTCCCTTATCATATTTCCATATTTTTTGAGTTATTAGCTTCGTGATTTACGCAAAAAACGACCCCGCTATCGTTGTTCACTAACGATTTCGGTTTGCTTTTAAGCACCATTTAAGCAAAAACTTGTTTTAAACTTTGGGTTATTCATAACAACCTCTATTTTTAACACGGTATATGTATATGCGCATTCAAAGTTTTGGAACAAAACAGAAACGAAGAGAACACAAGTGAACCTGGTAAAGAATTGTAAAAGGCATTGGTAACGTCCTCCTTGTGCAATTGGAGGTAAGAAGCTTGGCCGGTATAAGTTAGCATAAGGGCAGGGTATACAACTGCAGTCATGCTTATTTGGATTGACTTTACCGAGAAGTGACCCATATCAGCAAACAATGCTTCCGTTCCTGTCAAAATCAAACATACTCAACTAGTAGGAGTTTTAGAAACGTAGTGGCTTCTGATTAGATGCAAGTATGTAAGCGAGATACAAGTTGGATAGCATGCAAACCTGTTACACAAAGGACAACGCCACCGAGGGAAATCCAAGCTTCTTTACCATTCCTAATAAAATAGTCGATGACGTGCCAGGGATTGACGGCTTTAATGACAGTAGGATCATATTTTATGAGGTTGTAGAATCCAATTCCAGCGTTCATCACGAGCCAAATACTCACAATTGGTGCAAAAATATATCCTACTTTGGCTGTCCCATATCTTTGGACTAAGAAGAGCAAGATCAAGATTGCCACGGATATCCACACCATTCCTCCTGTTACAGATGGGATTAAAAAAGAGAGATTATACTTCAACAAAAAATGGTGTTGGGTCAAAATTGTACTCAGAAATCTTGTTTAGTACGTAAAGATGTAACATTTTGTACAATTGCACTGATAGGGGTGTTAACGAGCCGAGCCGAGCCGAGCCGAGCCGGAGCTTAGCCCTGTTCGACTTGTGCTCGATTACCAAAACTCGAACTCGAGCTCGAGCCGATCTTACCCGAGCTTGAAAAAAATGCGCTCGTTATAAAGCTTGCGAGCTTTAACAGAGCTCGAGCCAAACTCGAGCTAAATCGAGCCTATATAAAATTGTTTATTTTTTTCTTCCGATATTTTCAATAACAAGGTTCGAAGATTATATGTAAAAATATTTAGCAAATCAACAAGATATTTGATATATATGATATAAAGATATAATAATGATAAAATATTTTTATAAAATATGATTAATATTTTATGTAAACTCAAATGTTCGAGCCGCTCGCGAGCTTTTCGAGTCGAGCCAGCCTTTGCTCGGCATGACTCGTTAAGCTCACGAGCCGAGCCCGAGCTCGAGTCGAGTGATGTGTGCATTTTTTGTAGACCTTATAAGCCTGCTTAACGCACATTTCTGTGCTCATTCCGTAGTATTTACTACGAATATCTCCCGAATAGTCTACTTTGGTTTGTTTTGCTATTTTGCATATATATATGAACCGGATTGTAGCAGAAATCAAGCTTTTCTACCTCAAGTTTCGCATTTTATTAGATGATGGAAGAATAGAGCTAGGACGGGAGCTTGTGCATGGAGAAGCGTAAAGGCTGCCGTTGACCACAAAGGAAGACAAGTCAACCATTTAGAGGCCAAACGAAGACTCATCGAGGAGCAAGAAGCCTCGATCGAGCTGTCCCGTGCTCGATCGAGAAGAATTTAGAGTCAAAAGTGCTCGATCGACACTGCTTTCAGTCGATCGAATAAATTGTGCTGTGAAGTGGTCGATCGAGAGGTTACTTCTCTCGATCGAGCAAACTACTGAGGATTTTCTCTCGATCAAGAAGTTTTTCTTCTCGATCGAGAGCTTTTGACGACTGGCTTTATTAAGCCCATAGTTTTTATTCTATCTCTGCTCGTGTCTTGCTATAAGAAGACGGCAGATATTTCATTTTGGGGGACGATCACTCCTATCACTTTCCATATATTTCTCATACCTATTTTAGAGTAGGACTACAGTTTTACTCTATCATTTTACTCGGATTGGATTATTGTTCTTTCTTCCCTTGTTTTGCTACTCGGTTTCGGTAACTTTGTTCTCTAATCTTTATTTCATTTTCCTTCTCTTTCTGAAATGTTGTTAATCATTCGTTCCATTGTTATAATTGTTCTCTTAACGATTATGCATAGCTAATTCCTACGCTAGGATTTAGGGTAGCCATGGCGTAGGATGAACTATTAGATTAAAGTACCCGTAATTTGATTTGTATGTATATGTCGCATATAATATCTGTTAATTGTTTGAGTCGACGCACTCAATTGACTGTTTAGAAATTCCTTTGACCTAGATCGGAAGATTGGAATAGGGGTAGTTCTGCGACGATTATTAGGATTGTGCTAATTAGGGCGGAAGCTAAGTTAGTACAGTCTTAGGGCGAATAGCGGATCAGAAGGACCTTTTCACTACCCACATACCGAATTTAGGATGTCTTGTGACTATTAGTTCAGACTGTAGTAGCCATGGTGAACCGATAATCCTAGTGCTTTCTCTATCTGTTTTCTCTCCCTTTCTCTCGTAGTTTTATAAATCAAATCAAACAAACCCCCAATTTGTGACATTCCGACAGACCAATTTGAACATATACTTAGCAATTTAGTCTCCCTGTGGAGATCGACCCTACTTACCGTTGACTTATGTCATTAGTACTTAGGTTTTTATTTTTGGTACTGAACGAAGGTATCATCGAGCTCACACGAGCCGAGCTTTGACCGAGTCGATCTCAAGTTGGTCGTGAGCTGTCTCGTCTCATTAACAGCCCTATGCACTGATTGTTATACTAACATATAATGCTTACTTACCTTGAGTAAAAACAGATGACGAAGCTGTTCTTAAACCTCCAACCGCTGATAAAACTGCAAGGAAATGAATTCATAACATTTCATTCTATTAGTTGAAAACTCATAACTTATGTTACCTCTGTATAAAATACATATATAATGTTAAATTGAACCTGAGATAGAGGGGGTGAGGACTCCATCTCCGATGACCAAGGAAGTTGAGAGCATGGTGATAGTTAACAACGTGTACTTGGCAACAAGGTTGTTCTCTAAAAACCTTTTTAGTGATGTTGTTGTTGATGATGATGATGTTGATGCTTGTACGTCTTCAATTTGGTTTGTTGGTAACAATCCAAACTTTGTGTTTCGACATAGAAGGGTATACAATGCAAATGTCCCACCTATTTTTACAAGAATATTTCGAGATTAATCAGCGGCCGAACTAGAAATGCCATCTATGTATCTGGGGCTCCATTGAGCTATTAAAGACTCGTCGTCAAGTAAAAGAAAATCAAGTGAGCTACGTTAATTACTAACACGAAGTCATGAACGATAATACGAAAAAAAGTACTACAAAACAAACAGACTATATATTCATAATTGGAAAATAGAAGAGGCGGACAATTGTTTCATCCTACATAATTGTGTTTAACATGGTATTAGACAAAACAACACAATTAAAATCCTAAATTGCAAAACACTTTCTGCCGTCATGACCAATGGTGATGGTGCCAGTTTAAAAATTGATTCATCATCCCCATATTTTCTCGGCCCTCAGGATAAACCCGGTGACTCGATTACCCCTATTCGTCTTACTCTTGACAACTTCGATGAATGGTCTCATGATGTGCGGGTTGCGCTAAAATCGCGCCGAAAGTATGTATTTGTTAATGGTACCATTAACGAACCCCAAGCCTCCTGTATGGATGACGATTGAGAAACTATCCACTCAATGTTTGTATTGTGGTTGTCTAACACAATCACACCCAAGGTCTGCGTGAACGCTAAGCAACCCTGGGATGCGCTTTATGCGCATTTTGGTGTTGTTGATGGCTCCCGCATAAAACAAATCACAACCGGTCCTTGGGACTGCCGTTAAACTGAAGGTATGTATATTACGGTTTATTACGGGAAATTGTGTCAATTGTGGGATGATCTTGACAAACATCAACCGATTATTGATTGCAAATGCTGTCTAAATTGTACTAGTGCTAAGCAACAAATTGAGCGTCCTGAATCCGAACGATTACATTTGTTTCGTTTGGGTTTACAGTCGGCGCCATATGCCTCCCTTCGGTCTGTCATCTTGGCTCAAACACCCCTGCCCACAATGCCTCGGGATTTCCATATGTTTTGCCAAGAGGAGCGTGTCCGTGGGTTCGACAAAAGCCCTGAGACTCCCACTGAAACTCCTAACTTTAACATATGTTCCACTGTCTGTTTTCCATCTAAGCCTCTGTTTCAAATGAACCGTACCGAGCGTCAAAATATTCATTGTACTCACTGTAATCGCGACGGTACGACCGGGGCATGTGTTTTTATCTCCTTGATAAGATATCTGATTGATATTATGAATTAAAAGGGGAAAAAGAGGATCTTCTATTTGCGGACGCGGGGGAAGACAAACCAGTGGTGGCTCTCGGTCACGCGATGAGGGTGTTAGCAGTCGGTCAATAAGTTTTCAGGAGGAATACAACAACTCGGTACATACAAATACAGCGGGTCCCACTGTTGAAACCGCTCCAACAACTTCTGCCTCCATGGTAATTGTCTATGGCACTCCTAGGCATGACCATGTCGGTAAGTGGTTAATTGATACGGGGTGTTCTCATCATGTAACCGGACTATGCACTGCTCACTAATGTTAAACAAATTTAAAGTCGGACTGTGAGACTTCCTAATGCTTAAAAAATCCACCCCTTCACCTGTTTTGGGCCGTGGTTATTGACCCCGGATTCCGTCTACCACTCTTCGTGATTATGTAATCGACTTTGACAGCGACGGAGGTGCCGAAACTAGTCCATCTAGTGTCTCTCATCTTCACGTGTCAACATCCTCCTCAGGTACGCCTTACCCTTTTATTAATTACTTCACTTGTTGTAAGTTTTCTCCTCCACACCACTCATATTTAGCAGCTCTAACAACACATACAGAGCCCCGTAATTTCAAGGAGGCCATGTAGTAATTGGAGAAAGATCATGGAGGCTGAAATGCAAGCTCTAATTGCTAATAAAACGTGGGTTTTGGAACCTCTTCCATCGGATAATAAAGCTCTTGGGAGCAAGTAGTTGTACAAAATCAAATACAAGTCCGATTCCACAATTGAACGGTTCAAGGCTCGTTTGGTCGTCTTTGGTAATCACCAAGCCGATGGGGTCGACTATGATGAAACGTTTGCCCCGGTTGCCAAAATGACGCTTGTTTGCACTTTCTTATCTGTGGCTTCTACTTAGGATTGGCACCTGCATCAGATGGATGTGCATAATGTCTTCCTCCATGGTGACTTGGAGGAGGAGGTATTTATGCGGTTGTCACCTGGCTTTCAAGCTCCTTCACCCGGCCTTGTTTGACGACTAAATAGATCCTTGTACGGTCTAAAACAAACTCCACAATGTTGGTTTGCCAAGCGTGGGTCGGCTTTGAAACGCTACGGGTTTTCTCAAAACTATTATGACTACTCGTTGTTTACATATGTGAAGGACTCGGTCCGTCTTAATGTGCTGGTTTATGTTGTCCCTTGAGCCTTGGCTTTATATTAAATGTGTATCATGTTTTTCAGTTTTGGCATTGTATGAAGAATACTAGCTTATTGTAATCTGCTTGCACAGTTGCACTAGAGAGATTGTTGAAGTAAGTGGTTTGTTCTTAGTGATGGTAAGTTGGTAATTACAAAATTACTTTTGATGGTCTAATGATTGGCTCAATTACTTTTGTCAAAAATATAGTGATAGAAATTTGTAGTATGAATAAGTGAGGGGACCCGGAATTAATTTGAGATATTAGATACATTGCTAATTGCTTCAATTATAAGTTAGCAACAAACAATTAATGAAATTAGTAATTGTAAAAAGTCACTAGTGATAAGTAGGGTAGATAATTAAGTGTTCTTGGTTTAGTGGAGATCCGGATTCGAATCTTTCTAGATGACGAAACTTGGTCTCTTCCAGTGAGGAATAATCCCGTAAATTAAGCTTACATAATATATCATGGTTAACATGATATTATTGCGTGACTAAACAAAGTGAGACCCATCATCCAGGAAAACGATAAAAAAAAATTTGATTCTCATATACGAAGAATACCAGACACAATGCGAAGCCTAACAGTGACTAGGCCCAACAAATTTAATATAAGCGAACATGTGAAAATATGGGGTGATAGCCTTAGCCATGGATAGGAATGCAGGACCAATATTGTGATGGGTTAGGTAGTAGCACGGACATGATATGGACACGGGATACGGCATGTTGTAAAATTTAGGACATGTGACACATTATTTAAATTTAGAAAAATATACATTTTATAGTTATAAATGTGATTTTATTTTTGTAAAAGTATTTGATATTAATTTCAAATAAGTGAAGTAAAATTTACCCTTGATAATAACTCATTTCTCGTCTGAAGAATATCATTCACCCCAAATGATAACCAAATACCGTGGATACGGATCAAATACCATGGACACGTGTCGGACACGTGCCCAAATAAATGTAAAAAGTTAGACACGGCTTTATAGGTGTCTGACACGTTTCGACGTGTGTTCTTGGAGTGTCGGTCTCGGATACGGTACAGTTTATTACGAGAAGTGTCCGTGCCACTAGGTGATGGGTCAAAACAACAACAATCTTATCAATATAAATAATAAAGAAAGTGGAAAAGAGAGAGATGGGAATGGAAGGTATAACCTTTGCCATTGTCGTTGGCCTTTAAGACTATAAAGACGTACTTTATCAATGGTAGCAATGTGAGGGTATAGTAAATGAGAGAAAGAACTGCCAATATGTCTTTTTTGTCTTTGACTCCCTCCGGAAATGTGCTTGGATATACATATAATGGTGATGTTCCGATATCACCATATATCACTCCTAGACTTTGGAACGCCAGCGATAACACCATTGCCCACCTCCTCTTTTATATCACTAACACATCAAAAACACAAGTCAATACCCTCTTCATGCTCATGCTCATGCTCTGTGGCGGATTTGGGGAGGGAAAGGGCGGTCAGGTGCCCTCACGCGATCCAAAATTTTCAGTTATATTTGCACTGTAATATATGGCTTAGTAATCAAGTAATGACACTAATAGTGTGTAGTTCCAGGTTCGACTCCCACACGACACTATTTTGGTTTTCAATATTTCATTATTTATTATATCAAGATTTATATTTGTTTTCAATATTCTATTAAAATATATGTATTGTTTTGTAATATTTAGTTTTAGTCATGTATTCATGTTAATCAGTAATGCAAAATAATATATTAATATCGCAATTATGGCTACAATTCCAAGCCCAAATTCCTGCATACGCCCCTGCTCATACTACTACTACCTACAACTACTTCCAACACTACTACTACGCAATCAAATCGAAATCAAGCAAACACACTCAACCAAAATAAGTCGAAACGTAAACTGAAGAAAACAAAGTAAAAGCTTTAAAATCTTACATGAGTATTAAGCTGACCAAGTATAAAGCTGGAGAAGTTAGTATGCATATATACTTAGGCAAATGACTAAATGAGAGTGAAAGGGAGTGAGGAAAGGAAAGATGAAGAAATCGATCATGGAGGTACGTAAGAGGAAGATATTTTTTGTTGAGTGAAAAGAAGATGTTTCATGCGTTTAAATAGAGAAATAATTGTGAGATTATTCGAGGGAAAATAAACTCAACTCATCATCAAATATAGATACACTACTTAGCGGCTTTTTTTTAACTTAATTGGAGCTCATTTTTATTCAGTTTAGCTTTATTTAATTCAGTTTATTTTAATTCAGCTTTATTAAGTCAAATTCAACTTTTTTTTCACAAATTAACTCTTCATTAATTCAGATAGTTTTAGTTCAAAAAAACATAGTCTTAGCTTTTTTCTTTATTAACTAATTTTAAATCCGTCTAAAATAAAACATTATATTTATAAAGACGGTTATAAGTAAGTAATAGTTTTATTTATGATTGTCATAGTTAAAACATTATATTTGTATTCAAATTTTTAATAAAGATAACTTTCATTACATACATAAACGTTCTAAGGATTTAAATTTACAAATCCGAAAAATATAATTATAAAAGAAGTGTACACGTCACTTATTTGTATCGTCACTTTACCGACATTTTCTTTACTTAACTAGTTTTAAGCAGGTGCAAATTGTACAAGTATGATCATTATTATAATTTTTTTATTAAAAAACATGGTTAAATTTTGTATCCAGTCATATTTAGTTATTTGGATGGGAATTATATTATAAATTACATTTGCAATTAGAAAATTCTAAACACGAACTTACAATATAGGAGACATTAGGTTTACACAAAATTTTAGAGAGATGGTCTCTCAATAGTGTTATTGAGAGACCTCTCACATGACGGGTTAACAGACTTTTCATCTCATGTACCATCTTTACTAGTTCTCTTGAGTTATTACCCTCAAGATTCTCTGCAATTGATCTGACAATATTTGTGAAAACTCTAGCGTTTTCTTGGGTGAGAAGACGGCAATGCTCATGAAAATCATTCCTCATGGCCTCATTAACTTCCACGCTCAAGGATCCTACATAAGTTTTATGTAGTTTACGTAGATAACGCTTATTAGCATCCTCTATGTCATCTGTCACACTTCTCGCATGGTCAGTTTCCTCATGTGTATTAAGATATTCATAATTAGGAGTAGACCTCTCTTGGGTAATCTCCAATGAATCATTGCTAGAAATCTTGCGTAAAGATGTTTATATTGATAAGATTTCCAACGATTTCCAACGATTTCCCATGTTTTGTTCATCTGTTTCCATCATCCTAGATCTAAATCTAGTTGAATACATTTCCCACTTAAATATGAGATTCGAAATGTTAGAAGGATAAATTTTAAATTAATCCTCCCACTGTGGTCGCCAAAAACTTGTTTGTCTGGAAATAAGCTAAGTACCCCTAGGTACCATAGAGGTCGTAAATATCCTCCTACACTTTGTGAACTAGCCTTGATTGCAAGGGTTCGAGTCACGGTTGTAGATATGCAATCTAGTTAGTGTTAAATTACTTCGAGTAAATTAACACTCTCGGGTGAAATGATTCGAATAACCAAATATTAAACACATGAATTCCAAATGATATTAATATACCATGAAATACCATCAACAACAATACAAAAACCAAAGTCCT
Source organism: Silene conica (assembly GCA_029255685.2). Lineage (NCBI taxonomy): Eukaryota > Viridiplantae > Streptophyta > Magnoliopsida > Caryophyllales > Caryophyllaceae > Silene > Silene conica. The sequence goes on from CM055317.2 coordinate 78,603,316, forward strand.
CACAAGTAATTCTTGGAGTTGAAGAAAGCTAAATTACAAACTAAAGGATAGTTGGCAAAATACCTGAATGATCGGATGGGCACCGCCATGCTACTTCTAAAGCTATGCCTAAAGAACTACATTGTTTGATTGTTTGATTTTATGTTGAGTTGTCTTTGCTCAGTGAGAAGGAGCCACTTTATATAGATACTACATTCCATAACCGTCAATTTAGTGGGGAGCGATTAAATAACCGTTCCTAGCTTTCCTTCATGGAGCGCCAGACCTTTGTACTCCTTGACGTTGCTTTGATTTTACTTCCTATTTGATGACCCCCAGAAACCTTTTTGGGCCCACCCTCTTCTTAATGCGTCTGGTTTTGTGCCGGCCCAATAAAGAATCTCTTTTCTCCTAGACCCTTTAATCCCTAAAATAATAAATATTAAAGACTGTTATTTTTCAGTGCTAACAGTTTTAAAGATAACAAAATGCGTCCTTCTTCAATGAACTATTATGTATCTTCGTTCACAATTTCAGTGGACTTATGTGGTGAACTATCTCCCGTATGAGTCGTATCCCTCCTTTACATTTTATTTTGTTTTTTTAGCACGCTTGAATGGGTCATGACTCATGCCATGCCTCATATTTGGGTCTCAATAACTCAGCCTGGTTCGGGGGTTGTTGGGCCAAATTTTGATGGGGTACACGAGCTTTGGAAATGACGGCCCGTCAGATGCGTTGGGTTGGGTTAGCCGACCCAAGTATTAGAAAGCAAGAAACAGTCTCCAATCAACGTCAGAGTATACGTATCCACGTTTAGAAAACGAATTAAGATGTAACATCTCAACAAGTTCCACTCCATTATAAAGTCAACAACACTAAAAAAATGACTCGTCCATAGTACATGCTAAAACAACTCATTCCAGGACGAAGCGAATATACTACACGACTCGATCCGCTTAGTCTTTTCTTATCGTATTTAATTATAGATTTTTCATTAATTAATTGTTATCCTTTTATTTTTAAAGTACAATAGATGAACAATTTGGTCTGTCGTATTTAATTTGATTCACATGCCATATAGTAATTGATCATCTCTTCTTTTCTTGATCTTTATAACAAAACTAAAGCTGTACATGAGCGGTACTGTCTGAAAATCCGACCCATCCGGCGCAAATTTTTACCGAGCTTGGACATTATTTTTTTTTAAAAATGAGTCAGGGGCTAACCAGGCCCATCCCATTTTAGTAAATGGGCCGGGCACGAACAAGAGAAATGTAAAATGGGCTGACCCATCCGACCCGTTAATGTAATATGAGCAATTAGTATATAATTAATAATGGGTTTAGAAATTAGAACCGGTGAATGAATATCATGAAAAATGAAAACGATTGAAAGCGTTATTTATTGATTTTAAGAACTAACAACTTAATTCAATATCGGTTTTGCAGGTTTATCGCGTTGTTAATTACTTAATTAAAAGTTTCTCAAAAGTTAACAGAAAAATATGAACCGATAACCCACGGGTTGCCCAAATTTAGCAGTTAGGCGGGGAAGGGCAAGGAGAAGTGGTCCATTACTTTGGCCCAGTCTACCCGCTATAGTTTTATAGGGCATATTTCCCCCTTTTGGCCAAGTCCATATCTGACTCAAACCCGCATTCAAACAGCTCTAAACAAAACTAAGTAGAACAAATAAGCGGAACTGAGGTAATATAAATTATGATGGTGGGAATTAATAATACTGGAAGTAAAAGTATATACTAATTCAACATCTATAAATTGAAGCTCCCTAGAAAACGTGATTATCCCATATCTCTTCATTACACAATAATCCAAGAACATCTGAAAATAATCCATAGCTTTAAAAATGACGATCAAGGTGCATGGATACCCAATGTCCACCGCCACTCAACGTGTCTTGGTTGCGCTTTATGAAAAGCACCTTGAATTTGAGTTTGTACTCGTTGACATGAGTCTTGGTGCTCACAAACAACAACCTCATCTCGCCCTTAACGTATGTTCATCTTTTTTTTTCCTTCATATTTTGTTATTTGAACAATCTAACTTATCTTTCCGCCCCGTAAATACGGAGTCTAACAGTTAGGTCACGTTCTTTCTGGCTTAATTTCAGTTCCTTCCAGTTTTGCTTGGTTGTGTTTCGTTAAGTTTTATTTATATTCAATCAATTAGATTCAGTTAATCTATTCATAAAATTAACTTTTAGATCAGTTCCACTTAATTTACTTTAATTTAAGCTCTACTCCAAATAATTTAATTCAGCTTGTTTCAGCCGAAAAGAATAAAGACTTAAAGTTATAGTTTGAGTGAATATTTCTAGCTAATCGGATTCAAGCCTTCCTAAAAACGATTTTATAAAATGTTTATAGTCTGAGATTATGCCTTTTTCAACTTTCTATCTTAGATATCAATAAGTCAACCATTCGAAATTTTCATCTGTTTGATCTAGATATAGTACATAAATTTAAAATATTAATCTCTCTTCGTTTTATGTAGAGCTAACAAACATTTATAGCCCGCAAGGGTGGAGTTTAGTGGTTAAAACTTGGGTGAAATTCCCAGGAGACCCGGGTTCAAGCCTCCCCAAGAGCAAAATCTTGTGAAGCATTCTTGGCCCGAGTCCATGCCTAAATAGACTTCGAGCCTGTCACCCTCGGGTGGTTTACCTGGTGTATATGGTTTGCAGGCTATCACATATACCCGCGGGTTTACCCAGTGCGCACCAAAGGTAGCGGCTGCGGGTTCCCTCGTCACCAAAAAAAAAAAAACATTTATACTGAAAACACGACACAAAATTAATGGGTTTGAATTGAATCGACATAAACGCGACATGAGATTTAGTTCGATTGGGTCAAAGGGTTCATGATCGACTTTTTATATGTGACACGAACGTGAATTCGACGTGACCAGATCTGTTTGCAAAGTCTAGTTTTACGTATACATTTCATTTTTGTATTTATACCAGATTTAAAAAATAGGATTAGAAATATCAATATTTGTATCTCGGCAATGTTATGATTTTATAGATAGATGGCGCCCATGGGGGTGCATTGACACGCCCAAAACGTCGCAATTAAAGACGCGCAAATTATCAATTTATATACCACAAAACATGTTAATTATACTAATTATAAAACGAGTATAGCAACAAGTAAAGGGGTCGAACCCAAGAGAAGGAGGGTTTTGTTAATGGTTTCTAAAGATGTAAATAGAATAATTAAACACTAACTAATGACAAGAATGTAAAAATGGGGGGTTTTGGGGTTGGTTGAGAAAGCAAACAACATTCAAATAAGCACAAGTAATCAAACAAACAAGTATTATGATGAAAGATTATCAAGTTTAAGAAAGACTTAACCCAACTCAATAAAGTGAGACACTTTAGTTAATAAAACCTCTTAATCAATCCTTAAATTAGAATTATTGTCCTATTAGTGAGATAGAATCTCCAAATTCCCTTAATAATGGCCAACAACAAGGAAATCACACTTAGCAATTGACCCAACTCATTAATTTCTCCTAGTGGAAATCACACACATAGGATAGATAACAAGAAGATAAAGCAATAGGAATCTAATAGGTGCAATTGCTCACAAGGAAATCACACTTAATGAGTAATCACAAATTAATCTCTCTAATGTCAATTAAATCAAGAAGAAATCACATTCATTAATTCAATGACAAGTTGTTGCAAAATGGGATTACAAGGAAACACACTTAATAAACCCAACAACAATAAATTAAGGAAATTGGTGAGATTTAAACAACAAGGAAATCACACTTAGTTGTCTTAATCAAGCAAAATTCCAAAATCATAACAATAAATCCAAGAGATTAATAACAATAACAAAAACTAAGGAAAGATTAGAGTATCTTACAACCAAAGATTACACCTTTGAGTTGGATTAAGAGAAGAGATTAACTCTCCATTCAAGATCTAAAACCCAATTAAAAAGATAATATGAGATGGTAAGGGATGTAATGAGATGATAAGGGATGTAATAAGATGATATGAAAACCTAATGTAAATGTCTATATATAGCCTAAAGCTAATTGGGGATAATGGGCCTCCAAACACAAGGTTAAACCAAGTTGGCGAAACAGGGCAGCAGGAATCGGCACGGTGCCATTTTGGAAATGAGAAAACGGCACGGTGCGGTTTTGCTCCTGGACAGCAATTTTCCAAAAGCCATATCTCCCTCGATACTTGGCCAAATGAGGCGTGTGACCTATCGTTGGAAAGCTAAGAACATAATCTTTCACCTCAACTTGGCCTTGCATCAATTGAAGCTCTAGAACTCAAGATATACTCATTTGAAGTTGATCCTTATGCAACCGCAACTTCAATTCTTCAATTGCTTCATATTTCCAATTCTTCATGTCTTAGGTAGTCTTCTTTCATGCTTGTAGATGTTTTGCACCATGCTAACTTCAAGACATGCCCTTGCTTCCGATAATTGCACAAAATTCCATTACTAACCCCGACACTTGGAAATTGGCAATAATGACGTAAATCATGTAAAACCGCATCCCAATGTCGCTTTATTGTACTTAAAAAAATGCTAAATAGATAGTAGAAATACGAGCTCATCAAACACCCCACACTTAAGCCTTTGCTCGTCCCGAGCAAACTATTGTAGATCCAATCAACGAATAAGAAGCTCACAACTTAAGCATGGGTGAGCTCTAGCGTTCCAACTCTCCTCCCTCACGCGCCATGCTACTTATATCACCCTCATCAAAGTATAAACATGGTCACTATGCCGTTACAACATCATCACAAAAGTAAGTGACCCAAAGCCTCCATGACGAACACTCTTCTCTCACACGTCCTACTTATGCCTTCCCTCATCTAAAATGATCCTAGTCCACCACTCATTCTCCATTAACTCATCACAATTCATCACAACAACACTCATTATCACTCCATTCATTTCAAACACAAGGTTACCATGATCATCAAAGCATCTCCTAACATACAAGTTGGTAACCACAACATCCTCCCAATTCCATACACAATTTCAAAAGACAATAACAAAACAACCAATTCACTTCATTCACCAAGTATATCAAGCACTAGTTACAAAATAATCCTCCAAGTCCCCCTCCTAGCCTTGGCATACTTCTAACCTACCCTTCCGGCCTTCTAGAGCTCCACCACTTATGTCACCACCGCCGAAAGAAAGTATTCACGTATGTGACATGATTTCAAGGTTTCAAAGAGTAAACAAGATTTTTCATTTTTTTTTCCTAATTCTCTCATTTTGCCTAAACCGCCCTTTCGGGTTTTCGGTTTAGCTCTTTTCCTCGCCTCTACTCTCGTGGCTCGCACTCATTTTTTCATTTTGCCCGGAGCGCCCTTTCGGGTTTTCACTCCGACCTCGGCCACTTTCCCATTTTTGCCTAGGATGCCCTTTTGGGTTTTCATCCTAGCCGGGTTTTCTCTTTCTTTCTTTTTTTTTTTTTATTTTTCTTTTTTTACTTTTTTTTTTTTGTTTTTCTTTTTTTTTTCAACATGAAATGAAATATATACAATATATTACAAGAGTTACGAACTCATGTCCACCACCCCACACTTGTTCTTCACTTTGTTCTCAAAGTGATGGTGAACATCCAACAACTTCCTTGTTCCATCGATTGTCAAGAGCGGAGCAACTCAACGCCCTTAACAACTTATCAAATACATTAGCCCACAAACAAAAGGAGTGGCAATAGTAGAAAGTCAATAAAAACCAAGCATACGCAATGAAAACATGTGCATATGACAAGTGATTCATGGTGCCTTTATGTTCGGAAAAATATTCAATGTCACGATAAGGCTCTTTGAAAGAAGGGTTGGACTTGATAAAAACCAAGTAGGAGCAAGGTTGCACAAGAGGTTCTTTGGGAGCTTGAATGAGTAACTCTTTCATACAACCTAAGGATGATTCCTCTTTGTGTGGCCACACCTCAACAAAAACATTTTTAGCTCCCTCATTTACATTCTCCTCAAGGTTCATTCTCACTAACTTCTTAGCCAAAAGAGGGTTACAACCAACATTCTCAAGAATCAAAACATTCTCATTTTCAACCTCAACCACCTCATAAATCATTCCTCCTTGACCATCTTTCTCAAACACCCCAACCAACGACTCCTCAAAGGTTAATTTCGAACAAGAGTCACTATGAATAGAGCAATCGTCCTCAAGGTGTGAAACATCAACTTTGGTACAAGGGATGTCAATGGGAAGCCCAATGAGTGGTGCCAAAGAAAATTCCAAGTCACACCTATCATCTTCATCATCAAATAAATCGTCATCCTCAAATTGAGACTCATTTATAACATGGACGGACTCTTCACCATCATTAATTTTTTCAATATAATTAAGAATTTGGTTCATTTGAGTTTCAAGATTAGACATTCTGAGTTGATTGTGTTGGAACAAGGTGGTTTGAAACTCTTTGGTGTTGACTTGCATGGTCATTTGGGCTTTTTGTATTGTTATTAGGTTCATTGCAAGAGTTTTCATGTTGTCTTCCAAGGAATTTTGTGGTTTATTTTGAGGTGGCTTTTGAAATGAAGAGTTTGAAGGGGTTTGATAAGAGTTTTGAAACTCCCATTGATAAGTCTCATTAGCCAAGTATAGAAAAAATTCCCACTTCTCTTCGTAACCAAATATATATCTGAACTTACCCTCACTTAAACGATAAACATGTAACACCGTTTCATCATTCAAACCATTAAAGACCACATGACAAAGCTCCCAAGTTTGATAAGGGTATCGACATCTAGAGACAAAATTACCCAACCTATCAAAATACTTGTAAAATGGTTCATCCTCACGTTGAGGAAAATTAAAAAGATGGGCCATTAAATCAAACAAAAGAGCAATTTAAACTACAAAAACTAATTCTAATATTTACAAACACTACTTACACAACAAAGCACACAAAAACACACAACTACTCTAAAAACACAACTAAAACACTAACAAAACCGTTACCTTCCCCGGCAACGGCGCCAAAATTTGACACGCCCAAAACGTCGCAATTAAAGACGCGCAAATTATCAATTTATATACCACAAAACATGTTAATTATACTAATTATAAAACGAGTATAGCAACAAGTAAAGGGGTCGAACCCAAGAGAAGGAGGGTTTTGTTAATGGTTTCTAAAGATGTAAATAGAATAATTAAACACTAACTAATGACAAGAATGTAAAAATGGGGGGTTTTGGGGTTGGTTGAGAAAGCAAACAACATTCAAATAAGCACAAGTAATCAAACAAACAAGTATTATGATGAAAGATTATCAAGTTTAAGAAAGACTTAACCCAACTCAATAAAGTGAGACACTTTAGTTAATAAAACCTCTTAATCAATCCTTAAATTAGAATTATTGTCCTATTAGTGAGATAGAATCTCCAAATTCCCTTAATAATGGCCAACAACAAGGAAATCACACTTAGCAATTGACCCAACTCATTAATTTCTCCTAGTGGAAATCACACACATAGGATAGATAACAAGAAGATAAAGCAATAGGAATCTAATAGGTGCAATTGCTCACAAGGAAATCACACTTAATGAGTAATCACAAATTAATCTCTCTAATGTCAATTAAATCAAGAAGAAATCACATTCATTAATTCAATGACAAGTTGTTGCAAAATGGGATTACAAGGAAACACACTTAATAAACCCAACAACAATAAATTAAGGAAATTGGTGAGATTTAAACAACAAGGAAATCACACTTAGTTGTCTTAATCAAGCAAAATTCCAAAATCATAACAATAAATCCAAGAGATTAATAACAATAACAAAAACTAAGGAAAGATTAGAGTATCTTACAACCAAAGATTACACCTTTGAGTTGGATTAAGAGAAGAGATTAACTCTCCATTCAAGATCTAAAACCCAATTAAAAAGATAATATGAGATGGTAAGGGATGTAATGAGATGATAAGGGATGTAATAAGATGATATGAAAACCTAATGTAAATGTCTATATATAGCCTAAAGCTAATTGGGGATAATGGGCCTCCAAACACAAGGTTAAACCAAGTTGGCGAAACAGGGCAGCAGGAATCGGCACGGTGCCATTTTGGAAATGAGAAAACGGCACGGTGCGGTTTTGCTCCTGGACAGCAATTTTCCAAAAGCCATATCTCCCTCGATACTTGGCCAAATGAGGCGTGTGACCTATCGTTGGAAAGCTAAGAACATAATCTTTCACCTCAACTTGGCCTTGCATCAATTGAAGCTCTAGAACTCAAGATATACCCATTTGAAGTTGATCCTTATGCAACCGCAACTTCAATTCTTCAATTGCTTCATATTTCCAATTCTTCATGTCTTAGGTAGTCTTCTTTCATGCTTGTAGATGTTTTGCACCATGCTAACTTCAAGACATGCCCTTGCTTCCGATAATTGCACAAAATTCCATTACTAACCCCGACACTTGGAAATTGGCAATAATGACGTAAATCATGTAAAACCGCATCCCAATGTCGCTTTATTGTACTTAAAAAAATGCTAAATAGATAGTAGAAATACGAGCTCATCATGCATGAAATTATGTTTTTGACCGTGGAGATCAAAAGATAAAGCCAACTTGATTATTATGTCTCTTTAATGCATATATCTTACCCTTGTGATATAAAGGAGGTTGATTCGAGGGTCGAGGTCCGTGCGAACTCCTTTACGGTGCGTAGCGTGCGAATTCATAGCAAAACAAAAACAAAATTAATTTTTCTTTTTTTATATTGATTCGCACCGTAAGAAAGTTCGCACAAAATCTTAGAATAACATAAAATAAAAAGTGTCACAAAACTACATCAAATAACCATTACTTTGTTGATCATAAGTCAAATTCAAAGAATAGCGAGTCTATCATTATATCAAATGAAATTTAAAAAAAAAGGAGAAAATAATATTAAGTACGAACATTCTAATATGACTGTTAGATTTTAGTATCGGATACGTAAATATTTTAAGAAATTGAGGGCAAGTATGTTTGAGTTTTATTCATGTTCCCATTTGTATGGCAATACCTATTTTCATTTTTTAGAAATATTTATATTTGGGATATTTTACTTGGTTTCAATATGTTTTTTTATGCGTTTTCTAAATTGTACTTCTCATTCCGCACTTAAAAAACTTAAGAGGTCAAGTTTACAACTCGTCATCATGACTTTTGAGAATAACGCTTTTTTAAAAAATTAATTATTCAATAATTATTCAATTAATTTAGATTTTCCTTGATTGAATGTATAACGATGATGGAAACATAGTGTGTGGATCTGGCATTCATTATTCAATTAGTGCTTATGACATGGTCCCATATTAACAGAGCGTTATTTTAATCAAGGAACAATTATGGCATTTTCATTTCATGTGAATTTGGCCTAATCAACATTTATCATTAGTGTCTGTTAATATCGTCATTCCGATCAATAGTTATTTATCCTTATACTACAAGGCGCACGGATAAATATTGACTGAAATGAATGAAGTAATTTGTAAAGTAAGTAACGTAGAATAATTAAATAATCCGTATTAGATAATTCAATCTATGAATAATCCTTGTAATTTATGAATACAGCCATTTGGTCAAGTACCTGCTCTTGAGGATGGAGAAATCAAGCTTTTTGGTAATTTTCCTTTCACGTTTTCGCTCGTCGTACAAATAAGACTATACATCCAGATGTATATTAAGTATCGTACATCTAAAACAAATCTAAGTGAGCTTATATGCAATTTTTCTTGAGCTTTTAACAATTTTTTCTTGTACTATAATTCTTTTTTGTTTTAAAATTAAGATCTTTGAGTTCTATATGTATTATTTTTGAGTTTCAATATAATGTTTTGAGTTACAATTTTTTTATAAAGACACTTAAATTCTTTTCAATAAAGCTCGTAAAATATATGTATAAGCTCAAATTCTTTGTTATAAAGTTCGAAATCTATGCTACCAGATGTATACATCTGGTTGTATAATCCTCTAATTGCACTCGTTGTCATTCCTAGTTTAATTACAGTTTATTTATAAGAAAAATGTGATTGTGAACACAGAATCAAGAGCTATAACAAAGTACTTAGCATACACACACGATCACCAAAACGAGGGAACCTCATTGATTCACAAGGAGAAGCACGAAATGGCGGCCCAGCTAGTGTGGGAGGAGGTAGAGGCTCACCAGTTCGACCCAGTGGCGAGCAAACTGGCATGGGAGCTTGTTTTCAAGGGTATGTTTGGAATGCAGACCGATACAAGCGTTGTGGAGGAGAACGAGGCTAAGTTAGCTAAGATCCTGGATGTGTACGAGGCGCGATTGGCCGTGTCAAAGTACTTGGGTGCTAATGACTCATTCACATTAGTTGATCTTCATCACTTGCCATTATTGAGTTACTTAATGGGGACTCAAGTTAAGAAGGTGATTGAAGAGAAGCCTCATGTGAGTGCTTGGTGTAAGGATATCTTGGCTAGGCCTTCTTGGGAGAAGACCTTGGCTCTCCAAACCAAACCCTAATTACATATTTATATCATGGAATCATACTATTTCATTTAAGTGGACAATGAAATTAATATTTCCATTTTCTATTTTGTTTTGATGGTTAAGTGACTTGGATTGTGTTGTTGCTTTCATTCATGCTTTGTATTGCTATCTTTTTAATGTATTTTGTTCAAATATTATGCGAATAATAATATTGGATCAGAGTTCTTTGCGGATTTTTACTTTGAATATACGTTACTTAATCATGTGATATTTGTATGACGGTTGCATGTATATCTAAATGGACTATAATAGATTAATAATCATGTTATTAACTTTTGATAAATGAGTTAATGACGTACTTTTTTTATGGCTATACTATCTGATTTTATCTGGATTAGAACCGGTGAGTTGATGACTTAGTTGTAACATAGATACAATTATTATTTATAATTATGTCTTCAAAGATTAGATTAGTAAACGCTTCTAATAAGTATGATGGCAAAGTCTATAGAAATATTTATCAAAATGTGCTATGTGTAGTCAATCAATTATTGTTTGATAATTATTAAATTAGTTATTCATAATTAAAAGAAATTTGATCATGCACGCCACATACTCTAAGAAATAAAGTCAAATTCATAACATGCACGGTTAATAATTAGAATCCCTAACTTGAGATGAGATGATTCATATCCTTCATATATATAATCACAAATTGATTATTATATTGTCAATCTGTCATACAATGTATCTAGCTTGCTATAATTAAATAAAGAGGAGGTTATTCTAACTAAAGTGAAAAGCAAGGGCCAATATTTACATAATAATTGACATAAATAACTAACAAATATATGCATAAGATTTGCCTAACACTCTCCGTAGTTGGAGCGGTAGGAGAGCGGATGTTAAAATTGGATCGAAACCGAGTGCACAAGTAGCGTGGAAGGCCCTTGGTGAATATATCAGCGTATTGAGAGTCGGAAGTCACGTGTAAGACACGAACTTCATCAAGCTTAACTTTGTCACGAACAAAATGTATATCAATTTTAATGTGCTTAGTTCGCTGATGTTTTACCGGATTGCCGAATAAATTCACTGCCCAAATATTATCACAAAAAACAAGAGTGGATTGTTGCAGTGGTACTCGAAGTTCAATTAATAAATTACGAAGCCAACTCGTTTCCGCGACGGCGTTGGCAACTCCCCGGTATTTAGCCTCGGCACTTGACCGAGAGGTCGTCGCTTGTCTTTTAGAGGACCAGGAGACGAGATTGTCACTCAAAAATACAAAATATCCGGATGTAGAACAACGAGAGTCTGGGCATCCAGCCCAATCAGCATCGAATCGAGTAATCAGTAAGAGCAAGGCAGCGAGATGGGTGGATGGTAACACCGTGATCAGAAGTGCCTTAATATACCGAATGATCTGTTTAACAAACTGAAAATGTGAGGAACATGGATCATGCATGAAGAGGCACACTTGTTGGACAGCATAAGCGATGTCTCGGCAAGTAATTGTTAAGTATTGAAATGCACCGGCAAGGGAACGATAATGGGCAGGATATTCAACCTTTGAACATGTATCAACGCTAAGTTTCAAACCCGGTCAACTGGAGTAGCACACAGCTTACAGGTGCCCATTCTAGCTCGAATGATAATGTCATTGGCATACTGAGTTTGGGATAAAAATAAGTCGTGAGAGGATGGACGCACTGAAATACCCAAAAAATGATGTAGAGGACCGAGGTTCATCATACCAAACTTCTTTGATGAAGTCTGAATTATAGAATGGGGGAGAGGGCTGGAGGCCGTAAGGATTATGTCGTTGACATATAGTAGCAACTAGCAAGTAAGCCGTGGCAATAGGTGATGAATAAGTAAATAGCAAGGAGTCACGTACGCTACTGCCTACTGGTAAAGCCCATGAAATGAATAAAGGCGTCAAACCGTTGATACCATGCGTGGGGCACTTGCTTAAGCCCATACAGCGATTTACAGAGTTTGTACACGTGATGGGGGCAGATGAATCAACAAAACCCGGTGGTTAATGCATATAGACCATTTCGTCCAAGTGGCCGTGTAGAAACGCATTTTTTTACATCTATTTGATACATTGGCCAGTATTTGGAGACGACAAGACTGAGTGTCGTTTGAATGGTAGTGGGCTTTACGACTGGACTGAATGTCTCATCACAATCAATATCGACTTGTTTGGTCTTGCCATTAACAACAAGACGAGCTTTGTAGCGTTGAAGGGAGTCATCTGCATTTAATTTATGACGAAACAACCACATACAACGAATAATAGAGGTGTTAAGTGGTCAAGGGACTAAGTCCCATATACCAAGGATCAACTTGATTTTGTCCCGAGAGAGCCTGGAACGACTGTGTGAGATCAGTCAATTGCGGAGGCTCGATGTCCATTACATAAGTCTGTCCTTCAGAGCGTGAATAGGGATCGCGGTATAGTGGAGGTCGACGTTGCGGAGTAGCATAAACAAGCCACGGTTAAGTCCAAGGTAGGTGGGATAGGGACACGGGGGTGGTGTCCAAGGGGAGGTCCAAGTAGGTGAAGGACCCCAAAAGGAAGGCGGTGTAGGCGTGGTGGAAGTGGGGTTGGACGATTGGCGATGATTGTTATTATTTCGATTGGACTGTTATTGTTACAACCATGATATCGATTTTGGTGAATGTTGTTGTTGGGTTGATGTGGAGGACCCGATGGGGCGGCTTTGGTTGTGGTGTCAGTCCACGACTTAGCAATAAGGGCATATGGGGCAGCCAAAACAGTGGCAGGTTCATCGTGTCTAGTTTCGCGATGTAACTCAAGTTCAAGCATACTGCGAGCAGTACTGAAGTTCGGAGATGTTCGATTAATACATGATGCGACTGTGTCATACTCATTGGGTAGGCCACGAACCAGTTGAATGACAAGGCGACGGTCAGTATCAGCGGCGTCGACATATTTAAGCATATCGTCGAGTTCATGGAGGCGCTGACAGTAGGCTTCCAATGAAGGCATGGGGCCCCTTTGTTGTTGTTGAAAATGCTTTTAACCCGGACCCAAGCTTCACGGGCAGTAGACTCGTCTTCAAGAATACGGGGGAAGAGCTCTTCACAGAGGGTGTCGTAAATCCACTGAAGAACATGTACGTCGACTTCAGACCACGAGGGAAAAGACTCGTCAGTTTTCGTAGGAGCGGGTGTGCCATCGATGTGAGACAACACCTTATATCCTCGGGCATAAAGTTTAAATAAGCGAACCCACTACGCATATTTAACTTTTGTGTCGTAGAGGACGCGAATCTTGTGTTGGATGTTAGATACAGTGAACACAGGGTGCAGCATGCCGATGTGGACGAAGGACCAGGGGTAGAGTCGTTCGTCAAGGTGATTGTGCGAGAGGCTGTTATTCTGTGAGTGCGTGAAGCAGCGAGTATCTCGAAAGATAATTAGGCACAAAATCAAGAAAAATTCGAAATTTCCCTTAATCTATGGATATCATGTTAATAATTAGAATCCCTGTATTGGGATGATTCATATCCTTCACATATACTATATAATTTTGCTCAACTTTTTTCCCTCACATTTCCCGTTGTTCTTTTTCCCTGCTTCACTGCTTTCTTTTTCTTCTAAGATCTTCATTCAAATGGAGAAAATCCAACTCTTCGTCTCCATCTCCATCCCATTTTTTCTTCATGGTTGTATAAATTATGGAGAATTTGTTTTTTCCATTTACTCTATAGAGAGTTTTCCCTCTTTGAATGTGGATTCTCTTATAATTAAGGAGGAGGTTATTCTAACTTAAAGACAAAAGCAAGGGGTCAATATTTATATAATAATTGACATAAATAACAATCAAATATCTACACAATATTTGTCTAACATGCACCTGAATTAAAACCACAAAGAGGAAATGCATGTGCCATGCCCTTAACTCTGTGGTACGGTTTTCATGTAACTAAAAACAATCAAATGAGAAACAAACAAATTACTCTATTAAACAAGGACTCTATATTAAGTCTTTCTAATTAGTTTGGTTTGTCGGAAACAACTAGCATTTGTATTGGGAACTAATAACATGTGCAGACTCAACTTTCTTTCTATGAGACACCTCTTACTTCTTAGGAGTTAGGGCAATAACAATGTTCATATCACTCATTTTGGTATCACATTATCAGTTATTAAACGAACTTATTTCTTTTTAACAATAAAAATTCTTCATTTCTGAAATTGGTTCTTTAATTTGAAAATCAATTTTATATAAAAAAATTCCTTATTTTGTAAATCAATGAGTAAGGAGTTGGAAGTTTCATATGCAGTGAAAAGTCCAAGTGTCTAGAACGTCTAGTATTATTGCCCTTATAGAATGAACCCAAGAAAAGTCTAAGAATTTATGCATTATAACTATCCAACACGACATTTCATCGTTCAATAATAATCACATATCCAAGTACTCGTAGTAGGTCATAGGCATAGCTAGTGATGGCGATCAAGGTTTACGGATACCCCACGTCCACCGCAGTTCTCCGTGTCGTGGCCGCCCTTAACGAAAAGCAGCTTGACTTTGAGTTTGTAGCCGTGGACATGCGAGCCGGTGCCCACAAGCAACACCCCTTTATCTCCCTTAACGTACGCTCTTCATAGTCTTATATATGTACCACCTATTGGCTATTGCACACACTTTATAACTGTACGTCTGTATATGAAATTATGAATGCAGCCATTTGGTCAAGTGCCTGCTCTTCAAGATGGAGATGTATCCCTTTTTGGTAATTCTCTCTTCACCAAATAAATTCCTTACTAACCTCTCCATTTATAAGTATATGGATAGTAATGACACCGCTACTCGCTTGCTCAAGGGTAAGTCCACCTTGTCAAATGGTGGAGCGGTCCTTGAAAAAACACGTGTGAATTGACTTTTCTGCTACACTATTAATTTCACTTTTAATAGACCCGATCATGGGTCGGGCGGTGTGTCGCGGTCTTGGCCGGGTTTGGACCGGGCCCATGCTAAATAAACGCGCCAAATGTATAAGTCGGGCCGGAAAGGTAGGCCATATTTTTTGATCCAGACCCATAATTGTTCGGGCTATAGTTGGCCTCGGGCCAAAATGGGTCAAAACGGGTCAAAATAATACAATACGAAACAATCAACAAAATGGATATGTGAACAAACTATTAGCAATGAAATAAATTTTTCACGTCTTAGGTGTTTGACTTCTACAATACCATAGTACCATATATTACTCATGAATTGACAAAAAAATATTAGTCTACTAAGTAATTAAAGTTGTACGATAAAACTATAACAACATCCGAAAAGTTGATAATGCAATGCATTAGTAATATTAGATTATTAGTGTGATCTGATGTACGATTCCATCTTTCAAACTTTTTTATTTGGAAAAAATCGGATCGGGTCGGGCCGGGCAAAAAATCGGCTTCTAGGTTGGCTCAAATACGGTCCTATATTTATATCAGGCTTCTTTTAGTTGGGCTACGGGCTTTTGGGCCAAAATAGCAGGCCCAAGCCCGAGGAAAAGTCAGGTTGAACGGGTCAGGCCACCGGACCTAGACTATCTTATCAGCTCTAACTTTTAACCTTTCAATCTTCACAAATTCTACAATAAGACGATCTCACATCATGAGACCCTGTACTTTTATAATAAGTTCCTTATTTAATATAAATAAATAAATCTGTTGTATGCGTGAAACGGTCTTACACAAGAGTTACTGATCAATCTTTATTAGTTAAGTTTGACATTTCCCTAAACTAATGCATTGATGATATTCGTAAATGTTGAGTAACAATTTCACTATACCGTATTATAAATTCTGGACTCACCGCTGCTTGCCTTAAGAAGTTGTCTGAGTATATTACTCAAATTCCGGTTTAAGATGATGACATGGCTATCTACTTGTTCAAGTGTCGGACTCATTTGTTATCTACTTGTTCAAGTGTCGGACTCATTTGTTATTTAGTTTTTCATGTAATTTATCTTCATACGAACTGTTGAATGGTTTCAAAACAGAATCGAGGGCCATTACAAAATACATAGCAGACACATACGAAACTCAGGGAACCCCACTGGTTCACCGAGATGACAAGAAACAAATGGCAGCCGAATCAGTATGGCAAGAGGTCGAAGCTCACCATTTTGATCCAGTGGGAAGCAAACTCGGTTGGGAGCTTGTCTACAAGATTGTGTTATTCGGAATGGAGACGGATATGGCAGTCGTCGAGGAAAACGAGGCTAAGTTAGTTAAAGTCCTTGATATCTATGAGGCACGATTGGCAGAGTCCAAGTACTTAGGTGGTGATTCCTTCTCATTAGCTGATCTCCATCACTTGCCTATCTTGAATTATCTAATGGGCACTCAAGTGAAGAAGTTGTTCGACGAGCGGCCTCATGTGAGTGCTTGGTGTAAGGATATATTGGTTAGGCCTGCTTGGGAGATGACCATGGCTTTTTACAAGCAGGGTTAAGAGATTCAGTTGGTTTGTTGTAAGATCGTTGTATGCCATATAACGGTTATATAATAACTCATTGCATTCGTGTGTGCAATGACATTTGTACCGTTAACCGTTCACTTATGAACGAAAATTAGTGTGCAATTTTCAGGTTATGTTATACTGAAATGTTTATTGATCTGTTCATCTTTTTGTGTGCTAAATCAATGCAAGATACATTATACAAGGGAAACTAATTGTTATTGATTACTGTAAAAGAAATGAAAACAATGAAAACAACATCGAATCGCTACGCTGTCCTTATAGAACAATTCGTCCCGTATATCAGTGTCCGGGATGTACCGAATTTTCTACACAGATAAGACGGTGTTCCTCGGTTTTTGGCACGAAAAACAGAGATGTAATTTCGAAGTTTTTATGTGTAATTTGTTTTCTATGTTCAAGAAGATTGATATCAGTAATTTCACTTAAGCAAACTGATCCATTTATCTTGCATATATAGATAAATGAAAGGGAAAAGGGAAGGGATTGAGTCAGAATTCTGAAGAGTTACAACCCTTCAAAATCAACCGCCAAAATTTGTTTATTCCGATAAATGCTTTGGCGCCCGCATAGTCGTTCGTAAGGCAACTATAATGCGAACTTGTAAACAATAGACAAGTGTACATTCCGTACTTCCCGAACTAGCTTTATTATTTATAAGTTCGCCCGTCTTTGAACCAAACCCAAAATACGGGAAAATGAACTGATAATTACACTTAAATTACCAACACTAACACCCCCACAACTTACATTTTGTCAAGTCCTAGAACCTTTTTTTTAGGGTTTACGGTTTAGGGTTTAGGGTTTAGGATACAATGCAACAATCATGATCCGAAAAATATGGTATTACATTCGATCAATTGGTTTGGATCAAGGAAGTCCGTTTCTTTGAGCTAGAACATAAAAACAGATCCTCAAGAAAATGAGAATCAGCAAGTCAACCCTTGTTTATATCAGAACATAACCTCAATAGATCATGCTATGCACAACCATTTTTGCAAGTCAAACTTTGTTTATGGGGCAAAAGGAGTACCAAATCAATGGAAGGAAGACAATTAGACAATATAATCTAACACCCCTACCACAACTAATGCAGTTTAACAAGTACCATAACCCGGTCAGCCGTCTGTACTCCTTATAAACAATAAGAAAGTAGAATAGATACATAAAAAAAAAAACAAATAAAACAAAACAATCTTATTAGGAGAAAAAATGGCTAAAATAACTGCCTCTTTTTCCCTTCCTCTTCTCATACTCGTCGTCTCATTTCTGGTGTCCGTGTCGTTTTTGCGGTGTTTAGACGCTAGCAAGGACAACCCGAGTGGTTTAGTGTTTAGTGTTATGGATTCAGAGGTGTATCGTCGCAAGTTGGTAACAAACCAGTACGTAAGCTACGGAGCCCTGGATGCTAACAGGGTATTCTGCTCTAACAGGGGCGACTCTTACTACAACTGTCAACCTAATGGCACTGCTAACCCTTATTCTCGGCCTTGCACCGTTCTTAGTGGGTGTGCTCGACCCTAATCGCCCGTCTATTTCACCTTTGCTTGGTTGTACTGTTATGATTCAATTTATTTGTGTGTTAATACAAGATTTCTGCTTTGTTTTGAAACTGTTGTCTACTCTTAGGAGTTGCTTGATGTTTTGATTCCCCTGCTACACGATCATGATTATTATCCCCCTTTACTTTCTTTTTTCTTTGCTAGATGCAGCCTACAGATTACGATCCTTTCCATTTCATTCTACTTAACTTTATTAATCCAATGTGAACTCCGATCTAACCTTAATGACATACTAGCCAATTACCTGTAATATCTGAAAACTAAAACTAAAGGTCAAGGTTGTTAGATATGATATGCACGAAACAGAAATCGACAATTATTAACTACACTGAATCGTCTTCGATTTTCTAATAGAATATTTCGACTCTTAATCGGTGTTTGGGTTACTCGGAAATTTCTATTGAAAAAAACGGTATCTCTCTGGAATTGGCACAAAAACAGAGAAGTAAATTCAGAAATATTTTGTAAAGTTTGTTAATAATTTTTAGATGCAAAAAAAGATAAAAATTTTCTGTTCGTAGGAAAAGATTAGGGAAACGAATTTGCCAAACAATGCAACTTTTGGATTTCCGTTTAATTGTATTCCTTGAATAATCCGCGATAAATCATTATTATTGCATGAATTTAATTTTCGTTACAGTTTCGGAGGCGTTGTCCCGACCCCATCGGGGACCACGTTGCACCCACGAACCCCTAAACCAGGGCGTTTCGCCCCTGGACCCAGACTCGCTGACCGGGCAGCGAGACCTCGTCATAGTTATTCGTCCAATAACTATTCCGTAATTCCGTAAATAATTTAATGAGTGTACATTCCATATTACCCAAACTTATTTTAAATTATTTAGAAAATCGCCTATCTAAAATAATTTTAATTACACAAAATAAACTGATAATTACACTTAAATCACCGGTAAAAGTGCCATTAACTATTCTTCTTTACATTCAATCTAGGCAAATTTTCGTTTAAAATGGGCGTAGAGATGAATTCTATACTTAATTATGTGTATAAATCCACGTGCATGTTCCTAAGAAGTTCGAAAAGACGCCAACTCAACATACACACCGAATCCTAATCTCAAATCTAAGTCGTATACTTTTAACATACGTTTAAATTTCGATGGAATCAACAAATACGTTGGTGTCATTGTGTCTAACCCTCAACGTGTCTACTCTTTTTGTATTGCTGTCACTCTTCTGTTACCTATATAACACAACCAAGCATTTCCCACTTAACCATAATAATATACAAATAATATGGACACCCAAAACCTTACACACAGGCAACCTAGCCACGACCCTGCAGCGGTGGACACCACCACCGTCGACGACACCACCAACACGGCCTCCCAACGACAAAAGGCGATAGCAAAACGCGGGTTAAAGTCCATGGGAATAGCAGTATCACTCCCATTAATCCTAACCCTAACCAATATCATCTTCTTTGGAGCAAATGACACCTACAAGCTGACCCACAAACCCAACTGGGTCCCACCCATATGGGCCCTACACATGGCTTGCTTAGGCTCGGCAGCGCTAATGGGCTTATGCGGGTGGATAGTGTGGGCTGAAGGTGGGTTTCATAGGAAGCCCGGTACAGTGGGTCTGTATTTGGGTCAGCTCGGGTTGAGCCTTGTTTGGGACCCATTGGTGTTTCGGATGGGGGCGAATGGGGTTGGGTTGTTGGTGGCGTTAGCGGTGTGTTATGCTTTGCTGCAGTGTTATCGGAGTTTTAAGCAGGTTAATCAGATAGCCGGCGATTTGGTTTTACCGTGTTTAGCTTGGGCAGGGTTACTTGCTTTCGTTAATCTTAAGTTTTTGTTGACCTAAAGATGGAGTTTGATGTTAATTGTCGTAAACGAGTTAATAATAACTGGTGTATTAGTTTGTACTGTTTGTTACATATGCTTAGTTTTATGTAACACTTTAATTTAAAACCACCGGCTTATGAATGTCTAACAGAAGACATCACTTCAACAACCTTTTTGGCTTCACAAAAGCAATGTTTAATTATCACTTCAGCAACCTTGTTGGCTTCACGAAAGCAATGTTAATTATCACTTTATCGAAAAGATGAAGATCTAATTATCACCTCGAAAAGGAGTTTCACAATATCATTCTCTTTAGGTTCGATCATGCAAACACTCAACTGGAATTCTCAAATTGTGCTCTACATCAAACATCGAACTCCTTAACATAAAATACAGTTCGCAGAATGACATAACTATGTCGTCAACTACTCCGAACTCTACTACTTTCTCCATGGATGTAGAGAAGGCAAAAACCTTACAGTTCATAAACAACATCAATATTAAGTAAATAAACTCCTTCCAATTCCGACGAGTACAAACCAATCACCCATATCAAAACCTCGAAATTTACTCAAATGTATCATCGTCGTCATCTGGAAGGGGCTGAGCAGCCGCCACCGCAAGCTCTTGTTCATGCCTGCATAAATAAACACAGTATTACAACACAACGGTCCCAAGAACTTTACAAAATTCAAAAAATGTAAAAAACAAAATCAATTTAAACAAGATCTCACATATGAACATCGTTTATGTTATATATTACTTGATCCATTCAAATCAATAGTGTATTTATGCTTTATACACAAATTTTAAGAGTATTAAAATACGATTAAAAGTAAAATGGGAAGTGTGTATGTTGCTTTTTTATTGTTTGTGGAATTGTGGTGGAGTAATTTTGTTGGCTTTATTAGGAAAGTTGTAATTTGGATATAAATGGATTAAAATGAAATAGGTGTAGTTTAGATATCAATGGAGGAAGTACTTCAATACAAGTTGTATCGAACATTCACTCGACTTATGAATTGAATGAAATGGAGGAAGTACGATATTACTACTATCATGAAACAAGGACAGGGAATTACCTCTGTTGCTCAACCAAATCAATATGTACTTCAGGAGGAGCCAAAGCTACGGCCTCCTTAAAGTGCAGGGTTGCATCACTGCCATACAACAGCAGAAGTTTAAATGAGACAAGGGAAGGTGCAATTTTCTAGAATCTTAAGACGGAAAACCGTGTCACAATAAACTAACCCAGAAAGTTTACGAGCAAGGTAGAGGAAGGGCTTCTCGAAGTTGTAGTTACTCTTGGCTGATATTTCATAGTATTGCAAGTTTTTCTTCCTGTGGAAGGTAACTTGCTTGGCCTTAACCTGCCTATTCTTCACATCAACCTTGTTTCCACACAGCACGATGGGAATATTCTCACATACCCTGAAGTGAAACCCCGTCAAAGTAGCGTTTAAGTATAAACACATATTATTCATATTTTAACATAACATACGTGAAAAGAGTAGACCGGGACAAGCAAGACTACCTGCAAAGATCCCGATGCCAAGTTGGGACATTCTTGTACGTCAAACGGGCAGTGACATCAAACATGATTATAGCACACTGACCGTGAATGCTGAAAACGCATACCAAAAATCGATTTAAAAGAAGCAAAAAGAATAGAGCCGAATGCCAACTAATACTTGTGAACATTCACTGAAGCACATCACTTTATAAGATCCGCCTGAAGCAAAAATGCAGAAACAACACTCAAGCAATAGCTTTTAACAGACAAAAGACACTCCAATTAATATACTGCCGTCACTGCTTCACTGAATCAGACTTGTACAACAAGGAAAAGGAAACTCGAGTTACTTCTCAAATAGAGCAAGATCCAAGGATACGGAAACAAAGCGTATACATACTTGTATCATACATACTGAAAGCAAGGGCATACATAAATATCACAAGCTCACTGAATCAGGACTATTAACCATTTTTCCTGATAATATGTTACCATGCACTTTGGTTAAATGGTTTAATTCTATTAGATGTTCACATTTTATGGTTTAAGATAAAACGGTCTCAAGAGCATTGCATCAATCAAAATCAACAGACGATTAAGGGGAAAAAACTGATTCAAATTCAATATCCTGTCGAAATACCGTCACAAAAACATGAAGTAGTATGGAGAGAATAGGTTGCTCACTAGTATCCATCCCTGAGGCCACCAAATTTCTCTTGACCGGCAGTGTCCCAACAGTAAAATCGAATCGGCCCACAGTTAGTGGTGAAATCCAATGGATGAACCTCGACACCAATGGTAGCTGTCACAATTCAACCCCATTCATTGTTAATCAACTCGGTCCATAAAAACTTAAACGAACTAAACAAATACTGGCGCCGTAACAATCATCTGTTCTAACGTTTTTATAGTTGGTAACGAGTATTTCAATCAAAGGTAAACGAATGATTGAGATTATGTGAGTACCAAATTACTGCAAAAACAAAAACAACTTACGCTCGTATTTCTTCTCAAATTCTCCAGAAAGATGCCTTTTCACAAATGTTGTTTTCCCTGTAAATTATCAGATATTCGAGATCAGCAATCTAAATATACAACCATGAAACCCTAAATAAAAATTAAATCATAAACCCAACAAAATCCGCAACATAACTACAAATACTGAATCCGCCACTGAGTCGTAAAAGACTAACCAAACCCTAATAACAAAATAATTAATTATTCCGCATGAATCAGACTAATTAACTTGATGGATCAAAAAAATATACCTGTACCACCATCGCCAACAAGAACAAGTTTGAAACTTGGGTATTCAACTGTTTGCTGATTTGGCAACGCCTGTTGAATAAAATCAAATAAAACAATCAAATCAAAATCAAATGAAGTGAATAAAAAGGGGAAGAACAAAATCAACTAAAAAATAAACAAAATAGACAAAAGATGTGAATTAGAAGAACTAACCATGGTTGGTATGAGATTTGTGTTTTGTGATTTGTGAATCGAAAGGAAAAGGGGAAATGAAGAATAGATAGGAGAGAGAAAGAGGGGTTTAGATATATAAGGAGGGTTTAGAAAGTTTAGGGTTCGTTTGAATTTCAAAACAGTGGCGTTCCCACAACGCGATTATCTCTGCCGTCTGATTTTTAATACGCTCCCTTCTCGAGTTTTACCCAACCTCACCCCTTATTCTGTAGTGAAAAATGAAAACAAGATAATTATAAGAAAAAATATAAAAATTGATAAAACTGTATTTTTATTTAAGTATGACGAGTTTTCTAACACTTCCCTACTTAAAAAAAATACATTCAGCTTCAAACATACATAATAAATTGGCTCGTTAAAACATTTCCATGGAATGTAAATTCTTTATATATTTAATACTTAATAACATGTTTAATTACTTAATAAACATACAATGAATTAAATTAACGGAAACGATAAATTAAGATTGAGAACATAAACATTCATCCATTATTTGTCGGTATTACTGTCTGTAATAAAACAGTTGCAATATAGAGCGGTAGGTGTTTACTGACTTACTGTTAATAAGGACTGATTTTAAGCTAATTATAAGTCTATCCTTTAACTGCCGAGATAATGGACCAAACAATGAGATTTTACAACTGATATAATATTGTGACTTAATAATATGGAATTACTTTTTCGCATACTCTCTCACGTATATATTTTTCATAAAATTTTCATATGATACCATTTTTTCTAAACATAAATTTATTTCTAAACCACTTTTATATATGAATTTTCACCCTGAAATTGAATCAATTACTCTAAAAACTTTAACAATGGATTACAATTTTTCAATTATTAAAGTAATATTTATTATTAACAACTAGTTATAATACATGTGAAATTCACGGGATTAGATAAAATGTCAGTTGTCACACTGATTTGCTGCCGCAATGAGTCCGGATAACAAACACGACTCGTAACAAAAAAAAAATTATTAATCAAATAATGATATTGTCATGATATATAGTCAAAATATATTTTCCACAATTTATTAATTTTTTGTAACGGATTATTAGTATTTTGCCACGAATATTGTGACATTTATTAGTGTTTTGTCACAATTATTGTTATTATTATTGTGTTTTTTATTTTTTATTGTTATATAATTAATTAAACCTAAAAGAAATTTGTCGAATAAAAAAATTAAAATATTTATTTGTGGATTATAATTCAAAGCAAATTAAATAATTAAAATTGTTTTGAAAAACTATGGTGATAATTATAAATCATGTTTAATACTATTAAATATATTAATTTTACTTTAATAAAGTTTAATTTTTTAACATTGTGCTTTAATCTGTGTTTAATGTTATGATTTTTTCAGTGTTTTTTTAAATAATAATGATTATGTGATATGTTATAATAAGCTTAGAAATGCTTAGCCTTACCTTATTAAAATTTGAACCAGCTCGGGCAATTTTTTACGGGTATGTTTAAGAACATTAATATAATAATTAACACTTAAAAATATTAATCAAAATACATGGATAATTTACACTGTTTTTTTTTATAATGATAATAAGGTAAAACACGTGCAAATTTTTGAAACTTACACATGTTTTAAATCCGTGAAAAAAATGGACGAATACAGAATTAAAACATGGTATATAACATATTAAATGCACGATATAGAAAATAGTAAATATCACTATAAAATAAAAACAATTATCAAAATTTAAAAGATTTACAATACGATTTAAGAAACATAATTATAAAATTAATTAAAACAGTTTAAATATAGTTCAAAATATTGGAAAATTTCATGATAGACTACGTTAGTTGTTATATTTAATATCGATAATGATTTAATACACAAAAAATATATCCGATTTAATATATTTACGTAAGAGCTTATTTTTTTATTTTTTAGAAACTGAAATTCTATTATATTGCATCTACAGTTAATTTATATTTGCACTTAGTATTTTATATTTAATTTTTTTGGTAAATTGATAATTTATTATCTAATAACTTTAGTTAAATACTGCAATTTTTTTAACAACATTGAATTTTATCAATTGATTTAATTTTTTGTAATTATTTTTTAATGTTATTGTAATTTATTATTTTAGTTTAAAATTTAGTGGAAATTTCAATCAATTGGTGTAATTTATTTTGATTTATTACTGTAGTTAAAATATGGACTAAATTATTTCGCTTTAGATTATTCATTATTCGTTCATATTTTGTACAAAACATAGACGTAAACATTTAAGTACAACACATAAACATAACAACAGCTCTTACTTGTGACGGGTTAATCCCGTCACAAGCTTGTGACCTCTCACAAAAGGGAGAAGGACAAGGTGGGCACCCTTCATGTGCTTTCCCACTCACCTGTCATGAGTATTTTGTGAGAGTAAACGGTATCCGTCACAACAAACCGCCGTCACAAATGAGAATTTGTGTAAACATAAAGGTTTTAGTAATTAATTTTATATTATTTGTTGGGGGTTCCACATATTTTGTAAAAAAAATTAAAAATTTGTATGTGATGACGTGGATGCACGAAAATGCCTTAATTATTCTTGTATTTATATAGATAAGATTATTAATACGTTGTATTGAAATTATTAAATTTAGGATAAATGGCAAAATACTACCCTATTAAAGTCCACTGGGTGAACCCGCGGGTATATGTGATAGCCTGCAAACCACGTACACCAAACCACCCGCGAGGGTGACAGACTCAAAGTCTATTTAGGCACGAACTCTTGTTAAGCCTCCTGGGAATTTCACCCAAGTTTTAACCACTAAACTGAGTAAACTCCACTCTTACGGGCCAGACCTATTATGTTTAAATATTCAAACTACTACACTTAAAATTTCCTCAAACTACTGCATATCCTTAGGGCTGTTAATGAGACGAGACAGCTCGCAAGCAACTCGAGATCGGCTCGGTCAAAGCTCGATCAAAGCGCGGCTCGTGTGAGCTCGACTCGAGCTCGGGCTCGGCTCGAGAGCTTAATGAGTCAAGCCGAGCAAAGGCTGGCTCGACTCGAAAAGCTCGCGAGCGGCTCGAACATTTGAGATTACATAAGATATTAATCATATTTTATAAAAATATACTCATATTTTATAGAAATATTTTATCATTATTATATCTTTGTATCATATATATCAAATATTTTATTAATTTGCTAAATATTTTTACATATAATCTTCGAACCTTGTTATTGAAAACATCGGAAGAAAAAAATAAAAAAAACATACAATTTTATATAGGCTCGATTCGGCTCGAGTTTAGCTCGAGCTCGTGTTAAAGTTCGCAAGCTTTGTAACGAGCGCAATTTTTCAAGCTCGGGTAAGATCGACTCGAGCTCGAGCTCGAATTTTGGTAATCGAGCACAAGTCGAGCAAGGCCCAGCTCGGGCTCGGCTCAGCTCGTTAACACCCCGATATCCTACCTAAAACACTACTAACCTCCGTTCGCCAGATTTTGGCTAACTTTTGCCTATTTGAATGTTTTACCTTATTTCATTCCTAATCTACCCTTACTAATACCAAACACATAATTCAAATTAGTTCCCTCCCTTCATTCTTTTTTTCGCTCCCACCATTGTTTCTCTTTGCTTTTCACCAAGCTTACAAGTCCTCCATCAATAAGGGAATATATGCTTTCTTCTCTTAATTATCGGGTGATTCTTATTTCCATTCAATATTTTGTTTTCTAACTTGTTAAAAGCAGTAAAATCGAGTGTGATGAATTGTTATTATGATTTTACAGTGATGGTGAGGTGAGGGTTATTGTGGAAATCAGTAAATTTGATGGACGTTTGGTGATTAAGGGGGTAATAAGTGAGAGTAGGATAGTAATCTAATATTTTTAGGTGACTTTTTATTGACAAACACCTTACTTTCGACTAACTAGTAGTAATTTCTATCTAATATACAAAACCTTATTAAAAGCTAAGTTAAAATGCCAAGTAAAAGCCACATCAGCAATAAATAAAAGCCACGTAGGATTACCAAAAAGCCACCTCGCACCCTCCAAAATCCACGTCAACAATCATCCATGTCAACAATCAACAATTAGAATGTCTTCTTTCCCTCTCCAAACACCATGTGAAGAACTACACCGCCAAATTCATTTCTCTTCGCACCATCAAACTATAAAATCTTATTAAAAGGTACCTAAAATAATGTGTCAGGACTAATTTTAAATGTGACGTGTCATTTTTAAATGTGAAATTGACACATTTTTAATGTGACATGCCGAATTGATGTGACATGCATGGATTATCAATTTATTATTAAATGACCATAATTTAAATTATTTATCTATAAATTAATTTAATTAACTTAATTTAACTCACTCATTTATAATATTAAAGGATATTATATTATTACTAAAGCATTTAATTTAATTCCACATGTCTTAACATTTAATTTGACTCCATATGGCAATTCATACCTATTAACTTTAATTTATTTTGATTGATTAATTAATTTAATTATTTATACAATTCAACTAAAAGGTTAGTTTATCCATTTTATTCCATATGGCAATTTCACGCCTCATTAATTTATATTCATTTTTCTTGATTATTTAATTAAATTGAAAATAAAACATAAATGTAATAATAATTGACTCTATAACTATATAATTAAATATAATTTAAAAAAACAAGGTAAAATATTTACCATCATTCACACATCATATTTTTTATTTCATAAGACAACCACTCTCATGCAAAGTATATATTTTGAAAAAGAAATAAAATAATAGTAATAATAGTTAAGAAAAATTTTACATTTTATTTTTTCTTGCTGCATATTTATGTCTATATTAAATTTCATAATAATGAGAAAAATTTATAAATATAAATTTATCTATAAATCTAATTAAAATGCAAGCCAAACTTTTTGTTATCATCCACGTGACACCCACATGTCATATTTTAATTTCACGAGATAAAATCTTAAATTAATCTCATGTGAAGTGGATTTTGTAGAAAGAATTAAAAAAAAAAAATAACAATAACTTTATCTATAAATCTAATTAAAAGGCAAGTCAAACTCTATATTATTATCCAAAGTCATATTTTATTTTCACAATATAATATCCGAAACCATTCTCATATAAAGTCGATTTTGTAGAAACAAAATAATAATAACATAATTATAACAACAAGTAAACAAACCTTATACATTACATTTCTCATTGGCCCATATTCATGTCTATATTAAATTTTATAATAATAATAAAATAATGCTCAAAAGTCATCAATGTTGATTGATATTTATGCCCATATTAAATTTGATAATATTTAAAAAGAGGATGCTCAAAAGTCATAAACATATCCCCAACTATTTATATATTTTTGTTGGAAGCCAAAATTTGTAAGCCAATTTTTTTGTTATTTTTTTCTAACTAGAATTATTGTGTCACTAATCTTTCTTATCTTTCTATTCACATCAAGTTATTTGTATTAAGGTATTAAATTATTAACTAATTTGTTTATTTTTTATGTAGTTTACATTGAGTTAATTTGTTCATCACATTTCAACTTTATCAAATGTATTTGTTGTGTTCTCATTTAGGGGTTATATATATATTATCAAGATTTGTATGTTACTCTTTAAAGGTAAATATATTTACATTTTTATGACTTGATTCTCATTCTCTATTTCTATTACTATTTACAAGGAAGTTGCGTTAATAACGATGATATTGCATAAAACAAATTTCACTATTCTTGGTTATTTTGCACTAATTATTGATTTTTTTGTTTATACATATAGAGAGACGATTCATTGCAGAAACAAGACTATACGGAAAAGTGAAATACTAGAATTGCTTAAACAATTATAAATTACAGACTAACTACACGTACGACATCAACATGAATAATTAATAATTTATTTTTTCATCTGCATGTTTTATTTTGGTATTTGTTGTTTTCTCCATCATTTTGCCTTTGAAAAGATAACACTCTTCACCTACGGACTTATTTAATTATTCCGGACTTTGGTCTTTATATTATTAACATGTCGATATTCATAATTTCAATACAAGTTCTATCATGAATTATTCACGAGGTGATCAAATGTGTGTTTGATATTTTATATATCCAATGACTAGAAACACTAAAAATATTACACTAGAAACAAAACATCATGTGAATTTCACAATTCAGAAAACTAGTGTTTATATTAAACTTCATAATAATGAACAACGGATGCTCAAAAGTCTTGAATCTTGATCCGTATTTTTGCCTATATTAAATTTGACAATAGTAATAAAAGAATATTTAATAGCCATAAAACACATCCTCAATTGTTTATATATTTTTTTTATAGAAAGCAAAACTTGTAAGCAAAAAAATTTCTCATCTTTATTGTTAATAAAATGGTTGTCACTGATCTTTCCTACCATTTATTCACATTTTTGTATAAGATTACAAATTAAATAAAGTTGGTTGCTTTAAAATTCTTGATTCCGCAATTTATTGTTGTATTAGCTTCAATTTTAGGGGGAGGACATATAAAATGTTAGTTTTGTCATAATTTTTCTAATCGTGTGTTTTATGTTAATCTCAGAATTGTTGATGAAATTTTAATATCTAATTTGTGAGGGTGCTTTATCTTTGAGATCTTTGTTTGCTAATATATTTTTATATAATTTGATTATATTAATACCTAAATTATTAATTTATTTAGTTTGCGTTGAGTTACTTTAATTTTGCAGGGTATTTTAGTATCCATTGTATATGACTTTAATTTCTAATAAATTGTTGTACAAAAGACTAACTGACTTTATATAACTCTTAAAACATGAAAACTGTAAGTTGAGTTGATCTTAGTATAATTATATTAAATCACTAAAATATCACACTAGAAATCAAACATCCCGTGAATTTCACGGGTCATAAAACTAGTTGTTACTTATTAGGTTGTAATTTGAAAATTTAGTCTTATTAGGTAGTAATTTAAAAAATTATGACTTTATTAGATAGTATTATGCAAATCGCCTTAAACTTGTTGTGTTTCGGCGTGTTGCCGCTGTGTAGCAGACTTGTTGTTGTGTAATGTTGCCGACTACTTGCTGGGTGTTGCACTCTTTCTTTTCTATTTCCTTTTTTTATAAACTAGCTTAGAACCCGTGCAATTTTGCACGGAAATGTATAGTTAAATAGTTCTTAGTTTTATTAAAAACCGGAATAACATTGTTATCAATATGTTAGAATTAGTCAGTGCGAAAATTCATCTTTTGGAATTTGAGACTTAGAGTAATATTTGGTCTCGTCTTTTATATTTATTTATAAGTTTCAATTTTCCGTTGCCCGAATATTACGTTTTTTCCCTTACTATCGATTATTTTTGTCATATTTCAATTTGAGAACAATAATGGTTACATATCCAAAAATAGGCTGACCTGAGACCCGAAATTGACCAAAACTACATCACCCAAATATGACCCAAAATCCCGATTCATGCAACTCGTCCCAAAAAATTTCTTAGACCCGTAATTGATCCAATCCGAAGTGGTATAATCTAAAACCAACCAACTCGAAAATAACTTGGAAAAACAAAATCTCTAATGAACAAAATGACTTGAAATGAGATTTCTTTCTTAACCATTAGCCCGACCCGTCCCGTCCCAACCTGTAATGATCCAATCCGATCCGACCCTAATTATCTCGAAAAAAATGATGAACCAAACTGACATGACCCGAATTGGCCCGACATAACCTGAATTAAATTACATTAACAAATACTTCTTTACAAATAAGAAAATTACCGACCGAGTAATACTTCGTAGAAGTCGAATTACTCAAGTAAATTCAAACTGATAAAAATTCTACACAATACAATCAAAAAAGAAAAATAAATTATAAATAGATATAGATAACGTGATTACATAAAATCATAAAAAGAGGGTATAATAACATTGTAATATAATAATTACAATCAATATTAATACGTAATTAAGTAATGATTTTTTTATCATAAATAACGAAATAATTACTGAGCGGGAAAATATTTAACTAATGATTGTCATGTATCTAATGGTTTCTCTATTATAATTATATATAGACAGATATATAGATTGTATAATTTAATATCTCCTATATTACTCTCTATTTGATTAAACAATAGGTCTTTTTTAAGACATACCAGTTACATACCACTTGTGTAAATGACTCCATAGGTAATTAATAAAATCAGTACTTAGTTTTATATTTAGTCGTGACATAATAGCACTATTATAGAATTGAAAATATATGTTATAATATAATTACGCTTAAAATGGATGTTTGGATCTCATTGAATAAATTTAATCTATCGCTTCAAAAATTAATTGAATCTTTGAATAATATTGAACCGGTAATTAATTATATGTGAGAATATTTTTTTCCAACAATTGTATGTGAGAATATTTTATGGAGGTTTTAATATTGAACGGATAATATCTTTGAATAATATTGCTCGCGGTCTATTAGCACAAAAAAGAGTCTAAATTTAAAAGATATATAAAATAATTTTTATAGAATAATTATATAAAATATTTTTGCACGGATTTATATAGATTATTTTTATAGTCTAAACACTTCAAAATTTATATAGAATATTTTTGCACCGATTATAAATGCATAGGAATATTTTAGATTTTGAATATCAGTCTAAATTTATTAAATACTGCACGGACAGACCATATATTCCCTATTTTGTATACATTAATCAGCGAGAATATTTTTTCAAAGATTTTCCAAAATCAATATTACATCATAAGAACTTGGGCGGGAAAATTTTTAATGTGAGAGTGACACGTGTCCAATTAATGTGTAGTGATTCTTCTTATATACTTTTATATAGATATAGATATCACGTATGTTTTGGTTGGTTATTTTTTTTTTTGTGTTTTAATTTTTGTTTCTTTTTTAATTTTTGTTTCTTTTTGTTCTAGTTTTAGTGACGAGGGGGCCGGAGGGGCGGTGAACGAAGTAGTTGATTGGTGTTAGCTTGGTGTTTAAGGGGATGGAGAAAAAGAGGGAAAATCAATTGAAAACCCTAAAAAAATGACAATGGCAATGTGGTAAAATCATATGTGAAAGAGTAAAATCCGTAGGTGAAAAAATCACATTCCTAATAATATTATTATTATTATTTAATATATGTGAAAATCTAACATTCTCCTACGTGATCCATTTAAGCAAGAGAGACTTCATATACGAATCATGGCGACAAATTCTCTGGAGCGAGAATTAATCTTCCATGTATTATGATACACTTAGTCTCTCGCCACTTACAATTAACTTGATGAATAAACCATAGGTTTACTCTAGGTCAAAACATAATGATATTTCTCTATGAAACCTTTCCGCCATACAACATGTGAGGTAGCCTCAAAACAATAAACGAACTCGGCCTCCATAGTAGAATGCAAGAACCAAAGTTTTGATGTACAACAATTTTGTTTCAGACGGTCTTAATTTCGGACCTCTCACAAGTCACAATCCCTTTGTCATTTTACCATTATTTAAATCGATTGCGGGTAAGGTCTGAAATTAATACCGTCTGAAACAAGAATTTGTGTTTAATGAAAAGGGGTGCTACCAACCTTTTCTCCAACTTTCTCCCTTTACTCTTTCACAATCGACTAAATTAATATATATCGAGACAAGTGAATCAAACAAATAAACAATATTTTAATTATTTGTGAGGAGGAAAAGTTCGAAGAAATAATATATTGTATTTAATGAATTAGCCTACCCCATACTTGAGATAACAAAATTACAAAAAAAATCATTAACATCCTCCCACCAAACCCATACCAAATAATGCAAAATAAGAAATAAATACAGAAATTCGTACCAAACTAACCAAACCCGGTGATCAGACCCGTTGACGAACCGACTATTTTCAGCAATAAAGACCCACATGGCCACAAGTCCACACCGTAGACGACTAATTCAATCATCCTCGACTCCTCGTTCCTCTAAAATTTCAGCGCATATATTTCCTGTGAAGAAGAGACAGGTAGCGCAAGTTACCATCATACAAATTAATTAATTATTTTTTAATTTAAAAAATGGAAGTAGCTATAATGCACCACACCGCCGGTTTCCTTCTACCTACACTCCCCTCCGATTCGCTAAATTACGCCTTGATTATCCTTAACCAACGCCTCCCGCGCTTCGCTCCTCTTCTCTGGAACCACGGTACTTTTCTTCTTCTGTTTTCCCCCAATTTCTAGGGTTTTGTTGATTTGTATTGTTAATTGATTCCAATTTTGTTTGTAGAGCAGCTAAGATACGACTGTGTGCTGATGGAGGAGCTAATCGTTTGTTTGATGAGATGCCTCTGTTTTTTCCTGACCTTAATCCGCTTGATGTTCGTCAAAGGTTGTTCTTGCTTCATTTTTATTTGTTTTGTCGTAATTGTCGTCGATTTCGTTGCGGTAAAGAATCATGCTTCAACTTAGGATTGTTTTGATATGTTTCGTAGTTTGATAACAAATTATCTCGTTGTTGTTGCTTGATTTGTTTTTGTTTTACCTTAATGCTACTCGATTAAGGCCTTTTGGCTGAAATGAGCTGAATTGAATTAATTGGAGTAGAGTTTAATTGAACTAAATTGACGTGAAGTAAATTTAGTTGAATTAAAAGTTAATTTTGTGGAGGGATTACTTGAACATAATTGATTGAACGTAAATAAAACTTTACGGAATACATCAAAGCAAAATTTAACGGACCTGAAATTAAGCCAGAAAGAACGTGGCCTTAGTTAAACTAAAGAATTTGTAAATTTTTTTTGGTTTATGTTTGGCAAGTTAACAACAAATGATGTTTATGTTGCTTCATTTTTGTTTTGTTTCATCGTATTTTTTCTCGATTTAGTTGACCTACATAATCCTGAATTTATAATTGATTTTAGGATTGTTTTGTTATATTTCGTTGTTTGATTAACGAATTAGGTTGTTGTTGTTGTTGTTGCCTGTTGTGACTTGTGAGTACAGTTTCATTATTGATGTGATTATTCTCGATTTATTCATTTAAACGAGCATGATTAACGTTAATATTGTTTTGTTATGTATGGTAGTTTGATTAGTGTTTTTTGCCGTGTTACTGTTATTATCGGGCGTTTATGGATATTACTATATCGTAATTGTAAATTGAGTTAAGAATGTTCGATTTCAGTGAAGAATTTGTCGTCGTCTTTTATTGGTAATTTACAGAACTGTGAGAATCTTGAGGTGATTTAGTTGATCAAACAAATGGGTTTTGAAGATTAGTGTCAGTGGATTTGAGGTTTGAAAATTAGGGTTGGCTTTGTAGAAATCTGGTCTCATTTAGTGGTTCGAACATGTATTCTATTATTGTTCGTCAAAATTAATTCAGTTGAATATAGAGAATGTTGGTTCTTGGATGGAAGAAAATAATAAAATATCCTTCGATTTTAAAGCCAGAATATAAAGTCAATGGTCATGCACATTATTTGTTTGGATACAGTTTTTGGAGGGAAAGGGAGGGGAAGGGGAGTGAGGGGAGGGGAAGGGAGGGGAGGGAAAATGAATTGTGGTTGTTTGGATAACAAAATAGATGAGATGGAAATGGAGGGGGAGGAAGGAGGGAGATGGTATAATGGAGGGAGAGTATCCAAGAAAATATGTCTTTGCATAATTAAATGAAGGTTCAAATAAAGTTTTCTCTTCAAATCTTGCCTCCCATGGAAAGATTTTAGTTTTGATCTAAAGGAGAGAAATTACATCCCCTCATTTCCGTCCCCTTTCATTTCCTTCCCTCCATAAATTGTATACAAACAAAGGAAAATAAATCCCTCCCTTTCTCTCCCCTCCCTTTCCCTCCAATTCTCTCAATCCAAACAAACCCTTAAAGACTAAGTCCACTTTGATGGAATCTACTACTCAGACGGGGCACTTCCGTTTTTGATTGTGTATGCGTGGTCGAGTGTTACAAACGTTGACATTGTTACCAATTACCTGGAATCTTAGCTTGTATTCTTTGTTATCCTAATCTGTTAGGTCCATATTAATGATCATCTAACATCTGGATATTTTCCAGGTATAAGCCTGATGTAATTAAAGGTGACATGGACTCCATCAGAGGAGATGTGCTGGATTATTATACAAAGCAGGTAACTAGTTACGTAAGTCAAACAATTGATATCATGTTTGTTTTTATTTTTTCACTAATTTACTCAAGTTTGGATTTCAATGAGATGTATTAATCTCTTGTTCCTAAGATTTTTAATGTAGGGAATGTTTTCAATCAAAAATTCGTAAGCTCTTTGAAATTGCGGAGCACTTATATTAGAATTAGGCTACATTCATCCTGTCCTAAGACTTGAGACAATTTTGACGTTGGCGTGACCTTTGCTTGTATGTTACCTTCTATTCGTTTTGCAGAGCTTGTAACGGTAAGAACGGTGATAACTTGAGATTTTATCAAGTGAGCTGTCTGATGTATAATTCAAGGAAAAAAATTTCGTTTTCCATTTTTTCCCAATAAAGCCAAATCTGAAGATCATGAATTCATTGCAATTGATCTTTCTGTTTGCTAAATTTCCATCTTTAGGCAAATGCAAAATCTCCTCTTTCTATTTTTATGGGAAAAGGATCTCTTTTGCTATTGAGAAAGCAAGAGGTCCTATGTGGCATTTTTTCCCATGATGATAGAGATTGTGTTGCGTTATTTATTTGTAAAAGTTATAATTATACAAGAAACCCATTTACATATGTTGAGGACCGTGATTATCTTAGTTGCTTTAGCCAAAGTTAATTGATACGGCATGCAATACGCTTCTTCATACAAACACCAAAAAGATATGGTATGTCTGGCTTAAATAATGTGACAACGATGGATGTGCTTCTTCATAGCCATAATCAATGCATGTATGTGGTATAGCAGTAGAGTTTATAGCCTCATAAGTAAATCTTGGTATTTCAGTTTATTAATTGGATAAATCCTTTATAGTGCTGAGGTTACTGATTTGATGTTTTCTTAATTTATTTCCCCATATCACTACCTTCTCCTCCCTCTGCGCCCTCGTGTTGTTTGCCTCTCGTCTGTTTGGTATAGTCCATAAAATAGTACCAGTAAAAAGATTATAATTTCTTTTACACAGGTATTCATTTACATAGGCATAACTGCACAAGTCTTTGAAGGGATGGGGTAATGTTGTAGAGCGACATATCACTACTTTTCTGATGCAGCTTGTGCTCTAATTTAAATGTTCAATATTAAAGTTGAAAGGTATTGGTAAGCCGAGGGCTACTTGTTGGCAAGTACAAATGTGACAAGTGTTAATTCCGGTGGATGTCAAATTTCCATGTAGCCTGCTTGGCAGGGTATCCACAATAGCGACTGCCTAATTTTAGA
Organism: Silene conica; assembly: GCA_029255685.2. Classification (NCBI taxonomy): domain Eukaryota; kingdom Viridiplantae; phylum Streptophyta; class Magnoliopsida; order Caryophyllales; family Caryophyllaceae; genus Silene; species Silene conica. Next base: position 78,640,074 of record CM055317.2, read on the forward strand.
ATGAGTTCCTTCTTTTATATTGGTGTTTAGGTGGACCCTCATGTTCTCCACTTATTCATCATCTAGATAATAGCTGTCCAGAGAGCTGAAGGACCGATTATTCTCTTGTTTTATTTTGATTGGTCATTGTTTGATGCAGGGATGTGATACAATAGATGAATCTCATGATCAAGATACCACAGACCTGCACAAGTGTATTGCACACATCAGTAACTCAACGCCAGACTCTGAGAAATCCAATGTGAGTTACTTCATTTGCATTTTTACTGTTTTAGTATCTCACCTTTTTGCCGTTCCTGGATTAGTGATGGCCACGGCCTGCATGACCAGCTTAGCTGTAATCCATATGCTTATGGAGTCGGGGACTCCTGAAAATGGTCTCATGAAATACTGTCTCGTGCTAATATAATGTGAGACCAACCCATTTCATTATTAACTTTACCCACCAACCTAAAAATTAACTAACCCAATTATTTCTCACGTGTTTAGTCTCATAATAATGATTACAAGAAAATTGTCTCATATGACATTTTGTGTTTCATGCATTTTATCATTTAATATGTACCATGCAGCTATGCATACTTGTTACTGGAGCACTTGGTGGGCGCTTCGATCATGAAGCTGGGAACATCAATGTTCTTTACCGGTTCTCTGGCGTGCGGATAATCCTTCTTTCAGATGATTGCCTGATTCAAGTTCTCCCGAAAACTCATCATCATAAAATTCATATTCAGTCTTCTGTTGTTGGTCCTCATTGTGGACTAATCCCAATTGGAATGCCCTCTACTTGTACCACAACCTCTGGGCTGAAATGGAACCTCGGTAAGCAAACTTTTTGTGCTTTATCACTTCACAACGATCAAAGTAAATAAATTGCCGTTTTTTTGTTTCATAATTTACATTGATTTTTAACTTAATCATACTGTCACGTGACAGCCAATGTTTTGCACAAAAGTGCGTTGCAACAGTATTGATGGATGGCTCAATCATGTCTTAGAAGTTTAAATGTGACAAAAGCTACGATTATATGCATATTCCAATTGTTCTTAAAATCTAAAATTGTACGAGTAATATCTTTATTTTGAGATACTTTATTAGTGCTCTTGTTGTTCAAACTTCAGACTTGAGAGCCATGTTACTCTGACTAAGTTTCAAGTGTTGGATGAGACATGGTGTCCGAGTGTCAGACATATCCACTTTTTGGAAAACGTTTTATGTTTTTGGCCTAAAACGAAGGATCAAAATGTTATGGGACGCCCAACATGCAACAAGTTTCAGAGTAACATAGCATTCTAGTCTGTGGCCTATTTCTGTCCTCAATAACAAATTAGGAAACAAGTGTCGGTGATTGTTGAAGTCGGGCTTCCATTTATAACCATTGCAAACATTTTTCATGTGCATTTGTGGTTCATCTTAAGCTTGTTAATTAACATTAAAGATCATGTAATTTTCCAGGTGGCACGGAGATGAAGTTTGGGGGCTTGGTAAGCACATCAAACCTAGCGACTGGAGAGATGGTAACTGTGAACTCGGACACAGATCTTCTTTGGACAATATCCATTAAAAGTGGTTTCAGTTAACTCTTTTCAAATCGAAGTTGTGGTTCAAACCTTTTGCCAACTCTGGTAGGAAGACCTTGTCGCTTCTCGGTCACACCTATTTCAGATGTCTTCACTCTGGTGGTGTATTTGAACCATTATTAGCATTACACATTTTTTGTGCCCTGTTGAAGGGTGTCATTCATATTTCTATGTATAAGTTCACATCTTTAACCCAAGTTGTAACACTATAATTAGCATTGGGGCATTCATGACAACTTAAAAGGGAGTAACGATTATTTATTATGTGAATCTCTCGAGAGAAAATCTTATACCAAGGTATACTAAAACCATTGTATATTTAAAGCAAAAATAGCATGAAATACCAAATAAAAGCGGTCACGAGTTGAAAAAATGAGTACGGTTATTTCAAATATATGTACCATTGTACCAAATATATCTATATAAGTCATTGCAACTTTGCAAGCCACGACCAACAATAAAATGTTTACAAAAAGAACATTAACAGATACGGCAAGTATGATCCAATTCTTTGAGAGCTCGCTAAATCTTGAACTTATTCACGATATTTCTAACTTAATGGCTAACCATCAGACCATGATATTTTTGGAGACTTATGAACTCAATAAATGAGTAACATATCCAATGTCAGAGGGTCGGGTTAGTTTTGTTAGGTTTGTCATAATCCGGCGAAAAGTGCATACTTGATTGTTTAAGTTATGATTTTTCACTGTTGTAAAAAAAAAAAAAAAATTTCCAAAAGTAATCTCGAGATAGAGAGAATATTAAGTACTCCATAGTAAAAGTCTACACGAATTATACTATAACACTTTACGAAATGACTATTTTACGGTAAAAAGTAACATATACCTTATATTATTACAAAGCGTCTCCCCGCTTGTGACGGATATTCTCTTCTTCAATGAGATTTTGTGATATTATTATACCTTATATTAAAAAATAAAATAAAAAATACATTTTATATTATTATTATTATTATTATTATTATAAAATGACCAATTTTTAAGAGTAATTGATGTTTATTATTAAGTGATATCTTTTATTTATGGATTTTTCTACGGTACCTCTGTATTTTTTTCAAATTCTAGGTGATACTTGTGCGTTTTTGAAAACATCAATGGTACTCTTAAAGACTTAAAGTTAGTAAAATGTTCTTAAAATATCAATACTACTAAAATTATGTTTTTAATCAGCTAAATTTTGTAATAAAAATATGTTTACAATTGGGTAAACTAAGTTTGTGTTAATGGCATTGCAAAATATTGTCGAAAAATCAATAAAAAATGTATATATAAACTAAACATTTAAAAAAAGCGAATTAGAGAAATTTGAGTATTTTAAAATATCTTTATTAAGTTTAAGAGTATTCCTAATATTTTTAAAAAGTGAAAAATAACACCTAAAATTCAAAGAAGTATAAGACCACCACGTAAAAAGAACTCTTTATTTATTAATCCCTCCGAGCCACATGTTGGTTCCTGATTCCCTTTTAATCCCTCCTTTTTAGTAGTTTTTTTTGTAGTCCAAAATCAATTCATGCACCTATTTTATATAATTTAGAATCATTTTCTTATTTTTTTTTTAGAAAAAGCAAAGGAACCAATACGGTAACTCGGCACGATCTCACCCATGACACCCAATAGTAGAAGTCCAAGTACAGTATAGTGGTGCTGAGGGCTGAGGCTGCCACTTTATCCACAACAATGGCGTATGCTGAAGAGTCATGAGAGCTCAAACTCCCAAATAAAACTATCTAATCTCTTTATATTTATTACTAACTGTTACTACGACTACAATTCACATCAAATATATGGCATCTTTGTCAACTAACCCGCTGCTTCAACGTTATTTTCTATCTATTACTTTCATTTTTATTTACATTTCCCATCACTAATTTCCTTTGCATTTCTTAATTTTGATTTTTTTATTTGGCTGCAGATACAGGATTCAGGGGTATGCTTCCTGCTGATGTCTCCTTTTCCAAGGTTCTTTCTTAATTTACAATAATTCTTGTGTAATACCGTCTTATATACTGTGAGACGCTCCCGTCTCATTCGTGAAACCGTCTTATTTTATAATTTGTGCTTAGCTTAATTAATTACTGTGGTGTTTTCTTCTTTATCCTCTCTTTTTTCAACATTGTTATGATTTGCAAATTGATAATTTAGGGATGTTTTTTGTGTGATGTCCCCATTATGTAGAACACAAATTGTTTGGGTGCTACTGGAATGGTCTAATCAGTGGCGGAGCTAAGACTCGAAGTTAGGGTTATGAATTAGTAATGTGATAAAGACCATACAGTAACTTAGAAACAAAATCCAAAATATAATTTTCATTGCTTAGGGAATATGTAAATGGGATACCGTAACAGCAACAATATTAAAGAGCACCGTAAGAGTGTGTTTGGATTGAGAGATTTGGAGAGAAAGGGAGGGGAGGGAATTGAAGGATATAAAATCCATTGTTTGGTTCGGAAAATGGAGGTGCGAGGATTTGGAGGGAAGGGAAAATGGATTCCTCCATTTCCCTCCTCCAAGGCAATTTATTTTCTCTCCAACATAGGCGAGATTTGGAGGGAAAATCATCTCCTCCATTCTCCCTCCCCTCCCTTTCCCTCCTTTTTTCCTATCCAAACACACCAAATGGAGGTGCGAGGATTTGGAGGGAAGGGTTCGTGCAAGTGCTGCATTGGATTAAGATCAAATGAAGCAACATTTGTCGAATGTGCACCGCTTTACTCTTGGTGTGACAGAGCTTGTTTCTAGATTACCCATGATGGAAATGCCTCAGAAGTTGCATCAAATGACTTAATTTTACAATATAAAGAAATGGAATTAGTCGGTTGTTTTGCTTTATCTCCGGCAATGCACGCGTCCTTGATAAATATGTATGGTTCTTCTATTTAACTAAATCACGGTGGACGACTGTAGCTTTCTGACATACACTGAACATTAGCAAAATTTAGCTTGTGCGAATGCTTGAAGATCACTGTTGTTCCTTCCTGTTGGTGGAATAATATTTGTGTTGAAAATGCCTGTTGTATGTCTTTCACTCATTCTCTTGGATTACTGTAGCCGTGTTTCATTGTCTTTTGGATTTGAGCGAATAGTCGTGCACAAAGAGAATTACTTCAATTTGTTTGACTGTCTTGGTGAACTAATGTAATTTTTGATGGATGTAGGCATTGTTTGCTGCCTCATTTCCCAATATATTGTTACCTGATAAACGAGGACGATATCATCGTTTAGAGAGGACTACGTCATTGTGTATAAAATGTAAAAAGGAGGAGGAATCTTTTGAGGAGGAAATTGTTGAGCGTGCACCTTATTACAGCTACTTGGACTCAACATCAGGGAAGATTGAACCCGCTTCTGGTGCACGTGCTAGTATTCCAGGACAAGAATACTGGCCTGAAGGCACAGCTGATCGAGTAAGGGCTGCCAACGCGCCCGAACCAAAAGGGCAATCATCAAGTACTCCATCTTTTGGTAAAAAGCCGGGGAGCAGACGAAAAAAGTATAGAGGATCAGTAGCCGTTGCTGGATCGACAGAACCAAGCCCAGTTACAATAGATCCAGTGCTAGTTGAAACTCCAGATGACACTATTGATGATCCCAAAGAGTTTTCTTCAGAGTATGTTGTCTATGAGACAGAGCCTGAGAAGGAAGAGCTGAGTGAATATGAACTAGACAAAAAATTTGGACGTCCTCATGCATTTATTGATCCAAAATTGAAGAATACAATGGATGAGCCGCTTACAAGTGATGAACTTTGGTGGAATTGGAGAAAGCCAGATAAAGAACAATGGTCTAGATGGCAAAGGAGGCGACCTGATGTTGAAACGGTTAGTGGAAACTGAAAAGTAAGCGTGTTCATGATTTTAAAATGTTTTGATGTATATATAACTGTTTACGTTTGTAAGCCATGTATTTTGAACATCTCATTTTAGAATCTTTCCTCTATCAATAAGTCTTGCTTACAACCGTTGTAAGTTACAACGAAGGGATGAAAAGCACCATCACCCCCAGAAACAGTGTTGGTTTAGATGGATTTATACCTCCGTTGTAAATTATTCATGTTTACAACGGTTGTAAACAAGAATTTGTGTTCCTCTATTGTATATTATACATGATGATTATGATTTTGGACCTGATGTTAATTCTCAACTTTTGTGTTCCGTCACATATAATTGTACTAATTAATTCTTGTGTTAGAAAATATAAAATAGAGAGTGAGTTGAAGATATAAATTTGTGAAAGACTTTCTGGTACCACTTGTAAATATCTTAGTATCATGTTTATGATACTTTTCAACATATTTGTGGTCAAAATTTTGAAACTTTGACCTCAAAAAATTAAATGAGAACATTGTGAAAGTTGGTTTTATTTCAGCACTCGTCTTCAAAGATGTCCTAATCTTAAATGAGGTTTGTGAAACTGACATACGACGGACCATGCCACAGTTCTTTAGTCTGAGTCTCTGTCTCTAATGGTTTTCAGGTATTTCTTAAAGCTATGGCTGAGACTGGGCAGATTAAGCTTTATGGCGAGCATCCAACTCTAACAGAGGTTTCACTTTATAGGGCTAGACGCCACCTCTTTAAAGAAGAAAGGTAACATGAGTACATGAATTTGTGATTTCTGTCCTTGTGTTCCATATAACAACAGTGTGTTCATCATGAGAAGGAAAGTCCAGTATATCCTCGTAGCTGTTGAATCTGTGGTTAATATAGTAACAATAGGGTTTTCTTTCTTCTCAAATTAGTGATGACTCTTTTTCTGTATCTCACATTATCTCCCCAACTAGGTTCATAGAAATTAAGAGGGGGAACTGTAGAGTACCTTGTGCGACTTTAACTAAAAGAATGTAAGATACCCTAACTTGATTGGTAAATGAGAAAACCAGCCTCCAGGTTATGATTAGCCTCATAGAAATTGGTATCCATGTAATCCATTGACTTACTTTTAGCGAGTCCTTGCTAACATGAACATCAGTTTCTTTCTTTTTTGCCCAATGCTTAACTCACTGACCCAATCTGTGTACTGGTTGCATTGTATGCTTATATAGGCTACAAGCTGAACATGAAAGACTACAGGAGGTAGGCCCCATGGCATATTACTCAGAATGGGTTAAAGCATGGAAGCGAGATACATCCCGTGAAGCTATTCAGAAACATTATGAAGAAACTGGCGAAGATGAAAATACACAACTCTATGAAATGTTCTCTCATCAGACAGCCAGCGAATATCGCATAATGATGGGAGTGGACATCCGGATTCGTAGAGATCCTCTTGCTATGCGTATGAAAGAGGACCAAATAAAGCAAAGTATATTCTTTTAGACTCTATATTCTTCAGATCTTGGCTGCCTTTGTGTTCTACGGTTTCCCATAATCTTTATTACATTACAATGGTTATGCAATGGTAATATCTGAAAGATCAGCCATGTGATATATAAATTGTATGGCCCGTAAGCCCCAAAAATGAGCCTACATGTTTCAGCCATGCTTTTAGTGTCTTGGTGCGTCCCAAATCCGGCGCAGCCCATGTTCACCTCTGAAATGTACTCTTTATGTGTCCTTGTTACACTCAGTCTACAGTTGTGGAAGTTGGAACTTATTTTAATTGTCTTATTGTGGTTTGCCTGTTTTCTCTTTCTTTCCATCTCAGCTGTTGTATGTTTTCATGACAAATGTCTGGTAGACAACAAACCAGAAAGTTTTGGTAAAATTTGCTAACAGCATCTCTGGTCTACTGCTAATCTATATCTATATTACAAAAGTGACTGTTATTGTGCGGTCAGAATTGGCCTTGCTTGTTATTTAATTAATTTGTTATTAAACCAGCTAGTTACTTAACTCATTGATTGCAGTATCTGACTTATACTAGATTATCCGTAGATATTAGCACTGAAACTATGTGTATGCCATGGACTTCTCTATGCACCATAACCATTGCATAACCATTGTGGCTCCCTGTACACCAAAAGAAAGTCGTGACTGGCGTGGCTTTTGTCATTCTCTCCTGACATAATTATCTTGCAACCGTACCCTTTTCTTCTTTTGCCCTTCGTTCCTGATAATTATTTTTGTCTGCAGTATGGGGTGGAGATCCGGTTTACCCTACTATAAATTACATTCAAGCTCCCGATGCCGTGATTGATTTTAGAGGTCCAGATTTTCACGAGCCTACACCAGACATGCTAGCATATTTAAAAGAGGTTGGTTGCGTTATGTTGCAAGTTAATTCCTTTCAATGTTAAACTTGCAAAGTGCTTAGTTAAGAGTTAAGACAGCATAATACTCCGTATAGAACAGTGAATTATTTATGGCTATATTTGGTAATGGCGGAGTTAACCTAGCTTATAAAAGACTAAAAGGAACACGTAAAAGTTCAAGTTTTGTAGTATATGTTTAGTTAACTGATGAACATATCAATACAAGCTAAGTTTCATTAAAAAATATTTTAAAGGGAAAAGGTAACAGTACAATTAATGCAGATTTGGTGTATCTGCTTTATCAATAATAAATACTCGTAATTGCTTGGGACAAGTACTCGGCTATGAGGATGTTTAGGCTGCTTAAGATCATGTCGTAATTGATACAGAAAACCTTTCACTAAAGGACTTCTCCTTCTGTCCTATCTCGGGATCCGTCTTTGTGGCCGGATCTTGGCTGCTGCATCATAAATGCGACCATTACTGCCTTAAAATGCGATTGTGTTAACCTTCGTAGCCTTCGTAACTCTGTCGCGAACGGTGTTGCGACCTGATTTAATACCATAGTGTCAGCTGATTTATTCTTCCAGATTAATGCTTTCATATTAACTGATCATCATATTTGTCCTTAGCTGACGTGTTATTCCGGTGTATATCCTGATGGAAATTTCTCTAACACTTACCTTGGGCAAAATTAAATGAACAGCATGGGAAAATCATTTCAAGGGAGGAGCTTGAAGCTATTTTGGCCAAAGAGAAGACAGAAGAGCTTGAGGTAATTAACTTGTCGTATTTAGGTTGTGAAAGAAAGAGCCTAAACATCTAATCAATAATTACTACCATTTTCTTGGAGGTAATTAACTTGTCATAATCAGATCATGTCCGATGTCTTAATTTTTTTTTTTTTTTTTTTTTTTTTTTGATAATGAGGGGTTTAATCCCCCGGACCCATGCATTCCCGCACCACCACATGGACCATGTAAGCCTCCCCTTCGGGAGCTGCAGTGGCCAAGTGGTCAATCCCCAGCTGGTAATCGAACCTGAGACCTCTCAAGTCCTGCATTTCTGCAAGCTTTAAGGTTTAACTCAGTTACCACTGGACTAACACCACTTGGTTAATGTCTTAGTTAATTAGCTTGTCTTTTAACTGTGAAAATCATAATTGCCACCGTCTCTCTCCTTCGTTTCAGTTTCTATCAAATGGCAGTATCACCTGAATGTGTAATGAACTGGTCGTATTTTCGTTGTGAGACAGTAATTATCTAATCATATACTAATTTACTAACTGTAAAAAAATGTGCTCTACCTTTGTTCATTTCAATAAGCAGATGCCAGATATAGAGGAAGCTATGGCCCGTGCAGTTGACATTGGTGAAAATGATGTGAGTTTCCACTTTCCTCTGATAATGTAATGGATTGATTATTAATTTTATTCAAGCGGGACTTGCACAAGTCCGCCCTTGCTTATTGTTAGATCATATTACCCGCTTGAATGGAGGAATCTGGAGAGAAAGGAAGTTGGGTTGGATTGAGGCATCTATTCTCTCCCATAAGCCGAATTCTAATCCTTCCAACACTGGAAATATTCTTTTTGGAAAAAAAATCATAGCAGCATCCCCCCTCCCCTCTCGTAGTGTATTCAAACAAAACTGTAAACTATATTTGTTCTTTTATTTCTTGGAGCAGGATGAAGAGGACAGTGACGTTGAGGCAAATTATGATGAGAATGAGAAAATTAATCGAAACTGGAGTGTTCTCAAAACCACTCCTCAGGCGCGCAAGTCTAAGGTGATCAACTCTTATTCAGAATGTAACTAAAACGAATATTACTAATGTCTCGAAAATCCACAGGAGTGATTACAGTCTTGTTCTTCTAATCAATGAAATTCTATAATGCCACTACGAGTGCATCTACGCACCTCGGAAAAAGAGCTTTATTCAAGAGTCTCTTTTGTATATGCTTTTACCTGCTAGTAATTTAGTGGCAAGAAAACGTTTTTTAGGTTGCAATCTGCATGCTTTCATTTTTGTACTGTATTTGTTGGTAAATGCAATTGTTTACTTCTGTTAGTGACTAGCGGTGTGATGCGCGGTGTTAAGAATTTCCTGTTGACTGTCAAAACATTAGTGTACTGGGGATGGAGGTTCTTCTGGGTCCGCCACTGTAGCTTCCGCTTGGTGCTATTTTTCTCAAGCTAAAATCAATAGAACACAAAATGGATTCTGAATTCTAACAATCACGAATTAATACAGTATGAATATAATCTCGACCACCTAATCATGCAACTTAGGCTTCTGTTGATCATAGTGAAATACATACTAGCATTATAGAAAAAATAAGATGCTTATGTTTTTATTCATAATAATAATGCTCCCTCCCCTTGATGTTTTCAGGACAAACCTAAGAAGAAAGATCCTTTGTCTTTGGAGGAGGCCGTAGATGATTCTGAGAATTTAACTGATTTTCTGTTGGACTTTGACGAGGATGAGTAAGCACACCTCCTACATCTTCCTGGCTGTAATGCTACGGTCTTACGAAGAATTGCCAGTGAAGTATCTATGAATCTATGATAGATGTTATTGTCTAGGAGTGTTAGATCTTCGAACGTTTTAGTGTGTACTATAGATGTATGTTTGTACAACAAAATTTTGAAGTATTGAAAGCCAAAGTTCTTTTAGAGGGTTCTATGAAGTATCAAGTACTGTCTCGTATGGTTTGCTCGTCACTAAATTGGATTTTTTGATCCCGATAAAACAAGAGCAATGCTCTATTTGTCGTTGTCAAAGGGGTTTAATTGGGCCGTTTGCTCGTCATTTTTTTTCTGTTTTTTGACAGGTGATTATGATCAGTTCATGACCTCATGTAGTTGCTTTTGCTCGTTATTTTTGAGTTGGTTTATTCCGCTGTTTGTTGTGTCATTACTCATTTGATAATATCGTAAGGTTTGTTCATGCTTCTGAGATCTTTGTTCTCAAAGTTGGGGATTGGTTACCTTGTTTCTTAAATCTCATTTTTTGGTATCCTTATTCTATACGGTTTTTTTTTGTTGTATATTTGTGATAGACTAAGTCGTACATCTAACAAAGATAATATCCCTAGACAAATAAATATAGCAATAGGGTCGAACACAGAGAAAATGATTGATGAAAATCGAGTGTTTCATTTTCCCTTCCTTTCAATCCTTCTACATTTTGTTAATCAAAAAATGAATTTATCATCCAATTTTCTTCCCTCTTCCCTCCAAATTGCTCAATTATGGGTATGTTCAGAAGAAACGGAAGGATAAATATATAGTGAATTTCAAAATTAATAAAAGAAAGCGTTTTACACAGCAAACAGGTAAAACTAGAAGTAGAACACCTCAAGGCCTAATAGGGATAAAACTTGAAATAACAACCCCGGTCACTAATAAGGTTGATGCCTAACTTTCTTGCGAGTCTTTGTCGGCTTGAGTGTCAAAGTACTTGATATCCATGCACGGTTCACATCGCAAGTCTCATCAGACAACCAACAACATAATCGACCATCCTCACCGCCACTCCACCCAAATATACTTTTGCTGATATATTGTTTAGACAACCTGGATGTGGGTACAATACTCCTAACAACGCCAGCATGTCCACCCTCAAGGATAGCTTCTGGGGAACCAACAGCTCGAGCATTAATATAATTTACTGGGAAGTAACCAATGGTCCCTGCATTTGTGGCACCGATAACCCATAACCGATCATCTTCAGATGAACTGTGGCAATCGATGAAGTAATCAATCTGCAAATAAAATCAACATTTCTTAGTTATATGAAAATACGGCTAATCTTTTAGAGTACTCATTGATCAAGTCAAAACACTAGAGATTACATCATCTCGGGTCCAGCCATTTGAAGCCATTGAACGAGCTTCTTGGAAATCAGCTATAACGTTTTCCTCTTTCCAGTCCCAGATGCTAAAATCAGAAAGAAATGTCATTACATGGAAAAGAAACGTGCTCAGAATTTAAAATAAGCAACAGCAGCAAGGGAATAGAGGGCAGGGTAAGCTTGGTACTGTAAGTCTGTAACTGAAAATTATAAAAACAACACAAATAAACCGGATAATGGGAAATATAGCAAATCATCGCCATAAGTTTGATCCTATTTGCAATTAAGCCCCTTAAGTTACTCTTAATGTGGAACTAACCACATGACTTGCTTTTAACAATAAAATTTACTACTAAATTAAATATTTTATTATTTAAAGTCAAAAATTTTTGATCAATTTTAATCATAACATTCCTAATTATTAAAAAAGCATGTTCAAATATTTTTTAAATTATTTTGGTGAAAAAATATTCATAATATGAGATTTTTTAGTGAAGTTATAATGAAATGTTACATGACCCAATTTTTGTTTATATTAAATTTGGTTCATATTTTCCTTTGAATAGGTAAATATTGTATTAAATTTTTAATAGATATATTTAAAATAATTTATATAATATAAAATAATACTTCCTTCTATTTCCTTTGTTGTTCCCTTTTCATTTTGGCATGAGAAATAAGGAATCAATTTAGACCACACAATACACATGACCCCACCACACCAAATTGATTTTGGACCACGACCACACAGAATTGTTCAAAAAAGAAAGGAAGGAACAACAACGAAATTGGATGGGAAAGGAAAGAGGAACAACATAAGAAATAGGAGGGAATATTAGGTTTTAGTTAAAAAATGGTAGAAAACTTGATTTGTACTCAATTGCACATTTATGAAAAGTTATGGTGCTAATTTGCTACAATCAAACTTAAGGGGTTGATTTGCACATAGTATATAAGTCATGGCGTAATTTGCTACATCCCGGCTGGATAACCTTTCACCAATACCTTAGGGTTTCGATATGAGAAAGACACCATAGCTTTTCATTGTTCTGCCCAAAGAAACCAATTTTCCCAATTGATGTACCAACATTCAACACCTACATGTCGCAAGATAAACAATTCAACATGTATTCATCATAACTCCATTTTGGTGGAAATAAAACTAATACTGTGTATATGAAATTGTAGACTTGTGGCAGGGGAAGTGATATTCTTAATATAAATAATGAAAAGTGAAAAAAGAATGGGGAGCAAAGAGGTTGATTAACTGATTCCAGATGGTCGTCGTCATTTATGTCTCCTGTAGTGTCAAAGGTGCACATTAAACCATCGACTGAGGCAGACAGAAGCTTGTTTTGAGAGCCAGGGATAAAACGGACCTAGCAAAATCAAAATGCTAATCAGCAACAAAGAAAATCAACCAGAGGTGAGGTGAACTTAACAAGGATATTACGGGATAGAGCTATTATCATCTTCCAGTATTTGTAGCTCGCTTTCTAACCTGAGTAACATCTTCAGTGTGAGATTCTTCCAAGCATGCAACTTGCTTTTTGTTCCTCCAATCCCATAGCAACACCTAAATCAGAGAGTATGAACATACATGCCTGATTGATTTATTTTAGATTGAACTGATAAGATTGAGATATGCAACAATAGCATTATTTTGAAGAACGCGAATAGAAGTTGTGCTATCTGACAGCGCCCATTGTCGTGCGCCCTATCTGGAAGGCATTTATACACAATCCACATCATCAACCTTCAAAAACCACTCCCCAACCTTTCGCCAGTGGCATAGCCAGAATCACTAGAGTGTGAGGTCAGTTTCAATGTAATTCTTATGTTTCTTTTTGCTATGGTGTTTTATAGGCATCAAATTTTCAAATCAAACAAATTTAACAATGAAAATGTCATTTGTCTGAAAAGTTGTGGGGCATCAACTATCTAGACTCCACTAGCTCCCGGGTTTCCATGGCTATGACACTGCCTATACCAAAATGTATGATATTTGTAGGGATTTAAAGGCAGGGAGTGAGTCCTACTTACTAAAGGACCATGACCATCTTCGTAACAGAATGTACGTTCATTATACTAAAAAAAAGTTGCATCTGTTAGATAATTGAATTTCACGGAAGACACGCATTTGAACCGCTACTGAGATCTTCTAGTTTAAAATACTCAATAAGAACACATTTTAGGCACTGATGAGAAGTTTCTTTATGCACCAAGGTACTGAATTTATGATAATCATTGATGAATAAGAAGGTGTTGTATACATACTTTTGCTTTACAACCACCTGCAAGAAGATTGTTTGCTCCGCCAAAAGAGAAACTAAACACCTCTTGAGAAGGACCGGCGTGTAACACCGACACCTACAACACCAACACCTGTTATAAACAATTTGAAATACACCATATATAACTGAAGACAAGCTTCATCATTTGCACTGTCAAATTGAAAAAATCTACTGCAGTAAAGTAACCTAGCTTAAACGACGATACAAAGGAAAGCAGTGAATCAAATTGAGTCTCGGCTACTAGTACCAAAAAGAAAACAATCTCAAAATCGCCATTGCATCACTTACTAAATCCCACAAGCACTAGTGTCAATGTCTACTTCTTAAAACTAGAGTGACACAAATTACACGGATGTGTAAGAGCATGACAAATGGCAATTATACCAGCTCAAGTAACGAGCGGCTTTACGCAAAATCAGCACATGAGATACTAAATTGGGTTCATTTCCACTCTAAACTTGCTCCAATAAGCCGAAAAGCGGACAATGTAGCATCATATGAAGCTCAACTAAGCTAAAAGTAACACAAATCACAATACACAAACGCCAAAAAACTAGCATAGACAGGCGAAGATCAACCTGTTGGAAAGTTCGAGAATCCCAAATTCGAATAGTACCATCAGAAGAGCAAGAATGCAAGAGTGAATAATCAGTCGAAGAATCGCCGAAAGCGATTTCGTTAATAGTAGAAGTATGACCTCTACACTCCCCCAAATACTGCCCTGTCGCCGGCGAATATAATTTGACCGCATTATTCGATAACGATACCGCCATTGCCGACCAATCTTCCCTTCATATCCAGAACAATCAAAAAATTCAATCAATTAATGACTAATTGAAGATAATTAAAGAATTAGAAAAGCTTAATTAGTAATTAGGGGGATTACTTGGGGGTGATTTGGAAAATGTAATCATCGCCGAAGTTGGTTTGAATGGAGTTTTTGAGAGCGTGACGCTTGAATGATGATGTTGATGAAGAGGTGGTGGTTTCTACCTCCATTTCTGAAGCTTCCATCAAGGTGTTTTTATGTGAAAGCTGTAACAATGGCGAGTGAAAGGGGTTAGGGTTTTGACTTTTGACTTTAAGCTTTAATTTCAGTGGAAGAAGAGGGGAGGCACTGAATTGGGTAGCCGGATATCGCTTCGCATCCGTTTTAATAAAACTGGAAACGGGTAGAGTTTTTGCGGGTAGTTGGGTAGGTGTGGCTTGTGGAGTTGTGGGTACAAAAATTGTACCCGTAGTGGCTAGTGAGACGGTGTTATTTACTTATTTATATTCGCTTATTCATTTGTAATTATAATTAACAAAAGTGATAGTATTGTGATAATAAACTATTTCGTAAAAAACGTACTGCGAAAATAAATTGCGTAATTAAAATATGTGACTATTTTGAAATTAAACTTATCACAATCAGCAATTTTATGTTGGATAACTAAAAACAATAAAGAAAAACTCAAAACATTTGGAAATTAATAATTAGTAAAGCAACTTTTATGAAAATTAATTATTGAATAACATTATGGTGTATCGCAATAAGATAACGGGTAAGTGGAGTAGGTACGATTTATATTTTCACATGTTGGAGCGGGTATGGTTTTGGAAACTTGTACCTGCCATGAGTGTGGGGCCGAGGGCGGTATGACCTATGAGTACGAGTTTTTCTTGATGGTACGGTATAACATGTGTAGGAGAATTTATATACACCATTGCCCTATAACATCTTTAATTGAGGCGTTGTTTAAGGTGATTTTTATTAATGGAGAATAAAAGGCTATCTTCATTTATTTACAATGGCAATAAGCGGATTATACCACCAGAGGTATACAATTTTTTGTACATATTTGAGCTTTTTAATAGAAAATTCGAGCTTTATTAGAAAAAATATGAGCTACTCCGTATATGTTAAAATTTATGAACTCCTTGAGAAAATATTGAGAATCGAAAATTATTATACAACTAAAACACCAATACATATAAGTTGAACTATATTTTTATTTTAATATCAAAAAACTAAAATATAGCTCAAAATAGTTAAAAGCTCAACAAATGTACACATAAGCTCAATAAAATACACCATGGTTATACGATGCTATTATACAACTGGTTGTATAATCTTTTTTGTGATTTTTGTATGCTCTACTGTAAGAAGACATTAACATAAGAGAATAATTTATGCGTAAAATGGTTATAAAACACAACGATTTGATTTGAGGTTTTAATAGAGAAAAGGAAAAAAAAACTTGTATCAATGTGAAATTGGGTGTAATTTTAATTTTGAAAAACAAAAACGGTACATTTCTTTTATTATGAGAAGTGATATTTTATTTCGCTAATAAACATTTAAGTAGTCAATGTAAATAGTGTCAAGTGGACAAAAATGAAAAAAAAAAAGCGGCATATTAATTCTCTATCTAACCATGTATAAGTCGAGTTTAAATATTGACTTAAATAAAAGTAATTTTTTTTCTTTTGAAATGAGCGTATTATACCGCATTTAAGAATCGAACTTTTACCTCATAACTAAAGAATTAAATATTCTTAATGGCATTTGGAACCTATTGAATTGAACTGGGCGGGTAAGGTATGGAATATGGATCGAACTCACCAAAGAAATTTTTGTAGTTTTTATTATAAAAATAAATGTTATGACAAATGCTATTTAACAAATCGTAAATAAAAATCCACCAAAAAAAATTAGGTTGTGATGAAATTAAATTGACTACTAAATGGTACCAAGTCTTGCTTGCGACGGGTCGTCATTTGTGACGGATATTTTGTGAGATAAAATGGGTAGAAAATGAGTTAGTGGAGAAAGGGAACCGCATGAATAGTGTTGGAGAGAGAGAAAAAATGGGTATTTTGTGAGAGGAAACGGTATCCGTCACAAGCTTGCGACGGATAGTACCGTTGCAAATAAGAATTTGTGACTAAATGGTACTACGAATTTGAGAGTGCCAAATTTATAAAGGTTGAAATTGGTAAGATAAGATCCAATTCCAAATTTTATGGGTTCTCAAGCGTTTAAAATGACTCAATTTTAAAACTCAAATCCAATTAGGGAGGTGATCGTGGATTAGGTAGCACAGACACTCCTCCTAACTAGTCATCCCGTGATCGACAGACACGGTATCGTGAAACGCCTAACATGAAAAACAACCAACCGACAAAGAAGTACTCGTATTTAAGTTTAGAAAGAGGCAGAAGATTGTTTATAAATCCAATTTTCGACATCCATATTTCTTCAACTCAACATCACAAAAAGGTTCAGAAATCATTCAACAAATGTAAACATTCTGCAAATACATCTACTAACAGGATAGTAAGGTAGGTTACCAAGAGTCAAGTAAGCGCACAAATCAAGCATGTAAGCTGCCTAAAGTCCTATGCTTTGAAATAAAAACCAGACGGCTAGCAGCAGCCAGATTCAACAGCAAACGGATAGATCACCATCAGAAACAGGAACAAATATTCTCAAAGGTGATGAAGGGCGCTCACTGTCAACCAGAGACAACGCTTACACTACATCTTAAGCACTTCCGGCGTCAGGTTTTGCAGCCTCTGGCTTCTCATCGTGTGCCTCCGAAGGTTTTGACACTTCTGCCTCTGTATTCCACAAATTTCATAGAAACAGCAGTTAACAAACTAATTTATTTGACTAAAACTTGAGATCGCATGGGAGATTAGAAAAATTTGCTTTCTGAACAGTACACAGCAGAATGGACTGGCAATTAAACGGAATAGTTGGAGATGATCAAATCAGGTATTGGGTAACATCTTTAGATCTAATTAGGGTCTTTGACTGGTAAAAACATAGCAAGTAATTTCTTTTCATCTAAGTATATGACAGATACCGTCTGCAGATTAAAATCACAAGAAAACAGATTTGAATGCCGTAGTTTTGACTTCTGAGAAGTACAAGACAGAATGAGCTAGCGGTCATAGCAGATAGACTGATTACTGACAGTTTAAGTAGTTTGCCACATGTAGTCTCGCTTTGTGGCAGCGTCCCAGTAACACAGTGAATTACAACATTTGACACATTTAGTAGCTTTTAGCATATAGCCATGAAGCAACACCTCTTGTGTTAGAGAGGCTCAGCTACAAATGAGAGACATGGCTACCTTTCAAAATCCCCGCAAGACAAGTTTGTGAAAGGATTTCATCCCTAAAGGAAGTGACCATGGGGTCGTGTAGGAAGGAATGATGCAAACATGCAACACATGACCAAAATGAAGTGTCGAAGAAACAGAGCAAAAATTCACTCAACTGGATCAAATTCACAAAATTTCAGAGCCACAGTTACATGTTCTCAAGGCAGCCTCAACTGGATACGGAAGAATACATTTGAGAGCCACTTAAAGAAACAGTGAAGTAGATGGAAAAACTGCATGCTTATTTTCAGCTCCTTTATACGAAATACTGATAAGCGGAAGATTTGAGAGATTAAAAAAATTAATTACCGTCATCTCCACTGTCGTCATCTTCAAACTCACCAGGACCTCCCATTCCTCCCATACCACCCATTCCTCCCATTCCACCCATCCCTGCCATCAAGCTTTCCATGCCTCCCATTCCTCCCATGCCTCCCATTCCACCCATTCCTCCCATGCCTCCCATCATTCCCTCCATTCCGCCCATTCCACCCATACCGCCCATTCCTCCCATACCACCCATATCTCCAAATTTCTGCAAAATATCAAAATGTATTAGTTGATTAGATTAATGGAGAGGGAGAACAAAGTGAACAGGTTTGAAATACTATGAAAGAGTGCCATACAGAGAAATCCATTCCCCCAAGATCAGGGTCTGCTGCACTAGTATCATCATCTTCATCTGCCCACTTATCCCAATCAACCTTCACGTAGTGTGGAGGCTTTCCCTCTCGCACAATTTTGTTCCACCATTTCTTCTCTTCTTTCTCTAGAACACAAAATATGCTTCTAACTCCATAGTTAATTTTGCTTTCCTGCAGTGAAGGAAGACACCAGAGTTGAGACATCAGAGCACGCGAAGCAGACAGCACAAAGACAAAGTTAAGCAACTATAAGATTCTGTTTGGGACAATATACAGCAACACAAACAAGCAAAAACACAGACACTGTTTGGCTGGTTTGTCTCTAAGCCTCTTTCTAATATAATCATTTAACTGCATTCAAAATTCCAAGGCAAAACAGCTTAAATCTTATACTCTAGTATCATACTGAATCTTCCCCATATATGATATTGAACATTTCAGCTAAATGGGAAGCTCATGAACCACAATTGCGTCATAAAAGTTTAATCAATCACCCCTAGCTAACATCTAAATATTTGTAGAGATTATATATGATAAAATATCAACTTAAGAAATCATTTAGAACAAAGCCATGAAATAAGATAAACTAACACATAAAATTGATACCCCACAAACCAAAAATTACCTCCACATTGACCTTGTCGGCCAAATCTAGCTTCAGGTCATATTCATTATCTCCACCAACTCCAGCAGCAGAAAAGGAGAAGGTTCCTTCTGGGCCCAAATTAACTTTCGGATTTTTAGCATCAGGCAACATCACAGTGAGAAATACTTTGTCTTCCCTCTCGGCCCATTTTACTTCAGGATGACGACTACAAACAACAAACATTCAACTAATAAGACGATAAAATATCAAATGACAAACATGTCCATGCCTGAATTGACAAAGATTATAACCAAAAGAACTCCAGAACGAAGACAAAAGTTATTTGCTCAGCCAAAAAAATGCCTAAAAACCCATATCATCAGACATGTGCTTCAAAAACTAAGATTTAGTAGTCACTAAGAAACCACGCTGAACGCTTGTTTTTGCTTTTCAGGTTCTCCCAAGCAAGAACATACAACAACAAAAGCTTAGCCCTTAAATGTTGTGATTAGCTAACATGAACTTTCGTCTACAAAACTAGTCAATAGAAGAGTCGTAAAAATCATCCGCCCTATCTCTACAGAAGAGTGATTCATAGAACAAAAATTACTCTGTAATTTGCAAAAACAAGAAACTAGAAGTATCAAACTACAAAAGATGACCACTCGTGAACAAAAGTGAATACATTAACAGCGGCAACATTACCCGCAGTCCTCAAGGGTTCTACAACTGATCAGTGATCACCTAAGGGAAGGGAAGGGGAGTTAATGTACGCAGCCTTTCCGTTGTGTCATAACACAGGGAGATATTGTATTTCAAGCCTCAAAATTACAATGCATTGAATGACGGAACTTCGCTTAGATAATAACAATAACAAACCATAAGATCGAGGTCAATCACTATTCACCAACATCGCACAGGAACAAGACAACAATACACAGAACATCGTGTGGTCTAGGTTAAATCAAAATACCTAAAAAGTTGGCATACATCTGCATCAGAAACTTTTAGCAGCAGAACAATAGACAACTACGCATTCCTTTACTCTAGAAATATCATTAAAGAGATGCTCATAGTTTATAAAACTAAAATGAACGGAATTAAACAAAGTTAATTACAGTATTTAGCAAAAGATCGATAAACCCTAAACCCTAAATCTGAAACATAACGATCTTACTCAATAATAATACAAATAAGAAACGATAAACAAACCGATTAAAGTTCTATGAGTAGAAACTAAATTGAAAATGCCGAAGAGAGGAGAGAGAGTACCTCATTGTTAGAGGTAAATTGGTTGAATTGAGAGAGAGAGAGAGAAAAGAAAACCCTAGAGACGAGAAGAAGGGGAAAATTGTTAGTTGTTGCAAGTAAAATGGATAGTCGACGGTCCAACATTTATAGCCCAAATACACCTTAACATTTACCCAATACGGATTTTCTGTCTCATTTTTTGCATTTATTTTGTGTCAATATATCATTTCTCTGTGTTTGATACATCATCGTTAATTATTAAAAAATAATTGAGCAATCCGTTTGCTATAGAAGCGATAACATTTCTTGACTTCCGATTGACTCCAGGAATTCAAGGGTCAAAAGAATGGAGCAATATATCATTTTTTTTTTTTTTTTTTTTGATAAGGTAAGGAAATTAGGTTGATCCTCTTAGATAGCACCAACATATCTCATCCTTTCGAATGAGTAAGGTAAGTTCAAGCCACCGGCTTTCAACCCACATCGAAAGAGTTGGACACGAATGTCCAACGGAAGCCATGAAGTCAGCAACCTTGTTGGCTTCACGGAAGCAATGTTTAATTATCACTTCATCGAAAAGATGAAGGTCAAGTTTCACATCCTTGATAATACTAGAGATTTCCCACGGGATTTGCCAAGTGCTACGGAGGGAGTTGATAACACATAAATTATCACCCTCCACAATTAGCTTAGAAATTCTTAATTGTTTAGTGGCTAAAATACCTTCTTTTAATGCGAGTGCTTTTGCGACAATAATACTATTAGATCCGCACTTTTTTGCACCTAGCAACACGACTTCACCATTATGATCTCTTAAACAATATCCTAAAGCAGCTTTATTGCCATCTATTCTCGATCCGTCAAAATTTAGCTTTAAAAAACCATTTCTAGGTTTCTCCCACCAGATTTCCTTCTTACTAGAAGTGTTTCTAACACACTTAACTTTTTCAGGATTGTTGAGATCTTTATGTCTAGTTTCGTTCCAGACCTTAATGCTATTATTACATAACGTAATAAGTTTGTTTATATTGAAATTAACATTATTAAAGATAATATCATTTCTATAAAACTATGCATTCCACCAAATAAAAATGATCTTAACGAAATCATTTTGTGGACTTAAGTCTTTTAGATAATTAAGCTTTATTAGAAAACTTTGACTTGCAATATTATCATACTTTGACAAAAAGTTATTGTAGCTAGCTAGGTAGCACGTACACTTCTCGTAATTAGCCGTACCGTGTCCGACACCGTGTCCGACACCGACACTCCACGGACACTCGCCGAAACGTGTCCAACACCTAAACAGCCGTGTCTAACTTTCTACATTTATTTGGGCACGTGTCCGACGCGTGTCCATGGTATTTGAGCCGTGTCCGTCGTGTGTCCACGATATTTGGTTATCATTTGCGGTCAATGATGTCCTTCAAACCAGAAATGCGTTATCGAAAGAGATTAATTAGAATATTGAATCGTATGAGAAATGAAAATAAATTTATTATCGAGGGCAAGTTTTATTTTCACTTATTTAAAATTAATATCAAATACTTTTACAAAAATTTCTTGGAGAATGGATCTAATCAAAGGACATTCGTAAAAGAAATGATCTTTATCTTCATTAGGATAGTTACACAAAATGCAATGAGGTGGGACATTAATATGACTTTTGAGAAGTCTATCTTTCGTTGGAAGGCCGTCAACACATGCTTTCCAAAGAAAAAACTTCAATTTTGGTGGAATATTCAAATTCCAAACCCACTGAAAGTTACATTTTTCATGAGCGTGATCGAACAAACCTTGCGCTAACCAAGTTGCTGTTTTTGTAGAAAAATTTTCATCCACGGACAACCCCCATATGAGAGCATCTGGAATATCATTATGTGGCAGCGGAATGTTAGTAATCTGATTCACAATATCGTTATTTACCAAATTGGCTAATTTACAAATATCTCATTGTTTGTCAGAGGTTATGAAATCTTTAACCAAAAGATTAAGATCGCGGCTATTATTATCATCACTCGTAATGGTGGTAAGTGGGTGCGAGAAAACCCAATTATCAGACCAAAAGTTAATATTGCTACCATTACCTACCTGCCACCTCAATCCTTTTCTAAAGAGAGTCCGAAGACTCATAAGCTTACGCCATTGCCAAGAAGAGACTGAGTTAGGCTTATGATCAAATAGTGAACAATTTCTCAAGTATTTTTTAGTTATCACTTTAACCCATATACTCTCCTTATCCATAAGGATTTTCCATAGAAGTTTCATTTGAAGGGCTTTATTAGCGGCTTCAGAAGATTTTATTCTCAATCCACCAATCGATTTTGGTAAGCAAACTTTATGCCAACCAACCAAACTAGGGGAGCGTTGTGAAGGATTTTTATTCCAAAGAAAGTCTCTGTTAATCTTATCTAATCTCTTATGGATTGATGAGGGAAGAAGAAAGCTTTGCATTTGAAAAGTTCCCTTCGATGCTAAATTAGCATTTATCAGAACTAGTCTACCTGCTTGTGATAAAGAATTTGCTTTCCATTTCGATAATTGGGTGCAAGAAGATTGAATAATACTTTCGAAAGTATTTTTAGTTACTCTGCTATCAATTATAGGACATCCTAAGTACTTTCCCAAATGAGCTTCCTCGTTCATACGGAGAATACCTCTAAAGGATTCCCGTTGAGATCGCTCAATATTTCTAGTGCATTGAAAAGTGGATTTGTCAAAATTAACAAACTGTCCTGAAATTGTGCAAAATTTATCTAAAATAGATTTAATCGTTCTACAACTTTGGTTAGAGGCTTTAGCGAAAATGATCGTATCATCCGCAAAAGTAAGAAAAGGGATTTTCTCAATCCCAGATCCAATTCTAATACCAATATCACTAGAACTAAGATCACTATTCTTTTGTAGAGATCTTGCTAAAATCTCTGCGCACATAATAAAAATATACGGGGAGAGTGGGTCTCCCTGTCTAATACCTCGAGTGGGTCTAAAAACGTCTCCCGGTCTTCCATTTACTAACACTGAGAACGAGACAGTTTTTATACATTCCATAATCCAAGAGGTCCATTTGATACTAAACCCCATTTGCTTAAATGTTTCTTCAATAAAACTCAATTTTAGTCGGTCGTATGCTTTCTCCATATCAAGCTTAATTGCAATCCAACCCCATTTACCTTTTTTTCGTTTAAACGAGTTAAAAATCTTGTGGGCAAGAAGAATATTATCTTGAATAAAGCGATTAGGCGTAAAAGCCCCTTGAAACGGGTGGATTATCTTATGCAAGACACTGCGAAGACGAGTAGCTAAGATTTTCGAAATAATTTTATAGATTGTTGAACAAAGACTAATAGGGCGAAAATGATTTGTTGTTTGAGGATTATCAATTTTAGGAATTAATGCTATGAAAGTATGATTTATTTCTTTTAGTAATTTTCCTGAATGGAAAAAAGCTAAAACCGCTTTAGTTACCGAGTTTCCTACAATATCCCAGTATTTTTGAAAAAATTCTATCGGAAATCCATCGGGACCTGGAGCTTTATTTGCAGCTAAACTAATACAGTTTGTTTAACCTCTTCCACACTAATATTACTTGTAAGAAAATTGTTATCTTCGTCTGAAATTAATCCGTTAATAGATTTAAAGTCCTCATTTTCGTCAAAATGACAAAGTTTATTCTTTGTAAATCTAAGTTAAAACTCGTCAGATATTTCTTGTTTAATAAGGTCTTGATCAGTAATATAAGCACCATTTTATTTATGAATTGCTTAATCCCATTTATGCTTCGTCTAATATATAGTGGCATAATTTTGAAAATATTTGGTATTACTATCTCCAAAATTTGCTTTATTTATATAAATTTTTTGTTGCCAATAAATGCGTTTGTAATCTAGCAATGCATCACGTTTTTTCAACCATTTCAATTGAGCAACTTCTAGAGCCGCAATATGGGATGAACCAAGATAGTTTTGAATATTTTCTAACTTTTTTTCAGCTATAGAAAGTTGTCTAAAGATATTATTGATTCCATTTTTTAGCCTTTTGCTTTAGAAATTTGCATTTTTGAGAAAGGCAAAACATATAGGACCCCTGAAATTGGTGTTGCCAACACTTTTTTACTAATTTATTAAAATCGTCTCGAAGGGTCCACATAAGCTCGAAACGAAAAGGAGGAGCCTTCGCATGAGCTTGGTCATGAAATTTTACAGAGATAGGACAATGGTCGGAACTAGTAAAAGCATGGTGGACAAATTGCGTATTTGGATAAATACTCATCCAATCAGGGGATGCTAAAGCTCTATCGAGAATTTCAAAAACATTATCAGATCCACATTTCTTTTTCCTCCAAGTAAAAAAATTACCGGAGAAAGGGAGATCTATAGAATTGGTATTATTTAAAAAACTAATTAATCTTAAACAACGTGCATTAGTAACAAGTGCACCCCCTTCTTTTTCACTCGGACTTTTAATCTCGTTAAGATCCCCGAGTAATAAAAAAGGCAAATCAAGATTAAGGATAAAGCTTTGCAATTCACTCCAAAAGTCCGATTTCTCAGACGGTTGAGCCGGAGCATAAACAAAAATGAGGCAAAATTTGACATTAATAGTTAAATCAGAAACCTCACAAGCAATGAATCTATTCGACTTAAACGTGACATTTAACGAAAAGGTCATGGATACAGATTCCTTCCAAAATAACCATATACCACCTGATAATCCAATACTAGGAATAAAATCACAAATATTAAACCCAAAATTTGCTATAAGGTGGGGTTCGGGCGCAGAAGATGATTTAGTGTCACAAATAGCTAAAATTTTAATTCCATTTGATGAGGAAAATAAATTTAGCTCTTCGGCAAAATTCTTTCTTTTTGTACCTCTAACGTTCCAAAACGCAATATTCATTAAGTATAGATTATATTTGTAACCAAAACTCTAAAAATAGACTTGTATCCGAGAGCGCAACATGAAAAAAAAAGATGCACAATCGATTGTGACGAAAGGTCTAGAAATAAACTTGAAGCCATACTCAAAAGATGAAGGACATAAGAGTAGCTATAGGAAGATTGCAAATAAAATTCATACATAGAGGGCCTGGCCCAAAGTAAAAGAAATGGAAACAAAAAAGTCCCACCAACAAACTCAGCAAGCCAGAGAAGATGCTTTATAAAAGTAGTACATGGTGAAATAGCAAGAGCAACATATGCATATGAGACTATTTTCAGATTCGTCAGAATCTGAAATAGTCTCACGACAGCCCCACTCACCAAATCACAAACTCTAACATTTATAAAAATCAAATAAGGCTCATCCGGCTTACGAAAGCTTACATGCGATAAAGACGAAAGACAATTAATAAAGTGCAAATGAGAGTACATAAATAAATTGACCATGTAAATAAACCATGAGCAATAACAAAGTACAAGCTGAAGAACCTCATGGAAAGGGAAAGCATAGCAAGTATGCCTTCTAACAAAAATATGCTCCAAACACGAGCATACAAAACAAAGAGTCTCTCTAACCCACAAGATAGACCAAACTACTTCCCAAAGCAAAAACAACCAGCAAAACGAGAAAATCGGGAAGTACAGTACAAAAGTATTACAGACGGATACAAAACAGGCGTACTGTTTGACGTACAGCCGCAACAAATAATGGACTATCATTAACAGACTATAAAAGTGAGAAGAGAGCAAAGCAAGCTGCATTAAGTCTTTGTGCGCTTGGATGAAGTTGAAACCGAATAAACTTCTTCCACATCATCCATCTTTCTCTTAGACGAACCCGACTCAAAGGAACCAGAAGCGCACTTGGCACTATTTACCTCAAGATAACCAATCTTATGGACAAAAGAGCTTGACGAATTAAGAGAGTTGAAAGAGCATTCGGCTAAAACATCGTCATCAGCAATTAGATCATCATCATCGTACACAAACTCAGCTAAAGCATCGGGTGCTACCATATCTGTTGGCAAAGTCTCCCCGAGAAGATAGAAAGGGTTGGAGCACATAATCTCCCTTGAAACTGTTCCTGGACAAAGAGGTGCTGGACTAATAGCAGGAATGAGAGCTACAGACAAAGGATTAGGATTTACATTAAGCACAACCAATTCTTTTCCTTTGTCTAGACTGGACTCAATAGGACCTTCATCTAAGAACATTTTTTCAGAAGCATGGACTATAACAGATTCATTTGAAAGCTTATTCTTCATTAAAACATTGTCTCTTTCTTTCACCATTTTTTCTTTGCCTTTTCCCTTATTCTTATGCTGTGAATCAGGGTTTTTAGAAGGCATTTCAGAAGGTTCATTGATAATAATGCCTTTGCTTGAGACACTATCTTTCTTTGTATTTTTAGACAAGGCACTTTGATTATTTTTTTTTTCTGAGCAGTGGACTGTGGCATAGGAACTTTCTTAGCTGAAACTTTAGCTTTAGTCTTAGGCACACTCCTCATTGGGGCATGGATCACATCGGCCGTCTCAGCCATGATTCCATGGGATGCTACCCAAGAGGCTCTCGCCAAAATAGACTCAGCAAGTTCAATCATTTTAGGTTCTTTTTTAATAAAAATTTTATTCTCCCTTTTCGGAAGAGACAGTAAAGGACAGAGATCAATAATGTGAGAGGGAGACCCACAACAAGAACAACCAACCGGAAAATCCTCATACCAGACAACAAAAGCCTTGTTAAGACCACCAATACTATCAGTTTCAACATATGCTACTAATGGGACAGTCACATTAACAGAGACACACGCTCTTGCAAATTTGATCTTAAATTTTTCTTCAGTACAAATATCCAATTTAATAAGTTTCCCGACCTTATTAGCTTCGAAAAGTTTGGAGATGGGAACAAAGCTAGCTAACTCGATTGGAAAGCGAGGGAGTCTGACCCAAACATCAGCGTGAGTTATAGACTCGCAATAGGGATCAAACATAGGTCTCCAGTGACTAATGACAAAGAGATCACCTTGGACATGCCAAGGTCGATCACGCCAAATACGCTCTTTATCATTAGGATTAGCACATTTGATAAGTACCCACTGGTTACCCATATCCAAAAAATCAATACTACCCGCGGCAAAATTCCATTCAATTCTTAGACGAGCAATAACAACTTTGTAATCAATAGACGACTGTAACATTTGACCAACCAAACAAGACTTAGTTAACTTAGTAATTTCGTTTTTGACTTCAGGGAGATCATGGATACTAACAAAATCATTAGACTCAGGAATTTCATCTTGCTCCATAGAGGTCACCGGTATCTCAGTGTATTGATTCCCTGGCTGGATCCCAACAGGAACCCCTACAGAGGGGTTCGAGGATCCCGCCTCGTCAACCTGAGGTACCGAAGGAGGAGGATTGTTTTCTAATAAAGCGTTTACAAAGTTTAAGTTGGACTCCATAATAAGACACAAAAATAATTTCAAAACAAAGACTCTAGAAAAAAATACCGAGAAAAGAAAGGGGAGAAGAGAGGTGCAGACAATTCAATCAGAAGACATACTCTTAAATAGGCAGTGAGAGAGACTCTAACTAAGGGAAAGAAAGCATACCTGAAGGATAAAGAAGAAAAAATACCCCAGGAAGAAGGGGATCTTGTTTGTACTCCGAGATCTGGGTCGAAAATTTTAAGGAACCCATCAACAGAGACATTCAAGCAGACCCTTGGACAAAGCTGAAAGAACCGGTCACAGGAAACTATAATCCACCAATATTCGTGAAGATCTACGCCACGAGATCTCTGAGAACATAAACAAAAAAGGACATCCTTACTTGAATTAAGCAAACACTCCTCAAATTTCTTAAACGAAAGCGAGAAAGAGAATAGATCACAATCATATTTTGGACAAAAGGAAATTAGTGCTCTTGGATTGTTAATAGACGTAAAAAAAGGGCTATGCAAATTGCAAGGTGAATTAATCACCATAATCTGGGTTGAAGGATAGCTAATTGGTTTTTTCTTTCTCTTTTTGGGGGATTTCATTTTGAGAGATTGGGAAAGTTCTACGGTTAAATTATGCTTTATTGATAATTAAATGTATTCTTTTGATTTGTTTCTCTTTTCTTTCATTGTTTCTCTTTCTCACCATGGAGCGACTCGCCTCTGGTTTACACTTTTCTTTGTATTTGATACATCATCGTTAATTATTAAAAAACAATTGAGGAATCCGTTTGCTATAGAAGCGATAGCATTTCTTGACTTCCTATTGACTCCAGGAATTCAAGGGTCAAAAGAGCTCGTGTTTTTGCAAAAGAATTGATTATATTATCTCCTAATTTTAGCTTTTACTCCGTATATGATTTCATTATTTTCCCTAACATTATCTATCTATATCTATATCTATATATAATATTAAAAGGCACGTTGAGTGTCATATTGTCAAATATTTCAATTTTCTAGCTTGTTATGATGTCACCTCACCTCACAACCAATTATTAAACTACCCTTCTCCATATACATATACTTTACTAAAATTTAGTACAATAAATGTTATTATATCATCATTATTCCTAAATTAATCGTGCATAATAGTTATTTCATTAGTTAATGATCTAATTTTTACAAATTCTAATCAAAGTTTCATATTTTTTAATTAAAATTGACATTTTAGTTGATTGTTTTTGTATTAGAGCATGTTAATAAATCAACCTATATATAATATTAAAAAGCATGTTGAGTGCCTTATTGTCAAGTATTTCAATTTTCTAGCATGTTATGATGTCACCTCACCTCACAACCAATTACTGAACTACTCTTCTACATATAAATAGACTTTACTAAAATAATTTAGTCTAATAAATGTTATTATATCAACATTATTCTTAAATTAATTGTGCATAATAGATATTTCATTAGTTAATGATCTGATCTTTACAAATTCTAATCCAAGTTTCATATTCTATATATAAAATTGACATTTTAGTTGATTGTTTTTGTAATAGAGCATGTTAATAAATCAATTAAGGTCCTAAAAGGTAACATACATAGGAAAAATATTATCACATGTCAACTTTATATAAGAAATCTATCTATCTATACAATATTATGAAAAAAGAAAAGCATATTAAGGGATACTACATGCGACGTTGCACCTTTTCGACATATGATAATAATTTCATACTTTTCCTTTTGTAAATTAAAATGTTCATCCTTGTCGCAAATTAATGCTTTAAAGAATGGATTTCAATGCGGACAATCCTTTAACCTTTGGGATTTTATGTTAGTCCAATTAATTTCTTTTAGGGGGCGTTTGGTTGGGGTCTATAAAAAAGGGAAATGGAAACAAAGTTATTGATTCTCTTTGTTGGTGTTTGTTTGACACAATCAAAGAGAATTGAACTCCCTCCTTTACCCCTCATTCCTTCTAGTTCCTTATCCCTCACCCCCAGGATATGAGATTTCATTACCCTTATTACCCTTCAACCACATTCTTCACCTACCACCACACTTACAACTACCACCACAATAGCTACCACCATGACGCCACCGCCACCGCCACCATTACCACTACCACTGCCACCACCGTCATAACAGCCCCCCCACCACCATCGTGACACCCCCACCACCATCACTACCATGACACTCCACCACCATCACCTTCGTGACCACCGCCGCCACCACCACCGTCACCGCCATGACATATCGACCACCACTATCGCCACCACCGCCATGACACCCCACCACCATCAACGCCGTGACCATCACCGTCGCCACCACCACCGCCATAACACCCCACCACCGCCACGACCGCCATGACACCCCACCACCGCCACGACCACCATGACACCTCCACCACCACCACTATGCCACCTCCAACACCATCACTGCCGCCAGTAGATAAGTGGTTGTTTGTGGTGGTGTGTGTTAGTGGTAGGAGTGAGTGTGAGTGGACCATTAGTTATCTTTCTTAGAGTAACCAAACAACCAATTGAGGGGTTGTTGGTTCAGTGCGTAGGAATGGAATGGAATGGAATGAGAAACCACAATGGTATGGGGTTCTAATTCCATTCCATTAAAAACTTGTTTGGTTCATTCTAATAATAAACATGAAGAAATGAAGTTAGAATCCAAAGGGGAGAGGTGGGTATGGGATTCCAAGGGGTTGGGGTGGAGTTAGAATCCATTGGGTATCTAACTCCATTCCAAAATCACCCAACCAAACACTTGAATCAACCCAATGCATTCCATTCCATTCCAAAGTAGCCAACCAAATAAGTTTTAGTTAATCCATTTCCTTTCCCCCTCTTACCCTTTCTTATTTCCTTTCTCTTTCCCTTTCTCCAACCAAACGCCCCCTCAGTTCATCTCTCTTTTCATCCCCATAATAACTTAAAAATTTTGAACTATTATTATAAATAGAGTATTACTTAATTACGAGTATTTAGTAGTAGTAATATTTAAACTCTTTTTGTATTGATTTGAGATTGATGTCATCATGCAAAAAGAATAAGGAGTCGTTTGGTTGCATGTAGAAATTCGTACTGCTTAGGAAGTCGTAAAACACATGATTTTAGAATTCACGTGAATTAGAAAATATTGTTGGGTTGTCAGGTGGGAAGTGCAATTCATGTAGACATTACCACTTACCTAAGAAGAGTGAGAGACCTAGGTAAGTCACTTCTTCCATTATGGAGGTATTGCAATTCATTGGAACTTCAAATTTATGTAAATTGGGGTAACCAAACAAAAGGTCAATTTTGTAATTAACGTGAATTTAAATTTCTAGGTTTTTTAGTGGGTAAACAAACGACCCCTAAGTATGACTATACATTGTGAAAAAATCTTCGATTGAGTATTACCGAATGCTCAAAATTGTTGTCATTATTATTTTTTCCGTCTATTTTATGATTTTGTTGACATATATTTTCATGCATTTTCTAACATATATTATTTTTATTTGTAGGTGTTACCATTTTTAGCTAAAAGGTGTTACCATTTTTACTCACAAATGCTGTGTTTATTTCACTTCTTTCAGTAGTGGCATTTTACTCTTCAATTTTGATTACTAGTATTTTTGCTCGTGCGATGCACGGATACTAAATTAATTTATGGTATTCATAAAATTTTCATCATGTAAATCAAAAATAAATCATAAGATTTTTGTTATATAAAAATAGTATTAGTTCGTTCTATACATGTGTTATTTTGTTAAAAAAATTACCTCATTTATATTTATTTCTTTCATTAATGTTATCACCAACTCGCCACAATAATCTACAGTACCACACGAAAGAAACCTTCAAACCACCACTCTTACTCTTCAAACAACACATGAAACGATCCACAATCCAATGCCACACCTACTAACCTATCATGAAATTAATTTTCAAATGCGATTTAGTCATCTTTATTGCTACCTCAAACAACCATCTAACTCATGACCGACACTCTTTCCTAGCTTCGTTCCAATACACACCTAAAATATTCAAGTGACCCCTCTTTCACAAAACACCCGAACTTATCCATCAATGTCGGCTCTCCCTTTGAAAACTTCATCCATTTATCAGAAACCTAACTAATTTTTGCTTTCAAAACCGATCTTGTTTGAATGAGAAATCCTTGATTGCGAAAACAAAAACATGCAATTTTTTTGTTTGGTTAACAAAAGAGGTATGAAAGAAGTGTTAAGAAATGAACGGTGGATGCAACACTCGAGATGTTATATCGAAATTTGGTGTAAAATTTAAACCACGGTGTTTTTTTTAATCACCAAGACAAAAAAGTAACCTAGTTAAACTTTAACAATACTATATTGACATGATATTTATTAACATTTAATTACTTATTTTTGTGCTTCTAAAGAAAAAAACACAAAATTGAGTTTTCATGCATAATATTTAAGAGATTTAACTTATTTTTATAGCATCTATGACTAAGTCATTTACACATAATACAACCTTGAAATAAATTCATCTACTTCATCAGTTTTCTTGCTATATACTAGAGCTGATCATGTTCGGGCTAGCCCGTCCAGTCCGGCCCGTCCGGCCCGCTACTTAAGCGGGCTTGGTCACGGAAAATATTAAAATAAATGGTTAATGGACAAGGAAAACTCGGCCCGCTAAATTAATGGGCGGGTATGGACTAAATAAAATATTCGTGGACAACCCGCTAGGCCCGCTAAAGCTCATCATGTAACTTTTACTTTATGTATATTATTTACTAAACTAATTAACTGTTAAGTCCATGTAGTAATCTCATACCCAAATAAATTAATAACGAAAAATAATAATGAAATGAGAAATTCACCGATAAACTTACTCGTTTTTTACTTTTTTTTGCCCTCTTTGTTATGCTTATGATACCAATATCAGCATAACACATTTTCTTGTCGCATAAATATTTTCTATCTTGGGATTTTTGAGATATTTAAACATCATTTTTAAGTTCGTGACTCTTATGTTTTAAAGCCTGGCGGCCCATGGACAGGCCCGCCAACTTATAACGGACGGGTACGGACAAGTTCAACAAACTCGTTTTAGCGGGCACGGACATAAAAAATTGGCCCGCCGGACACTTTGTCTTAAGGTGGCCCGGCCCGTGTCCGGCCCAAGCCCGCAAATGATCACCTCTACTATATACCCCCCATTTTCCACACCATTCAGGCATTGTCCGTACCCTTTTCACTCAACTAACCAACTTGACCATCAGAATTAACCGTATGCGCATCCCTGAACAACTCCATTGTATCTATATTTACTTGTACTTCTCAAATCACACTCTTAAATGTCGGAAAATAACTCTATCTTCAAGACACTTACCTCATACCTCCAGACCTATCTACCTATCTACCGCGATATAATACTGACATGACGTACAAATACTTCATTGTTCTTATCCAATGTTTCCACATTCTATTTTTGTACAATTCAATCCAATATTTTTCTTCCATACATGGTAAAATAATTGACATAAATATCTTCTTCTATTTCTTATATTTACAATGTTATCATTGCAAATTTGCAACTACAACTCCACATTAAGACATTTTTTTATACACACCCCTAAATATTTCCAAGAATATTTCCGCAAAAAACACTATAACATCATTCCACATTAAAAATTATTCCACAGCCCAATGGAGCACGCATTCAATAGGACTGAAGAGAGTATAACATTAGATTGTTTAGTTTTGTGTCCAACAAATAAACAAAATTGAGTTTATACATGTGATATTTTAAATGTTTTTAGCCTATATTTTATATTTGTCGTTTCTTTTCTCATATAATACACATTTTCAAATAAAATTTATTAATCTTCTCCAATCAATATCTCACGTTATCCACTTTTTCACAAATTCAACCATTTCCACCCAACCTATATACGAATATATTTTTCAATCTTCTAAATCACACTCGTAAACGTCAGGGAGTAATCCTACCCATGAAGTACCCTTCTCACCCACTTAACCAACGTAACCATTAAAATGATTTGTAAAATGTATTCCTGGGAACCTCAACTTACCGCCATTTATTTGTACTACTCTCACACTCTTCAACGTCGTAGAATAACCCTACCCCCAAGACACTTAACTCCTCTCTCAAAACCTATTTACCCCCACCGCTCGAAACAATAGATATATCCAATGTAAAATCAAATCCTGCTCTATACCAATCAAAATTGAGTATGTATACATGTTACTATAGAGATTTTTAAGCTTTTTTCATAACATATGTGCCTATGTTACTATCACATAAAATAGAATTTTGAAATAAAATTTATCTACCTATGTACTTGCTCAGGTGTTCTAATCATTATGTAGTACATAAGCAACTTTTCTCGACACTGTTTAGATATTCGTCATACCCTTCTCACATAACCACCCAACTTGACTAACATAATCAATCTTTATCCCCGAATAACTCTAACCTATAGACACTTTCTTGTGCAACTTACATCACACTTTTAAACGTCGAAGAGT
Source organism: Silene conica (assembly GCA_029255685.2). Lineage (NCBI taxonomy): Eukaryota > Viridiplantae > Streptophyta > Magnoliopsida > Caryophyllales > Caryophyllaceae > Silene > Silene conica. The sequence goes on from CM055317.2 coordinate 78,674,580, forward strand.
AACTCTATCCCCCAAGATACTTACCTCCTCCCTCGATATCTATTTATCCCCATCCCTAAACAAATGGACACATACAATTTAAAATCAACCCCTACCCTATAAAACAATGTCACACTGTAAAGAATAAGTTGAAAATATGGAGGAAAAACAAAAGAATACAGACTGTAATAAACTATAATCTAATACTAATTAAAAAATATTTTTCATCTTTTTACGGCTTATTCTATCCGTCTCAGAAACATTATTTATTTGTCATTACTTTGTTGTATGAATACCTTCTAATACCCACTTGCATTTCATATCATCAATACAATTATTTCGCTTAACTCAGATCACCTACATCATTATGTTCTTTAATATTTATATATTTATATTTAAACTCCTTAAATCGTAACTTGACAACCCAACTAACCAACTTGATCATCAGAATCATAAACTGTATTCTTGAACATCTCTGACCAATTTGCTTGTACTACTAAAATAATACTCTTAAACGTCGGAGAGTAACCCTACCCCTGAAGACACTTACCTCCTTCCTCAAAACTTATCTACCCCCGCCCCTGTAAAAAAATGTCATTTTATAACACAAATAATGTCTCATCCTTAAATAATAAGGCGAAAATATGTAGGAAAAAATATTGTTATTTATGAAATATCTTTCAATATCCATTTAAACACATGTCATCCACAAAATTATTTTACTTCAGCACCTATCTACATCATGATTGTGGTCTTTAATATTTATATTTATACTAATTAAATCCAAATTTGACATTTTTGGGGTTTCTCTGAAGTATACTATATTTGACATTTATCTTATTTTATTTTTACTTAATTAAAGAAATATCTCATTTCTTTCGCATAATTAAGTACGACAGTGCATAATATTCACTTGAATAGTAGTGCTACTCCTGTACCAAAAAATAGTAGTGTTGCTCTTAATTTGGTCGAATATGATTGATCGCAAATGTTCCTTTTAGGTAGGAATTTGTTTAGACTTAAATATTTAACTAATTAAATTTATTAGTTCCACACATTTTTAATTAAGATGGAGGTATTCATTTTAAGTTCGAATGATTCAGTCATATGGAAAAGATAAGAACATAATGTATAAGAAAAAGTAAAAGATTTGTCTTATTACTCTTATATCCCCGTGAGACTATTTTTTACCCATTTTAATGTTAAGACGAAGACGAACGAAATTAGTTCTTTTTTACGCTTTCCCATTTTCATTTTTAATAGAAACGATGAATAATATTAATAACCTTAAATAGTAAGTGTATAAATATTAAAGAATAATGTACTAAGATAAGAAACTTGTAAAGAATCAATTATTCTAATTCATTTTCGATTTTCATTTTTAATAAAAATGTTGAATAAAGTTAATAAACTTAAATAGTAAGTATATAAATATTAAAGAATAATAATGTGCTAAATCTAATAGGAAAATTGTAAATAATCAGCTATTTTTTATTTTTCTAAATCTAATAGAAAAGTTGTAAATAATTTATTATTTTCTTATTTTCTAATTCTAATAGGAAAATTATAAATAAATTATTATCTAAAGAACAATTTACTAATTTTCTAATTCTAATAGAAAATTTTTAAATAATTAATTATCTCCTAATTCTAGTAGAAAAATTGTAAATAAATTATTATTTATAATTAAGTGTTTTCTTATTTTCTAATTCTAATAGGAAAATCATAAATAAATTATTATCTAAACAACAATTTACTAATTTTCTAATTCTAATAGAAAAATTGTAAATAATTAATTATCTCCTAATTCTAGTAGAAAAATTGTAAATAAATCATCATTATTTATAATTAAGTGTTTTCTTATTTTCTAATTCGAATAGGAAAATTATATATAAATTATTATCTAAACAACAATTTACTAATTTTCTAATTCTAATAGCAAAATTGTAAATAATTAATTATCTCCTAATTCTAGTAGAAAAATTGTAATTAAGTGTTTTCTTATTTTCTAATTCTAATATGAAAATTATAAATAAATTATTATCTAAACAACAATTTACTAATTTTCTAATTCTAATAGAAAAATTGTAAATAATTAATTATCTCCTAATTCTAGTAGAAAAATTGTAAATAAATCATTATTTATAATTAAGTGTTTTTTTATTTCCTAATTCTAATAGGAAAATTATTAATAAATTATTATCTAAACAACAATTTACTAATTTTCTAATTTTTATAGAAAAATTGTAAATAATAAATTATCTCCTAATTCTAGTAGAAAAATTGTAAATAAATCGTTGTTTATAATTAAGTGTTTTGTAAAAGGTGGAGACTACCATGTAGCTTGAAAAAAGCTTCCTTTAATTATATATATATATATTGATTTTTCCAAATAATTATTTAGTAGCGTCGGCAATATAATGTACATTGCTCAACTTAACATCAGTTGTACATTCCATGTCTATTTGTCAAAAAGCCGAAAGTCTACGTAGTGAAAGTTACTGTATTCATTATACTTTTGCTAACAAATTTGATGATTTTTGTATGCAGGAAAGTGCATTGTTGAACTGAAGGATTTTGTCCATGGATGTCCTCCCTTTCATGTCCAAATACAATTGTTACAGAAAATTCTTCAACATTTATATCATGGATCAAATTCATATTTCTTTATTCATGTCCTCAAAGAGCTCTTTTTTCAACTATGGATCTTATTTTCTCGCTTGCAATTCTTGGCATATTTGTTCATAAATTATTTGATAGTCTCATTTTGAGGAACCATGATGATTCTGGTCCTAGGAAACTGTTTAGGTCAAAATTTACCTAAGATAGTTTCTATGAGGTTATAATGATTTCAAGCCAAGGTTGTAGTTGAATAGATGAATTAGATGCGTTTGCTAAATAAGAAGAAGAAGTATAATGAAGAGAAGAATTGATCACGCAGAAACCCCTTGGGAAAAACTGCGGGAGGGATGTTTCCTCCAAGTTTCTACTAGAATTATCCTTCAGAAGGTGATTGTGAGTACAAGTGTTTTTCCTTTTCTTAGTGTTGTATGCATGTAGGGTATGATCATGAATGAATGTTCTATGCACGATGTTTACATATTTATACAAGCCTTGTAACTATTGACCGTTGGATTAAGGTCTAATCCAACGGATCTTTCTTCTCTTCTTGCCTATTTTGGGCTTCCTTCTTCTACTCGCTTTATCTGATGGAGGCTGGCTGTGTGGCCATTTCAGGCAACCTCGAATTCCGCTTCCTTTGGACTTTTCTTCCTTCTCGTTCCTGCCGTCCTCTTCCTTCCTTTACAATCTTCTTTTTGCATTGACTTACTACCTCCTTTGCTTTATTGACTTTGGTATCCAATGCATGCTTTTCCTCCAATCAAATAGTGCCATGTGTTGACCTATAAAATGGTGATTTTTAGGGTATAACATTAGCCCCCAGTTCTTGTAGAAATATGTTTCTGCAAGAACTCCTGCAGAAGTCGCGTCCAGGGCTTTGATGCGGACTTCCTTCAGAAACGCTGCGCAGGTTCAGTAGTTGAAGAGTCTTTGATATGACGTGCGTCAGTTCCAACAAATGCCCTCTTTATTGCATGTTAACCACCCGCCAGCTGTCCTCCATTAACTTCAAATTTTAAACTTACCTCCCTTATTTAAACCTCCCTTTACCCTCTTTACCTTTACCATTTACTCTTCTACTATCTTCCCCTTTCTCTTTCTTAATTCTTTCAACTTCCGATCCTTCCAACCGTCACTGCTTCTCTTTTTACCAAGGTACCATTCTTTCCGCTACTTTTTCTTCAACATCTTTAATGGCCACGAACACCTTTTCTGCGCGTCCCCTACTGGCTAGCAAGTACCGTGTCGACTCGTGTTTTGCTTTGTTAGATCCTTCATGTGTTGCGGACTTTTTTCCTTTTAAGGAGGCTGATATGATTGTTCCCCGCCCTGGGCAGTTTCCTGATGCACATTGCCCAGGGTGGACCACTTTCTATTTGTACCCCTTTTCCTTGGGCTTGTCTTTCCCATTCCCCCCTCTGGTACAAGAATTTCTTCGGCATTCGAAGCTTCCACTCTGGCAGTTAAATCCCCATGCCTGGAGGATTCTCCTTTCTTTGTCTGAATTGAGCAACCGCTATTCCATCGACATCTCCTTAGGGGATTTAGCCCATTTTTACGCGGTCAGGAGCTTGGGTGACGCCCAATTTACCCTTCGGGCCCACTCCAAGATTGACCTTCCTATTATTCTCCCGAAAAAGGCCAAGGACGCCGGTTGGTCCACCCAGTTCGTCTTCGTACGAGTGGACTCGCTCCCGGCGCCTGCTGAGTACATCTTCCAGGACCCCATCACAAATAGTAAAGGTACTGTGCGTTCTTTTTTGTTTTTCCGTTCTCGTTGCCACTCACACCCTTACGCCTTTTTTCATGCAGGCGTGAAAGATTTAACTCCTTCAGCCGACCCCACTGAGATTTACAACAAGTTATTTGGGCTAGACGTCGACGCCCGTAGTTTCAACACCCTGTTCTTCCAAGAAGATCCCGCAGAAATGTCTACCAGTTCGAACCAGACCAAGAAGACGCCCACGGAGCTGCTGGCCGAACGTAGGAAAATGATGCTAGTTTCATCGGTTAAGCCCTTATCCAAAAGGAAGTTGGAGCCTGGAGAATCTCTGCCTGTTCCGAAGAAGGCTGCTGTGTGCGCCCCTGCTGAGTCATCTCCCTCCGTTACCCCTTTTGGTCCTCCTCCTCCAGCCGTATCCTCCAGGACACGCCACCGAGCTTCCACTTCTACTGCTTTGGCTAAGAAATCTGCCGCCCCTGTCATTGAGGACCTAAGTGAGGACATCATCCGCCTACCAGAGGGCTTTAGCTGCAAACTGGAGGAGGACCCTTGGCCTGCCATGGGTCGCCTGCTGACTCCAGGTTCTAAGGCGGCGTTGACGGGCCAACCTTTGATGCCACTGTGGCGTCAGGCTGCGGAGGATATCTTCTCGGTAAGTTTCTTTCCTTCCCCTCCGTTCGTTTGTGCTTCCGTTTTGGTTGGCTGAAGTCTTTTCTGGGTCCCTTTTTCAGGGCTTCCAGAAGGTGTTGATGGGGTGCAGCGAGACCGAGGTTGCACTTCGAGAGGCTGAGACCGGGCTGGACGCCGAGAGGGGGCTCAGCAGGAAGAAGGCAGAGGATTTGGCCCGCTGCCAGGCGAGGGTGAAGGAGCTTGAGGATGCCCTTGAGGAGCAGGGTAGGAAGAGAGCAGAAGAACTTGCTGAGTTGCGCAGGGAGAGGGACCAGGCCTTGGCGGAGCAGGGCGCGCGGTTGAGAGCCGTGGTGGACAAGAAGAAGAAGTTGTCCCAGCTGTTGTATAACATGACTACCTTCTCCGCCCTGGAGGCGAGAATATCCTGCATGGAAGAGTTTGGGAAGGGGGAGCATACTGCCTGGAGCTTGGAGGATGAGAAGAAACTCATGGAGCAGATGTTTCCGGTGCCTCCTGTGCTGCCGGACTTTTCTGATCTTAACCCCGATGGATCCCTCCGCTCTCCAATTCCCGGCTCTCCTGAGGTTCAGAGCGCCCCTCCAGGGTCCCCTGTTCCGGTCCGCGTCCTTCAGGATCAGCTTGTTGATGTTGCTGCGGAGGCGGGCTCCTCTTCCACTCGGCAGTCTGGTGGTGAGCAGGCCGAAGGGGAGGCTCCTGATGCTTAGTTTCTGCGCCCTCAGTGGCATCTTGATTTAGTTGTTTTGTTGCTTGTTTTGTTGTTGGGCTAGTGCCCTGAATATTCTGTGCCCTGGGCCCTGCGTGGCGGGCCTTTATTTGCTTTTGTTTTTCTTTGGTACTTTGAACTCCTTCCTGGGTGATCCCAGGGATTTTTGGCAGCCGTTTGTGCTGCCTTTTTAAGTATGCGTCTGTGGGCGCTTTTTATGTTCTGCGTGTTTTTCTTTTATTTTCTGTTTGTGCATGCTCGTGTATTTTTTGGCCATGTGTGGGTGCTGGCTTCAGGGTATACCCGTCTCAGTCAGAGGCTGCCAGGCTTTTCGTGAGTGCTAGGTATCGTGGGCGACAGTGTCCCAGTTGCTTGTACTTTGCCGTACTCACGCAATGTTTCGTTTTTTGAGTGTGACTTGACTCAGGTTTTTGAGTGATAGCATTCTGCAAGTATTCATGATAAAAAATACCTCGAATATATTCTCATTGATCGCCAAATTGTTTCTGTTTTTCAAATAATTCCCTCAGGATGGCTGGATCCTGGGGGTCGTACATTGGGGTATGACTTAAAGTATGAAATGTTTAAACATAAAATAAGTAAGTAAATACCCTAGGATTAGGATGTGGATTCTGGGCGCGGACTCTGAAAGAACATCCCAGTCTGCTCCCTTATACGTGATACTTCTTTAGGTGAAGGATATTCCAGGGTCTGGGCACCATTTTCCCTTCCATATCCATCAGTCTGTAGGACCCGCTTCCCGTTGTACTTTCCACCTGGTAGGGCCCCTCCCAATTGTAGGCAAACTTTCCGGCACTTGTATTCTTTGTATTCTGGAATACTTTTCTGAGGACTAGGTCTCCTACCTGGAGGGTCCTGATCTTCACATTCTTGTTGTAACTCCTCGCCACCATTTGTTTGTAGGCGGCCATTCTGATGGCAGCGCTGGTTCTGAGCTCGTCTATTGTGTCCAGGCTGCTGGCCATTTCTGTCTGATTGCGCTCTTCTGTTAGGCAGCCGTACCTTTGTGTTGGTACTTTCACCTCTGCTGGGATGACAGCTTCTGCTCCGAACACTAGGCTGAATGGGGTTTGGCCCGTTGCTGTCTTTGGGGTGGTCCTGTCAGACCAGAGAACTAAGGGCAACTCGTCTGCCCACTTTCCTCCAGCTTCCTCCAGTCTTCTTTTCATGTTGTCCATGACTATCCTGTTGCTGGATTCTGCCTGGCCATTCGTCTGGGGGTACCTGGGGGCAGCTTTTAGTAGGGTGATATTCCAACTAGCACAAAATGCTTCGGTTTTGTTAGATATGAACTGTGAGCCGTTGTCACATACTATTTCAGAGGGTATACCGAATCTGCAGATTATGTTTCGTTTAAGGAAAGATATCACCTGATTTTCTGTGATCTGGGGGAAGGCTTCTGCTTCTATCCATTTGGAGAAGTAGTCTGTTAGTGCGAGCATGTAGGTTCTGTTCCCAGGTGCTCTGGGCAGTGGTCCTACTATGTCCATTCCCCATTTCATGAACGGCCATGGCGATATGATCGGGTGCAGAGGTTCAGCGGGCTGATGCGTGACAGGGGCGTGTCTCTGGCAGGCTTCGCATTTCTTGGCTAGTTCTACTGCGTCCCTTCGTATCGTCGGCCAGAAGTACCCCATTCTGATTGCTTTGTTGGATAAGCTCTTGCCCCCTGCATGATTTCCGCAGTCTCCGCTGTGGAGATCGTGCAAGACTGTCTGTGCCTCTTTGTTGCCCAGACACCTTAGGTAGGGTCCTGCGAGCGATTTCCTGAACAGCACACCATCTATTAGTATGAACCTGGAAGCTTTCATTTTGAATCCCCTTACCTCTTTTCGGTCAGCCGGTAGGGTTCCATCTGTCAGCCATTTCTGGTAGGGTGACCTCCAATCCTCTGGCTGCTCCGCGGTGTTGCTGAGGACGCCTAATCCTGCTTCCCATCGGGTGCTGGAGTTTTCAACTTCTCGGTCTTCCTGGGAAGTTGAGGGTTCCAGCACGTGGGTGATGGGGATTGAGGAGATGTCTCCGGGCTTGAATGTTGCCCCCAGGTTAGCCAGCGCGTCTGCCTCTGCGTTCTGCTCCCTGGGGATTTGCTCTATTTTGAAGGTGATGAACCTTGCTTGTCTATCTTTGACTACTTCCAGGTATGCTGCCATCCTGGGGTCTTTGGCTTCGTACTCACCGTTGATGTGATTTACTATGAGCTGCGAGTCACTGAACGCCTGCAGGTATCTGACTTTGAGATCTAGGGCCAGTTGGAGTCCCTGGATCAAGGCCTCGTATTCTGCTACATTGTTGGTTGCTGGAAACTCGCATCGTACTGCTTGCACGATCATGTCTCCCTGAGGGGACCTGAGTACCATTCCTACCCCCGCCCCTCTGCTGTTGGAGGCTCCATCTACGTGCAGCGTCCAGCAATTTTCCTCAGAGTCCATTTCTGGAGGCAGGATTTCTTTGGCTGCTTCCTTTTCCATACCTGGGCTGAAATCAGAGACAAAGTCTGCAAGGGCTTGCGATTTTATCGCGGTTCTTGTTTCAAATTTCAGGTCGTAGCCGCTCAGGTGAACTGACCATTTGGACATTCTTCCAGAAAGTTCTGGTTTACTTAATATGGGTCTCAGGGGGTAGCTAGTTAAGACGGATATAGAGTGAGACTCGAAGTAAGGTCTCAGTTTGTACGAAGCTGTAACTAAAGCAAGGACGAGTTTTTCAGGAGCGGTGTACCTGGTCTCTGCAGGTAGCAGAGACTTACTGATGTAGTAGACTGGATGCTGGATCCCTTCGTGCTCTCGCACCAGTACCGCACTTACTGCTACCTCGGTTACTGATAGGTATAAGTACAGCGGCTCCCCCTGCTCTGGTTTGGATAGGAGTGGTGGGGAGCTGAGGTATTTCTTCAGATCTGTGAACGCCTGCTCGTGTTCCTCTGTCCATTCAAATCTCTTGCTTTTCCGTAGTATGTCATAAAATAATCGGCATCTGTCGGAAGATCTGGAGATGAACCTATTCAAGGCTGCTACCCTGCCGGTCAATTTCTGCACATCTTTTGGCTTCTGGGGGGACTCTAGCTGCAGGAGCGCTTTGATCTGCTCACTGCTTGCCTCGATTCCCCTTTGCGTGACCATATACCCCAGGAACTTCCCGCTGGAGACTCCGAACGTGCATTTGGAGGGATTCAGCTTCATCTGGTACTTCCTCAGGATGCTGAAGGTTTCTTCTAGATGCTGGGTGTGTTGGCTGGCTGCTTTGGACTTGACAACCATGTCGTCTATGTAGACTTCCATGGTTTTGCCAATTTGCTCTTTGAACATCATGTTCACCAGCCTTTGATATGTGGATCCTGCATTTTTTAAACCGAATGGCATAACGTTATAACAGTAGATACCTCTTTCAGACCTGAATGCCGTCTTTTCTTGGTCCTCTGGATGCATTTTGATCTGGTTGTATCCACTCCAGGCGTCCAGGAATGTGAGCATTTCATGGCCTGCGGTTGCATCCACCATTGCATCTATGTGCGGTAGGGGGAACGGGTCTTTAGGGCACGCCTTGTTGAGGTCGGTGAAGTCCACACACACCCTCCACTTTCCGTTCTTTTTGGGGACCACCACCACGTTGGATAGCCATTCCGGGTAGGTTACTTCCCTTATTTTTCCTGCGGCCAGGAGGTCGTCCACCTCCTGGTTTATCACCTGGTTTCTTTCTGCGGCAAACTTTCTCCTCTTTTGCTGGACCGGCTTGTAGCCGGGGCTTACACTCAACCTGTGTGAAATTACACTTGGGTCTATCCCCACCATGTCCTCGTGGGACCATGCGAAGCAGTCGATGTTAGCTTTTAACAAATTTAATAGTTCTGAGCGAACGGTACCTGTGCACTCTGCTCCCACCAGTACCTTTCTCTCTGGGTGCAGCGGGTCCAAGGGAATTTCCTCTACCTCCACTTGGGGAGGCTCTTCGTAGGTTTCCCTGACCTGCTTTGCCTGTGATTGCTATGCTGGGGGAGGAGTGGCTGTAGGCTTGAGCGCCACCTTGTAACAGCTCCTGGCTTCTTCCTGGTTTCCTCTTATGGTCTGGACTCCCCATGGTGTAGGGAATTTGAGGCACTGGTGGTATGATGATGGGATAGCTTTCATGTCATGTATCCACGGCCTGCCCAGGATGACGTTGTAGGTGGAGGGACCGTCAATTACCAGGTACCTCACCTGCTTGTTGACTCCTCCGGCGTAGGTCGGGATCATGATTTCTCCGAGTGAATGCTTCGTTTCTCCGCTGAATCCCACCAGTGGAACCGCTTTCCTGACCAGGTCTGTTTCCCCAAATCCCATACTTTTCAACGTCTCTAACATGATGATATTAACTGAACTCCCCGTGTCCACCAGGATCTTCTTTACCCGGCAGTTCCCTATGGACAGGGTGATGATCAGGGCGTCATCATGATACTCAGCGCCCTCTTCTGCATCCGTCTCGTCGAAGCTGACGACCGGTAGATCCTGGGTGCTGATCCTGCACGAGGATTCTGGCTTGTCTCCTTTAACTCGGGTGGCGTGCCTCTTGGCTGCGGAATAGGTAAGTCCGCACAGCTCCGAGCCCCCTGTTATCACATTAATAGTTCTAGTGCACAGAGGGGGACTAGAGGGTGCTACCTGGCGAGTCGCGTTCACCTTGGTTCCTTTTGGCAATATGTGGTTCAGATTACCTTGCTCGTACTGATACCGGACTTCTTTCCTGAGGGTGATGCAATCTTCCGTTGTATGCCCGATATCTTCGTTGTGGAAGTCACACCTTAGGTTGGTGTCCCTTCCGTCCTTGCTTCTTTCTTTTGCCCGCTTCTTGGGCCATTTCACCTTTTCTCCCAACTCCTTTAGTGCTTTGATTAGTCCTGCAAGATTAACAGTGAAACCGTACTCTTGTACCTTTGGCGGCAGATTTGGGTCATTCTTCCAGTTTTTTCCCCCAGAAACTTTATGCACCGGCCTGTTGTAGGGTTTGGATTTCTCCTGCCTGTCTGCTGCTGGTGCCTTCCTGTTGGTAGATGCGGAGCCGCAACTGATCCTCCTGGGCCCTGCATCCTCTTCCAGTCGGATGGCATCCAACGCCTTTTGCTGAACCTGAGCATAGGCCGTGCATGGCCATTTGGTGAGCTCCTTGTATAGGTCGGAGGCCTGGGGTAGCCCCCAGCGAAAGGCGTGGATGGCGGCTTTCTCCTCGCAATGGGGAATGGACACCATCTCCTTGTTGAATCTGGCCAGGTAGTCTCTGGTGGATTCTGCATCGCCTTGCTGGATCTCGTAGAGGTCGCTGCTTTGCTTCTCTGGCCTCCTACTGCTGGCGAACTGCTGGTTGAACGCGTTCACCAGATCTGCAAAGCTGGACATGCTGGAGTTGGGCAGAGTGACAAACCATTGAAGGGCGGCTCCTGAGAGAGTGGACCCGAATCCTTTACACATGCATGCTTCTTTCAGGGAGCCTGAGGCCGTGACCACCATCATTTTCTGCTTATATTGGTTGATGTGGTCTATCGGGTCAGCTGTTCCATCGTAGCTGGTCATGTTTGGCGGAGTGAATCCTTTGGGTACATCTACTGAGACGATATTGTGGGTGAATGGCGAGTCTGCGTAGCTGTCTGGGGCCGCTTTCTCCAGGGGCCTTGGCATTCCTGGGATGCGGCTGACTAAATCCCACAGCTCCTTGTACTGGTGCTCCCATGGATTCGGTCCTGCAAGAGGGTTAGCGAAATTCCAAGGGGTAGTATGGGTTAGTGGTGCGTACCCTGGTGCTCCTGGTGTCTGGCCGACCATGGGCTGGTAGAGTGCCTGATGATTCATTGGCACGGTGTGCACTATTGACGGCGTTTGCTGGATGGGATATCCCAATGAGCCAGCCCCCAGCGGAGGTGGTTGCCTTGCTGATGACCCTTCCCCTTGTGCCCAGACTGAGGTCGGGGTGAAAAAAGGTCCTGCATTACCATGTTGGTTAGTGATAATAGGTGGCCTTACAGATTCGTTACCTGGGGCCCCCGTTTGAGGTGGCGGCGAATCTAGGTTGATGGAGAGGTAACCCAAGCCTGTCGGAGTGATTCTTCCTGGAGGTGCGACCCCGGAGAGGTCCAGTCTGGTGACTATTTCGCTGGGAATCGCCCTGCTCTCTGGGGGTCTTGGGATTCCCGCCTCTGCGCCTGGATTTCTGCTGGAGCGCGGAGGTAGATTCTGAGCCGTTGCTAACTTTCTGAGTTCCTGATTGTCCTTCCTCAGGTTGTCGACTGCTTGGTGGAGGGTGAATATACCTTCCATCATTGTCTTCCACATGTCTGGGGTGGGAGCACCTGCCGGGCCTGGGCTGGCCGCTGCGCCGCTGTTGGTGACGCCTGATTGCGCCTGAGGAGTGCTAACAGCGAGGGGGGTGCTGACCGCTGGAGGAGCGCTGACTTCTGGAGGAGCGCTGACTACTGGAGGAGTGCTGACCGCAGTGGATTTGGAGGAGCACTGACCACTGTGGGTTTCTGTTGCCACCGGGATGGGTTGCGAGGTTGTTTGAGGAGTTGGGTCTGTCATTTTTGAGGGTTTTCTTGAGGGTTTTGGGATTTGATGTTTTTTTTTTTTTTTTTTTTTTTTTTTTTTTTTTTTGGTTGAATAATCACTATAGCCCCACGGTGGGCGCCAAAATGTTTAGGTCAAAATTTACCTAAGATAGTTTCTATGAGGTTATAATGATTTCAAGCCAAGGTTGTAGTTGAATAGATGAATTAGATGCGTTTGCTAAATAAGAAGAAGAAGTATAATGAAGAGAAGAATTGATCACGCAGAAACCCCTTGGGAAAAACTGCGGGAGGGATGTTTCCTCCAAGTTTCTACTAGAATTATCCTTCAGAAGGTGATTGTGAGTACAAGTGTTTTTCCTTTTCTTAGTGTTGTATGCATGTAGGGTATGATCATGAATGAATGTTCTATGCACGATGTTTACATATTTATACAAGCCTTGTAACTATTGACCGTTGGATTAAGGTCTAATCCAACGGATCTTTCTTCTCTTCTTGCCTATTTTGGGCTTCCTTCTTCTACTCGCTTTATCTGATGGAGGCTGGCTGTGTGGCCATTTCAGGCAACCTCGAATTCCGCTTCCTTTGGACTTTTCTTCCTTCTCGTTCCTGCCGTCCTCTTCCTTCCTTTACAATCTTCTTTTTGCATTGACTTACTACCTCCTTTGCTTTATTGACTTTGGTATCCAATGCATGCTTTTCCTCCAATCAAATAGTGCCATGTGTTGACCTATAAAATGGTGATTTTTAGGGTATAACAGAAACCACTACAATTGTCGATGGTGTTCGAGTTGACGCGAATCTTTGGTATAAACTCTCCTTAGTCGTTACACTTTTGTTAGCAGTTGTACTGTTCATTTAGTGAGTGCCATTTTGGTTTTTAGTAGAAAAAACATTGAGGTTTCTTGGAGAATTATTGTGGAAAGTCCTTCTCCCGATGTTTCTGGAAAGAAGTGTCTTTCACTGATTTATTGGCACTTGTTCGAGTCCGTGTTATGTATGTGGGTCCCATCTTGTTTCGGAGATTCGTTGATTTCAGTTCTGGTGTAGGAACCTCCCCTTACACCATCCCAAGCAAGGTCATGAGTGAGGTCATCACCTTTATTTGGTCATGGTTAATGAGGTAATTAAGGTGTTTAATTGGTGACCAAATTTGTTAATTTGTGACCATATGACCAACCAATGTCAATTTGTGACCATTCATGAACAATATTGACCACATTTGCCATTTAGGTGGACAATTGTGATTGATTGAGAAATAAAAATATATAAAAAATAATTGGTAAGAGAGAGATTTTGGTGGGGTAGAAAATGTGATAAATGATTGGAAATGTTGAAAAGTAGGAAAATGATTAGGTTGATGACCGGGGTTGTGACCTTCTACTTGGGAGGATGATAGTAAATCAAGATAAATAAAGTGAGATTAAGAGTAAAATCGGATTACGACCTAATTATCGCGACCACTGCTGAGGATGGTCTATTACCTTGTCCTAATTCTCATTGTTTCAAAGTCGTTAGAAGTCTTATACTCCTATGTACCCATCAGTTCAACTTTCATTCTCAGAAACTCGGGATGTTAAATTGTTAATCTGTGGTACCCTCATCACTAGCCTATACAAGAAAGGGTTGAAGTTGACGGGCTCAGCTAGACAAGACCATGGTCCGTCCCGATCAATTGTTATCTATTGTTTTTGACACAAAGATTAAGAAAAAAAGTGTAAATGAATTTGGACCACACAAATTATATGGCCCCACATGTAATCAAATGCCATCCACAAAAAGTTGCCAAAAATGGAAATAGATAACAATTCAATGATACACCCCAAAATGGAAATAGATAACAAATGACCGGGACAGAGGGAGTACGTGGTTGTAGATGTGCAGCAATTCATATGAATTATGATGCCTCAACTCCATGCTACTCCGTATTTGGCTAACACCTTTTCAAATTCCCGTACCTTTACTTCTCTTATTACCTTGTTCTAATTCGCTTTTCGTTCTTTTATTTGCCCTTTACAATAATTTATTTCCAACAAAATGTAATTGGTAGAAAAGGACAAAATTATCGTAAACTTGCTCAATTCTAACATAAACTCGTTACCCTTATAAAGGTTTACAACTTACTGAAGCTAAAAACTAACTACTAAAAATGTGGTAACTACCCACTATTGACTCTAATCAATAACACACATGTTAAATTGACTACATCCAAATTACACAAATTTTTATTTGTGACGGACATATCCGTCGCAAACTTGCGACGGGTAAAGTATTATCCACTTGAGTGGGAAAAGACGGATCTTTTCTGATTTTCTATACTTTGTCTTATATGCTCAAGTAGAATAACTTGGCCCGTAAGAAACTTACGGCGGATATATCCGTCGCAAGAGAGATTTACCGAACAAATTATTAGGAACCAATAACACAAATTTTGGAGCACTAGCTCCAACACACCCTTTTGATCCAAAATTTGTAAAAACCTTCAGAACTTCGATGTCATAAAGAATAACGAAAAATCCTTTTGCTAATGAGCTGTTTTGTGTACTTTTACGTTGAATTGTTTTCCTAATGTTGTCATTGGGCTTGTTTCTTTGTGGGGCTTGGTTACCATTCTCCTACTAGGAATAGTGTTTAGGCCCAAAACTCGCTCACCTAGAAATTGGGCCCAGCAGAAGAGTAGAACAGCCCACAACAAATAACGAATAACCCAGGCAAATAAAAGGAGCCGTTAGTTCAAAAGAGTGGTGAAAGTCCACACTCTTATTCTCCCTCAAATTTTCCGATATTCCGGGAGCAGAACCAAGCTAGGGATTGACTTGGCCTCAGATGCTATATAAGCATAAATCAGCAGCACCTCGAAGGGCATCAAAAATTGTTGTACGGAAAAGTGAATACTTCGTGTTGGACCTCTACTGCGCCGGTGTCCAATATCCATAATAGTACGATATTGGCCCTCACGGATTTACTCTTGGGATCCTTCCCAAAAAGGCACCTTTACACTATCGGGACATGGATTTGCACCCTAACAAAAATCATCATGTTGTGTTCACTTTTTTCCACGCATAAAACTCTCTAACTTGCAATTGTACTCTGATATTTTACCTCGATATTAGTGAAAAAGTTGGTGGAATTCCGTTTTCTCTGCGGTTGTTTACCTCATCGGGTTTTTCGCGTCACCAAAATCTCCTTGTGTTAATTCGTTATTTCGTTCTTTATTCACTCGCGCATTAAAATTGGTTGTCACTTTAACTCACATCTTAAACACGTGATTAGGTATAATTTTTACCAAAACAAGTAGCAAAATGGAAGGCCGTTGGTCTTGCTTCAGTCGACAATTTTTTTTGAAAGAAAAATTACTCCATTAATAAATAGTCATACCACATCTACAATAATAAAACGGAATTTTGTAATCATTTTACAGCCAAATGTCACCATTATTGATACACAACTTATTATGTGCTATAACATTGGTCACACTATTGTGATTACATTTAACTATAAAATGGTGACATATGACCCGTTTGAAACTTCAGACGAAAAGTGCTCGCCTGAAACAAGAATTTGGCAATTGAAAGGAGGCCTTAGGTTGGTAATGTAAAGAGTAGTGCTAAGTGTGTGATACTCCTACAAGTGAATGATGATAAGACAATCATTAATATTACCAACTCCACATAAAATTGGATTATGACAAGCGTGAGTTGGTATAGTGTACTCGTAGTTCTTAATTTGACGACTTGGATCGGGAAAGAAATATACTCCGTACTAGGAATAAAGTAGGTACATTTACATAGTCACCAAAAATGAGTGTCCCTCAAAAACTTGGGTTGTTGGAGCATGTGGTCATGAACCCTCCTACGTTAGTGTTATCCACCAGCCTTTACTAACCTAGCCCCTATTCCATCCAGTACTCGTGATCTGTAGATTCATTCACCAGTCAACCTAGCTACCTCCTTCCAACGCTCATCTATCTTTTCTTTAAGCCTCGCTTTTTACGTACCTTTACAATCTAGGATACTCCTTGTGTTTCGAAACATATAATTAATGACATGTATTATTATACCAAGTAATGTCAATGGGAGATCTTTTATGTGATGTGTACTTAAGGCTGTTAATGAGACGAGATAGCTCACGTGCAGCTCGAAATCAACTCGGTTAAAGTTCGGTCAAAACTTGGCTCGTGTGAGTTCGACTCGAGTTAAAACTCGCAAGCTTTGTAACGAGCGCATTTTTTCAAGCTCGGGTAAGATTGGCTCAAGCTCGAACTCGAGTTTGGTAATCGAGCACAAGCCAAGCAAGGCCAAGCTCGGGTTCCGCTCGACTCGTTAACACCCTTATGTGTTCCTATTGAATTCATTTTTCACAAATTCTTATTTGCAACGGCACTATCCGTCGCAAGCTTGTGACGGATATCGTTTCCTCTCACAAAATACCCACTTTTCTTCTATCTCAAACACTATTCATGTGGTCCCCTTTCTCCACTAACTCATTTTCTACCCATTTTATCTCACAAAATATCCGTCACAAATAACGACCCGTCGCAAGCAAGACTTACTGACATTAGACCTGTCAAACGGGTCGAACGGGCGGGTTGCGGGTCGGGTAGATACGGGTTCGGGTAAAATACGGGTCGGGTGTATTTTGGGTCGGGTAAAATACGGGTCATGTCTATACGGGTTCCGGGTCGGGTTCGGGTAAAAATACGGGTCAATCAACATCTTTTCCTTGCATTTTTTAAAACTTCTTTTATATCGTAATTCCTACCCTTTATACGTTTTCTATCCTCTTCCTCGTCTTAGTCAACTTAATTGTCACCATTTTTTCCCTCACCACCAACATCACCATCGTTATCATCATTATCACCCTTACTAACTCGCTAAGTACGATAATGAGACTCAAATAAGATAACAATGATGACGTGACATGTGATCTGAGGTGATGAGGTGGAAGTGTTGACGCGAAGTGCTGTTCATTCTGACGTAATACGGTGAAAATGACGATATGACACATATTTTGAGGTGATGATGTGGCATGTAGTCCTAGGCAGTTATGTGGAAGGAGGTGTAAGTGATCGTGGGGCACACATTTCGATGTAATGATGTGACATGTGGTTCGTCGAAATAATGAGGTGACAGTGCTAACGTGGAATGTAACTTGACGTATAACACTAAAAGTGATAACATGACACATACTTCGATGTGATGACGTGGCATGTGGTTCGAGGTGAGGAGTTGGCGCTGCAGACGTGGAATGTAATTCGACGTACTACGGTGAAAGTGCCGGTGTGATACACACTTTGAGGTGATGACGTGACATGTTGTTTGAGGTGATGACGCGACATGTTATTTGAGGTGATGACGTGACATACCGCATATATATACATATTTCTCCTCAAAAATTTATAACTTATCAATACTTATATGACATTATATATTTTAAAAATGATATATTGTCTTGACCCAACGGTCAACCCGCTGCGGGTCGGGTTTTGACCCACCATTTACGGGTCAAAACGGGTTCGGGTATCTTTCGGGTTCGGGTTGAAAAGGTCGGGTCATTTACGGGTTATTTACGGGTCGGGTTACGGTCGGTTTTCGGGTCGGGTCAGGTTTTGACAGGTCAACTTACTGTTCATTTTTATCACTTTTTTGTTAGCTATTGAGTATTTATATATCTCCCGTTAAAATAATATAACACACTGTCTCATTCATATTTAACGAAAAATTGTTTTAAAATTAAGTAGGAGTTAGGCCCTGTTCTTTTGGACTTATTTTTGCTTAATTTAAGTTAAGTTCAGCAAAAATAAGTTAAGTTAAGTTCAGCAAAAATAAGTTCAGAAAAGTTCAGCAAAAATAAGTTAAGTTCAGAAAAAATAAGTTAAGTTAAGTTAAGCAAAAAAATAAGTTCAGAAAAATTAAGCAAAAATAAGTCGGATTTAATTACCAAAAAGTGTCACTATTAACAAAAAAAAAAGATTTTGCAAGGGTTAACAATTATTTAAGCTAAACCTTAGAATACTTTAAAAAGAAGGAAAAAAAAGAAAAAGAAATTTACTCCTTTGTACGTAATTTATACTAACATAATTTTTTTAGCTACACTCACCTGAACTCCTTCTCCCACCCCAATCAAGGTACGAAATAACATAGTCAAAGACATTTGGCGAGGCAATGGATTTGACAATGTAAGCGCAAATGAAGACGGGGGAAGTGAAGAGGAGGGGAGTGAAGATGGTGCTGATAATATAGAAACAGATTATTAAAAAAAATTGTGATATGTAATTTACTTTTTAATTATGTATTGAAGTAAGATAATGAACATACTATATTTTTTTTAAGCTCAATCCACGGGTTTATCCCTCACTGGAAGACATGTGGTCAAGTCTTATTATTATTATTATTATTATTATTATTATTATTATTATCATTATTTAAGTTAATATTTATTTAGTTCGGAAAAGTTAGACTCATATAAGTTAAGTTTAGAAAAGTTAAGCAAATGTAAGTTAACTTCAGCAAATATAAGTTAAGTTAAGTTCGGCAAAAATAAGTTCAGAAAAGTTCAAAAAAAATAAGTTAAGTTCAGAAAAATAAGTTAAGTTAAATTCAGCAAAAATAAGTTCAGAAAATTTCAGCAAAAATAAGTTAAGTTCAGCAAATATAAGTTACGTTTAGAAAAATTCAGAAAAAATAAGTTAAGTTAAGTTAAGTTAAGCAGAAATAAGTACAAAAGAACAGGGCCTTAATGTTTTAAAACTGGATAATGATAAAGTAATATCAAATAGTTTAAAAACTCGGTATAACTGTCTCATAGTCGGGTTTATTGTTATAATACTCCCTACTTGATGGATGTAAGGTATAACTTGTTGGGGTCATCTAATTTCCTTGACAATTTCATCGTGAGGGGAATAAAAAGACATTTATAAAATGTACAATTAACTTGGGTAATTAAGTATTTTATTTGTTATGTTATTTATTTACCTATTTTATTTATGATCATCAGTCATTTGTTTGTGTTTTTATATTGATAATATTTTAAAAGAGTAATTTGATCATCCTCATAACCTGAAGTTCAGTTTTCAGTTATCACCCAATAACTTCATAAATAATCCTCTTTATTCTTTTTTGTCTTTGTATCAAAATCAAAGATAAACAAATAATTGAGGAAAATAATTAACGTAATTGCTAAATCCGCACACCATTTTACTTTACTCCCACACATTTTACCATATCATTCCGGCTTATAAAATAAATTAAAAAATACTCCCTCCGTCCCGATCAATTGTTATCTATTACTTTTGACACAAAGATTAAGAAAACAATTATGAATGAATTTGGACCACGCAAATTACATGGCCCCACATTCAATCAAATGTGATCCACAAAATGTTGGCAAAAATGGAAATAGATAACAATTCAATGTTACACCCCAAAATGGAAATAGATAACTATTGACCGGAACGGAGGGAGTAAATTAAAAGTAAAGGTTAAGCCTCTAACTCCTCGATCACCATTCCATGTCCCAGACCACCCATATGCCAACCTCCACGACCACCATACGCCGTCGACCACCCACCTTGAGTTAGAAACATATAACGACCACTTTATCCCTTCCCGCGTCGTTTTATCAATAATTAGGGTTTCGTTTGAGTTGGTTGTTGCAAGGGTGGTTGTGGGATCGTCCATCCAGAGCACGATGGTCGCGGGGGTGGGGTTCGAGTGGTAGTACCAGGCATGTGTCGTCAAGTTTGGTGATTGTTCAGGCACGTGGATGAGGATGTCGACGCGGGGATCACAGCAAGGAGCGATGGTCGACGGGGGTGGGACTGGGGATGAATGGTCGGTGCGAGGTTGGGGCAGTGGTGGGGTGGACGGTGGCGTTAGGGGTGGTGGAGGAGAAGTTGTCGGGGGTTGGGAATTCGATTCTGGTTTGTCGATTTTTTCTTCTTTTTCTCTCTCGTGTTTCTCTCAAGTGGTGAGAAACGAGAGGGATACATTCAGCATAACGGGAATAAACGTGCGGGATTAAGTAAAATAGTGTGCGGGATTTAGCAAGTCTCATAATTAATTTGTTCTTGTAATAAGTGAGAAAAGTGGATTAGTATAGTGGTAACTAGGTTAAACCTTGAAACTTGCAGAAATTCAAGAGTTGAAAGGTTACAAGTTCGACTACCGGCTGAAGCGATGACCACTTACTACTGCAGTCCTCGTAGGGTATGACACTATGACTTACATAGTTCATGTGGTGGTACGAAAATACGAATTCAATTCGGTCCGGAATTCAATTCGGTCATTAAAGAAATAAAAAGAAAAAAGTGGCCATGGTAAACCAAATCAGGTATTCATCAGCCTTGAAAACAATTTGCAATATTGTCGAAAAAAACAAACAATTTGCAATAGTAATAAAAGTTCATAAAGGCGGAGTATGATATTGCAGTAACCACCAAATTGTGCTATGATATCTTATTTTAACTTCATTGTAACCGTATTTAAGCCAATGGTCCAATACATTTATTTTTATGTCATTTTATCAAATTGTTTTCTAGTATAACCAACTGTATAAAGTTTTTATCTAAACATGTTGACTTATTTCAGTTGAGACAATTTTCATGATATCGGCCCTTGGAATTACATCACCGTAAGCTGTTTCCTTCCTCCTAAAGTTTGTTAAATGGTTTTTTCAAATTATTTGGCCAAATGTCACCAATGCGTATGCACGTCCAATATCGGTTATATAATACTCCCTCCCTCCCAATAAATTCTTTACATTTATCTTTTGACAATATTCACACGTCAGGAGAATTTATAATATTTTTGACAATCAATAAGAGAAAACATAGTCATGTGGAATCTTTTTTGATTCGTCTTTGCGAGTACATTAAAAATATCAATTTTTTACAATTTTTATAAATGCAAAACAAAAGATAATGATGGCGTAAAATGCACCTCGACAAATGTGAAAAAGTAAACGTAAAGAATCGGTTAATATGGAGAGAGTAATAAGATGTGTACTTAGTATCAGGTGCGAATTTGGGGTGGACAGTGTAGGCAAGTGCCACCCCCAACAAAAATAAGAATAAGTTTTGAACATAAGTTTCATAAAAATGTGTTGGGCTTAGTGGTTAAATGTGGCTATGTGTAAGATGTTTGGTGTGGTTGGAGCTTCAAAACTCATAAGAGGCATTTTTTTACAAAAACTTGCTTTATTTCACCAAATTTTTCTTTTTTTTTTCCTACTAATTACGGGAAAAAAAATAATTGTGCCATCCCAAGGCTAAAATCCTACATACACCACTGCTTAGTATCCATGTCAAATATATTCATATTAAATTGTGCGTGAGGACAACACATTTATTTTTAGTTTTTGAGGACAATAGATTCTTTTAAAGATGAAAGTTATATATATATATATATATATATATATATATATATATATATATATATATATATATATATATATATATGTAATCTTATCTATATAAATATAAGAACAAAGCATCCGCATGCATCCAGTCGTTACATATATTTTTTTTATTTTCTTTTACAAAAATGTGGGACCCACAACAAATAATATGTAATTAATTACTAAAAACGACCTCTATGTTTAGTTTTTGTAAAGAAATATTTACGTATATATTTTTACATAAATATTAATGAATAACGAAAAATAAATAATTTAAAGTGAAATAATTTTGTCCATATTTAAAATACAATAATAAATCGCAAAAATTATACCAATTGATAAAAATTCTTCCTAATTTTCAACTAATATAATAAATTACGATAACAATAAAAATAGAGTACAAAAAATAACACCAATTAATAAAAATCGATGTTGTTAAAAAAATGACAGTATTTGACTAATGTTATTGGATAATAAAGTATCAATTTACCAAAAAAATTAAATACTAAATATTAAATGCAACTATAAATTAAAGTAACTGTAAATGCAAAATATTAGAATTTTAGTTTTTTTAAAAAATAAAAATATAAGCTATTGCGTACGTCATGGATATATTCAATCAGATATAATTGTGTATTAAATCAACATTGTTGATATAAAATATAGCAACCAATTTAGTCCATCATGAAATTTTCTAATATTTAGAACGATATTTAGACTGTTTTAATTAATTTTATAATTTTGTTGTTTAAATCGTATTATAAACCCTTTAAATTTTGATAATAGTTTTTTTTATAGCGATATTTATATTTTTAGATATTTATTATTTTCCATACATTTGATTTAATATGATATTTATACCATGTTATAATACTACATTCGTGCATTTTTTCACGGATTCAAAACATGTGTAAGTTTCAACCCATGTAATTTTTGTACTTGTTTTAACTTATTTTCATTATAATATATTCGTGTATTTTGGTTAACATTTTTAAGTGTTAGTCATTATATCAATATTCTTGAAACATACCTGTGCACAATTGCATGGAGTCATGGACTGGTTAACATTTTAAAAATGTAAGACTAAGCATTATCTTTAACCCTTCACCATCCATTTATTACTATAAAAGGAGTAGAATTTAAAGAACTATAATTGGTTCCAAATTTTAGGGCTCAAAATAACAAAAAAAAATCCTAATACCCACGTTCTACTATGAGATTTACACAAATTCTTATTTGCAACGGCACTATCCGTCGCAAGCTTGTGACGGATACCGTTTTCTCTCACAAAATACCCACTTTTTCTCTCTCTCCAACACTATTCCTGTGGTCCCCTTTCTCCACTAATAATTTTGTATCCATTTTATCTCACAAAATATCCGTCACAAATGTGACCCGTCGCAAGCAAGACTTACTATGAGATTTAACTAATTGATTTCATTCTTCTTAATACTGACCCATACACTCATATAATACACATTTCCTAAATATTATCAAGACAATATAATCATACAAAAAAATTACAAATTGAATAATTACAAAGAAATAAAAAAATTACAAAAATTGAATATAATTATAAAAAACAATAAAAACCTCATTCGTTATATATTGATATTAATCTGACATTAAAATCACGAAGAAATAAAATGAGGTAAATTTGAAAAACATAATATATCTATATTTATATACTCACAACAAATTCTAAATTTATTTTTTTATTCTTTTAAAAAAACTAATATTAAAATACACAACAAAAATATAACCATTTTACCTGACAGTATTCATAAATATGAAGATAGTGAAAAAATTATTTTAAGATCAACTACGGAGTAACGCCTTATAAATATTAACAAGAACTATCTTAAAATTTGGGGAAAACTAAGTTAAAATAAGGTGAAAGGAATAGATAATATAAACCATAATGATAATTAGAGTGAAAATGAAATTTGAATTTCATCGACTCAATTTGACAAGGGTAAGAGAGCGGGTGAGTTTAGGAAGCTGAGTGAAAAATAATATCGCGTCATCATGGGTCTATTGTGATTATTTATTAGATTGATTAAATAAATAGGGTTTCAATGCGTTAAGGGATTGTAGATTTGGATCGTCGTTTGGCCTAAGCTTTGATTATTCACTAATTAAGTGACGACATGACGTAGCTCACTTAATGATCCCATTTTTCTACATTAAAGATTTTGGAAAGACGGTCTTTCAATGAACACAACTTTTTTAATTAAACGAGCATAATATCTTAAATTTAAGACAAATTAAGTAATAAGAATAAAACAAAAGCATAAGACATGTAAAAATGCATGTATTTGACATGTTGTAATGTTAAAACAGATACATCGGTATTAATGAAGACTAACCGATCAATGATTTACTAAGAGTCCATTTTCTCCACACTCATTTAAACTTTAAAAATATTGCTAGCGAATAAATTAACTAGAAATTACATAAATTAACTTGACAGACTTTTTTTTAAAACAAAAGTTATTCCGGAATAGGTTTTAAATCCTCGCGCATTCTCATTTAAGACCGTCTTACTTAAGACGATCTCTCATAAGTCATATATGAGGTTAAATAAAGTTGAAAGCTAATGAAATTTGTGAGTACTTTGAATATCGTACGAAATAATTTAAAACAGAAATAATTAAAAAAATCAACCTGTGGATTTTCGGTATTTGTTACGTTTTAGATTTATTATACATTTTTTTTTGGTGAAAAGATTTATTATACACTTTGTAACATACCCTGCATCGAATGGTAATAATTAACAAGTTAAATTACATGTACGTTGAATCTCCCGTTATTGATTTATTTATATTTATATTGTCACAACATTGAACAATTAATCACAATCATTTATATATTTATGTGTTTAATAATAACGTCTGTTATTACGACCCGTGCATTTTTTGCACGGGTTTAAGATTATAAGAACATATCACATTATCATTATTGTTAATAAAAAATACTAAAAAAATGAACATTAAACGCAAATTAAAGCACAATATTAAAAAATTAAATAAAAAATAAACTTAAAAGTTAAATTAATATATTTATTAGTATTGAACACAAATTATAATCCTCACCATAATTTCAAAACGATGGTAATCATTCACTCTACTTTGAATTATAATTTACAAATAAAATTTTTGAACTTTGATAAATTTCTTTTAGGTTGGATTAGGATTAATTACCTAGCAAAAAAAAAAACAATAATAATAACAATAATTTGGTCAAAACACTAATAAACGTCACAGATTTGTGGCAAATTACAAATAATCTGTGATAAAAATTCAGTAAATCGTGGAAAGTATAGTTTGACGTACTATATATTATGGCAATATAGGTATTTGATTAATGATTTTTTTCTTACGAGTCTTTTTTGTCATTTGGCTCACCGCGGTAGGCCGGTAGCAAACGTGACAATATATCTAATCCCGTAAATTTCACCGGTATTATAATTAATTGATTTTAAGATTAGTAAGTCTTGCTTGCGACGGGTCAACATTTGTGACGGATATTTTGTGAGATAAAATGGATAGAAAATGAGTTAGTGGAAAAAGGGGACCACATGAATAGTGTTGGAGAGAGAGAAAAAGTGGGTATTTTGTGAGAGTAAACGGTATCCGTCGCAAGCTTGCGACGGATAGTGCCGTTGCAAATAAGAATTTGTGTTTTAAGATATAAAATATCAACAAACATGTTTATCGGTAGCAAATAAAATAAATAATTCACTCTTACCAATACACAAATCTGTACTACGTAGCCCTTTAGAATAGCAAAAATATCAATTTAGTCAACCTGAAGAATAGAATCATGAGGTAGCTTATTGAGTCATTCTCCAACCCACAAAATCATCCTTTAGAATAGCAAAACTCTCACTTTAGTCAACCTAAAAAAAATAAAATTACGACTTAGATTTGTTAGCTTGAATGAATACTAAAGTCTGGTATACCATATTTAACTAGTTAATCTTGGTGAAAAAATTCTCAAATCTTATCTATATAAATATAACAACAATTAAAGCATTCTCATGCATCTACGTCATTACATATAAAACAATCTCTATGTTTATGTTTTGTAACGAAATATTTACGTATATATTTTTTACGTAAAAATTAATGAATAAGTTAGAGTGGAGTAATTTTGTCCATATTTTAAATACAATAATAAATCGCAAAAATTATACCAATTGATAAAAATTCTTCCTAAATTTTCAACTAAATAATATAATAAATTACGATAACGATAAAAATAGAGTACAAAAAATAACACCAATTAATAAAGGTACTGCGAAAATAAATTACGTTAATAAAAAATCAATGTTGTTACAAAAAAAGTACTGCGAAAATAAATTACGTTAATATAGTTGAGAGCAAAATGTACTACAATGAGTAAAAAAGTACTGCGAAAATAAATTACGTTAATAAATTTCAATGTTATTACAAAAATCGTGCTATTTGACTAATGTTCACCATTTAAAGTTATAAGAGCATGTCACATTATCATTATTATTAATAAAAAAATACTCAAAAAATCGTAACATTAAACGCAAATTAAAGCACAATATTAAAAAAATCAAATAAAAAATAAACCTAAATGTTAAATTAATATATTTATTAGTATTGAACACAAATTATAATTCTCACCATAATTTTTCAAAACAATGTTAATCTTTCAATGTACTTTGAATTATAATTTACAAATAAAATTTTTGTATTTTGATAAATTTCTTTTAGGTTGAATTAATTACATAGCAAAAAAAACAATAATAATACCAATAATTGTGACAAAACTCTAATAAACGTCACAAATTCATGGCAAAATACTAATAATTTCTGACAAAAATTGAGTAAATTGTGGAAAGTATAGTTTGACTACATATTATGGCAATATAGGTATTTGATTAATGATTTTTTTCTTACGAATGTTTTTTGTCCTTAGGTCACTACGGCAGCAAATGTGACAATATATCTAATTCGGTGAATTTTACGGGTATTATAACTGATTGATTTTAAGAGTTGAAATATCAACTAACGGTAAGAGAACACGTTTATCGATAGTACCTAAAAGTAAATAATTCAATCTTACTAACACACAAAATTCGTACTACGTAGCCCTTTAGAATAGCAAAAATATCAGTTTAGTCAACCTGATGAATAAAATTATGAGGTAGCAAGTAAAAGAAACTCATTAAGCCATTCTCCAACACACAAAATCATCCTTTAGAATAGCAAAACTATCACTTTAGTCAACCTAAAGAATAGAATTAGGACTTAGATTTGTTACAGTGAATAAATAGTAAAGTCTGGTAATTACTATACTATATTTAACTAGTAAATCTTGTGAAAATATTCTCAAATTAAACCCCAAACGAAAGTAAAACATAAGTTTATTTTAAGTGAGAAATACATGAGCAACTAAATTATTTATTTATTTTTTTTAGCAAAAGATTTGGTGTAGCATTTAAGTTTACGGATCTATTCTCCCTTTTTAAGAAGTTGGTAGGTGGTACACAAATCGAGTTGTACTCATAAATCCTAGGTTCGAATCTTCGTCTAATACCATTATTCGCCATTTTAACAACCGGTTCCGAGATTAGCTCCCAAACAAAATGAAACAAAAGTAATTACGACTGGGCGTGTATGTGGCATGTGTAGTTGTGTACCTTCCTGGTCCATGTTCTTATTTCATTTAGTAACTACTTAAGCAAAGGGATTCATCCATACCCGTACCCCATCATTTGTTTTCTTTCTTTCTTTCTTTCTTTCTTTCATGCATATGAGAGTTAATTAACAATTATAGTTTGTTGTGAGTGATTATTATGGCAAAAATGGTGGAAAAAGAAGATGAAACTGTATTGAAAAAACCACTTTTAGAGAGTTCAAATAATGCAAGTGGATTTGCAAAAGCTTCAATCATTTCAAAATCATTGTTTTTATGGATGAATCCATTGTTAAGCAAAGGTTACAAAAACCCACTTACTGCTAATGATGTTCCATCATTATCACCAGCCCATGAACCTGTTTTAATGTCTGATCTTTTTGAATCAAACTGGCCTAGTAAACAAGAAAACTGTAAAAACCCAGTTAGAACAACACTTTTAAGGTGTTTTTGGAAGGAAGTTACACTGACTGCATTTCTCGCACTTGTTAGGATTAGTGCTATGTATGTTGGACCCCTTTTGATTCAGAAATTCATCGATTTTACGTCGGGTATTAGAACATCTCCTTATGAAGGGTATTATCTGGTTTTAGTTTTGATTATTGCTAAAACAGTAGAAGTAATGGCCTCTCATCAGTTTAATTTCCATTCTTTAAAACTCGGTATGATGATTCGAGGCAGTCTGATAACTAACTTGTATAAGAAAGGGCTTAGGCTTACATGCTCATCTAGACAGGCTCATGGTGTTGGACCCATTGTCAATTACATGGCTGTTGATGCACAGCAACTGTCTGAGATGATGACTAATTTACATGCTATTTGGTTAATGCCCTTACAAGTTATTGTAGCATTAGTGCTCCTTTACAGCTATCTAGGGTTAGCTGTCATTGTCTCCTTTGTCGGGATACTCGCGGTGATGGGGTTTGCTTTGTTGTGTACCAAGAGTTGTAACCGGTTTCAGTTCAATACGATGAGGACTAAGGACGTTAGAATGAAGGCTACTAATGAAATGCTTAATTATATGAGGGTTATTAAGTTTCAGGCTTGGGAAGAGCATTTTAACCAGAGGATTCTGTCAGTTAGAGAGTCTGAGTATGGTTGGTTGTCTAGGTTTCTGTACGCGCTTTCTGTCAATATTGTGGTTATGTGGTCTACACCGATACTGATCTCAGTTCTCACATTTGGCGCGGCTATTCTTCTCGGCTTCCCACTTGATGCAGGAACTGTATTCACTGCTACCACTGTTTTCAAGATGTTGCAGGAGCCTATCAGGACATTTCCTCAGTCTATGATTTCAATTTCTCAGGCTTTGATATCATTGAGAAGGTTGGATAATTTCATGACCAGTAGGGAACTCGTTGAGGAATCAGTCGAGCGAGTTGAGGGGTGTGATGCTGACGGGGCTGTCCTCGTTAAAGATGGGTCTTTTTGCTGGGAGGATGAGGGTGGTATGGAGATATTGAAGGGTATCAATTTAGATATTAAGAAAGGTCAGCTCGCTGCTGTTGTTGGTACCGTTGGATCAGGGAAGTCGTCTTTGCTTGCTTCAATTCTCGGAGAGATGCACAAAGTTAGAGGGAAGGTATAATCGTATTTCTTCTTTTTTCAAATTTCTTTTTCCTCGAGTACAGGCAGGGGCGAACCTAGTTAGTAGCAAGGGGTGGCGGGCGCTACCCCAAACTTAAAAAAATTGACTTAGAAGACGGGGTTTTGCTATAAATTACTGATATCTCATTGAATGTATAATAAATATCTTGTGGTGCAATGGTAAAGGCTTTGTTTTCCAACCCGGGGTCTGGGTTCGCCCCTGAGTACAGGGAGCCACAATAGTAGTTTTGATGCTAAGATGCTGGCATTTGCTGCAGGTTCGAGTTTGTGGAACGACAGCTTATGTAGCACAAACATCATGGATTCAGAATGCAACCATTCAAGAGAATATCCTGTTTGGCTTAAGTATGAACCAGGAGAAGTATAAGGAAGTTGTTAGGGTTTGCTGCTTGGAGAAGGATCTGGAAATGATGGAGTTTGGAGATAAGACCGAGATTGGTGAACGTGGGATCAATCTCAGTGGCGGCCAAAAGCAACGGATACAACTTGCTAGAGCTGTTTATCAGGACTCTGATATTTATCTGCTTGATGATGTCTTCAGTGCTGTTGATGCTCATACTGGCTCTGACATATTTAAGGTCAGTATTCAATGGCCTTGAACATCGTATTTTTGTTTTATGATTATAAATAAGATGCACACTGCTACGTTTCTGAGATTTTCTTCTGATCCGTTGTAGGAATGCATAAGAGGAGCTCTAAAGGATAAAACTATTATACTTGTCACCCACCAAGTAGACTTTCTGCATAATGTTGATCAGATCTTGGTGAGCGCTACTTTGCTGATATTAGTATTACGATGTTACAGATTTCCTGCGTATCTTTGCTGAAATGGGATTATTTTGTTCTCTAACTGACTAGGTCATGCGAGATGGTATGATCGTGCAATCAGGCAAGTACAGCAGTCTTTCAGAAGCAGGGACGGACTTTAATGCTCTGGTGGCTGCCCACGAGACTTCCATGGAGCTTGTTGAAATAGGAAATAAAGGTGGTCATCTTAACGAAGAGCCTCCCAAAGCATCCGCAAATCATGAAAAAGAAAATGTTGAAGTTCGCTCTATGACAAAATCCAACTCGAGAAAGGGAGAGTCTAATCTCATCAAAGCAGAAGAAAGGGAAGTTGGAAAAGTCAGTCTTCGAGTTTACAAGGACTATAGCACAGAGGCTTTTGGATGGTGGGGTGTCATTGTTGTAGTGTTATTCTCTTTGTTGTGGCAATCATCAATAATGGCAGGTGACTACTGGCTAGCGTACGAAACTTCAAGTGGGCAGGCTTCATCATTCGACCCTTCGTTCTTTATTAGTATATATTCTGCCATTGCTGCACTTTCTGTTGTATTGGTCATCCTTAGGTCCTTTTTCATTACTTGTTTTGGACTCAAGACTTGCCAGCTTTTCTTCTCTCGGCTTCTTCATAGAATTCTACATGCACCCATGGCTTTCTTTGATACAACACCTTCAGGAAGAATTCTAAGTCGGGTAAGCTTCAAAATTTTATCTTTTTCCAGCGCCTCAATTTCTCAAAGGGGTTTGTCTATGACAGCATTAAGGGTCGTACATACTCGGCTTTACCCTTTTACTGAAAACAACCCTTTTTCTTGAGTCTTGTTCTCTGTTCAGGTGAGTAAAACGCATACTGATGAATACTTTCTTATTATCAGGCGTCTAGTGATCAGCTGAACATCGACTTCTTTGTGCCTTTGTTTTTGAACCTTGCGACTGCCATGTATGCTACATTGCTTAGCATCATCATTATCACTTGTCAGTATGCTTGGCCAACAGCTTTCCTCTTTCTTCCACTTGGCTGGCTAAATTTATGGTACAGGGTAAGTGTATTAGCCTCTTGCTTGATACCATTTTACAGAGAATAAATTCTGTTCCTAGTTTCAGTTAATGAATTAGGGTTGAATACATCTCAGTATGCGTTTTGATGCTTTACTTTTTTGTGCAGAGATATTATCTTGCAACATCGCGTGAACTGACACGCCTTGATGCAATCACGAAAGCACCTGTTATATATCACTTCTCAGAAAGTATCTCTGGTTTCATGACAATCCGCTGTTTCAGAATGCAGCAAAGATTTATCCAGGAAAATGTGAAGCGAGTGAGTACAAACCTGCGAATGGATTTTCACAACAGTGGATCAAATGAATGGTTAGGTTTCCGTCTGGAAATGTTAGGGAGCTTGGTCTTATGTGCATCCGCTCTATTCATGGTTCTGCTGCCAAGTAGTATCATCAAACCAGGTTAGTCCCAAAGTTGGTGATTCCGTTGTTTCTTTATGGCACATTCAAGGAAAGCTAACAACTTACCTCGTGATTCAGAGAATGTTGGTTTGTCACTATCCTACGGGCTATCCCTCAACGCTGTGATGTTCTCTGCTATATCGTTTAGCTGTATAGTGGAAAACAAAATGGTTTCAGTCGAGAGGATAAAGCAGTTCAGTGAAATCCCGTCAGAAGCTGCATGGACTAATGAAAACGAACTTCCTCCACCAAATTGGCCTACACATGGAAATGTTGATCTCCAAAACTTGGAGGTTTGCGCAACAATTACATTACTAATCTATCTATTCTCAAATTCTCATGTAGGACGGTCTCAGAATAAACATGAAAGCATGAGACCGTCTTTCAGGAGACTTAATGTTCCGAGTTTGAACAGTTCCTAATGCTTCTTCACACCTCTGTTTCACTGTTTAACAGGTCAGGTATAGACCTAATACTCCTCTTGTATTAAAGGGGTTAACCATAAGCATAAAAGGTGGAGAAAAGATTGGTGTTGTTGGACGAACAGGAAGCGGGAAATCCACTCTCATTCAAGTATTGTTCAGGCTCGTAGAGCCCTCTAATGGGAAAATTGTCATTGACAACATCGATGTATCAATCCTTGGGCTGCATGATTTAAGGTCCAGGTTCGGGATCATTCCTCAAGAGCCTGTTCTTTTTGAAGGGACGGTGAGGAGCAATATCGACCCTACTGAACTGTACTCTGACGATCAGATCTGGAAGGTAAATTCAACATTTTATACAAATTGCTTGATCAGGAATTTGAATGTTCTCATCTGTGTTCTTTTAATAGAGTCTTGAACGCTGCCAGCTGAAAGATGTGGTTGCTTCCAAACCTGAAAAACTCGATGCTCCAGGTATATAGTACTATAAATTTATACTTGTTACCGTAACTAGTTACTGCTGTTATCTCATCTTAACTTTGATGCAACTATACAGTGGTTGATAATGGAGATAATTGGAGTGTCGGGCAGAGACAGCTTCTCTGCCTAGGCCGAGTAATGCTGAAGAAGAGCCGACTTTTGTTTATGGACGAGGCTACTGCTTCTGTAGACTCACAGACTGATGCTGTAATTCAAAGGATTATCAGAGAAGACTTTGCTGCTTGTACAATCATCAGCATTGCTCACAGAATACCTACTGTCATGGATTGTGATCGGGTTCTTGTAATAGATGCAGGTATTCAAAACTCGGTCCATTACTCCATTAGCCTTATTCATGATTCAGGACTTAAAATATGACAGTGTTTATAACCAGCAAACGATCGGGTCGTGTCGGGTTCGTGTTCGTGTCACATGTAAACGGGTCACAAACCCTCCAACCCAAACCCGACCCAATTAAATTTCGTGTCGTGTTCGTGTCGACCCACTTAGTATATGAGTCATCAAGCCTCAACCCTAACCCGTTAATTTTGTGTCGTGTTTTCGTGCCATGTCCATATTTGGAAAGTTTAAGTATAATTATGCGATGGAGGATTAAAAAAATTAGGATTAATTAGTAAACAGGTCATTCGTGTTGGGTTCGTGTTTAAAGAGCTAAACCCAAACCCGACCCAATTAAATATCGTGTCGTGTTCGTGTCGACCCATTTACATAAATGGGTCATTAAACTTCAACCCAAACCCGCTAATTTCGTGTCGAATTCGTGTCGTGTCATCATTTGCCTGCTCTAACTGTGTTAATGTGTTAGATAATTTGTGGTCATATTGTTTACAGGGAAAGCAAAAGAATTCGATTCACCAGTTCGATTGCTAGAGAGGCCATCGCTCTTTGGTGCACTGGTACAGGAGTATGCAGATCGTTCGACTGGGCTTTAACATTATGGCAGTACTGCTAATGAGCATCATTCTTTGACAAGGTTGCGAAGTTTTGTTATATGTAATGTAAGGGGATTGTTCTTGCTAAGGATGTATCATCCCTTTTCCTCGAACGCCTGTGTCTAGCGAATGCATTGGACCTGCCTGCTGCATTCTTTATGTAAACGAATGCTTTATGTTTTTGGGCGTTTTGTGCCTTGTTATTTAAATTCACCCTAGCTCCACATTTAATTACGAAATTACCTTTTCCCATGCTATTTTATTCTTTTACGTACACTTTTTTTTATTAATTTTTCTTATCGTACCCTTTTCATAAATTTAGACAAATTAGAGTTTATACTACCTTTCTCCCTCTAACTAATCTAATTGCTCGATTATTATTCTCCAACGGACTAATTACTTTTGTTATTTAGCAATTGTTAATATTCTTATTAAAAATTATTAGGGTTTGTTAATTTGTGTAATTAATTGCTTACTGAATGGTGAACGTTCGGGGTAATGGGTCGCTGAACGGAGGGATACGGTTGTTGGAGGCTTGGAGCACGGGGAGGGAGGTGTATCGGGTGACATCATTCACCCATCAGATGTAACTTCAACACCGTATGAATAGCCTTACAACCCACGACAACAACTGTTCACGTCTATTTTGTTCGCAGCTATTTTGGAGCAACTAGAATCAACGCCGATTCATTCTCTTAGAAATCAATTAGTTTATTCTTTAGTAAATTACTAGGTTATAACCCGTGAACTTCACGGGTCTGCTTTTATTAATTTAAATTAATATTGTGAATAATTAAAAGATAAAAAAATCAATTATTCTAAAACTTTAATAATATGAAATTAATATTGTTAATAATTAAAAGATAAAGAAATTAATTATTTTAGAATTTCAAAATATGAAAATAATATAAAGATAAAGAAATTGATTATTTTAATATTTTAATAATATGAAATTAATATTGTTAATAATATTAATCTAAAATATAAATACTATTAGTTTAAAAATTACGTAGCGTTATTTTAAAAATCGTGTAAGATTATAACTAAAATACGGTCGCATAAATTAAGACGCATACATTGATAAAAGTTAAAAAAACAAAAATGAAAATGAAAAAATAATATTGAACAACTTTATTCTAGAATATACCATATCTTGTATACCATATACCATATCTTGAATGTTATTGGACGTTAATTGAAATGGAATTAATTTGAGTCAAAGTAAAATGGAATATATGGAATGAAATCTTGTTAGAGAAATTTTTTGTCATATATGGCGTATCTTTTTTCTGATTCAAGATTGGTAACTCTAGGATTTAGGCCGTGCTACGGAATTAATCTTCAGCCAAAACTGTCATTATTTATTGTTTCAATATATGGAATGAAATCTTGTGATTCCATAGATTTAGGCCGTGAAATCTTGGAATAGTTATTATTATACCATTATACCATTATACCATATCTTGAATGTTATTGGACAATAGCTCTAGGATGAATCTAATTGGACAATAGCTCTAGGATGCTTTACAACGCGACACGTAGGACAAAGCTTTTTTCTAGTGATGCCACGTCGGCAGCTTGGCTTCTGCATTAGATAAATATATGATGATTAATATGTTTGTTTTTGTTTTGAAGTTTTGAAGTATTTTATTGCTTATTTTTAATTGTAATTTGATGTATGGAGGAGGGAGATGAGAGAAAGGGGAAAAATTATTTAGTAAGTCTTGCTTGTGACATATCAGCATTTGTGACGCATATTTTGTGAGAAAAAATAGATACAAAATGAGTAGTGGAAAAAGGGGACCACAAGAATAGTGTTGGAGAGAGAGAAAAAGTGAGTATTTTGTGAGAGAAAACGGTATCCGTCACAAGCTTGCGACGGATAGTGCCGTTGCAAATAAGAATTTGTGAAAATTATTTGGTTAAGTGAATGAAAAAATGACAAGGATAGAATTGTAAAAATATGTGAAAGAGTAAAATTCGTATGTGAAAAAATACGTTCCTTTAATTTTAGAGGCCATTTTTACACAACTATGCTTTTTTTGCGTAATTATTCATTCATATACGAGTTTCACTCATTCATACACTTTTTTTTATTACTTTTCCATTCTATACCCTCTACCTAAGAAAAGTTCTCCTCTTTAATTCTATCTAACTCTCTAATTCTCTCCCCCACTACTTTCCAATAATTCTTCTGTTCTTATTTTGTGCTTCATTTAGCGAGATAGATGCGGCCTGCAGGCACCAATTGAAAGGCAATATAAGAAGCAGGATACTGGAGTTGCTAGAAAAACATGATTTTGTTTCATGTGAATTCCGTCTTTTTCACCAAATTCAAAATCAAATGCAAAACGTTTAGTGATTTGATTTTGTTCAATGTATACCAAACCTAAGTCACGTTGAGCCTAACGCTTGGATATAATTGACGATTCCCAAACTTTGTTCGAAAATCAAGAACACTGAAATTAACAAAAGTCGATTAATGGAATAGGAAAATACCTAGAAATTGCGAGGATTGAAGAGATATTCGCGGATATGCGAGGATTGAAGAAATTACTATTGCGACGATATGCGCGACAGGTCTAGACGCCGGGAGGGATAGTGGTTGGATGGCGGTGGCAGGGGTGGTGGTTGAGACGGTGGGAGAAATTGAAGGGATGGTTAAGAACTTAAGATGAGAA
The DNA here is from genome assembly GCA_029255685.2 of Silene conica. Classification (NCBI taxonomy): domain Eukaryota; kingdom Viridiplantae; phylum Streptophyta; class Magnoliopsida; order Caryophyllales; family Caryophyllaceae; genus Silene; species Silene conica. The sequence goes on from CM055317.2 coordinate 78,710,264, forward strand.
GAAAACTGAAAAATGAGGGTTGAATGTAAGGGGTAAAATGGGTAATATGTGTATGAATGAGTAAATCATGTATATGAATGAGCAACACCCTTTTTGTTGTCTAAAGCCAAACTGGGTCTAATTTATAGTAACTTCCAAGTCAGCACGGAAACAAAAATCCTCCGACAAATCGTGTATCGAAAAATGATACATTACACTCGGTGTATAGAAACTTTTATACTTCCTCCATTTTTTCCATTCAATACATTTGCGTTTTGCACACTATTACAAGCGAATATTCAATCTCAATTTGCTTTCAATACGTAAGAAAAAAATATATTCATGTTGAGTCTTGCTTAATTCGTCTTACATTGAAAATATATACTAACTTTTATAATTTTTACAAATCCGTATCTAAAGATATTAAGCATGTAAAATGTGCGTTGGCAAACGTGAAAAAAACAAATGTATTGAATGGAAAAAAATGGAGGGAGTATTAACTTATAACAAATATACACGTCTCGTTCGAAGGAAAATTTATTGTTAATTATTATCCATGAGAATGATTAAAACACATGCAATAATAGAACCTTAAAAACAAAACAAAATAAAAAGAGAAAGGAAGGCATGGAATTTGATTCCTTTCAACACAAATTCTCATTTGTGACGGCGATATCCGTCACAAGCTTGTGACGGATACCGTTTCCTCTCACAAAATACCCACTTTTTCTCTCTCTATGATACTATTTATGTGGTCCCTTCTCTCCCCTAATTCATTTTCGATCCATTTTATCTCACAAAATATCCATCACAAATGATGACCCGTCACAAGCAAGACTTACTATCCTTTGAAACCAAGTGAACCTCTTTCCCTCCCTTGATTAAAAAAGACACAAAATCAAGAAGGGAAACACCACGCAATGTACGCACCACGCAACGTTACAAGTTGGATTATATTAGATTATTAGATAATTAGATTATTAGATTTACAAATACAGTTAACCCATAAAAACGCAAATGCAAGATAAAGATTACACCTCAATTTTGTGATTTAATTAATCAAATTCCCAATTGACCAAGTCTCCTTTATCACACTATCGGTTTAAATTTAAGACGAATTAGAAATTGTAGTCCAGTATCCAAAAAGGAAGTGCATTAATTGTTACATAATCACATTTTTGGGTAGATATTTAGATAACACAATCCAGTTATTATTTGGTGATCTCTTCCCATTTTAGTGTTTTTTAAGAGGTGGATTTTTCTGGGTTGCTCTTAAATTTGCTGAATTTTAACAAGATTGAAAACTAGGAATTTTTAGTAATGGAGAGTGATAAACGAATTAGCTTGAATGATGAAGGAGATTCAACAACTGTCATTTGTTCTATATGTCTTGATCCGATTACTAATGGTGGTCGGAGATCCTTGGCTAAGTTACAATGCGGTCATGAATTTCATTTAGGTAATTTCTATACTCCTATTTTTTTTTTATTTTTTGTTTTTTTTTTTCGTCTTTTGATATTCGGAAATAGCGTCTTTGTGTTGCTAATGTAAGGGTAATGCTGCGTACATCCGTCCCCTTTCCCTCGCAATTTACTGTTATTATTGTTTGATACTTCAAAGTTTGGATTTTGGTGTGATGGTGATAAATCTCGGTGATGTTTTTTTGAGGAAATTCAAGGATGATTATTTTAATGTGATACATTCTGTGAAGGTTTGATTGTTGTTATGCCATTACTTGTTAAATGTTTTATTGAAATGTTAGAGAAGGTTGGTCTATACTCTATAAAACCAGTTGCATGTGTGAACACTGAACACTGAACATCATCTTCCTCTCTGCAGCAAGAACTGCTTCAGGTTTCTTTTCGGTTGTATATTATGTTAAGACGGGTTATAGAACCAAGAGCAAGTCTCTCTTGTGACGGATACCCATCACAAGCTTGTGACGGGTTGAATACTACCCATGTTGGTGGAAAAGACAAGAATTTGCTACCACCAAGATATTCTACTTTTGTCTTGTCTCTCCATATGGGTATTACTTGACCTGTCGCAAGATTGCAACGGATATATCCGTCGCAAATGAGAATTTGTGTAGAACCAAACGACACGACACTACTCTACACATTTTAGGGAACGAATCTGTAAATTTCATGAAAAAGCTTTCTCTCTCTGACCTACTTTAAATTGCACTTGCATTTGATAATTGCTGCCTAAGCCAAGTAACAAAGCTGTATTTGGTCATGCAAGGCTAAGTAAGCCTCTAAAATTAATAAGCAAACTTTTCAAGCTTTGAAGGATAATTTGGTTTGTACGTAATTGTGACTAATTCTTTGTTGTTGAGGTCTGTCTAGGGATATATGATCTCAGGAGTGTAATCCATGATATGCCTGTCTCAACAAGTGAATTTTTTTTTATAACTCTTTTCAGTAGCTCTGTAAAATCTTATCATTGAATGTTGCTACCCTAAAGGGCAGCCCGGTGCATGATGGCGTCCCCACTAGGCGAGGGTCCGGGGAAGGGGCCCACCACAAGGGTGTAATGGGGGGTAGCCTTCCCTTGCCATTTTGGCAAGAGGCCGCTCCCAGGGCTTGAACCCGTGACCTCATGGTCACAGAATGTTGCTACCCTATCTTCACAAAATTATATGGACAGTATGTCACAGAAGTTTGCAATATATTAGATTCTTCAGTTAAAGCGGGGAAGGCCCCATGGAAATACGTAACTAGGTGTTGGGGGTCGTGGTAGTCAAGGCTTAGTTTGTTAGGAATTTTTTAAATTGGATAATTCTAAATACGATTTCTATAAGAGTGCTTCTTGTACTTGGATGGAGGTCTAGACTCTAGACTTTACTGTGGAGTCACAAACTTGCAGCAAAGTGAATTTATCATGCGTTCATGTCTCTTAACGTGTACTGCTATTAGTGTAAAGATATACTGCTACACCGAGACTCCTATACAAGTTCTTTTGGGACTTTTGGAGATCTAGGCTTTTCAACTAAACGAAAGCTCACTGCTCATGGTTTTATTTGGAGAATCATGTAAATCTCTTACTTTTATTTATGAACATCTCCTTGGTTCACAATATCAATTTCCTTAAAATCAAAATTTGTGAAAGATTTGCCTACTAATATGGCAAAATAAAGAAGATTAGTAAGTACTTAATAGAGGATACTGCAATAACAACTGCCTCTTATTGTGGAATATTCCCTGGAGAGTAAATGTTTGATTGTAACTTAGGGAGTTAGGGTGTGTTTGGATAGGAAAAAAAGGCAGGAAGGAGGGTAGGGAACGGCAGGGGAGGGAGAATGGAGGAGGTGATTTTCCCTCCAAATCTTTGGTGGGGAAATAATTTGCCTTGTAGGAGGGATCAAAATCCTTCTACCTTCATTTTGCTAACAAAACAACGGATTTATCATCCTTCCAATTCCCTCTCCTCCCTTTCCGTCCAAATCCCTCAATCCAAACACACCCTTATGGATGGAAATAGGGTTGTTAACAGCTTAAAATGTGGTACTGTAGCTGGTTTAAAAGACAGCTTTCATTTTTAATTTTCACTACGGTAATTTGTGCATCCCTGCTCTTCTTGCATCCACTTTGTTGTCCTGTGTTCCTCTCAATTCGATTGACGGTTCGTTCAAATTTTGGAATGCAGCTGGTACATTTGTAAAAGGTTCCACAAAGTTGTCAAATATTCCCTGGAGAGTGTCCTATGTTGATTGTCTACCTTGTAAATGAACTAATGAAGTACTCTGTATATCTTTTTTTTCCTTCTTCGTAGTGTCACTGCAAGTCCTTTGTTCCTCGTGTAGCATGTTAATCTATATCCTTCAGGGTTTCAAGGAGGCATTTATAAAAAATCCAACTACAGTTTTTGCACAAGTTTTCTTCGTACTTGTGGTACTTAGCCGTAAAAGAATATTTTTTGTTGTACAGTTCGCATACCTGCTTCTTTCTTAGGTCAATGTATGATTCAATGATTTTTAGGATAGCTTGCCCTCAATAATTCTAATTTGAATGTCTTCCATTTTTAATCCCAACTTGCAATCTTCCCATATTAGTGCCACCTTTACACCATTTACTCTATTTTAGCACCCTATAGGGATCAATCATCCACCTAAGTGAACTTCATATGTTGAATCATCTTGAATGTCTTCTAGTTCCATCAACTTGATTTTCATACCTTAAAGGATTGTCTATTTTAGTGTCTGTCAAATCATTATTGTTTTCTATACCATTGTTGGCGAATAACGTGCGAAAATAGAATAATTTATACAAAGTTTGGATTATTGTGACGAGTTTAAATTATTGTGGCAGTTTTTTCTATTTTCTTACTGATTTTATCAATTTATGACAATTGTCAATTTCTATGACAGACTGCATCGGTTCTGCCTTCAACATGAAGGGAACAATGCAATGCCCAAATTGCCGAGATACTGAGGCCGGTCAATGGCTATATGGAAGTGGTTCAACCAATTCCCCTCACGTCATGGATGATGAGAACATTAATACTAACCCCTATTACCTCAGTTTTACTGAAACGGTAACTATAGGTATTTCTTTTAATGTTTGAAATTCTAGATACTTTCCCTGTTAGTTATCATTTTCAATGGAGATATTGGTGGAAGCACCATTGTATCAAGAAATCATACTTCTGGGGTTTATTAAAATTGACGACAAGGTCCAATTCTGCAAGTTGTATTTCTGAATAATCTTTTGCAAACTAAACTAAGACGTAATCACTTTTTACCAGTTGATGATAGTGGTTACCGTCTCAAGAATGTTATGATTTTAGTTGTGTTAAGAGATGTTATAACTTATAATAGCAAAGAAAGGTTGCCATATAGTCTGTTCTATGAATTAGAACAAATACTAATTTCTGCCCCTTTCATCGTAGCCATTTCAAGAAATTCTGTATTGTTAGAGAGGCAACACATTTTAATACACTCACAAAAACAATGTACCCTAAAATACTCGTAACCAGCTTTTAGTTTGGCAAACTGATTGTTCGTTGGATTTATCAATGCCTACGGGTACCACTAACCTTATCATGCGTAAGCAGCATCAATGTAGTAAACAAAGGCTATCTTTCTAGGAGAAATCATAAATTAACCTTCCGGCGATTGTAGCCTAAGATGGGAAGAATGACCGTTTCAAATCTTTATGTTTTCTTTAAATGAGGGAAAGGAAACATGGGTTGACACATAATTAGTGAAACTTGTAGAGTTGTACGAGGCTCTCGACTAACCCTTTTGTTCATGGTAATATAAAATGTTTGCATTAATATCTTAGTATTGATTAAATTATGCACAAAAATTAAATGAGCATTTGCGTGAGAGAGGTCAAATTAATTGAACGAGACTTGTCTAGCCTTCTTGATAGCATTCTACGTGATAGTGTATGGTTGCGGGAAAATGATACAAAAGAAGATTTTTTTTTATTTCGAGATAATAAATGAAATATACGCGTGCTAGTTCACGAGGTTTTCATATTGGTCAATCTAAAGCCTTTCGAGCGATTGAATAGAGTGGTTGATCAATTCACACCTTTACTCTCTGTTTTGAAACAAGGTCCATAATTTAGGAAAGCACATCTCTAGTGCGCTATGATGTGCAAGGTGTAAACCAAAACAAGGCGCCTCCTTAGTTTAAAAAATCCCGCCTTGAGTGCGCCTTAGCCTTGAATTCGGATACTAGCCAAAACACCTGAGTGCATTTTAGGTGCGCCTTTCAGACGAGACTCACTTAACAAGACTCGCAAATACGCATTTTCTTATCTTTTTCATCTAAATCTTTAATTATGCCATTTGTTTTCCCTTTTATTTCTAACTTTTACTCATTTATAAGCCAACTTGAAAACTCCTAAAAAGGATATTATTGCTCAAAATTTTATTTGGAAAATAGAAATTTGTTACTAAATATAGAGCGCCTCACGTCTAAAAGTTGTGCGCTTTACGCCTCATCGCCTCGGCCTCTTAGCGCCTCTTCTCGCTTTGTTGCGTCTTTTGCCTCTTCAAACTAAGGGAATCTGAAGCTCACCTTTCTCATAAACAGCACAAGAAACACATATTTTTTCTTCCAGTTCTCGTTTTTGCACTCTTCCCTTTGCACCGTTATACCTAGCTTTACTTCTTTACATGTTAGCCTTCTTTAAAATTCCAAGAAGGGATTGCTGCACAAAAGAGACTTGAAAATATAAGGTTGTTTTCTAGGGTGTTTCGTGTGCGTGAGGTGCACACTTTTGCCCAGTGGTTTAGCCATTATGTTATGGTTCTTGAGACCTCACAGTTTTGGACAATTGATGTTTTACCTTGCTGATATTAAATAAGCTAAAATTTTATGACCTAAAGACCCATCATAGAAACAATCAAATGGCTACTGAATTAGAATGGATCCCATAGTCTAGCAATTCCGTGTCCACCACTGCCTCTGTCGGATGCTCTTATAGCCGCATGCTATTGTCGCCTTATTCTTTTGGAACTCGAATGTGGATGTGTTCTCTTGTGTGTTATTTTGGGAAGAATTCAAAGACTGGTTTGTAATTAGCAAAAGCAACAATAAATTTGACATGAAAAAATTACCATAGCACTTTTTTATGCGTAAGAGACACAACACCAACAACAATAGTGCCTGAACGGTTCCTGCAAATTGTGGGGTTAGGGGATCGGATGTACGCAGCCTTACCCTCGTCTTACCAATAGAAGATGTTTGCCTGTTTCCGAATGACCCGAAATGAAAATTGCGTAAGACATATATTTGGAAAATTATCGCCTTCTCTGTATATTAAATTTAGGTGGATTTTTTACCAGGCTAGCTATTAGTTATGAAAATCTTAATAATTTATTTCAATGAACAAGTGCTTCTGTTTCAATTTGATTATCACATTCTTATTGTGTTTGCTGAATAGGGTAGCTTTTAGGTTATAAATGGTCAAATACTCAATATGTTGTGTTGCATGTTAATATCTTGTTAAAAGACACCCACATATTGTAACTATATTGTTAATGCGTATGTTGCTTGTAGCTCACATTTATTTTATTGTTTTTGTGGTCTTGTGATAGCTTTATCATACTTTCGTAGAGTTGTCCACGCTATGATTTTGTATGAATTGCCTCCGTTCGTTGTAACTACCTATTCTCACTCTGATTTATCATTCCCCGTTGGATTTGCTTCCTTTAAAGTCGGGCGACAAGCATCATGTTTCAGCCTGCTTTAATTTTATATATTCATGTACTCTTGAGTTTTTACTGTTCTGAAATGACCACTTGTTCATCTCCCTCTAATTTTCACTCGTTAATGTTTGTGCAGCCCTACGGAGTTCATGTCTGTCCATTTCGTAGATTAACACAAGTGCATCCATATCCAGAGTAAGTATCTCACTGGCTTATCAGTCTTTTGTTTCAACTCCCCATATTTCCTCGTATCACCTCTGATGGTAACAGTAAGAACTTACAAAATATAAACATTTGCTATTGTATTTTCGTATGATTTTGTCCTATGGCTTTATATTCTGGTTGCACTGCTAATTTGAAATGATAGATTTTTGAATTTGGCTCTCACACATTCTTCTTGTGGAAACATTTTACAAGAGTGTCCATCTTACCTAAAACTTCATACTCGTTTAGGTCCTTGCACCTTATTAAAGATTGACAACGGTTGATTTTAGCTTTGTTTAGGATCCGAGGAAAGTATCCAAAGTCTCTCTTTTTCAGCAAATAGACTTGTCGCCTCTCCCATATGACCTGTTCCTATTTGCTTGCGTTTGACGAGGGTAAATTGCGAAGATTACAATTTGCACCTATTGCTTATAGGAATTGAATACAACTGACCGATTAGTTTTGGAACAAACCAAAATGAGAAAGTTATCAAATATGTTGTGGAAGCATAGAGCCATAGAGTATATCCTGAAGGTAGTGCTAGCTTAGTGGCCTGATCCTAAGGATGTTAAAATCCGTAGTCCATAGTCTCCATTCCATTTCGTAGAGGTTTTTCAAGACTATCTTATGTGGAGTATTTAAGGGAGGCCCTCTCGTCTAATTTTGAAGGATATTTTAGTAAGGGGATATTAAATAACTCTGCCTATCAGTAACGCTAATGGCCAACATAGCGTCCTAGTATATTAAAGGATGATAGGCACTGAACATTGATAGTGGACAAATAAGTATCTCATTTGCCTTCTCTTTTGTTGTTGTTTCTTCTGTAATATGGTTAATTTTTTTGATAGGTTTCGAATCAAGGTTATAGACCTTGTAGTGACATTACGAGAACCCTTATAAAAGAGAGAAAAAAAGTTGAGGCTATAAAACGGGACACATTTGACGTCCTAGGGCACACTATATTATGCTTGATCTTTAAGGTGACCACTGACTAATAGATTGAAATCACCTGAGAATATGCCAAATGAGGGAGAATATTTAATTCCGAAGTCAAGTTGTAGCTTGTATGCTAAGGATTGAATCCATGGAAGTAAACTTCTTTTTAACTTCATATTGTTTTGGAATTATGCATCTGGGTAATTGCTGCTACTTCTGATTAAAGGTATATTATTCTGTTCAACTAGTATTTGGGTGTACTAGTATCTGAGAGCCCCTGAGGAGTGAGGTCTGTATTAGGAATATTAATAATAGTTGGACCTCAAACATAACCTTAAGGTTTTGGTTGAGACGGTTCATCTATCATGGTATCAGAGTCAGTGTGACCGAAGGTCACGGTTCGAATCCTGGCTACCTCAAAACCCCTCAAAAACACGAAGTGGAAACCCAGCACAGGGTATGGGAGAGCACACGGTATGGGAGAGCCTGTGCAAATTAACCACTCTTCAAGCCCAACGGGCATCTGAGTGAGGGAGCGTATTAGGAATATTAATAATAGTTGGGCCTCAACCATAACCTTAATATTTTGGTTGAGACGGTTCATCTATTAGTCTGGTTATGTAGCGCAGTTGGTGGTTCATTATTTTTCTGTAGCTAGGATAACCTTTTGAGCAGAAATTTATCATCTGTGTTGGTTAATCTTGTGACATTCTTTGCGTTGTCTCAGTGCACAATTGGAAATTTAGAATGTTGTTATGGCGGTTTTTTATTTGTTTCCATTCCCATATTCAAATGTGCTACGCGTCACTTCTTTATAGCCTGAGTTTCCTTCTTGATAAAATACTACTAGGTGGATTTCTAGCGTTTTACTGTTTTAGGTACTAACAGAATTTTGTTACACTTGGTGAGCATTATGCAATTATTGACAAACATATGCCCTTGTCAGCTTACTCTTTTTGTAAGTATGTTTCAACTTACTTTCTACATCATTCTTATACTTTACTAGTAGACTATTAGCGATTGTGACCATAATTTATGACTTGATTGAGTTATTTGTGGAAGAGTTAGTCTCGTGTAAGGCGGTTTTACACTTATATAGTTGTGAACGGATCCAATCACAAGTTCACAACCTATTAGTTAGTAAAAGTGGTTACTAAAAGTATCTCGTTTTACGATAAAATTGTGTAAAACCGCGTTGCACAAGTATTTGTGTTTATGGAATGTAGTAACTTCCACGGCTTGTTTGGTATGTTCCAATGGTAATAACACTTGACTTCCGAAATGTTTTATTTTCATCTCTTTTCACATCCACCTACCTAAGAAACATAGAAGGAGAAAAGGGTAACCACTTTACCATATCTATCCTTGACGCGAATCTATTCTTGATCCTTCCCAGTTTCTAAACTTACTTTTATTACCATTTCCATCATCTGATATTGATACCGAGTTGGCTGTGATAGCCAGGTTTCACTTGCCTTTTTCACCTACTACCAGACAATTACACAAGACATGCCAATCTTCTTAATATGGATTATATTGTGAATAATTTGGATGCAATGGGTTTCCGAAGTATGGTAATTCGCATATTATTTTTTTACAATGTACAAGGGCAGAGTATTGTATAATACTGCCAGATACAAGGATTGTGGACACTGACCTAGTCTATTTGTTTTTTTTTCTTCTTCTCTCCTCATACACCTCCTAATACTGTCTTGATCCCCAAAGCTAGCCAATCATCTTTGATCTTGTTTGTCGTTTCGGGAAGAAGCCATGTTGCCATCTCAATAAAGTCATCACATTCCTTTGTTTTCACCCCTGGCCTGCCACATCATGGTAATTGCCTATGTTGGACTATAGTGCCCTCTTTGGCCATGGTTGATGATGCCAATGATGTTGCCTTTTTTTCCTGGACTTTTTGTGCGGCGGGGTAGAATGTTGACAATGTTGGCTTACCAAGTGCTGCTTTGATTCCGCAAAACAACATGAAGTCGTCTAGCATACTATTTCCTCACTTATACACACCTATGAACATGATGTTACCCCTTCTAGGTCTACTCTTCGACAGAGTTATCAGCTTTTGATAAAGAATGTACCTTAAGTGGGATATATAGTACTATCAATCCCTTTAATCAATCATGTAAGGGCGTTAAATCTTAGACAATCTCCTCTCTAGCATGTGAGTTACAGTGGCGCGTTGGCATTGTGGTGCTAAGTCAAGTTTGATGCTGACGGTGAGTGTATATAACTACCAAGTTGCCTCACTCAAATTTATTGCTGAACTGCCCTAAAACGTGCTCATATGCTAAGACTTAATTTTGATCCTGAAAATGTGAAAAACTTTTGCTCTAAAGTGAAAACACGTGCACATGTTTCAAGAACTGCTGCTTTGCCCCCGGCTTATTTGTTGTGCTCCTTAATCATGTTCCTCAGTGTCTGAGCACTGTACTGAAGCATGATACATTGATACAGAATAGTAAGGATATGCTATATTGCATAACAAAAATGTGCTTACTTGTCCTGCTACAGTCCTCAACCAATGCGTTGTTTGGACAAAGTACTGGGAAGGAAAGGGAGGCAGACAGTTTATATTATTTGATTAATAAGATGGATTGCAGGGAAATAAAGGGCAGGTTAATTGAGAATATTCATTGTCCTTCCTACATCAGAATAATTTGTAAGGAAAATGAACCCTCCCTTTCTCTCCCCTTGACTCTTCCAATTTAATCGCCTCCACTTGTATCCGACAAGGATTGTTATATTGAGAGCAAGATAGGCATCTTAAAATAGACAATTAGTTAAAAACGCGGTTCTTGCAAATTGTTTGTCCTTACTTTTTCTTGCAGTTTTCCTGTATGAGAACATTTCAGTATGAGAAATTCATAATTACTCGTATTAATGTGGAATTCTAAGATTAATGAGTGTCGACGGTTGTTTTTGTATGGCAACATATAATTGCTTTAATGCTAGGCATCTGGAATCAATGCATTGAAATACTTGTGCTAAATCTCCTCATTTTCAGTATATATATTACTCCGTATTATTGAACTTAATCCAATGATGTAGGCCAAGCCTAGGAATCATGAGTACAATGACGCCGATGGTGAGCCATCAGCATCCTGGAGGTAGCGGCCTTCACCCACATGGGTGGATCCAGTTCCATCACACACCATTTCAGGCCCACCACCCTCTACCACCAAGCTTGCCTATGCCCATCGGCTATGGCAGTGGAAGATTCGACTCTCAAAGGAGCTTGCCGAGGTTCATACCACCCAGCCGAGTTTATGATCAGAGTGGCAGTTTCTCTCTCTATGGTGAAACTCCGATAAATTACTCGCATCCATGGGTAAGAGATAATCATCTCCATTTTCCATTGCAATAGCGGGTTATATATTATGGGCAGTTGTGGGCTTTTGCGAAGTTTGCTCGGGGACTGATGTTAATATAACTTGGTCATGAAAGCTGAGAATTCTGTGCGGCATTCAATCATCTTGCCCTTCACAAATGTATAATGTGAAGACAATGAGTTTGCCCCAGTGAATTTGTACATTTTGCTGAAACTTCATAATTTTCATGGCTAAATGGCCAATGTGAAGAAGTAAAGCCCAAATTATGCGACATTTGTGTGAATGCGATGACAGATCGACAGATTTGTTTTAAACCTAAAACAGGTCAAATAAGATATATTCGACAAAAGCAAAATGTTCAGGGATTAGCAAACTTTTAATTATATGTCCATATGAGGTGCAATTGGCTCGTTTTAAATTTAAGACGGATATGCGCATCTTAGGAGAGATCAACCGGAAAACGTCATTTAAGGTAGTTTACCAGGTGAGAGAATAACAAAGCAACAATTTGCCATAATTGGTAAGACAGTTGCATACTGGTGAAACAACTCAGTAACTCCTGATATCCTATGAAATTTGAATCATGATTATCAAATACTCTGGAAATCAGACAGACAAACTAAATACTAGGAATATGATTTATTCAACTCAAGTGCAGATTTTTTTTTTTTTTTTTTTTTTTTTTTTTTTTTTTTTTTTTGTGGCAATGGGAAAAACAAGGTTTATACAACCGGCATTTGACTCATTTGGTCAAATGTACTTTTAATTCTGAAACGATAAACAAAGACATAATAGTAAATACATCGGATACTAAACATGTGTTGATGACTATCGACTGATGTAGTCCCGAAGCCACCATCTTTATCCTCCACTTTCCCGAGGGGGCGAACATGGCTTGCCAAACGACAGGTACAAACATTACTCAGCAGAAACCTCGGATACCAACGAGTCCCGTGATCCAAAGAGAGGGAGCAAAGTGTACTTACGCCACAAGGACGTAGAAAGAAAAAGAGGGACAAAGACCATAATAATCTATGTCTAACGGAGCGAAAACTCCTACACTTTGAGAACCACTCAAACCGGGTACGTAAACCAAAGACCGAGCCAGTGAGCATTGAGGAACCTGACAATAAGATAAGCCATGTACCCATGACCTTCCAAGACGGCCACATAAACATGGAAACAACACACCTCCAACGCAAAACTACTAATGTCGATTTTATTTTGCAAGACGGAACTAACAAACTATTATTAAAAACCATCAACAGTGGGTTAAAAAACCACCGCAACCAAGCCAACCAAAAACACAACCAAATAACCCGTGAACCTCCCCCCACCACCCACGAACAAGGGCCAACACCCCACAGACCCATCCACACCCCCACCACGCAGACTCAATCCACTGTCCCGAAACTGCCTCACACGGACACCACCAGCACACCCAACATTCCCCTGAGACTCCAAATTCCGACAAACGAACTCCCCCAGGACCATCGGAGTACATGCAACTGACCACCACAAGAGGAAAACCAAAAAAGACCCATAAGAAAACAGCAGAAGAGTCAGATCGGTGGGGGGGGAGGGGCGAGGGGAAGGGAAACCACCGAATCAACACGAAAACCCAACCACATAAGAGAAAAAAGACAAAAGAAGAACAAAAACAAACCACCCACAACCAACCAGCCTCTCAAGGATCACTTACCAGGGATGTGGGAAGGGGCGAGGGAAAGGGGGCATCCCTAGGTTGCATGTACCACATTCGAAGACAGGACAGGGGAACGACGGAACGGACCGACCTCAGATCAACCAACGAACCCACACAACCACCGCGCGGCAAAGAACAACCAAGAGTCAAAAGAAGGGGGGAAACGAGATCAAAGGAGCCCGAAACAAACCAAGGAGTGGTGGTTCACCGGAGACAGGCCCAGGGAAGAGCCCATCTCCGGTGAAGAGGGAGGAGAAGCAACGGATTAGGTGTGTCTTGGGAGGCGGAGGCGGCGGCGGCAGGAAGTTAGGGTTTTTGTGTTTTGGGTTTTTTTTAAGAGAGATGTGAGAGTGTTTTTTGGTTGCGATTGTCTTTTGGGTATGTTAACAGAACAAGTGCAGAATTTTAATGTCGCTTTCGTAATAGTAACTGCAGAAGGCAGACGTAGGGCGACCGGCAAATCAAGGGCTTGATTATCTTCGTCGTAATTGTAAGGGTTTAATATTTACACACATTATAAATGTGTGAAAATGCATGAATCTAGTATTAAAACTGATAATAAAATTTTTATATCTACTCATTTTAGTGTATAAGTTTAATTTCTATAACGAATTCTCTTAGGGTATTATTTTAACGAATGCTCTAATATCTCACTTTTAAAATTGAAAATTAAAACAGTACTCCCTCCTAGTCACAGTGTTGGTTCCTGTTTCTATTTTGATGCGAGTTTATTTTTTTGTGGTCCAAAACCAATTCAGTGTGGAGTAGAGTGTTTTGTGTGGTTTAGAATCACTTCCTTATTTTTTGTGCAAAAAACAAAGGAACCAACACTTGACTCGGAGTGAGTACTATTTATTAACCTTTTTTGTTGAAAATTATTTCTTATTCAAAAAAAATTCTCAAATTTAGTAATATCTCGAAAATTTGCTATTATAATAATATAATAACGTTATTTGTTTTACCATTTTTTTTTCATTTATATTTTCATTGTCTAATAATATTTTTTGTTTATCTTGTTATTTTTTTTATTGATATGTTGACTATTGTGAAAATTCTGCATTTTCATATTATAGTATTATTTATGCAACATAAATGAAATTAAAAATGATGGTTAAATGATGTTTTGTATTAATTATTCGATAAAATTCTATTAACAAAGTTTGATTTTCATAAATTAAATCCATATTTTTTTTTTAATGGTGGGTCGTCCATTTATTTAAAAAGAATTTAAAAATATACTTGATGGGTAGTGGGTGCACGAAACTAAAAATAACGTGGGCGCACGAGATTACACAAAATATTTTTGTATTAATATAGATAAGATAAGATGGACTAGTGGCCCAAAGTTTGATTTTGATTTTGATTTGATTGCCATTTGGCAAATTTACCACCACAGAAAAAATTGAGAAAATCCCAAATCTATGTGTAATACAGTTGTAGTGTTGTACGCCAGTTTTCTCCAAATTGTCCCCACTCTTCTATTCCATGTCGGATAACTAAATCCACTTTTAAGCTGTTTCCACTCTTCTCCTCCTCCTGCTTTACCTGATTACCTCCCCCAATTACTAACACCTAACTCTGCTCATTTTCCCCCAATTTCATTTCCTTTTTCTACAATCAAAGCCCTATTTCTTCCCTAATTAATGTCACCCAAATCGCTAACATCTCGACCTTCTATCGATTCCTGCTTATTCCAGCTTCATTCTTGGAAACCCTTTTCTAATCCCTCTAAAACCCTAGATCCCGATCCCAACTCTAACCCTAAACCTAACCATAAATCCACCAATTTCCATTCCAAACGACAGTGTTTATCCGACAGAACCACTTCCTTATTCTCTCTATCAATCGATTCCATTGATTTCTCGAAGCTCAGCCTTTTCGATGATGGTGGCGTCCCGCGAAATCACCACCATCACCATCAACAACAACATCATCAATCTAGGTTAGAGAAACTCCGGTGGTCAATGGCGAAGAAAAGACGTCGTAAAGGCGGATCGAGGTCGGTTTCTGGAAGGAGTAGTGATCGGAGTGGGACCCGAAATGGCGGGTGTCGTTCTGTGGCGGCGACGGCTACAGCGACGGCGACGTGTTCGGATTTCATGATTGCAAACGGTGGGACCGACTCGAGCGGGGAATTGTTTGGGAATAACGTGAATGGATGGGCGTCGGATGTGAGTGAAGCGAGGAGGGAGAATGGAGGAAATGTGGTCGGGGAGGTGGGAGTTGGAGGTGTCGGGTTCGGGTTCGAAGGGGGTGGGAGTGAGTCAGGGTATGGGAGTGAGCCAGGGTATAGAGGGGATGTCGAATACGGGTACGGGGATGAGGTTGATGATGAAGAGGAGGAAGGTGCTAGGTTGTTGATGCTGTGGAGTCAGACTCTTGGAGGTACACCAGGTAACTTAATAATCTCTTGCTTACTCAACAATTCAAATTTTCAATGCTGTTTATTACTCCCTTTGAGTCGGAGTGCGGGTACCTTTTGATGCAGAGTTTAGTGATAGTTTTTCTTTCTTTTTAGTAACTTTTTTGTGGTCTAAAATCAATTTAATGTAGGTTAGGGTGTTTTGTGTGGTGTAAAATCATTTCCTTATTTTTTGTGCAAAGAGTAAAGGTAACAACCGAGTGTCGGAGGGAGTATCAATAAGTCTCCCTTGCCATGATATACCCGTCTCAAGCTTGTAACGGGTCAAGTTCTCCCACTTGTCTATATAAGGCGAAACATTGAAAATCTGATACATTGAAAATCTCAGATGCCTCATTATTCTTTTCCTACCCGAGTGGATAATTTTTAACCCGTCGCAAGTATGTTATATTGTTTGGAGTTAACTATGACTCCCAAGTATGGATTTCACTGTGTTCAACTGGTTCTACCGCGAGTTCTCGTAGTTAGGCTAGTTACATTTTAATGAGTTAATAGGTATTTGGAAGGTAGATTTTTATGCACTGGTCTCCCATAAAATTAACATGAGAAATAGTTAAGAAATGAGGTCTTTATGTTTGCTTGGTGCTAAATTTTACAAAAGGCTTCATCTTTGAGTTTATTTTGTGGTAAATTTTTATAAAAGTCGGCATTTTTCAGTATATTTTGTGGTTAACTGTACAAAAGTTACCTTCTTTCTGTATGTTTGGAGGTAAAGTTTACAAAAGGGACATCATCTTTCTATATGTGTGAGGAGGTGAAGGTTACAAAATGGTCCATATTTCTCTATATGTGTGGAGGTGAAGGTTACGAAGGGACCATCTTTGTGTATGTTTGGCTGTAATTTTCACAAGTCGCCATCTTTCTGAGTGGTTGGCAGTAAAATTTAGTAAAGTTGCCATGTTTTAGACTTTTAGCCTGTTTTATTGAAAGCATTGGAAGGTTGGTATATTTGTTGTAGGAGTAGGAAGGTAATGCGTCACTTTGTATACTTGTTTGCAATTGGGTTTGTATGATCACAAATGTGATATTAAGAGCTTAGTTTACGAATTACGTATAAGCTATGTTACTCCATGTTACTCCGACTCTTCTAATTTTCTCGAGTACCCACTCGACACTCGGACGTGGGCTAGGTAGCACCAAAACGGACACGGACACGGACACGACACGGACACGGGACATGGCATGCCATGAAATTTAGGACACGGGACACGGCATTTAAATTTAATAAAATATACATTTTATAGTTATAAATTTTGGATTTTATTTTTGAAAAAGTATTTGATATTAATTTTAAATAAGTGAATGTAAAACTTGCCCTTAATAATAATTTTTTTTTTTCAATCCTCATCCGAATCAATATTCTAATTGATCTCTTTCGATAATGCATTTCTCATCTCAAGAACATCATTCACCGCAAATGATAACCAAATATCATGGACACGCGACGGACACGGCTCAAATACCATGGACACGCGTCGGACACGTGCCCAAATAAATGTAGAAAGTTAGACACGGCTATTTAGGTTTTGGACACGTTTCGGCGTGTGTCCGTGGAGTGTCGGTGTCGGATACAGTGTCGGACACGGTACGGCTCGCTAGGAGAAGTGTCCGTGCTACCTAGGACGTGGGTATGACACTTGGACACCTCATTTTGGACCAAAATATGCATATTTTTCAATAAAATAGCCGAGTCCGACACTTGATCACGTACCCGTGTCGGATACTTCTAAACAAGTCTGAGTAACATAGCTATGAAATTGAGGTACAACTTACAAGCCAATTGCAGTGAATTGTTATTATCTTGGGTTCATCCAAAGTGCAATTTTTTAAAAAGTTATCCAAAGTTGGAACCTTTTTAGGGTTTATGGTTATGAAGTTTGCCAAAGTTTGCATCTTCACTATGCTTGGTTGTAAATATTACAAAAGCGGGCATGTTGAGTATGTTTGGTTAAAAGGTTCACGAAGCTTGGGTTTCTTGACTATGTTTGGCTGTCGTAGAGTGATGAAGTTAACTTGTTGCTTTGTTTACACATTTCTCACTGCTTTGTTACATTGTGGTTTCTATTGTTTGCATGTTAGATGATGAACATGTGAATGTGATTAATGGCTTCTTAATTAAGTTAATTTGGCTTGGAATAATGCAATTTTTTGTTTTTATTATTGTTCTGTGAGGTGTCTGTTCAATCCTTGGCATGCTGAAATATTGAAATTGATGTGGTTAAAGGTGTGATGATTAGTGGTCTCTGTGTTTTTTTTTGTTTTTGGTTTGTATAATTGAACTTTGGTGATTTGGCGAGTTAATTGTGTTTTTTCCTATTCAAATGGTGATGAAGATGCCCCGAGTTTTTAAATATATTATTGGTGTTGAAGGAGCCACAAAGAATTCTATTTGTTGACAATTCGGATTATGGAAAAAATATAGAACTCTGCTTCTTCTATTGTGAAGTAGCGATCTTTCGATAACAAAATCATGTTTTGTTGACATTGATTTTCCGAGGTTTGTGGCTACTTAGGCCCTGCTATTTCTAGCTTAATTTCAGCTTCTTTTAATTTTGCTGGGCTATATTCCGTTAAGTTTTATTTACGTTCAATCAATTATGTTCAGTTATTTTGTTCAAAAAATCAACTTTTAATTCAACTAAATTCACATTACCTTAGTTCCACTCAATTTAGTTCAATTAAGCTCCACTCCAATTAATTCAATTCAGCTCGTTTCAGTCGGTGTTTTGGTTGCAAAAACAAGTTGATCCTATTGCTTCGTTAGACCTAGTTCCGCCTATGTTTCTGATCTTTTTTTCTGGTTGACTTAGATTCAAAGATAGAGATGGTGGGAGAGAATTCATTCTCAGAACAGAAAACCCATCACAGAGGGCGCAGAAAGAAGCACGATTGGAGGATGGTGGATTCCGTGAGATGATCCAAACTTCGTTGCCAAATACACTCATCTCACTCTGCATATCAATTTTTTCAGAGAAGCAGTGGTCATTTTTTTCTAGATGGTAGCAGCAGTCATTGTATTTGTGATTTGTGAAGGAAGCACATAGCAATGGATCTCTTGTTGATTAGAATAGAATACCTTCGTGGAATTATGTATCAAATTTTATACGGAGTAGTTATTTGTCGAAAACATTTGGGGTGTTATCGAGTTGTCTCAAATCAAGATATGTAAATTGTCCATGTTTTTACAATTATTCATTTATATCAGTATAGTTCTATTCCTTGAGTGTAGCGCTAGGTAACACCAAAACGGATACGGATACGAACGCGACACAGGACACGGCATGCCATGATATTTAGGACACGGGACACGGCATTTAAATTTAATAAAATATACATTTTATAGTTTGTCCTCTTTGTGGTATCGATTCTACTTTGGAAACTTTGGAGCATCTCTTCAGGGATTGTTATCTTTCAAGACGTATCTGGTTTGCTTCCGAGTTGGGAATTCGTTCTAATTTTGGTAGCTCCTTGTCCATCGCGGAATGGATTCTGAATTGGTTGCGTTACCTATTCCAGTTGAATGAGAAAACACGTCTTTATACTAGTTTTGTGTGTGTTATTTGGAAAATTTGGTGTCTTCGCAACTCAGTGATCTTTCGAAATCACGAGCATCATTTGCAGTCCTTTGTTCCTTCGTTTGTTTCTTCGATTGCCATGGAAAGTTCTGAGGTTCTTACTGGCCTGGACAACGACCTCTCGAAACACAATTCCATTGGAGATGAGGAATGCTCTTCTGCTCCTTTACATGGTGTTTTGGATATGTTGGGAGCTCCTGATTTATCTATGGTTCTGCAGTCGGTCCCGATTCGTATTGTTGGTTCTGCGCTTTGTTCTAATAATTGCAGACTCAAGTGTGATGCTGCCTGGCGTTCGAACTTCAAAGCTGCTGGGGGCTGGGTTTTATACAATTCTCATACCAGTGCTTCTGCTTTTGGGAGTGCTCAGTTCTGGGCCTTTTCCCCTCTTCAAGCTGAAGCTGATGCTCTTCGAAAGGTCATTAAGTTCGCTGCCTCTGCTGGTTCTCGTCATCTGGATGCTTCTACCGATTGCCTCAACCTCGTTGCTCAATTGGCTGGGACTTCCGAAGTACACCAAAGTATCAAAGCTATTATTGCTGACATTTTTATTACTCTTAGTTCCTTTCATTGTTTTTCCATAAGCTATTGTCCTAGGTACTTAAATAAGATCGCTCATTCAATTGCTGCCAAAGCAATGGTTTGATCGATTTTCTTCTACAGCCAAAAAAAAAAAAAATTTGATTTTATTTTTGTAAAAGTATTTGATATTAATTTTAAATAAGTGAATGTAAAACTAGCCCTTGATAATAAATTTATTTTCATTCCTCATTCGAATTAATTTTTTTTATCTCTTTTGATAACGCATTTTTTATCTCAAGAAGATCATTCACCGCAAATGATAACCAAATATCGTGGACACGCGACGGGCACGACTCAAATACCATGGACACGCGTCGGACACGTGCCCAAATAAATGTAGAAATTAGATACGGCTGTTTAGGTGTTGGACACGTTTCGGCGTATGTCCGTGGAGTGTCGGTGTCGAACACGGTACAGCTCATTAGGAGAAGTGTCCGTGCTACCTAGGTGTAGTGTAGCGAAGTCACCGCTATCAGTATAGTTCTATTGCTTTTTTGGGACCGTCTCTAAAAAATGTTTCGAAGTGCAATTTTGGGGTCAAAATGAGTTGAAATTTTGTTCAAGCCATTGATATCAATGTTTGTCTGTGAAAGGTGATTGATTCATTACAGACCTGACTCCTGAGGGCTGAGGACCCTGAGGTACAAAACATACAATATTGGCTATAAACCTGTCAGAGCTAGAAGAAATTAAATTGATAACTCAAGTGAGTCGCTCAGTAAGCTAGAATATTGACTTTAACTAATTGGGTCACTGAATTTTCACCAAATATGATTATTTTAATTCACCTTTAATATTTAAACAATATTCTAAAAAATAACTCATGAACTTTAACATCCGTAATACTGTAATGTGACACGTCAGTTGAAAATCGTTCCGTTTTATATATAATCGGTTGTACATTTTTATAACAGCTAAAATTGACACGTAATATATCATAA
This sequence comes from Silene conica, assembly GCA_029255685.2. Classification (NCBI taxonomy): domain Eukaryota; kingdom Viridiplantae; phylum Streptophyta; class Magnoliopsida; order Caryophyllales; family Caryophyllaceae; genus Silene; species Silene conica. The sequence goes on from CM055317.2 coordinate 78,731,116, forward strand.
AATAACAGTTGTAAAACCGTGCATCACACGGGTAAAAAACTAGTTAACAATATTAGAAAGAAGCCAATAAAAAGGAGTGAACCCGACAAAGTGTAGAATGAAATTTTTTATTAAAAAATATTGAGGCAAAACGAGTAAAAGCCGTAATACAATTTAGGAAGTTTGGCAGCCAATTAAAATTACGAAATTACTAAGCACCGGAGCAGTGAAGCCCATATATAATACAAATTCTTATTTGAAACCAACATTATACGTCTTAAGATTAAGACGAGTCAAATATATAGCAAATCACCATTTGATAGATTTGACCCGTAAGCTTAGGGATAATAACCGTCTTAAGCAAAACTTAGGCCCTGTTCTTTCTGGCTTTTTAGAGCTGAACTGAACTGAGTTGAACTGAATGGGGTTGAGCTGAACTGAACTGAACTGAATTGAGCTGAACTGAACTGAATCGAGCTGAGCTGAACTGAACTGAGCTGAGCTGAACTGAATCGAGCTGAGCCGAACTGAACTGAATTTAATCGAGCTGAACTGAACTGAGCTGAATGAAGCTGAAATTAGTAGAAATAACTTAAGTTTAATTAAAGTATACTAGCTAATAATAATAATATAAAAGAATGGTTTGATTAATACAAATTTGCGATTTTTTAAAAAACAATTATATTAAAAAAATATTAATTTTAAGTATATTTTTTTGTAGTAAACTCTAATGGACTTTGTTTTTTTCTTTTCTTGTGTTTTAAAATTAACAAAAGCAACATTTGAATATTTTACTTCTAATTAATATTAATTTTTTTTTTATTATCTAAACATTTTACGTCTAAATGTGGTAAATGTGGGCATGTATTTCATTATTTTTATTAACTAAACATTAATTATTTTTATATATAAACATTTATAGCTAAATATTATTTGGTGGATTCGGGATACCCGAATACACTTGTGTATTTGTCTCCTATTAGCCATCCAAACGTGAGAAACCATGTGCATGAATATAAGCATGCACCTCCTAGCGGAATATTTGAACATTTTAATTATCGACATTCATCTTTGAGGATGACGGTTGAAATGACGTGTGGTCAGCTGAAGAGAAGGTGGAAGGTGTTAAAAAACATGCCACAAAATGACAACGAAATATCAAATGTCAATTATCGTATCCGCTTTTACACTTCATAATTTCATTCGGATGCATAAACCTGGTATTCCAGTTATACAACATCAAAGTATTCAAGGAAGAACGGATTCAAACATGGATGATAAAGAACGGAAGAAATTCATGGACAAAGTTTGAAAAGAAATTGAAAAAAAAGGTGCGATATTGATGTCCATAATGACCTCGAAGATGAAACACATCAAGACGATAACAATAATAATCATAACAAGAATTATTAATTAATAATAATAAATATAATAATAAATAAATAAATATAATAATAATAATCATAATAATAATAACAATAATAATAATAACAGTAATAATAATAATAAGAATATTAATAATAATGTAGGATGTACTTAATAAAGTCGAGCTGAACTGAACTGAAATGAATTAAATGAAGTTGAGCTGAACTGAACTGAATGAAGCTGAGCTGAACTGAATTGAGCTGAGCTGAACTGAACTGAACTGAATAGAGCTGAGCTGAACTGAATTGAGCTGGGCTGAACTGAACTGAATAGAGCTGAGCTGAACTGAACTGAGCTGAGCTGGGCTGAACTGAACTGAATAGAGCTGAGCTGAACTGAACTGAGCTGAACTGAACTGAACTGAACTGAATAGAACTGAGCTGAACTTAAACGAGCTGAAAATAAGTCAGAAAGAACAGGGCCTTAAGACCATCCCCAAGCAAGGTCGATTTGGAGTCGAGTCAAGTTAATTGTAATTAAGAAATCGATTAGAATTGACTCAAGTCGATTTGAGTCATAAATCGATCCAATTTGAGGTAAATTGACTCACCAATCGACCTCATACGTGGCACATTTTAATTGGTTCCAACCATTTAAGAAAAAGAAAACAAAAAGAAAAGTTAAAAAAGTAGTTGTTTGGGAGGGTTTATTGACCTAGGTCGTGACTTTCTGCTTGGGAGGGTTTAAGTGGTCTAAGTCGATAAGAAGAGATTAAGGCCTAATATGCAATTGACCCGATTAAATCGACTTGTTGCTTGGGAATGGTCTAATGCATATATAATCACAAATTCTCATTTGTCACTGTATATCTGTCGGAAACTTGCGACGGGTCAAGTATTAGCCATGTGTGGTAGACAAGACAAAAGCAGAGTGCACGAGAACTGAGAAGTAACAAACTATTTGTCTGACCTACCTACCTATACATTATTTACCCATCGCAAACTTATAACGAATATAGCCGTTACAAGTAATACCTGCTAATATATAATACTCCGTAGATTGGAATGAAATCAAACATTTGCGAACATTCAAACACCACCTTGTTTACGTCAACCACCTTTCTTATACGGAGTATATTTTTGGGAATTATCCCTCTTTCAATTCAACCATCGCTAACCCTAATTTCTCCGTGAGTTTTTCTCATCTTCACTAACATTGTACTCCTATTTATTCATGCAATTGAATTTGATTTTTTCCCCCATTCCATTCTTATACTATATTTTTCTTTCCTGCATGCAATTTTTTCATAAGCCTACCTGATTAATTACATTTATGTTGGATGTTCTTTTAGTTAAAGCTTCATGTTTTGGTTAATACTCGTAATTATTCATGTTTCGATTTATATTTGTCTTATGGAAGTTTTTTCCAAAATTTTTAGTTTGTTGTATTCCCATATCTTCTGGGTTTTGAATTTGTCATATGTTAGATTGGGTGAGTGTATATTTAACTAGAAGTTGAATTGTTTATTTGGTAATATATTTGTAGTTTCATGGCATCTAAGAGAATATTGAAGGAGTTGAAGGATTTGCAGAAGGATCCACCTACTTCATGTAGTGCAGGTATTATTACTACTCACATACACCCGGTATATACTACTCGTAATAGACATTGATGATTGATATGAATATATGATAGTTTGTCTTTGCGAATTTGTGATGATATACATTTTGAAGGTTGTGCTTGTGGATTTTATGAGTATTAGCTTTTAGATAATTATTACATTGACTATAGACTACTTCCTATAAGACCATGTTTCAGTCGTTCGGGGAGCCCTACCTAGACCGTATTCCTGCATTAGAATACTAATATATACTACTTCTTAACCTACTTACTAGACCTAGTTCCGATTTTGTTATTTTATCAAGCACTAGTTATACCTAAGAATTCCGACATTATTTTTGGTTAAATTGGAATCACGTATGGGGACCACATGCAAATACCGAGTTCCTAAATATGTTCCAATAGGTCTATTTCAGACCATTTGGAACGGAACTAGTTCATATGATTTATTTTACTTTAGTTTTTTTATTTTAATTAATTTTTGTCCTTATTCAAGACCTAGCCGGTGTTAGACCTACCTATAAACGTAGTCTAAGGTCTTCGGAATCTCACATTATGATGTCTTTATTTGATAGCTGGAATTGAATTTATACCTTTTGGCTGTCATCTGAGGTAGCCGAGGTAGAAGATACAACTAGTACTACAATTACATTCATTATGCCGTATCTAGAGAAGTTGTGTATGATGTGCCAATGCGGGCATGTTTTCTAACATAACCTGAGAATTGACTTAGTGATATTGGTTCCACCTGGGTACTATTGTAAGCAGCACATTTTAGAGGATGACATTTTACACTGTTGGCAGATGAGAATTAAAAAACTTGTATGGTTCCGCCGTAGACTTATTGGGCTTATGGCCAATGTTGAACACACACAGTTGTAAGTGCAGGGTGTTGGTAGAGGTGTTGTATCAATGTGCACCATGTGGCCTAAATGTTGAATCTTGAAGTAATATAGCTGTGGCAGTGTTACGGTTTACTGGTTTAGGTTCTCTATTCTTATAATAGTGTATGTGTTGATTTTTCCGGTCTGTAATGTTTATTTATTCGATTGAAATAGGGCCAGTTGGTGAAGACATGTTCCATTGGCAAGCAACAATAATGGGGCCTGCGGATAGCCCTTATGCTGGAGGTGTATTTCTTGTGTCTATCCATTTCCCTCCAGACTATCCATTCAAGCCTCCTAAGGTTAGTCTTCTATCACTCTAAATCACGAGTTTTTCTTACCATGGAATTTTTTGTATAATTACTCTTGGGGGTTGTGCTACAATTTAAATATGTTTGCAACTTAACTAGGTACAATATGCATTTGATACAGCCCAATAACATTGAGAAACTACTTTATGGTCTTACAACAACACTACCTCTCAGCGACTCAAAGGGTCTTAGCCTCCTCGGGTCCTAACTATTATGAGTTAGGGACTGCATTATACATAAGTCTTACCTCTATGTTCAACAAACATAGTCAATCTCTGTCTTAAATTGTGCTCACCTACCCTTCCATCATAACAAAACATGGGTTGGCATTATTGTGTGTCAATCTGCTCTATTTCTTGATTAACGTAAGCAATAGCGACTGGAAATGGAACATATGGCAATATGATATTGTCCAAGATCAAATTTCATTTGTTTGATTTCGTATTTCATGTTCAAAGAACGTTTGTTTTGATTTGCAAAGGTTGATAAGATGACCCCATCTTTAATTTGTTTGTTGAGTTGTTTGTATAATGGTGGTCTTGCCTCTCTTAGCATTATTTTAGTAATTGTGCAACTTGGGAGTTTAGCAATTAGTGTCACAAATGTGAGGTTGAACTTTCTCCATTTGATTAATTTCATATTGTGATGTGCTATTGAACAGATCAATGACTAGGCGAATTCTATTCTTAATAGCTTTCTCTGTGGTTAGCTAACTCCTAACAATATCTTTTCTTATTGGCTCCATTCTGCATATTGTACGGTTCCTAAGCTTTAGTTTACCTCTGTCAGAAGATAAGCATGGGTTTTGGTGTTCTTTATCGTTAAAATCAATAAGTGGAACCATCAGGGGTTGTTGCTTGTTCGGATACCGATGATGTTTGGTAGAATTTGTTTTCCCTAGTCAGTCGCAGATCTTGACAACAAAATTACGGGTGACCAGATTTGAATCCATGACAAAAAAAAATTAATTGGGTGGGTATTGGGGGAGGGGGTGTGTGAATATTGGGGTTGCATTATTCAAATTTTTAAATTTTTGGTGTTGTAGGTTAAAACTGTCATATGAGATGGTCTCATGACAATATTTTCATGACACCACCCATCTGAGACTGACACTTAGGCGGGATAGACGTGTAGCTACTCTTTGAGTTGGTGTCGGACTAGTGTCACATTATATTAAGATAATAATCCCTTTTTTGTAAAAGGAACAACATTTCAAGCAATCGGATTGGCTGAATTTTTTTTTTATATAAAATCAACCCACGTTCTTCACTTTAATTAATTACTCTCTCCATGCAAATCTAATTGGCTGAAATTTTACTTTTTTCTTTCTTTTAAAAAAAAGCAACCTACGTTTCACGCAAGATTTGATTACTCCCTCTCCTGCAGTCTCTCCAAATTATTCTCTCCAATATATTTTAAATTTAGGGATTGTTTGGTTCACCATGGGAAGATGAAGTTCCTAGAAACTTAAATTCACGTGAATTTATCATGTTGTCGAATTATATTATAATTCTTGTAGCATATTGTATATAATATAATGATATAATTACAAATTACAAATAATAATTACATGTCAAACAAATTAATTACAACCAAAAATACAAATAAACAAAACTTCCGATCTCTTTGTACTTGCATTAAAGACACACAAAACAAGTATTAAATATTAAATACCATCAAACCAAATACGGACTGGCGGTCCAGACCCGGCCCAGAACTGGTCTATAGTAACTTTTTATATGTAATTCTCAAGTTAATCTAATTCAATGTGTTTTTGGCTATTTTCAACTTTTTGAATGAAGATTATGGAGCAATTAAAGCTATGTAACTTATATGAACGATTAAATTTTTAAGCCTTTATAGGATTTATTAGTGTGAATCAATAATGACAATAAAGTGAAATATAACATTTTACATCAGACTTTTATACTTTCCAAGTTTTTCTGTTTTCTTATTTCACATCATATTTACATCAGATTTTCCTATTTTCCTATATTTTTGCTTTAGTTATATAATCATACATTAGATTTTTATAAAACAGTAATTTTACATAAGAACGAGTGCATAACGAAGTCATTATTAAAAAACGAGTAAGTCATTAATAAATCCTATTAATGACTAATCTATTTCACTAATGTTATAGAAAAATTTATAAAACTAAAATATAATTTCATTAGTTCAGGCCGTCATCTTTGATTTTTGTTATTTACTCTTAAGTTTTTATATGCTTTGATAATTTTAATGTTTAATTCAGAAAATACAAAAATCTGATTTAAAATGAAAACTAGTGTCTTCTTTAACATGAAAACTAGTGTTAAACCAATGCGAAAAATGCACGGATCGAAATAACAATTGCCATTATTAGATGCAGAAAAACATAATTGAGTAGGGTTAATTTGCAATGCCGAAATAATCCAATAAGTTTATATTCAACGTACAAATTAATTAAAGTATTAATCACTACCGTACGATGCAAATAAAACAAACGATACAAATTGTCCTACAATTTTATAAGTAATATAAACTTTACAAATACTAAAAAATTTCACGGTAAACTACGTTGGTTGTAGTACTCGATGTACGGTTGTTATTGACGCAAATCAATAGCTTTAGGCCTTGTTTGTTAGTAACCCTGGAGATCGCTACATAAAGTTGTCCGTGACTGAAGACCAGCCTTGGAAGATAAATGCTCACATGAACATTGGTAGGTGAAGACACGGGTGCTGATCGTCCTTTTGTTCTAGCTAATACATAATATAAAAAAATATCATAAAAAAAAAATTTAAAACATTTAAATTATGCTAAATACTACTCCGTATTATATAAACTATTATCTACTAATAAGTAATAATGATGATCTACTAAAATAAACCACAATTAACTTATCGTAACACTTGTGCATAAACGGTATATCAATAACCAACTTACATATTATAACAGCCATATTATGTTTATAGCACCAACTTACATATTATATCAGCCAATGGTTTCTTATACCAACCGATATACCCATAAACAGTTGTAATAAGTAATATTGATGATGAACGACCCATTTCTTATACCAGCCCATATTGTTATACGCATAACCAACTTACATATAAATTCTCAACCTAGTTATTAGATAAACCCTAAATTCACTCCTTTCAATCCTTCACAACTCAGCTGTCACCTGCCTCTCTTCTTATCCTTTCTTGTTCTCATTTCTCTTATCATACAAAAAAAAAATATACGCAAAATAAAATAAAATCTTACCCATGTGACTTAATCTCCCTATATTTTTTGCTTAAATGAACTAAAATCAAATCAAAATACAGAAACAAACGAATCAAATAACAAAAGTATGATCTATTATTATGTATTTCGATTTTTGATATGTTATATGATTATTGTTTCGATTTATTTGTATGTTATATGATTATTTTTTCATGGATCTGTTTCGATTTCTTTATATGTTATATGTATTTCGTTTTTGAGTTCGAAACATTGTATGGTCTTCTGTTTCGATTTTTTTCATCTCTTTCGATTTTACTTTTTCATGGATCCATTTCTAAAACTCAAGTTTTTGTATCCTATATGATTATTGTTTTATTTTAAAAATTGTGTACATATTAAAGCCTTAAAATCGAAAAAGCCTTAAAATCGAAAAAGCCTTAAAAAATTGAAAAAAAATGGGAAAGCAATACATGCAAACGAGTTAATTTAGGATATCTATCATTAAATGATAGATCAAAAAAAATGTACACAATTTTTAAAATAAAATAATTATCATATAGAATACAAAAACTTGAGTTTTAGAAATAGATCCATGAAAATTTATCTAAATAAATGAAAATAAAATAACAACATAATAAAAAAAATCAAAAGAGATTAAAAAAAATCGAAACAGAAAACCCTACAATGTTTCGAACTCAAAAACGAAATACATAACATTAAAAAATCGATACAGATCCATGAAAAAATAATCATATAACATACAAATAAATCGAAACAATAATCATATAATATACCAAAAATCGAAATACATGATAATAGATCATAGTTCTTTGATTCGTTTGTTTCTGTATTTTGATTTTAGTTGATTTAAGCAAAAATATAGGGAGATTAAGTCATATGGGTAAGATTTTATTTTATTTTGCGTATATTTTTTTGTATGATAAGAGAAATGAGAACAAGAAAGAAAAGGGATAAGAAGAGAGGCAGGTAACAACTGAGTTGTGAAGGATTAAAGGGAGTGAATTTAGGGTTTATTTAATAAGTAGGTTGGGAATTTATAAGTAAGTTGGTTATGGGTATAACAATATGGGCTGGTATAAGAAATGGGTCGTTCATCATCAATATTACTTATTACAACCGTCTCTTTGTAGATTAATTGTGGTCGGTATACCGGCTGGTATAATATGTAAGTTGGTGCTATGATAATAATATGGGCTGTTATAATATGTAAGTTGGTTATGGATATATCGTTTATGCACATGTGCTATGATAAATTGTGGTTTATTTTAGTAAATCATCATTATTACTTATTAGTAGATAATAATTTATATAATACGGCGTAGTATTTAGAATAATTTGAATGTTCAAAATTTTTAATTAACTATGATATTTATTACATTATATTTATATTTGATATTATATTAGCTAGAACAAGACGACGATCAGCACCCGTGTCTTCACCTGGCAATGTCCATGTGAGCATTTATCTTCCAAGGCCGGTCTTTAGTCATGGACAACTTTATGTAGCAATCTCCAGGGTTACTAACAAACAAGGCCTGAGGTTATTGATTTGCGTCAACAACAAACGTACATCGAGTACTACAACCAACGTAGTTTACCGTGAAATTTTTTAGTATTTGTAAAGTTTATATTACTTATAAAATTGTAGGATAATTTGTATCGTTTGTTTTAGTTGTATCATATGGTAGTGATTAGTACTTTAATTAATTTGTACTTTGAATACAAACTTATTGGATTATTTCGGCATGCAAATTAACCCTGCTCAATTATGTTTTTATGCATCTAATGATAGCAATTGTTATTACGACCCGTGATTTTTTGCACGGGTTTAACACTAGTACCGTGGAAAAGCTCACAGTTTTTAGGAGTGTTTGATGTTTCAAAATGTTTTTGGTTCTTTGAGGTAGTAATTGACAGGGATGATTATTCATTCAGGTTGCCTTCAAGACAAAGGTCTTTCATCCTAACATCAACAGCAATGGGAGCATATGTCTGGATATTCTTAAAGAGCAATGGAGTCCTGCTCTAACTATTTCCAAGGTTTCACCGTCTCTCACTTTAGAGCAGGCATATTTTTTTTGATTCCAGTCTTATGAGCCAATTAATATTGTGCACAGGAATTATAGTTATCAATTTTAGCCCAGGTAACACGGACACTTCTTCTAATTCATCGTCCCGTGTCCGACACTGTGTCCGACACTCGGACACCCGACACTCATTGGACACATGGCTAAACATATTATAGTTTAGACAAGGAATAAAATTTTAAAAAAGATTGATTAGAAGATGAGTCTGGGTGGAAAAATGAGAATTAGTTATAGTATATTTTAATATATTTAAATGACATGTCCCGTGTCCTATGGTTCATGGGATGTCGTGACACGTGTCTGTGTTGTGTCCGTTTTGGTGCTACCTAGGTTTTAGCTTTTGATTTTGTGATGATTTCAGTCAGTTCAGTGATGTTTTCGAGTCTATTTGCCATGCATAGCTACTTAGCTGGCCTTTATAATCCTGTATGTGTTTTTTCCTAGCCATATTATCCTAACTGAGGGCAAAATGTGGCAGGTTCTTCTGTCCATATGTTCTCTTTTGACTGATCCGAACCCAGATGATCCGCTAACACCAGAAATAGCCCACATGTATAAGACTGATAGGTCCAAGTATGAACAGACTGCTCGTACCTGGACTCAGAAGCATGCCATGGTCTGATCGTCCTGCTAGCTTAAAAATACATAAGCTTTTATGTATCCTTCGTTCATTTCTTTGTATTTGTGATCGGATAAACCGAGTTTGGAATGCCTTCTTTGTTTATAATTATAAAGGCATATTTAAGAATGAGTTTTCTTTGGGAAAGGACAGGCAGCATTCTGCATAATAGCGAGCTCATACACATCTATACAAGTAATATGGTTTAAGGTGCTGAACTGCTGATAACCATTGTGTTATATTGATTTTAAGAAAAGAAATGTTTTTAAATTTCAGAAGGTTGGTATTGTTAATGGGATGAGATAATAATCGAAATTTGGGGAGAAAATTCCTCTGTTACCCTTTTCCTTTCTTCCTTCCTTGCTCTTAAAAAATGTTATTGGAGCTGGTTTAAGGTTGAAACTATTGAAAGGAACCGTGTCGGTTAAAAGAGGAAACAAAAAATAACACTCTAGAAGGATAGAAGGACCATGCTAGGGGTGAATTTAGGGGCGATAACAAGTCGAGCACGAGTTTGACCTTGTTTGGCTTGTGCTTATAAGAAAAAATTAAACTTGGGTCGATCTCGAGTTTACCTGAGTTTGAAAAAATTCATTTCCTTCTATTGTGTGAAAAAAGAATTCAAAGCTTACCCGAGCTTGGCTTGTGTATGTGGGATAGCGTGTTTTATTCGATCTAAATTCATTTCCTTATATTTTATGCGAAAAAAGGGGAGAATTATTAGAGCATCCTTTACCATGGAGAATTACCTCTCCATGGAAGAACTTGGAGACCAAAAATTGCTCTATGGGTTGAATTATAATAGAGAGCATCTCCATCTTCATGGAGCTCCATGTAATTGAGGGAGAGAAAAAATATCCATTGTAATTGTAAATAATTGGGTGGAGAAAAACAGATGGGGATAAAGAGATGAAGAGAAAAGATGGAGAAAAAGCAATCTATTATAAAGGGCGCTCTTACACTTTCATAAACTATTAATAAATGTTCATGACTTTTCTTTGATATTCTGCTGGTAACCGAAATGGTAACATCTACATAGACTGAGTGCCTGAGAGTGCTTGGTAAATGCCTTGAGTTATGGGAGTGTTACACCTACACTTTGGGATCCAGTTAAAGAGGCCAAGAAAATCATAGTCCGAATCAGCAAGCAAGAAAAATCTCGACGAAAAGGCAAGCCACATAACTAGCCCCATGGCCAACCCAACGCGCCACCTAAAGATGATTACAACACACACCTAATGTAGAGATATTAATGTCATGATTTTTTGGCAAAATAGAAAAACCGATTTATTCTGATAAACCATTACCACTAACAACAAACACCAAATCATATAAACCCACCAATTAAACCACCACTACCCAAAACTAGAGTTGTACAATGGGCTGGGCCGGGCTGGGCCGGTCCAGAGGCGGGCTGGGCTGAAGAAAGCCAGCCCTGGCACGGCCCTAAAACAATATAGGGTTGGGCTGGGCTGGGCCGGGCCAGGAAAAGTCAGCCCTGGCCCAGCCCTGGAGGGCTGCTAGTTTTGTTTGTGGGCTGTATTTGTGTTAGTTTTACTAGTGGGCCGGGTCGGGCTGCATTTCACACAGGGCTGCTAATAGGGCTGGGCTGACAAAATTCAGCCCTGGCCTTGGCCCTATTCACTACCGGGTTGGGCTGGCCCAGCCCTAGCCCTGTGTGGGCTAGAAAAATTGGCCCACGTAACAGGGCTGGGCCGGGCTGGGCTGGGCTGGCCCGCTACGTTGTCCAGCTCTACCCAAAACCCATCTTCCCTATGCGCCTACCAACAGATACTACACCCTCACCATACCCCTCTCTCCTGACCAACCTAGACTCAACCCACCATCCTTATAACGCCCAAAGTGATAATTTCTATGTTATTAACTCGATTCGTACTTGACAAATTCGGTAGAAAATTTCAAGTATTATTAAAGATGTGAGTGTATACCTTCATTTCTTCGAGGAAGTAATTATTATTAAACATTATTTTCATAAACCAACAAAGGTAACAAAATTGCTGACTTTATGACCTTTATTTATTAAAATATTTTGTCCACAACTTTTTTTTATTGTGGCCTGATATATATTAATCATATCTTAGAAGGAATCAATCTAATTTTCTTATTCAAGAAAGGTAAGAATAAGCAATAATTCGTCATTAAATAGTTCAATCATTTTTATAGTAATTTTATCATTCGGCCATTTATTGAAAAGTGAAAAAATCACATTATTATTACTTCGTTTTTAATCAAACTTTATAACAAATGGAAAGTACGGCGTTATAAACGGAGTCGACACACAAAATCATAAAACAAAAGGGTAAAACCGTCATTTGAGCTCCACTAAACACCTCTCACCCTTTATATCACCTCCACAGCAACAGCATTAACATTTCTCCTCCGACAAAAACACACACCACTGCATATTCTCTCTTCCCTCAACTCGGTCCAACTCGCTCCAATGGCATCCGAGCTAATATTCCGAGGCGGACACGAATCCCAACACAAATCCGACTCATACTCACCCAAACCCGACAAACCATTCCTCCTAACAACCGTAACCCGACCCATACACTACCTCTTACGCGAACAACGCCTCGTCTTCCTCTTAATCGGCGCAGCAATCGCATTCCTCCTATTCACCTCTCTCTCCCCCAACACCGCGCCCTCCGCCGTCACCTCCACTGCGTTCTCCGACGACTCCTTCCTATCCACCGAGTTGACTCGGATCAACCCCCGCCGAGTCGTCGCTGACTCCTTCCGATCCGGAAAGGCGCCACTCGGGTTGAAACGGAAGGGATTACGGATTGTGGTGACGGGCGGGGCCGGGTTCGTGGGGTCGCATTTGGTGGATCGGTTGATTGCACGTGGAGATAGTGTGATTGTTGTTGATAATTTTTTTACGGGGAATAAAGAGAATGTAATGCATCATTTTGGAAACCCTAGATTTGAATTGATACGACACGACGTCGTTGAGCCGATTTTGTTGGAAGTTGATCAGATCTATCACCTTGCTTGTCCTGCTTCCCCTGTTCATTACAAACATAACCCTGTTAAAACTATTATATCCTTTTTTTTCTTATGTTTTTTTTCCCCAAATCCTCATTTAATACGGTACTATCCTTGTTTGATTATTTGATTGATTTGTCAGGGCATTGAGTCATCTTCACCATTGTTATGCATTTTTTTACTTTGCTCTGCAAAATGTAGATAGCTATTACTTGAAGATCTAGTATTTTAATTTTGAAGAAATTTTGGTTAGTCAATTGCATGTCAATTAGGTTCATCATCCGAATTAGGGGGTTAGCAGGATGCTCATTCAACCAAAAATTTGAAAATTTTAGCCTTAAATTTCCGTTTTTTTGGCCTTACTGAGAGGTTCTGCCATTAATTAGCTTGCGGAGTTAGGCCCTGTTCTTTCTGGCTCCTTTTAATTTTGCTTGCCTGTATTCCATTAGTTTTATTTATATTCAAACAATTATGTTTAGTTAATCTCTTCACAAAATTAACTTTTAATTCAAATAAATTTACTTCAGCTCCGTTACACTTAATTTAATTCAATTAAGCTCTACTTCAATTTATGCAATTCAGCTTGTTTCAGCAAAAAGGAGTGATTTTTGAAATTTTTGGCTTAAATTTTACATTTATTAGGTTGTGGAATTAGTGTTGTATAATTCCGGTATAGATGGGAACATTGGTGGATTGCGAAAAGGAATGATTTTTAGTAATTTTGAGTAGGATGGAGGGTTTAGAAAGGTGGGGTGGTTGAGATTAGTGAATAGATTGAGTAGAATGTTAGAATTAGATTTAATAATGAAGTAGGTTGGTAATGTTTTTGTGTGTGTTGAGGATGTAGTTGATGTGATATATGATTAATGAATGTGATTAAGTGTGTGTTTGGCCTTAATGAAGAAAGGAACAAGACGAATGTGGTAGGAACATTGAACATGCTAGGATTAGCAAAAAGAGTAGGTGCCAGGTTTCTATTAACAAGCACCAGTGAAGTTTATGGTGATCCTTTGGAACATCCTCAAAAAGAGACTTACTGGGGCAACGTCAATCCTATTGGTATCCGACTCTCTCTATTTCATCTTCTTTTTACTGTACTTTGTTCGATTTAGAACTTCATGTTGAGTACTTATTATCGAAAGTGATGACGAAGTAGTCGCCTTGATCGTGTATGAGGACAATTTGACCGTTTTGCAAGCACTTGAGTCATCCAAAATAGGAAAGTGAGATAGTCTCCCTTTGAGGAAAATGAGACGATGTAAGTTGTGACTTGTGCCGTTGTTAGATAGTAAGGGATGACGGGCGCTACCACAAGCTTAAAAAAATTGGTTTAGAAGATGGATTTTTGCTACCCAAATATTGTTGAATAATAGATAAGTAAATGGTATCTCATTAAATGTGCAATAAACAACTTGTGATTCAATGGTAAAAATTTTGGTTTCCTGCCTATTTCCCCGAGTTCGAACCCCACTACTTGCATTTTCCCTTTTAAATTTTTTTTGCTACCCCAAGTATTCATTCCTGGGTTCGCCCCTGGGTAGTGGACAACAAAGCGTTGAAATTACGTATCATCCGATAGCGTTTTACCATTAGCAGTAATTTTACGACTGTAGTAACTTTATTATCCGTTGATCTACTCATAGTTAAAAGAAGGGCTAAATACGATGTAGAATTACTCAGGACGATACCTTTACGTAAACAAACACGTTGTTGACAGCTTTACGTATGCCATAAACGTTGCACTACGTGCTACGGAGTACATGTTGCATAATCAAGCACTATGCGTTAATATGGCAACGCAAAGTGACGTTCATGTTAGTGTAAACTTAATAGAGGAGCTACCTTGCACGGGAAAGTAGGGAATAAGAGATGACACGTGGGCCTCACACTACTTTACAACATAAGAAAAAAAATATCTTCATTTTCCTCACTATTTGGGTGTCATGTTGTCATACTCTGTGGGTTGTTGACCACGTCTGTTTCTGGTCTGTTGTTTCTGAATAACCTGCTACTTACGGGTCCACTCTTTAATGCTGTTTCCTATTCTCTCCACTTTACAGTTTACTGTAATAAATTGTATTCGCAAAATTCTTGTTTAAGACGGGTTACAATAACAACATCATAGCCTTAGTCCCAAAATGTTTTGGGGTCGGCTGACATGAATCATCATTTGGAACCGTCATGAGTGAACTCTCATCTCGACAGGAGAAAAAGAAAGAAAGCTAACTGAGCATTATTTGATTCGTTTTAATCTTAAGATGACTATGTCCGTCTAAAAAGACCTACTATTATATGAAAAATTCACATATTTTCGTGAAAAATGAGGTTTCCAGTGTCCACTATTGAACACGGGTAAATGATTGTGTGTTGGTTGGTTTGGTAGGTGTCCGAAGTTGTTATGATGAGGGAAAGCGTACAGCTGAAACATTGGCCATGGATTACCACAGAGGCGCTGGTGTTGAGGTTAGCATACGATAAATATTGTTTTCTCAGCCTCAACCAATTACTTTCCTTTGATTTTTTCAAGGACGGAGTTAAATACTGGTAGACAAATGGCTCAGACTACCTTCTAAAATGTCAATTTTGTAACATTTTGTTTGCAGGTGAGAATTGCTAGGATTTTTAACACATACGGGCCTCGTATGTGCATCGATGATGGTCGTGTTGTCAGTAATTTCGTCGCGCAGGTAACTGGGATTTCATGAATCTCCTCCATTTTGCTCTATAAACTAAAATGACAATTTGTTTTAATAGAAAATGCATATTGAATGTATTGCAGGCTTTGAGGAAGGAACCAATGACGGTTTATGGTGATGGAAAGCAAACCAGGAGCTTCCAGTATGTTTCCGACTTGGTAAGTTTTCCTCTTCCGTCACTGTCACTTTTGTTCTTCCCCTCAAATTGTGTATGCTTTTGACGACTAAATTGGGTTAATTATAAAAGAAATAATGGGAATGTTGTAAGAGATTGTTTAATCATGTTAAAACACGGAAACAAACAAACTCGAAACTTCATCAGAGGAATCAACCACCTTATGCGGAATTGCGGATCAATTAATTAATTTACTTGCAGAATACTTGACAATGAGAGCATAATATATCTTCTATTGCATGTGTAAGTTTCAACTACCAAGGATATTTAATGTGCATTTTTTGGGCACTTTCTGAGTGAATGGTCAATAATTGGTCCTCATTTGCATTCTTTATCACGTGGCACATGGCATTGCCTCCTTCATAACCCTTGGGCGTCTGATACATCTAATTTGGATACAATATTATTCTTAGATTCAGGATTTTTATTAGACATTTTACTTATTTTATTCCGTACAAAACGTAACTCGAATGAGGAATTAAATGAGAAACATACTAGACTCAACATTCAAGACTCACTGAGTATTAACGGATATGTTCCAATGTTTCAATGTAACAGGTGGAAGGACTAATGCGGCTAATGGAGGGTGAGCACGTCGGTCCTTTCAACCTCGGAAATCCGGGTGAATTCACCATGCTTGAACTTGCTAAGGTACTCCATCAAGTTGTTTAGACCTGTTGCATCTCGATTATTGACTGTCTTTTCTTTTTCTTGAGGTCATAACTTCACTCGCGTTGTCATATGGGTAGCCTAGACTTGTACGACTAAGGTCCTGTTCTTTTCGGCTGAACGAGTTGAACTGAATTAATTGGAGTAGAGCTTAATTGAACTAAATTGAGTGGAACGGAGGTGAAGTGAATTTAGTTGAATTAAAAGTTAATTTTGTGAAGAGATTAACTGAACATAATTGATTGAACGTAAATAAAACTTAACGGAATACAACCCAGCAAAATTGAAAGGAACTGAAATTAAGCCAGAAAGAACAGAGCCTAGTTGTAACTTCTCCCGTGGTAAACACGGAGAAACTCATCAAGGTAAGAAAAAGGATAGTCGATGGGAAAGTAGGTAGGAAAACTAAGGAAACGAGGAAGTTGAGACCAATAACAAAGCGCCTGTTTGCCTTATAGAAGACGGCCAGAAAGTGAGTTTCTGGCCATCAACGAACACTTCTTCCTGAACCCCGTGTCAAATCTTGGTCGAAAAATAATTGACGCTAAAAGCTTGAACTCTTGACCTCAAGTTTAAAGTATTCAGCAATCATTCATTGAATTAAGGGGGACCAAGTGACACTCAGTGCTCTAAAATGTACGGAGTATATCAAGTTGGTTGTAAATTAAAGTTTTTGTCAATCAAGGAGGGACCAGCCCTCTCATGTCGGTACTAAAATTCGACTGCTAACGTGAGCATTCGAATTAGAGTTGCGTTTGTCTCAACGGAAAATTATAGTAGGCCATATATGCTTATGAAGTACCCTAATTTCGTTGTAGGTGGTTCAAGAAACAATAGACCCAAATGCAAAGATTGAGTTTAGGCCGAACACAGAGGATGATCCTCACAAGAGGAAACCCGACATCACTAGGGCTAAAGAAATGCTGGGTTGGGAGCCCAAGATCCCGCTCCACAAAGGTCTACCTATGATGGTTTCTGACTTCAGGCAGCGTATTTTTGGCGACCAGAAGAGTGGAGACGCTCTTTAGATTGAACCGTGCCAAGACGAGACCCGAGACCTCCAGTAGTGGAGCCCTCACTGGTTCCGTAAGAGTATAGATGTAGAGTTATAGCTTTCAGCATGTGTTATTTTTTTGTTTATTATTTACTGGTTCAAAGTAGACACCCCGCATTAATATTTCCTGGTATTTAGTTCATCAATTCTGTGCCCCGGCATCAGGGGCAAACAGATAAAAACGTCAATTGCTGTATTTGTAGTTACAAAATTTAACGAATATCAATGAAGTTTGGAAGAACTATTAGAATAGGATGTTATAAAATTGTATGGTAGATGCTTGTTTATCGTTGGAATAATGTGTACAACGAATTCAAAACTCTCAAATTCTCAAACTAGACCTTTGAACGGCCTAGAAATGGCTTCAATGTATAGGTTTATGCAGTTTTACGAAGACCAACGGATTCAACATCTATGCGGGAATTTCGACCATTGTTTCCAAGCAATCAGCAATGTAATATATGTACGGTTTTTAGGATACACGTTAATAATCTAAATACGAAAAGATTCGCATCATATTTTCGTTAATAATCTAAAGTGTCTCTTAAGACCTTTATAAGTGTAAATCTAACACTAATTAGTGTTCATTATGCATTATTAATCGGATATATAAATTATTTTAGACCGTTTCACATTTACCATAATTGGATTGTCAAAATATGAAGATATAAAACTATAAAAGTCCATAAATAAGTAAATAACATAAGTATACAGATTAGGGATTCACTTTTACATTTTACGGTGAAAAATATATGGAATTCATATTTCATGCAAAATAAACTGATTTTATCTCAGAATTCATATTTCATGCAAAATAAACTGATTTTATCTCAAATTTTACATACAGACGTACAAATTGCATGTGACGTCATATAAAAATTTCAAGGTAGATTCGAAGTTTAGCTAATTTTAAGCTTGGAATCTCAATTTATTGCATTTTATCTCATCAAACTTATAAATCATGCAAAATAAACTCATTTTATCCGACATTTTACAGTCCACCTTTAAAATATGCATATGAGGTTACATAAAAATTTCAAGATCAGATTCAATCTTAAATTATTTCTAGTCATAAAATCTCATTTTATCGATAAAATCTTCATTTTATACTAAAAATTATATAAACAAACAATAAAAAATCCATAAATCTAAATTTGTGACCTAAAACACTTTTAAGACCAAAATGTAATACAATGCAAAATTATTTCGTGGCTTTATCTTATAAATTACAAAAATTTTAGTTTTGTTTTTAGTTCAAAACTCGTAAAAACTATTAAACCGATTTTGCATTTACAAACTAGCTCTTAAAGCCAATTGTTGGTTTCAAAAACTCCATTAGTTGTTACGGTTTTTCTAATATGTGCCCTTAGAGCACACATTAATAGTCTAAATACAGAAAGATTTACAACATATTCTCATATCATTCTTAGATAGAAAATCATTTTTACCATAATTAGTGAAAATATGGTGTAAATTTTTCTGTATTTAGATGATTAACGTGTGCCCTATAAAACTAACAAAACGAAACCCAGATGAAGTCAATGTATTATGTCTATACAGGGTGTCCTGACTCTTTCATTTTTATCATGGCCATTCGGCCAACGTATTTAAGTCGAGAACTAGTCGAGAACTTCTGAACTAGTCGGCTTGCATTGTACTCCGTATAACAGACACAGATGATTACGCTTGCATCGTCTCACACTCACACGCCAGAGCTACGGGGCACATCAAGGGAAATAGTATAAACACAATTACACAAATTTAATGCACTTTATGTACCAGTCCTCGATCAACGACACTGTCATCTATAATTAGAAGTAACAGGAAAAATTCATAATATCAGCGGTCTACATTGCTGAGTGATGATGCATACGAGACCCTTTCCACCCACAAAGATACTTCCCAAAGGCTCTTGATGGTTGCTTCTTTTTACTTCTTCCATTGGCCAAAGGTGTCCCTGGTACCTCAACATCGGGGGTTCGATGAGCAAGGAACTGCTCGGGAAGGACACTCTTGTCGAGGTTGCTCCTTTTGTCAAGCCAGGCAACAATGTCAGCGAACACAATCTCAATGTTGTCGTCAGGCTCACCAGAAGTCAAACCATGCCACATCCCTGGGTACAGTTTGAAGGTCTTGTCTACGCTTCCGGCTTGCTCGTATAATGCTCTGCTCACTTCCGGGTCTGTTACTATATCTGCTTCTCCATGAAGTACAAAGAATGGCATGGTCACCTGAAAAGATCATTTGATGATTTTTCTTTCTTTAACTTGGGTTTTCATTGATCAACTATCTACTTTAATTTGTCAAAGAAACCAATCAAATTGCAGAACTTATGCTTGCAAGTTCTTCCTTGGAGACTGTGACTCTAGACCTAGAAAACGGGTCATTTACCTTGTTACTGATAGATGAACCATCTCAACCAAAACCTTAAGGTGATGGTTGAGGTCCAACTATTATTAATATTCATATTACGCTCTCTCACTTAAATGCACATTGGGCTTGAAGAGTGGTTAGTTTGCACAGGCTCCCCCCTTCCCCCATACCGTGTGTTGGGTTTCCACTTCGTGAGTTTTTGAGGGGTTTTGAGGGTGTCAGGATTCGAACCCGTGACCTTCGGTCACACTGGCTCTGATACCATGATAGATGAACCATCTCAACCCAAACCTTAAGGTGATGGTTGGATGAACCATCTCAACCAAAAATTAAGGTGACGGTTGAGACCCAATTATTATTAATATTCCTATTACCTCCCTCACTCGAATGCCCGTTGGGCTTGGAGAGTGGTTAGTTTGCACAGGTTTCCCCATACCATGTGCTCCCATAACGTGTGCTGGTTTCCACTTCGTGGGTTGTTTTAAGGGGTTTTGAGGTTGCCAGGATCCGAACCGTGACCTTTACGGGTATGTTCAAATAATTTACTATTAGTAGTTACTGTTCGGGTAAATCGAGTCATTTTCTGATCACGTAATGAGCAGTTTTGTTAAAGTTTTCCGGCCTGTTTGGATCATTTTCAGGAAGGATTGTTTCAAATCGTGCAGTTTTGGGTTCAAATGTACCTTGAGGTGTTATATTTGCATCAATTATGATATAGTACTAAAGGGTTACTAACATCATTATAATTACTTTTGACGATTGAGTCGTCTTGTACAATGAAGAAACCATTGATTGATAATTCCATTAAAGGATAGTAAAATCACGAATGTTAAGGCATAATGAGACATAAACAGATGCAGTTATATGGCTCGTTCTGGTGAAGATTGTTTTTTACAATTTATACTCTCTTTCATAATGTTTGAGACAGCAACTGACCTCACATAAGCTATCCTCAAGGCTGATGCTTGTTCTCAGCATTTCAAGAGCTGTTTTTAACCTCGGCTTCTCCTGGTATATGAGCTTGTTACTCCTTATCTGCAGACAGTAGACATGGGTGTCGCTAAGTTCTTTAGATTTATAGAGCATGAATGAATTTCGGAGGATAGAAAATGGACGAGAGAAAAATAACCTCTTCCCGCTTAATTGGGTCTTTAAAGGCCGAATCGATGACATCCTTTGTAGGAACTATCTTCCATTTGGGTATAACCTCTTCCACTCTTGTCAGTATATTAACAACGATCGGATGAGGCTTCACTTTTTCTGATATCTGGCAATTTAAGCAATGTGTGAAATTGTGAACCACTGACAACTGTTCTATAAACTGTATAAAGTAGGGCTTTTAATGGGACGAGACAGCTCGTGAGCAACTCGAGCTCGACTCGGTCAAAGCTCGGCTCGTGTGAGCTCGACTCGAGCTCGGGCTCGGCTCGAGAGCTTAACGAGTCAAGCCGAGCAAAGGCTGGCTCGACTCGAAAACCTCACGAGCGGCTCGATCATTTGAGATTACATAAGATATTAATCATATTTTATAAAAATATGCTCATATTTTATAAAAATATTTTATCATTATTATATCTTTATAGCATATATATCATATATCTTGTTGATTTGCTAAATATTTTTACATAAAATCTTCAAAACTTGTTATTGAAAATATCGGAAGAAAAAATAAAAAAAATAAACAATTTTACATAGGTTTGATTTGACTCGAGTTTGGCTCGAGCTCGTGTTAAAGCTCGCAAGCTTTGTAACGAGCGCATTTTTTTCAAGCTCTCGAGCTCGAGCTCGAGTTTTTGAAATCGAGCACAAGCCGAGCAAGGCCAAGCTCCGGCTCGGCTCGCTCGTTAACACCCCTTTTAAAGCCCTTAAAACTCGTCGACAACAACAATAATGTTAGCCCAGTCAAGAGTAAGCCAGTCGTATTCCACTCATAAAGACCAATCTTCCTTACCACTCTAGCATACCTTGCACATAGGCGCAACCAGGACTGCACCATGGAAAAAAGCAGGATCTTTTTTGTGGAGTAGCAACGAGACGGCTCCTCCCATTGACTCCCCGTATAGAAATCTCCGTTTGTCCTTGTACTCATTCTGCTCTGAGATCCATTCAAAGTTCAAACTAATTATGGACATTGTCGGGAAATTCAAACATGTGTCGTCAGTCACAAGAGACTGGTTAACCTACCAGAGACTGATCTGAAAAAATCATAACAGTCATTGACAATATTGTCAAACTTCTTGATATAACAACGGGCACCCTTGGACCTTCCGTGCCCTTCATAATCCATGCCAATTACTGCAAAGCCTGCACACGCTAGCTTGATTCCACATCCTGATGTCAACGTACATAACATCAAATTATCAATTAACAATGTTACGACTGTTAGTATTCAGATCAGAAACAAAATGTTCTGCTGAACTAATGATAAATCACATCGGTTTTTCAGTAATAAGAGGTATAAACTATAAAGGCTAGTATTAACGACAGAAAGGAATTTTTTTTCTGGTAATAACCCATAAGGGTTAATGCATTCTATTCAAATCACTGTCATCTGCAGTAACAGTCAATAACGTTAAAAGGGAAATTATCCCACCAATAACGGCTACCTAAAGTCCAGGGAGAGACATGAGCGAGCTCATCCTTTACCTTGTTACAGTTCCGACTAGTGAACGAAAACAAAGTCATTTGCATTACTTTGATGGAGACTGATAAAAGATTAGACTAATAGTAACAATTGGTTGGCTGCCAACCTTAACCAAACCTACTGTTCAATGATTGTGAGAGTCAGCCACTAATGATTGAAAATTTGCAGTCGTAGAATTACAAGAAGTCAAAACTAACAGAACAACATAATTCCCAATATAATTCATGACAATTTCAAAGTATCGTTCCTTCCAACTGTAGTTACTAGTCACTACTTCTACGCCCTATTTTGTAAACTGTGTAGCATTTTCTCTATATCCCAACAATAAGTTTTGGGTCCTAATTAGGTAACTGCTTTGCGATTTGTAGGTCATGGAAATTTGACATGACATTTCCTCAAAAAGCAAAATTGCTGAAAATGGCACAACTCAGAATGTGTGGAAAACTAAGTCTTTCTACTCAACAGTTAGTCTTAACCGCCGCAGCCCAAATTGAACCGTGTGTTACTAAGACTGAATTACAAATGTCACGCGCCAGGGTGGTAGAGTGTTGGATACATCTGTTTTGCTATTTTATTGTGTCTATACTCTATACACAATGCTCATTCAAGTGAAGCATCAAAGTAAATTAAGCTTAACGAACAGAGTAGCAAAAGGTCCCTCAATGGCAGAGAAAAATGACTTCTCATACCACAGGAAGAATCGCTATCTTACGAAAAATATATAGTAATTACCACATGCTTGTACAGCTAATATTTTAGGTAAAAGGAAGGCGGTTGGTTAGGAAATGAAGTACATTACAGAGTTCTTCTAGAATGCTATCTCTCGTCCACCTCGCCATTAAATCCCAAAACCAAACACTAATTTTGGTGGTGTAAATGATAAATTGAACTGACCCAGAAGCAGTAAAAGAGGTGTGGGTATAATTTTGGTAGTTGGGTATTCTTAGAACAGGAAACAAAATCTGTAGATAACATTTACACATGGTTTTTATATGGGTATGTCAATGAATGAACACAGCGAGAACTTTGCAGTACCGTCTCCAGCTTGTGGTTGGTAGCGCTTCACGATTATTTCCATACCAGAACTAACATTGCACTTTCTGTTTTTTTTCTAGCAGTGGGGTAGACTGAACTAAAATCATGAGCAGCATTAAATCTGGAAGATGGAGGTAGACTGAGCATTAAATCTGTTTTTCTAAGCAGTGGGGTAGATTCAGCTAAATACTCATGTATCGTACTACATAAACCATTTCTACCAAATGTGACGAGTAATAGGAATATTAATAATAGTTGGGCCCCAACCATAACCTTAAGGTTTTGGTTGAGATGGTTCATCCATCAGCAAGGACAATATGATGACTGAACAACAATCTTGTAAAAAACTATGTTATTTTGTAACACAACGGTTTAGAAAAGCATTAATTTGAATTAAAAGAAAAGACCATAAATAAAGTCATTGGTTTCTTCTGAGTTCTGAACATCTTGAATCTGTTCTTGAATACTCAATCCATTGGTATGGCAGCATAAGAATAAATCAAAGTTATTGATGCTGGCTGCCACAGTTAAATCTATTAAAACAAGTCCACAATGGTACATAACGCATTGTTGCACACGGGTCCTTTTAATGTTACAAAAAAGTACGCATTTTAAACAACACCGCTACAATGTCATACTCCAATTAATTTAAAGCAAGATAGTGCACAAAAAGTTGTATGCGAAATGAAATCATGATGCCGTGAAAAGAGCTTCAAATTAAATCACCGCTCTACTTTGATTCTAACAACCATTGTACCTCGTACAGTCGTACTCAACCAAAAAACTGGTATTAAAAGAGCTTAAACGACTACAAATGCAGCCATAATCCAAATCATTGAAGCAACATCGTTAACAAAAATGAAAGTTCAAATAAAAAAGATAGAAAAAGAAATCTTGATCTAGCAGTTAGATCTCAAACTTAAATCAGACTCGACTTTTGTCTTACCAAGCTTTAGAAACTCCTTTCTCCGTTTCAGTCATTTGTCTAATTTATTTATTCTTTCGGATGATACTTTAATCAAAGGTAAATAAATGATTAGACGGGGTACATAAATTCAAGTCCGTTGTCACATGGAAAAAAAATGTTCTTGTAACATTCTAAAGGCACCTTCAAATCAGAGATGTTGGAATTTCGACATAACAAAAAGACAAGCCAACTTAACGACGGAAATTCAATGATCAAACATTATCATATGATTAAAATATACACATTTTTATTAGTAAACAATTATTTTGCCAACCAAGTCAGTACTAGACACCACCTAAAACCAAACCCAAGTAATGGGTAAAACAGTTGCGCTTTAAGAACTCTCAATAATATAATCCTTCCTCCATAGTCCATACCGTTTACATAGTCTACGATAACTTTGACCATTAATCTTTCCAACTACATACGACATAGTATCAAATTTGCAAAGAGTCTTACTTGTGACGGATAATACCGTCTTGTCATCTATTTTCATATTATGGTTTTAGGAAAAAGTTGGTAAATTTGTATAGGGTGAAAAATAGGCTTCAAAACAGGTGACTAAAGTCAAGAAACGCTATAAATGGGATGAAATATTAAATACAGAATGGCAAGTTGCATGTGGAAGGAAGAGCAGTAATTACCTCTCATGAAGCTACTGCACTCCATACCATATCCTGCCATATGCCATGAATGCAATCAGTAAAATAATATTTATTATTCCTTAAATTATTGATTAAAGAACTAAACTTTCAGAAGAAATCTCCCGGAAACAACAATTATTGTACAGTAACTCTTCCATATCCGTCGCAAGCTTGTAACGGTCAAGTTTCTCATACTTGTATATATAAGACAAAACAATGAAAATCTCAAATGCTTGGTCTTTTATTATTCAGGTGGGTAATATTTGACCTATAGCACGTTTGCAATAGATATGTCCGCCCCAAATGAGAATTTGTGATTATTGTATGAGACGGTCTCACAAACACGAAGAAAGAAAAGTACCATGACACATAAAAACCAGCGCTTTTGGAGGAGAAAGAGGCAGCCATCTGCAAGTAAAAAGTTGCACTTCTCTTGAATTCCTAATGAACTCCTGTTACACCCGAAAAAAGAAGCAGAAAAACATCATTTATATCAAATTATAAACAATACCCACTTCATAAAACACTATAAATAAGAGTACCAAGCACAAATTTTAAAGAGACGAATCGAGAATAATCAATAATGTCAGTGATTCTGGAGTGGAGATTAAAAGATACGAAGTATTAGAAAAGTAAAAAAGAACCTCTCTGTATTCAAATTCCATGGGTTTAAAGAACATGCAGCGAGTAAGAAGGTAGAAGAAGATGATATAGACGTAATTAAGAGAATTGATGAGAATTTGTGTAAGATAGAGAGTGGTTTAATTGTAGAGGATTGACAGGGAAGGACTAAGGAGAAGAGGGAGAAGTTGAAACGTATAGAAAAGAGGTATGCTGCTTAGTTAAGGTTGATAGACATCAAAATTAAGAAAGAGAGTTATGGTGTTATTAAAGAGTAGGGGTGACTTTGGTTTCATAAAATTGGAGTGTCTCATCTATGACGTTGCCATGGTGCACACTTTGCCAAAATACCAAGCATGGGTGACTGGTGAGGTCATTGGTTTTTTTGGATAGTATTTTAAATATATTTATTTCCGCGGTATATATTTTAGTTATTGTAAGAGTATGTGTGATGGGGAGCTCTCTATCAACTTTCTGAATGGTTCAAAAAAGTGAAAAATAACCTTCAATTCTACCATTACGATAAGGAGTTCTTTAAAATGTTTTCTATCTCATTTTATTGGGTCCTACTATATGATTGTAAGTTATATTTTAGTTTATATCATACAAAAATTAAATATACTAACCTTCATTAATTATCAAACTATCCATTTGGCAATATATTATTGATGATTATAACCCGCTTCAAATGGAGAGCTGGCTCTCATTTGCTCTCCCCTAAGAGCACCAAGAGTGTTACTCTCCATTTTTTGGCATGGAGAGCACCCCCTCTCTCTTTAGAGAGCTCTTATTGTAGTGTAAAAACATACCTGAGAAGGTCTCCATTTTTGGGATCATTTGGAGAGCTCCGTTTCCATGGAAAGCTCGCCATTACACACATGCTCTAATACTTTTTATTTGTAATTTTTCATTTGTTACCCTTGATTAAAATAAACCTTATTTTCTTTCGTAATACAATCATATGAGAGTAGTGTGAAACCATAATTTTTCATTTGTTACCCTAATTAAATAAAGTAGTGTGAAACCTTGTCTATTCTACTCTTAATACAAAACATTACTAATTATTAATCCTCCCTCCTATTTTGAATAATTGTCTCACTGTTTATTTTCGTATATTCACAATAATATCCATTGTCCATTTTTGGTAAACTTTTATACTTATTTTAATCATTTCAACTCACGATAACAATAGGTCTCTCTTGTGACACCCGTCACAAGCTTGCGACGGGTCAGGTACACTCATTTGTTTAGATAAGACAAAAATAAAGGTGCGTAGAATACCACAAATGGTTCGTCTTTATCTCCCCAATTGAGTTTTATTTGACCGGTCACAAGCTATTGTCGTCCCAAATGAGAATTTGTGCCACAATAATATCTCATCTTACCTCACAACACTATTTATTTTAATCACTCTAGTCAAAATAATACTCCCTCCATTCATATCCACTTTGCACCTATTCCATTTCGGTCCATTCGAATCCACTTTGCACCTTTCCTTATTTGGTTGTACTTTTAATACTATAACTAGGTTGTAACCCGTGAAATTCACGGGTCTGTTTTTAGAATTTTAGATGAATATAATTAATAATATTAAGGATAAACAAACTAATTATTTACGGATAAATTAATTTAGAATTATTTATCACATATGCCAATATACACGAGCTATTATATATTT
This sequence comes from Silene conica, assembly GCA_029255685.2. Classification (NCBI taxonomy): domain Eukaryota; kingdom Viridiplantae; phylum Streptophyta; class Magnoliopsida; order Caryophyllales; family Caryophyllaceae; genus Silene; species Silene conica. Next base: position 78,758,780 of record CM055317.2, read on the forward strand.
TGTTTATTAGGACGATCAAGATTTACAATAAAAATAGCGCACTTGTAATTACCCATTCACAGTTCATTGTAAAATGATTGAAACTTCAATATGATTTGATCATACTTCCGATTTTTAGGAATCAATGGTTTTTTTTAATTTCATTCACACTCTTTTCCCTAGAATAAGGGCAATTGGTTTCTAAACTTTAATATTTTAGAATTAGTTTACTAATAACTCATTTTAGTATATATAATCTCCACAATTTTAACATTTGACATATTGATCTTTGAAAAATCTCCATAATTAAATTAATCAAATTAATCTTAAAAAAGTAATACCTGAATATTCCATTTTGAATATGGAATATCCCAATCCGATTCAATATGTCAGATTCAGTTTTTATTTCAATGGTTGACTGTTTTTTATTTCTTTTCAATTACTCTAATACGACGACACGTCATACTTAAATGAAAATTTGTGATGCCATGCCACAGATTGACTTTTGCATTAGATATATATATATATATATATATATATATATATATATATATATATATATATATATATATATATATATATATATATATATATATATATATATATATATATATATATATAGATTTCGGATCGGGTGAGAACGAACATTCGGTGCATACGGTGAGAACGAGTCACGTCCGTTGGATTAAAACACAATCAACGGTTAAGAAATACCCACAACCCACATTCTAGATAGATTTTTTGACGGACTAGATAATTTTTTTTTTTACCTTTTTACTTAATTAAAATTAGATATATTTTTTTACGGAGTAAATACTTTTTTTTTTAACCTTTTTACGTAAACCTATATACATTTTTTTGACGGAGTAGATAATTTTTTTTTACTTTTTTACGTAAACCTAGATATATTTTTTGACGGAGTAGATACATTTTTTTTTACTTTTTTTACATAAACCTAGATACATTTTTTGAAGGAGTAGATACATTTTTTTTACTTTTTTTACATAAACCTAGATACATTTTTTGAAGTAGTAGATACATTTTTTTTACTTTTTTTACGTAAATCTAGATACATTTTTTGACGAAGTAGATACATTTTTTTTTACTTTTTTTACATAAACGCAGATACATTTTTTAAATGAGTAGATACATTTTTTTTTACTTTTTTACATAAACCTAGATACATTTTTTGAAGGAGTAAATACATTTTTTTTACTTTTTTACGTAAACCTAGATACATTTTTTGATGGAGTAGATACATTTTTTTTACTTTTTTTACGTAAACCTAGATACTTTTTTTGAAGGAGTAGATACATTTTTTTTTTACTTTTTTACATAAACCTAGATACATTTTTTGACGGAGTAGATACATTTTTTTTTACTTTTTTACGTAAACCTAGATACATTTTTTGACGGAGTAGATACATTTTTTTTTTTTTACTTTTTTTTACGTAAACTTAGATACATTTTTTGGAGGAGTAGATACATTTTTTTTGTACTTTTTTTACCTAAACCTAGATACATTTTTTGACGGAATAGATACATTTTTTTTAGTTTTTACATAAACGTAAATATATTTTTGGACGGAGTAGATTAATGCAATGATTTCTATCGCGTTTTGCAACAACAATGAACAAGCAACCACAAAGACTTCTATCAATAACTTTTTACATAAACCTATATACATTTTTTGACGGAGTAGATACATTTTTTAACTTAAACCTAGATGCACTTTTTGACGGAGTAGATACATTTTTTTTACTTAAACCTAGATACACTTCTTGACGGAGTAGATACATTTTTTTTTAACTTTTAACATAAACCTAGATACATTTTTTTACTTAAACTTAGATACATTTTTTTTACTTAATCTTTTGACGGGGTAGATACATTTTTTTTAATATTTTCTACATAAACCTAGTTACATTGTTTGACAGAGTAGATACAATTTTACTTAAAGCTAGATACATTTTTTGACGGAGTAGATACATTTTTTTTTACTTTTTTTACATAAACCTAGATACATTCACGACAGTAGCAACTCCTTATATAAATAGTCCATGAGAGGAAACGTGCGCCAATCTAAGCTCACCTCAATATCATTGTTAGCCAACGCGCGCATCAAAAATTTTAAAAAAAAACCAAAAATTGTTTCAAAATGAAACAATATAAAAATTGCCTGCATCGAAAGAGTAATAATTCAAATTAGAAAGAAACATAGGCATATTAATGTATTGACCCACTTGTGAAAAATTAGTTCACGTTTTTCTTTTGTGTACTTCTGACTTATTTAGCGATTGCGACATTCCGAAAATTGTGGCAAAGTTTTTCTTCTGTAGGTGTTGAGAAAAAAGTTCGTATTTACAACCGTTGTATCTTACCAATTATGTACTCCGTATTACGTAGACCCTATATTTGGCGGAGTTGATAACGCCTTTACTTCTGTATAAACCGGAGTTTTCACAATCGATAAAAGTGAGTAATTACCCCGACCCGTGTAAGGTAAACAACTGGCAGGTGGCTAGTCTGTTTACCCATGCAATTGCTTTATTTTTTTTACTGCATGCTCTTGCATCAAAATTGAGAAACATACACAAAACTTAAATTTTAGTGGTAGGAGATGTCAGCATAAATTAAGGAAAAAAGTAGTCAGATGAGGATGACTTTAATTCTCCAGAAGTTAATTCCTTTAGTGCAAAGAAATTGGACGAATTCTTAGAGAAATTTATTCTCTAAGACTAGGATTGGTTTAATTTAAAATTTAATCTCAGCCTTTTAATTAACTCTTATCTAATGGAGGAGAGTCGTTCTCACCGTATGCACCGAATGATCGTTCTCACCGGATTTTGCCTCTATATATATATATATATATATATATATATATATATATATATATATATATATATGATGATTCCATGATTTGTTATTATATTGCATTATTCAATTATTTGTTATTACATTATCCCGTGAACGAAAATCATTGAATAAATTATTCTAAAAATCTTGCAGAACATTATTGCATTCCTAAAATCTTGACTATTATTTGACTTTTTTTCCTAAACTAAAGGAATTTCTGCAGTAAGGAATATTATGGAATATTGCAATCTTGACTATTAGTTGCATATACGTGTAGAATCATGAAATTTTATATGGAATATGATATATGATTTTCTATTGATTTTTAAAACAATACTCCGTAATATTGTGGAATATTATTATGGAATATTGCAATCTTGACTATTAGTTTCATATACGTGTCATGGCTTTGCTTAAATTTGTATTTTTTTAAAATTTTTTTTTTTTGAAATCTTCCAGTAGCTTTGAAATCGTGCCACGTCAGACGAAGGTTGTTTTTAGTGATGTCATGTACCGTTTTGGCTACTGCATTAGTAAAGTATACGATGGAATCAAATCTTGTGGAGTTATGGAATTAAATCAAATCTTGGCATTAAATCAATGGAACCAATTTATAGCTGATAACAATAACACAGCAAATTAATCTAAAATCAAATCTTTTTATTGGAATGCAATCTCTTATCTCTTATATTCAATTTTTATTGGACAATATGTTAGGATGCTTTAAAACGCGCCAAGTAGGACGGAGCTTGTATCCTGTGATGCCACGTCAGCAGCTTGGCTTCTGCATTAGATAAGTATATGATACTATAAAAACACTATTAAGGCCCACTTTTTCAACACAATACTACACTTTACACCTATTTGTTGTACTTTTATTAATATTTTAACAATGCGTAAAAACCCGTGCATAAAGCAAATGTACCAGGTGGAAATGAATGGAGGGAGTAATCAATAATATCTTCCCTCTCTCCAATCTTCTTACCTACACAATATTTATTCATTTTTTAACTACTTTCCTTTATTTTTGTGCTATTGTCGAAATGGGATAGTTTTTCCGAATAGGAGAGAGTAGTACATTTTATGCATAAATTTCATATGAAGTTATACCAATAGTTTACATTTTACTCATTCATGGACATTTTTTCATTATTTTTCCATTCTATACCCTTCGTCTAAAAACAACACAAAAACTCTCTTTAATTTTCCTCTCCACAAAATTAATCAAACTTATCAAATCCGTCAAAATTACACAATTATGAATGCTAATTCTCGTATCGATCAAGTAATAATTCTAATTTCTAACTTTATTAATTATATTATATGAAATGAATGAATTGAATTAGACGAATTAAATTAAGGTTTAATTTGTTTTCTTCGATTCTAGATTTAAGCAATTACCAACGATCCGGCGATTGATTAGACGATCTTTATTATACGTTGATTGATGAATTTCTTTTTATACTCCTGAAAGATTGAATTCTTCGTCAGGAGATTGTGCTATCTTTCATCCCAAGCAAATTCCCTAAAATAAGGGCGTACATCTAGGTTTTAGATTCGCGAGTAAGGTCTCCTCGGATTTATGAAAGGCTATTCCCATGAAGAAGAGCGAGGCTAATATTCGTCTTTACAATTGTTATAGCCATTCCGATGGTTATTTTTTCGTCGCCATTGTTGTAAGCTTCGCATTGAAAAATTCGTCGATTCGATTCGAAGGTGGAGAAAGATAAAGTATAAAACTCGAAACTGGTTAAATGTTTGTTAGAAGGAGGCAGTGGTTGGCCGCTGAGGTCGGTGAAGGCAATAACAAGGTGGTGGCAGGTGTGGGAGAGGCAAATGGTGGAAGTGGAATTGAATTCAGGGAGAGAAATGAAAATTAGGGGTATGAAATAAAATGGGTAAACTAGTCAATATCGTCCATGAAAGAGTAAAACTCGTCCATAAATGAGCACCACCCATAGTTTAATTGTTAAATTTTCTGATATCCTTATCTAGCGCGCATTCGCGCGGGACCATACAAGTACAATTAATATTTAACTAGCGAAGACCAGCAACAATTAAGAGTGTTCATTCGTGGTTCGGTTCACCGACCGCTAATGTAATTTGGTTTGCTCAAAACCCGAAGCTAAACCCCACTATTCTAACAATTATAAGCGGTTCGGTTAACCGTTCAACGATTACTAGTGGTACGGTAAACAGTTAATCGATAATCGTTCTATGTGTTTTTTTTCCAATTTACATTTACCTTTTCAGGTGATTTTATTATATTTTCACATATATATTATTATATTATTACTAACCATAAAACTAAGTAGATATACTTTACAATTAATCAATTTACAAGTTTATGAAGTTTGAATGCACTGAGAAATAAAACAAGGCAACAATTTTTCTATATATATTTTCATTTTTACTTAATTTTTAGTTAAATGGTTTGGTTCAGTTAATCAGTTTTCTAAAATAGCGAACCTAAACCAAACTGTCTCTATGACATATTTAATGATTTGGTTCACCAAACCGTTTTGTCTAAAGGGTTCGATTAACCAAGCCTAAAATATGCACGACTTTTCAATTTTTTGGTTCGATTATTGGGGTTCGGTTTATTTTGAACACCCCTAGTGTAGCACGCCCATTTACCAAGGAGTCTTAACATACAAGTATACAACTACTACATGTACTCTTACATAACTCTATGTCGTCGTGACTCCTACACAACAAGTACAACCAGAATCCAAGCTAACACTTAAAAAATCTCATTGTTCACCATTTGCCATTAACATCAAATGGATCACCGTAGACACGGACCGTAGGCACTTATATAAGAAAAAATACCATAAACAAAAATAATTAATGATCTATATACGAAAATTTAATTCTAGCCCGTGCATTCTACGGGTATAAAAACTAGTAAAATCATAAAACAAAAATAACATGAGTTTCAGGTTTCGACAATCGACATCAACATTGTATTATTAACCATGTCAATTGGCCCTCAATTGATTAAGTGATCTTCCTTCTCAATTTCCAACCTCATATAATCATATTAATTCCTCCAAAACCCAATTATTCTACATTTTAAGCTGTCCTTCGCAATTCACTGCATTCCAATTCCTGGTATTTTCATCATCTTTCCTTTGTATTATCTCTATTTGTTATGTTTTTCTATTTTTCAAATGGGCTAGCAGGAACGCTCGTCCCACACGATTAAATTTTGAAACTTTTAGTTCATAGTCTCGATATATTTATGTTTACCTTGTTGCATTACTAGTTCGCCCCTAGAGTTATCATCCCATAGCTATTAATCATGGTTCCCTGATTGGATGATTAAGTTAAGTTGTTTTACTAAGATGATTGGAAGTGAATTATTGTTATGATCATTTCAAGATGTTTCATAATTATTTTTAATGGTCTAGACACTAAAGGGTATTACCATAATTTGAGGATGAGGGACTAGGGAGTTTGAGGGGGTGGGGGTGGGGTTGGGGTGTTATCCTTACCTTGTTTAAGCTTGTTAATTCGAAAAGCGAGGTGAATTCAGGATTGTTTGGGAAGATTTTGGAGAACTTGGGTTATTTGTGTCGACGAGAGTCATCTCAATTATTATCAACTCGCTTAAAAAATGACTCAATGTATTTTTGATGCGGTTTTCATTATGGGTCATCTGAGTCTCTTCGCGTTGTAAAGAGATGGGTTAGGCTACTCACACTGGCACCCTAATCCATCGTAGGCAGTACTCATTGAGGCACAGGTGTTAAGTTATTGTTATGTTGTTGCTGTGATGGTATATGATATTGTCGGTTGTATTATTCTGTAGTTGGTATGTCTAAATACTCTTCCCCTGATGTTTTAGGACTCTGAGGGCTTCTTCTATTTAATATGACTTGTTGCCGTCCCTATACTTAAAGCTCGTGGCTTGAAGATCTTGAAGATGGCCCTGCCAATCAAGCATATTGCTCCAGTATTTGATGTGGCACTGGGCCGTGAGAAATGCAATAGCTATTTCTTTTTCAGATTTGAGACATCGCTAGGAGATGGATTTCGTACGACATTATACTTTTGTGGTTTGGCTTATTGTTTCATCGGATTGTCAGCCATCACAGCTAGATTTTTTCGGTCCATGGAGAATGTTGTGAAGCATTCTCGAAAAGTGGTGGTGATTGATCCTATCACTAAGGTTGAAACTGTGACATATGAGAAGGTGTGGAATTATACAATTGCAGACATCACACTTCTAGCTTTTGGAACAAGCTTTCCACAAATATCTCTGGCAACCATTGATGCGATACGTAACCTGGGGAGTCTTTATGCTGGAGGTTTGTCTTAGATATTATTTAAGAATCCCGTTCTTATGGTGCAAAAAACCTATTCCTATTCCCTCCAACCTAATCATTCTGTGCTTTGTGCCTTCGTGTTTTTCTCTAAAACACATCTGTATATTAAGCTTGTGATTGGATTCATCCTCAATCACTCTGGGCTATCCATCTATTTTCTAAAAAATATTCTCTTTGATATTATTCGTAGGTTTGGGTCCTGGAACTCTTGTTGGTTCTGCTGCATTTGACCTATTTCCAATCCATGCTGTTTGTGTTATTGTTCCAAAAGCCGGACAGCTGAAAAAGATATCTGATATAGGAGTTTGGCTTGTTGAGCTCTTTTGGTCTTTCTGGGCTTATGTATGGTTATACATAATTTTAAAGGTGAAGCAATTTTCTATTAACCCTTCAGTTTAGAAATCGAAATTTAAAGCTTGCAATGTTATTGCAGAATCTTTTACTTTCCTGGCCGTTTTGGGTGTTACTACAGTACGACACTACTTGATGTCTTAATTTACGGTGAAGATCAAATGATCACTCTTTGTTCTTGGCCTTAGAAACTCGCAGGTTGTCACGATGTTTCCTTGTCTCTTCCCTTGGTTCATTATGAATGAATTGGCTTCTTGCAGGTGTGGACTCCAGATGAGATTACCCTCTTGGAATCATTGTTGACAGTACTTCAGTTTGGCTTACTACTACTACATGCTTATGCCCAAGATAAGCGATGGCCTTACTTATCACTTCCTTTGTAAGATCAAGTTTCACAATGTTATCCTCATCGATAAATTATTTTGTCCCACACCCTCTTTAATTTTTCTCATCATTCAGCACGAGATCTGAGAGGCCTCAAGACTGGGTGCCGGTAGAGGATTCACCAAGGAAGAATGTACTCTATAGCGAAGACCAGTCTGATATAATTGAAGTTGAGGATTATGAAAACAAGAATATTGTTGATATCTTCTCCATTCATTCTGATGATGGGACAGGTAATCTTGATACACCACAACTCCATAAGCATTTGCTCGGTTTACCTTCTTCCCATCGCTCTCTTCTCCTCATTTTGCTCGGTTTACCTTCTTCCCTTCACTTTTGACTGAACTAAAATTCAGCTCATAAAGAACCCATTCAAATGGCTAAAGCACTGATCTGGAGCATGCTAATGTTTTAAAAAGCTTGATCAGCAGTAGTTGTGTTTCTTCACACTCAGCCAATAGTGCGATTGCATAAATAGTAACTAAAGATCTAAACTTAGGTAAACTTTGGTCTAGATTTAAGTAAAACATCAATGACAGAGACGAGGATAGAATAGATGAGACCGGACTACATGGTTATTGGATATTTGGATTCGCTATAAATACTCTCCTACCGATTCGTGGTTCGCCCTTAGAGAATGTATGTTATATGTATCTTCAGTAAGCAACAGGAAAAAATCCGCTCTAAACAATTCGCGATTGGTAGGGTACTCGACACGTGACATGATAAATGAAAAGAATGAATGTGTGAGTTTGAGCAGCTTGAGAGAGTTTAGCTTGTAACAGTCAAACCTGAAAAGTCAGTGCTCAATGACCTTCCGCGCAAGCTTGAGTTCAATAAATAGAATCCTTGGCAAACATCGATTTTACTAACATGCCTTACTTTAGAGAGACCTTATTAATATCTGCTAGTGCCATATAATATATTCCTCAAAATAAAATGTCCGCAACACTTTTTTCTGCGACTTCCTTACTTTTTCGTGGAAGTCATTTGATGCAAACATTTTGTGATGAGGCACGGGGGACATGGGCGAAACTACTAAGTAGCAAGGGGTAGCGGCCGCTACCCCAAATTTTAAAAAATTGGTTAAAAAGCGGATTTTTGCTACCCCAAATATTGCTGAATAGTAAATAAGTAAAGGTAATCTCATTAAATGATCAATAAACATCATCAGACTCAATGGTAAAGCTTTCAAAATCCCACCTAGTGTTCATGGGTTCGAATCCCACTATATGTATATTTATTTTTACATTTTTTTTTGCTACCCCATACATTAAATCCTTGGTTCGCTCCTGACGGGGGAGCATACACTTTGAACAAAATCTTGTGTTCTGATTTGACTTTCAGGTACATTATATCAGGCTCTTCCTCCAGAAGAAATAACTGGATCATCTACCGAACATGTTCAGAGTAACAAAAGTGTCGATGAATCTGGTTTACTGTCAATTTGGAAAGGACAGTTTGTGGATGCTGTGATGGTACTCGTTCTATCATGACTCATTTATCTTTGAATCGATCTTATTGTCCACAATACTGGCTTTTACTTTAGCACTAGTGGCTTAGAATCTGATTTTCGTTAATACGAGTACTTGACAATGAAATGTTGTATCTGATTTATTATTCTTTCCTGCTCCTTCTATAGTCTTAAACTCTAGCTTAGATTTTGTGTCGATTTCAGTTTTGCTTTTATATTTCGTGAAATCCTTACTTGAGCTACCCTTTGACTGTAACTGTTGGAAAGTAGTTTATGATTAGATGAAGATGACTAGTTGAAGTAAAAACATTTGTATAAGAATTGAAGTTCAAACATTTGATTCACAAAAATGGTCTGTTTGTGAAATAGTGTAATCTTCTTGTATGTGTGTTTATTTTTTATCGATTCATATTCTATTTTATTCCTGTTCTTCCTAATACCTGGCGTAAGTGTGTCCGACACTTGATATCGAGACATGAAAATGATAGTTGGACATTCATTCTTAAGCAAAAACATGGGAATTTTCAGTAAAATAGCCGAGCCCAACACTTAGATATGCACCCATTTCTATGATTTGCTTGCCTGCCTTCATTATTCATTGTGAAGATTCATACCTCGTTTGTGGTGTGTCACAGTTTGAGCGTCAAAAGTTGGAGGGATTCTTTTATCTATCAGCCAGATTTATTTGGCATCTTCTCCGTCTGCCATGGAAAGTCATGTTTGCTTTTGTGCCTCCTTACCAAATTGCTCATGGGTGGATAGCTTTTATTTGCTCTCTCCTTTTCATCAGTTGGATAGCTTACATTGTGACAGAGTTCACTGATCTGATAAGTTGCGTGACAGGTACGCATGACCTGAATTGACTCTCTTCTTTCTTTCTGCACAATTGTTACAGAAGAAAAGTTTCACTTATTACTAGGGCACAAAATGTATTTTGAACAGGTCTCCCTAATTTTCTACTGGTCTTCATGCAGGAATAAACGGTTATGTTATTGCTTTTACAGCACTGGCTGCAGGAACCTCTTGGCCCGATTTAGTGGCCAGCAAGATTGCTGCTGAGCGTCAGACGACAGCTGATTCAGCTATCGCAAATATCACCTGCAGGTTTGATTTTTTTTTTTGGTATAACGAAGCACAATACCTCTGTCTTAACCACTAGTCTAAGACATCTTGACAAGGCTTAGTTATATTACCTTAAGTATTCTCATCCCCTTGTATTGCAGCAATTCGGTGAATATATACGTGGGGATTGGTGTCCCGTGGCTAATTGACACAACATACAACTACTTCGCATACAACAAATCATTGAAGATTGAAAATGCAACAGGCCTGAGTTTTTCATTACTTGTTTTCTTCTCCACTTCAGTAGGCTGTATCGGTGTTCTGGTATTAAGGCGAATTGTGTTTGGAGGTGAACTTGGAGGTCCAAGGGTTTGGGCGTGGGCTACAAGCGCTTTTTTCATGCTGCTGTGGCTTATTTTCGTTGTTCTTTCTTCCCTCAAAGTGTCTGGCTTCCTTGATTAGGGATGGCAGTCTCAATTTTGTCTACTCTCCCGAGTTATATATATATATATATATATATATATATATATATATATATATATAGACTTGAGATATATATATATATGTATGTATCTCATTCATTGCCATTCTTACTGTCTGTCGACGACAGTGCAACTGTAGAATGTATTTATCAACATAGTTGCGCGTTATTAGCCTATATTCCTTCATTCCATTTGTATTATTTTTGTGGCTAGTTTTTTCCACAATGCAATTTTTAAAAGTTGTGTAATGCACAGACTGCACACTAGTTACAAATGTTGTACAATATCCTTTTTTTCCCTTAATGTGTCCTTGGAGCATTATTCACAATTCCGAATAGGGTATATTGGTAAAATAGTTGAGTTATTTCAGCGCGGCTGAAACTGTACCAAAAACTCAAAACTAAAGGTTTTCATTTCCTGAGCCTGATCGTCTTATTTTTGTATGGCTTTTAGGTTTTACAGAGTATATCGTTACAACTGTGTTATGTAAAAGTTTGCGAAAAACTAATGGAGGGTAGGATGATGTCATTGCGCGCCATTTTGGAAGTAGATTTTTGGGATGGAAGTAAATTTGAATGGAAAATTTTGACAGGCAGCCATGAAGCTATGTAATGACAAAAATACAAGCAACAGCTGAAAATTTCAGTTGAAATTCCTTACAAAAACAAATAGGGTTATGTAAATAAGGAAGAGATGCTCAAAAATAAGCTCATATGTGGGAAATATCAAATTCACACATTCTAGGTATTACATCAAACTTATGATATCACTCTTTTCGTTCGCAATCTAAGACAGTGTTGGTGACTGCCTGCTTTGCTTAAGCAATAGCTCCGGTGCAACCAGTTACTGGCGCAGCATCAACTTTCTTAGCTGAGCTGTATTTTGCCGTGATAAACCTGTGATTGACAAAACAAAAGCATAAAGTTAATATGAGATTTCCACGAGAGAAAGGTATAAGTTCATAGCTTTAATCCGTATATACCAACCTGAAAAAATCCCTCCACAATAGCTCAAACATCAGCCAGTTCATCCCGTCATCACCATCTTTCCGGTTGGAAGCAGAGATCATCCTGCCAAATTTCATAAATTTGTAACGTGGTTAGTTATCATATTAAAAGGGTAAAGAAATAGAAGTAGAAGTCAAGAAAAAGTCGCAATCAGTCGTTGACCTAGAAGTGGTTTTCTTCAGCTCATCAAACATATGGCGAGGAGAAAGACATCCCATTGCTAGCCATGGAGAAATCTTGCAGGAAAAGTTTGCACCATATATACTGTTAGTGCCGTCCTTGGACTTAGGAGGCTGAGCCTTGCACTCTGCCGCAAACTTTTGGAGCCTTTGCAAAGCTTCAGTTTCTCCTCCCTTCAAGGATGCATTGGCACTTGGCTTCCCATCCTGCAAAAGTTGTAACAGAAACATACATCAGAGAAAATTACAAATTCGAGCTCGCTCAAATGGTACATGAGGGCTGATATTGATGACCTTGGGTTCGAAACTCATCGCATAAGAATTGCCCTTGTGGCTACATATGCTCCAAAAGACATTTAGCTAAGAAAGCTGATCATGGCAGAAATATCCAGATGAGAATTATGGTACCAACTCTCCTGTTGCTGTACTCGGATTTACAGCCTTAAATATTTCTAAGCGTGTGTGGAGGAAAGCAGTTTAGATATCCTTCGAAAAGGTAGTGGGAAATTATCTAAGTAAATAACACTTCCAAATCTTTTGAGATAACATAGTGGATTTCATTCTTCTATGCATTTTTCAAAAAGATACAGCCTTCCTGGAGTTCAAATCACGGTTGGAATGACCATTTATCAATAATCTTAAAAAGGTTCAGAGACAGGAGCCACGCTCTCTACGAGATTAAAGTCCCCCAATGTACAGCAACGACAAGCCTTAGTAGTTAGTCCCAACATGATTTGTCGGCTAACACGAATCATCATTCGAAAAGGTTTAGGCTTGAATCCAGCAATACGGTGAAAGCTACGTAAATAAAAGTAAAAGGGGCTTGGTATATGGGTCTGGCAAAAGAACTTGAAGTTCAGGCCGTCTTCTGAGGGATGATCTAAAGCGTAACTTTTGCCGTCTATTTCTTGCCCGTGTCTTTTGTCCTTGTTTTAACCTCAATGTTTTGTCAGGTCTCTAACTCTATGTTAGATTATTATTTGATTTTGAGTTGCAGCTACATACATCGAATTATTGTCAGACGAACATCATATATAGATAAGCAACATTGTTTCTATTATGGTTTATTTACTAGTTGGACACCTTCCTCGTTTTCCAACATAATCTTAAATTACTTATCATCATCCCCCAGCTTGTTCAAGGAAGGAGTGAAGTCCTACAGCCTATGTTACTCCGACTCTTCTAATTTCCTCGCGTACCCGTGTCTGACACTCGATACTCGGACATGGGTATGACACATGGACACCTCATTTTAGACCAAAATGTGCATATTTTTCAATAAAATAGCCGAGTCCGACACTTGGACACGTACCCGTGACGGGTATAGCCTACAGCAAATGGAACATTTTCTCCCAGAAGCATCAACACATAGTACAATTCAAATTACCTCCTTGCACTCCAGTGTACACACATCTTACGGTCAAACTCACTTATTTCCCAAATTCACCTTAACTGTCACAAGTTCAAGTACCCTCATTCAGAACCAACATTTGCAAGTAAAGTTGGGAGTTGGGACAGCCATTTAGTTCTTCCTCTTAATATCACGCTCCGACGCAACCAGAAATGCAAAGAATCCTGACAGACTTGCATACTTTGCACTCTTATTCATCACCGGAAACATTTTTTTATCAAAGGGTACCCCTAAATAACTACTCCATACGACGAGGGAAATGAAGCACTTATGGAACCATGTACTAGCAAGTAGCAATATCATCTTTATTATGAAGTAGAGAATGCAATTCAGAAGTTATTTGGATTAAGGGATTCCCAACACAACTAAACAAAAAGTAATCAAAATTCAAAAAACATCAGCCATATTATAAATAAGTATAGTCGGTTTTGCTTGTGATGGTCACAAGCTTGCGACCTCTCACAACCGTCACCCACTTGCCCTCCACTTGCCTCTTTGTGATGGGTTTTGTCCGTCGCAAATGAGAATTTATTTGGTTGCCTTTTAAAATCACGGGAATTGGAAAATCATGGGAAGTGGGAAAAAATTGAGTCTTGTTTGGTTGCCCAATTCATGGGAATTAGAAGTTCCCGCATGAATTGAAGTTCCTACATACAACCAAACAACACTTGCCTAATTCACGTGATTTTACGTGATTTTTAAGTTCATATGAATTTTATCTTCCCATGCCGAACCAAACGAACCTAAGTATCATTAGAAAAAGTAAAAACAAAAACATTGAAGAAATTAAAAGACAAACCTGAGACAAAGCAGCATTGGGATTAATCCCCAAATCAGCAAGAGAAGGAATATCACCAGGTTGAACATCACCTCTAGAAGGCAACCCTCTCAACTGATCCAATGCAGCAATTGTCTCCCTGACCTTCAATCCCTGCACATTCTCCCTAAACCCGCCGTAATTAGTCGGCATTTCCTCCAATTTAAATGGCAAATCTTCCAAATGATACAATGTACTCCCCCAAAAATACTTCACCTCAACACCCTCATCTTTCAACGCACTCTCAATCCTTGCCTCCGATTTCGCCTCCTCATTCGACACCTCCCTGTGCACATACACTGCATCAGCCCCTACACTTTTCGCTAGCTCAACAATCACACTCTCAGGCTTCCCAATTCTCACAATTAAATCAGACCCTCTTGCCTGAAGACCCTTCTTAAGGTCAGACACTGATTCGATTAAGAACGAGGCACGATACGGGCCTGTTTTATCGAACCCGGATGTCGATTTCCCGTAATCTCGGGGATCAAAACAATACAATGGAAGCACAGAGGTAGACTCGTTGTTAGCAGTAGTAAAACACTCATTATCGTGCAATCTAAGGTCATTTCTAAACCAAACAACAACAGCTCTACGCCCGGCGGCGCCATTAGAAGGGTCAGAAGGTCGACGAGGGGGCACAAATAGTGGCCTTTGAAGGGTTGAAGCTGAAAAAGATGAGATTTTGGAAGTGAGTTTTGATGGGTTTGTGGAAAGTGATAGTGTGGTAAGAGATGAAGTGATTTGTGATGGAATTTTGACGAATTTTGGACTTAAAACTTGAGTAGTTCTAGAGAAGAAATTGGAAGGTAGGGATGAAGAGAGTGAAAGGGTGAGAGAAGCAGTAGATAATGGTGAAGATATGGTGGTGATTGAATTAGGGTTTGTGTTGTGTTCGTTGATTTGGGAATCTGTGGTGGTTGGTGTGGTGGTGGAATCGGTGGTTATCTCCATTGTTGGGTTGGTGTTGAGGTCTTGATGATAAGATTGGGATTACAGGAAATGTTAATAGAGAAGTGTTTTTTAATGATCCAAGTTGAGGTGTTTGGTGTACTCAATGGGTAGGTGCACAAATGATTTGACTATACCTCGCAAGCGAGTGGGTCGGGTTAGTTTGGGCTGCCTCAATTTTGGGTTGTCGACTTCGGATGAGTGTTTCTTAAAAGACGGTTTTCAATAAGCTTAATGAGAAATTATTGTATAAATTTTTAAAAAATGGTACTAAAACTAATAAAATAGGTACATATCGGACTTAAAGACAATATGGGTACCCACAATCAACGATTAAAGGGTCATAATATACAAATAAAAAGGTACGGAGGATTGATCTCTCAATAACTTATTGAAAGACCGACTTTCTCTCAAGCTTTTGTAAATAAAAAATGATAAATAAAATAATTTTATTAGACTTAAAAGTTTTGAGTACAGCCTCTAGTTTGATCTTCTGTTTCAGAAGAGATGAACGATTTGATGAAACTTAGAAGGATTTAATTTGTAAAGAGAATGAATTGTTTAGTCTTCACTTATTTATAAAGAAGAGCCTCTTCATCCTTAAGCTTTTGTGAGTTTGGATATGGTCGCCATTTTGGCCCATTTGAGTGTATTTGACTCATTTATATGAGTCCTTCTAGCCTGACCATCTTGTATGAATTGTTAAACAAGTTGTTAATCACTGAAATGCTTGTATTCACATGAATTTGAATAGTCTTGACTGCTTGTATTCACATGAACATTAATGACCTAATTTGAATTGTGTTCAATGATGAAAGACCTTAATGGTTTGAGAGCAACATGTGTCATGTACATTACATAGGTTAGTGGTCATTTAAGTAGTAATGCTACCACATGGTCTACCATAATTGTGTGTGTAGGAGGCATTGTTGCTTATGGTGGATAAGCCACCACATGGTCTACCGTTCTGATATGTGTGCGCAAACAATTAAACGGCAGTCACTTAAGTACTTAGTTATAGAGCTTGCTAATAACATTACCTTAATGGTTTGAATGCTCACTTATAACATTTGTATTTTTGTTAATTGTCATTAAATGGTTGTAGCATGGTCTACCTAGATTGTGTGTGTAGGAGGCTTATCAACCTAACACAACTCAATGATGAGACCATTTTGTCTTGAGAGTTGTTTGTTTGTGTGTTTTGTAGCTTTTGTAGCTGAACATTACCTATTCTTCGCATTACATCTGATCAATGTCTTGTTTACTTAGTTTTTCACTCTGTTTTGTAGCTGAACATTAAAACAGAACAATAAAAATAAACATTTTGTAGCTGAACATTACATATTCTTTGCATTACAACTGAACTCATTGAGCATTATACCCTAGTTCTGACAGTAAATACTGTAACCCTTGCGTCTTACATATTCCACGTAAATATTCAATGCATTAGATTTCTTAGTAACATACCAATGGCTGCTAGATGTCCATATGCGGAATTGCAAAGTTGTGGTGACCTTTACATTTCATTACCTCGACCATAACCGATTGTAATGTTAAGAATATGTTGTTTAACTTACTTGGGCTGTAATCCACAGATGCTTACATGACTTGATTTACTAGTTCGTCTACTGTTTTTGCCGCTTGTGATGATTTTAGAGATTGTAATGCCCTGAAATAACCAAGGTCATTACAATTAAAGTCGGGTGAGTTTGGTGGCTGAAAAACTAGTTGAATGTGAAATCCGTCTGAATTTGCAGCCGCCATGAAATTTGGATCGTCATTATTTATATGTGGTCTAGCGTTGTCTTGTGGTATGTAAATAAATGTCCTTGTTTACTCCTTCTGGCCATGCACTTTTTATTGCCGGAATTACTTGTTCAATTAGACATTTTTTAACAACTTCTTTCGTGATATAGTCTATTGGTTTAGTCTCCATCATTCCCCTTGGCCAGTTTCGATCTACTGTTTCGTGTTGCTCGTACTTGTCGTGTAAGAGGGAACATCTCTATCTTCCCATCAAAAATTAAATCTTCGTTTAGCCGCGTGAATCGATCTGCTGACCGCGCACATGAACATCACTTTTGTGATATACCTTTTCGATTGGCAGCTTCGGTAAGGTAACTCCTCCCCATTAACGACATAAAATTTTCTGATCGTCGTCGGTAATAAAAAACCACTTCTCATCCATGTGAATTATGTTGCTCATTTCGCTAAATATTATTTCTGTTTCTGGCATTGCGTTAAGATCCATAAAATCATGAATCACTTGATTAACAACAAGCATCTTTAGTGAATGAAGTGGTCTTTCCTCTTTTTGTAAGTCGTTGAGTTTAGGATGAAGTGGGCTGGAATGAGGTTTTAGTAAACCTTTTTTCACCCACGTGTGGACCGCGCCAACAGAAACTCCACAAATTTCTGAAACTCTTTTCAAAGTATTGCGTTTTGCTGCAATGAACGACTTGATATGCTCCACATTAGGTAGAACCTTCTTCTTATTTGTGTTTCCAATTCTCCCGCTATTCACATTCAGTTTCTCTCCGACTAACCTTGGTTTTTTGGCGAGTTGTCATATGTTAGACACGCTGCGTTCTTTTAGGTTGAACCGGATCGCTGTTTTCTTGATTTTACCCCGCTCAAACTTCCCGTTTGCAGATTTTTCCAGCAAGTATAATGCAATTTCAGTACGCAGTGCCTCGGACATGCATTTGTACACCATTTCGTGTTTATGTAACTGTTTTCGTGGGACTATAATGTTGTTTGTAATAAACTTTTTGGACTTTCTCAGTTTTTGTTTTGGACTTTTGTTTTGGACTTTTGTGAGTAAAGTAGGAAAGTTTTTATTTGTTGTTTAGTTAGTAAATGAGTTGAAGCAAAGAGTATTTATTGGCAATGAGAACTGATATACAGCATGTTAACATGATGTACATAGTGCATTTTGGGGTGTATTATTGAATTGTTATCTATTTCCCTTTTTTGGCAACCTTTTGTGGATCCATTTCATTGCATGTGGGGCTATGTGATTTGTGTGGTCCAAATTCATTCATACTTTCTTTCTTAATCTTTGTGTCAAAAACAATAAATAACAATTAATTGGGACAGAAAGAGAGTGTCTGGGAAGGTGCAAATCAAGTACTACACACAACAAAATATTGTTAAGGGTACAACAGAATGCCCCAAAAAGCTGCCTAACTCATTTGTGGTGACAACCATTTGACTAATGGATCGGATACCACATCCAAGCAATATGGTATATATTTGACTCGTCACAAGTTTGTGACGAGTATCTATACTATAAATGAGAATTTGTGAATGAAAAATACATTAATAATCACTCACTCTTACGCTTTAATAATCCCAATATTGTACGGGACAAAAAGCACATTTTAGGTTCAAAAGCATGCTTATAACCGATAGGGCCGAGCTTGGGTTGTCTAAACTAGCTCACAATGTTATCCTGACCGGGTATCTATATCACAAACGAGAATTTGTGATTGAAAAATACTTATTCTTATTCCATCAAAAATCACGCATGCCTACTCTTTAATAATCCCAATATTGTATTGGACAAAAAGCTCATTTTAGGTCGAGAAGCATGTTTATAACCGATAGGGCCGAGTTTGGGCTGTTTAAACTAGCTCACAATGTTATCCTGATCCGGCCTATATATCCGAGTTTTTTTGTAACTAAGTCTGATGACATCTTGTACCTAAAATGCTTACAAAATTTACAATAATGTATCATAATATTTTAACTTTTTGTAAATTTTTGTGATTTTAAAAGCCATAGAATGAAATTATTTCGGTGAAGTAAAAAAAACAAATTTGGACTAACAAAGTATTTTAATTTCGTAACTGCTAAATCCTACACATGTTTTTACTAAATCCTACACATTTTCACCTTTTTTTTCCACTAATGCCCTCCTCATAAAAATAAGAAAAAATACTTTCTTTCTCTCTTCCAAAAACCCAATCAATATCACAACACAATTGTAAATCTGAATCATTCATATCCCACAAGTGTAATTTTTTAAAGTTAATCAACAATTTGTTCTCCCATTAATATTCCTCTTTTCTTTAATTGAATTAATTTATCTTAATTTTACAAAAAAAGGTTTTTTTATACAGTTAGGGTTTTGAAATGGATGGTTAAGGTGGTGGTTGTCGACGGATGAGACGGTGGCTGGAGTGGTCGGCTGATTTAGAGGGACCGTAGTGGTTGCGGAGCGGAGGTTTGGTTGGTCGTGAGGGATGAGATGAGAGACGACAGTGGCTAAGGAGGGAGGAGAGGACAACGGTCACGGAGGAGGAAGAGGAGGTTTTGCCGGTTGTGATACAGGAATATAGTGGCCGGAGCCAGGGCTGGTGTGGCGGCTGGAATGACGGTCGGTGGGGGAAATTTCTAAAACTGCTTCTATCTCTCTCCAAAGTATGTTTTTTGGGTAAAAATAAAAGGGATAAAATTGGAAAAAGTCGTAAAAATGTGTAGGATTTAGCAAAAAATTGTGTAGGATTTAACACATCCCTTTAATTTAGTCTTGTTTTTCTTACAATAAATAGTTAATTTAGGATCAAATTAATAATTAAATGACTTATAAGAATAATAGACAGATTTTTTGTTATTGGATAATGGATATGAATTTGTTGTTTGTATATCCATAGGTTTAGTCACGATATATTTTTCTAAATGAGCTAGTGTTGTAGTATTATTTCTATTTAGTTTTGGTACTTGTAGACCAGTAGTTTTAAGGCTTTATTTTTTCAGATTTAATTTCAGCTTATTTTAATATTTTATTTTAAGTCATTTCTTACAAATTAACTTTTATTTTAACTCCATCAGTTCAGTTCAACGCCATTCAGTTCAACTTCTTTCAGCCTAAAAGAAGCCCTTAGGCCTGATACTTTCGACTGAAAAGAGTTGAACTGAACTTAATAAGTTGAACTAAACTAAATAAAACTAAAATAAAAAATAGTTAATTTCTAAATAGATGAGCTGAAATAAACTGAACTAACGTAATAAAACTGAACTGAACTGAATGGAGGTATATTACATCCTTTGAAACTTTAGTAAATGAAGTTTGGCATTGTCTGAAATGGCCCAAGTTGTTTAACGAAGCCCAACATTTAAAACCCAATATTTATGTCTTGGCCTGATCTAACCCTCACTCAATTACACAATGTCGATGATCGGCCCAAGTTTTTTTTTTGATAAAGTTTCTAAAAAGTTATGTATTACTATTGTTAATATTTGATTTTAAATTCAATTAGTGGATTATACAACCGGTTTTATATATTTTTAGTACAATGTAATCATGTAGAGTTTTATAACCAAGAATTTGAGGTTATATGTATATCTTACGAGTTTTACTGAAAATAATTCGTGTGTTTTTATAAGAAACAAATTAACTTAAAATATTATATTAAAAACTCAAAAGTAATATATGTAAACTCAATAAGATTATGATTTTAACACCTAAAAACTTAAAATATATCTCAAAAATTTTAAATGCTTAAAAAAATTGCATATAAACTCAATTAGATTTGTATCAAATATACGATATTCATATACATCTGAATATATAATTTTATTTGTATTGTTGATCGCTAATACTCTTGTGAATGATTTTTGTATAGGTTAGAAAGTTGGTAATGCAGGATCTTATTTGTTATATATACAACTAGTTTTACGCCCGTACAAAAAATGTACGGGTCTGTTTCTAAAATTTCGTAAATATCAGTGCAAATATAATTCAATATGAATATAAATGAGAAATATATAAATTATTAATCCGGCGATGATTTTGACTCCAAATAATTGATTTATTGGTATTGAATTAATTAATTTATTTTTGTAAAGATTATTATAAATTGAAATTAGTTTTCAATTTTAATGTTATTAACGGAAATAATAAATCTGAACCATATAAAATAGATAATTAATTGTATTGTACTTGTATAACTTACCCCTTAAACAACTTACCCTTTAAATGAAAATAAAATGATAAAAAAAAATTTAGCAGTGGCGGTAGACGGATAAGAAAATTGTTTTAGACCGCTAATTTTAGGCAGTCCATCATAATCTCTTCAAATCTTTAGATTTGATTGTTAAAGATTTCGAGTTTATTTTATTAGTATTATTATTAATTATTAATATGCAACCCGGTCTTTATTAATAAACGGATTATTATTAAATGTAACATTCGGAATATGATTTTTTTAGTTTAAAATTTGAATTTTATTACGACAATGGCGAAATGTAAGCCGAATGCATTACAAAATATAAGACTTTTAATTGAATCGTTTTAGCGTATATTGGACCGTTATTCATATTTTTCAATTAACAATAATTTGATCATATATCGTATTTTATACGTAAATCATATAACAATTTTACATAATATAAATAAGTAATAAGAAAATTAATTCGGAAATTATGGGACGAGAAATGAGGAATGGGGAAAAAGGAAAGAGGAAAATTAATTATAAAGTTAGGTGAGAGTTAAATTAATTCATGGTAAAAAAAAAAGTGGGCCCCTTTATTTCCTTAATCCAAGGAGCCTATCAGAATCATTTAAAAGCTACTCCCTCCTATTCTATGTATTGTTCCCCTCTGAGTGAGGCACACGAATTAAGGTTGGGAGTAAAATAAGTGTAAAAAATTGGGTGGGGTTGGGTGATAGGAGAGAGAAATGAATAATTAGGAATTAAATAAGAAATTGTAAGTTAGGTGGGGTTTGATAATAGGTGAGAGAAATGAATAAAATAAGAGTAAAAGTTTCCAAAATAAGAAAGGGGAAAAAAACCTGAATAATCCGTTTTAGGAAATAGGGAAGAATAGATAGAATAGGAGGGAGTATTACTTTTATAGAGTTAGATTATTTTTCCTTATTTTATTTGTACCACATTGGTTACAAAAACATTTCCCTTGGTTTATACATGTAAAGTGTCCTCTTTAGAAAATAAAGATAATTATGACATTTTTTTTGTTTTTCAAATAAGCGTATTATATTACTGAGAACACAATTAAAACAAAAAAACTCTTACTACATGAACACGATCATTTTTAAGCTTTGGGTCTATTAATCTAGGGACGACTTAACTCTTAAGAGGCATCCTGCTACAAAGCCGACTAATTGTATTAGCTTGAGGGCGAGTACAATTCTAATTCGATGGTTTACCCGTACTACTAATCGTTCATTTTGTTCCCATAATATACTTTAGTTTGTTAATTTATTCTAATACAGTAAATTATTTTATA
This sequence comes from Silene conica, assembly GCA_029255685.2. Classification (NCBI taxonomy): domain Eukaryota; kingdom Viridiplantae; phylum Streptophyta; class Magnoliopsida; order Caryophyllales; family Caryophyllaceae; genus Silene; species Silene conica. The sequence goes on from CM055317.2 coordinate 78,781,318, forward strand.
TACTCGTACTATAATAAATATGTCAGTACATTTTTAGTTCGTGTATCACGCAGTCACGCAGTCACGCTGTCCCTTGTTTTACATCTTTTCCCCTTCAATTTTCTTTAGCTTTTTAGTTTATGTATCACGTTGTTCCTTGTTTTATAACTTGGCCCCTTCAATTATTAAATTTATTTATCATCATTTCCGAACTCTTCAAAGCAACAAGTTTAAGGGATCGTTTCGTTAACAAGGGAAAATGCAAATTCAAGTGGAGTACAAAATTATAGTAAACTCTTTGTCCTATTATCCTTGAAAAATTTTAGATAGTGTTTTGTTACCTATGTAGGAAGTCGTTTTATGCGAAGTTCAAGTTATTAAGGGGTTATTGGTGAGCAACTTCCCTTATTTTTCTGGGAAGTCAATTTTAGAAAATGTTTCATTTCTCCCATTTTTGAAAAATACAAACTATGAAATAATTATTTTTTTTTGAAATTTATGTGAATTTTTATTTCTCATGATATTACAAGGATAACCAAACAACCCTTATTATAATAGAGTTAAGGTACTATGTTGCATTTTATCACTAATGTGAAATATAGTACGGAGTATTATTTTAAGAAGAAAGGTATTTGATAAACAAGTGAAATATAGTAGTACTAGTTTTTAACCCGTGAAATTCACGGGTGATTTTAAAATTTTAAAATCAAAATATTTGAATCATATTTTAGATATAATAGTTTAATTATTTCGTGCCTATTGATAAGTTAATAAAATAGATTTGTGGCCCTTTTATAAATATTGTTCATATTAATTAAATATAAAGTGTATATTAAATTAATACACTACAAATATAGTTAGCATGAATACATCCAGAGAAAAAAAAATATGCATCATATAAGAACTAATGGTTGATTTAAGAGCAATGTAAAAATTATATGTTCAACTTACTTAGTTTAGTAAACTAATTTGAAAAGAATTATAATAATTACTGAAAGATATGATTTTAATTAAGTTTAAATAGCTTCCTAAACAAAATTTTAAGATTCCGTGAATTTTAAATATGGATTTTAAATAACTGAAAGATAATAATTTCCTAAATATAGAATTTCCGTGAATTTTAAATAACTTCTTAAACAAAATTTTAAGATTCCGTCAATCCATGAATTATACACTATTAATTGACCTAATATGAAAAGAATAATAACTAAATGATTTTAAATATGAGTAAGTTATGCTTAATATTGTTATTTTAAATAATAGTGAATTTTAGATGCTTAATATTGTTTTTTCATTTTTTTGTCTTTTAACTTATAAATATATATGTCGGATTAATTCAATCCGAATCGGTTTATATATTAATGTGTGCGGCTTAATTTATGCGAGCGCATTTTAGTTTTAATCTAACACGATTCACATAACACTATGTAGTTTTTAAACTAAAAGTATTTATATTTATTTAATATTATAAACAATTTTAATTTCATATTATTAAAGTACTAAAATAATCAATTTCTTTATCTTTATATTAATTACATATTTTAAAATTCTGAAATAATTAATTTCTTTATATTTTAACTATTAACAATATTAATTTCATATTATTAAAGTTCTAAAATAATTGATTTCTTTCTCTTTATATTATTAAGAATATTAATTTAAAATACTAAAAACAGACCCGTGAAGACGGGTTACAACCTAGTTTCTTATTATTTTAGGAAATTTTGTGCATGATCATTATTGTTTTAGCATTATTATTATTGTTTCCAAATCTTTTCAGTATCGAGAATTTGAGTTCTTATGGAATGCAATTTTGTCATTAAATCAGGTGTAGAATTATGGAATGCATAATAATCACGTCAACCAACTTAATGCAAATGGAATAAAATCTTGTAGAATTATGGAATTTATGGAGTCAAATTAATTGTTATTGTCAAATTAAAATAGAATTTATGGCGTTATACATATGGGTGTATAATAGTCAGTCTGTTATATGAAAGAAATCAATTTGATTCCATAATACTTGCAAATGGAATCACGGGTTATATGAAAGAAATCAATTGTTTGCACTAATTTAAATTACTAAATATGGCGTCAAATCTTGTGAATCCATTTGATTTCACTAATTGAAATTTTATTGGACAATAGCTCTAGGATGCTTTAAAACGCGACACGTAGGACGAAGCTTTTCTCTTGTGATGTCACGTCAGCAGCTTGGCTTCTGCATTAGATAAATATATGATTATTCTCTGGTGGATGACATGTGTTATTTTTTTTGTAGAAAAGTAGAATTGATGGTGATTCTGAAGAATAATATATAAACTCTTAGGTGAGTCTGTAGATACTCTAAACAATAAAGAAATAATAAAAATTAATGGAAAGTCAATGTGGTAGAGTTTTAAGATTTGTGAGAGTCTGAGGGATAATCTTACCCAAAGTTCAACTGTATTGATTTAAGACAAATTCCTGTTTCAGATTGACATATTTAGGGTAACGTGTACAACAAGAGAAAGGCGGAAAAGTAACGGCAATTCTGACGAAAAAGTCAATCCGTCAGAAATATTCGCATAACGGACGAATTTTTGACGGAAAAAGTTACTGACGGATTATCCCGTCAGGATCCATCAGAATAATTTTGGCGCGTTAACCAAAGTCAATAGCGACTATTTATTCTGATGGATTATCCGTTAGAAGTTTACATTACTGACGGATAATCCGTTAGAAACTTAAACGAATTTATAACAGATTATCCGTTAGGAATAAACACGGGAAGCTGACGGATAATCCGTCAGTATAGTGAATTCCTGACGGATAATCCGTCAGAAATACACGATATTTGTGGTCCCATTATAGTACCTTGAGAACCGCGAGAGAGCCCACAGATGTTAGAAATTCAAGAGTTAGTTGACCAATTACGAGATCAAGTGAGGACCCGTACAAGACCAAGAGACCTTACAGTGAATCAAGTAGGCCAGGAGAGTTAGGGAGACCGAGTGGCAGATACTCGGATGAGTAAGAGATTTACTCGACCGAGTGCCACCGAGGAATCCACTCGGTCGAGTAAGATGCGATCCACTCGATGGAGTGAAATGACACTCAGTCGAGTGGATTTCGTTAGAACACGGGATTAAGTATTTCTTTTCTCCAAACCTTATTTCATTATTTCCAAACGTCTTCTTTTTTCTAAACTCTTTCTCTCTCTCTGCTATCAAAAACTCTCCAAAACACATTCCATGGGTATTCAAGCTCGGATTTAGGATAAAAAACCTTCTCTTATACCCGATCTATCTTAGTAAGTTGATTCTGCACCTTTGTTCTTATATATTTTCTAGTAAACCCTAACTTTTGAGGGTTTTGTGGTGAGTGGTTAATTGGTGATTAGGGAAGTTAATATGGGCAATTAGTGTGTAAAACCCCTGGCGAAACGGAAATAAAAACAAAGAAGCATGCGAAAAAATGCGCGAAAATTAAATCTTTTTGACACGAACTAAACAATGCGAGGTGATTTTATAGTAAAACTAAATGTGGAAATTTAACTAAATTAATTACTAAATTTAGATACAACAAGTCAAACGGGGATGATACATCCACGAATATCAAATAACCTAAAACTAGCTAAATGCTGAAAAAGTGTCATGTCGATGCATAGCATCGCTCGCTAGCTCTCACGATATTTCCAAATTAGCACCAACCTACATACATGAAACATATACTGATAAACACCACAGTCAGTGGGAGGCACTAGAGGTTCTCTCAGCCCTTATTGTCAATAAACATGTAAACATGCACTTAACATTAATACATCAAAGCATGTGATAAAACAACTGTAAAATCATGTGATATCTTAAAACAATATCATCATGTGATACATATAATCAATCCATTAAAATCCGGTTACTTATAAACTCTTAGTCTATAGTTCTATACAACTCAATAAGATAACATGCTTCTCAAGTAAGGGCATCCATTTCTTAACTTATGATGAGTCCAATTTATATAGGGATTTACCCCTGTTTGTAGCTCACATTTACTCGATTAATGCACTTATTTTAGTGATTTATGAGTCAATATGTGTATTCTAGTATGTTTGCTTGTTTTCTCATGTTTTGTAGGTATTTGAACTTTTATGACCCAATCCTACTAATATTGCAAAAAAAACTAGAGTACAAGGTTGGTCAAGAGTACAAGACTAAGTGTGGAAGGTTGTGTGGAAGGTTGCATGGAAGTTTGCATGAGATTTTATGGATTAAAGAATTATATAAAATTCAAGCCCAAAAATGCAAAGTCCAAAACATCATAAAAATATCAAGCATAGGATTCCAAAATCTCAATATATGCTAAGGTTGAAGGTCATTAAGCGGGTGTTTAATCAAGCCAGGCCATTAACACCCCACATTGGATTTCAAAAGCATTGAATACAAGAATTGAAGAAGAAGATCTTCGGAGCTGCGTCCTCGATCGAGGTTGGACCCATGTGGTTCACGCGTACTTGTCTATTCGTGGGATATATTTTCCCCATTTCGTTTATACTTTTTTTTTAACTCAAATACTTATCTATGTTCGTTTTAATTTCCGCATATTTAGTTTTAAATTTCCGCAATAAAAGTTCTATATATGTCGAAAAAGTTTTTAAAAACAACGTAATTCCTCTACTACGTTTGGTTGTTTACATTTATGTTATATCGCGGGGGTTTACATAGAGGTTTGTGGTTAGAGTTACACCAAAGTATATTTCAAATAAATCAATACCTCAGTAATATCAGGCTCCTCAAAATGAACACCATTGGTCCCAGGCTAACATAAGAGGGAGCCATACATTTATTAGATGAGAATTTCGGGATATGAGAAAAAGTTTGTTTAGGAGGGGCCGTCGAAACAAACTTTGAAGAATCGAGGGGATTACCAGTTGTTTAGAGCGGGCCGGTCGCCGCTTTACAACCAAAAAGAGTTAGTAGTGTGTTCTACCACTGCCAAAAAAATAATCTTAGGTGGGATAGGAGGAGCAGATGAATCTGCTTCCTGAGTAGGTGGATCTCAATCATTTCCGTAGGAAGGCATAACCGGTGAACAATTAATGAGATCACACTATTATATAAGTAATTTATTAAGGAGATCATTCAAATATACTTTTGTTTCAAAGGTAAAATACAATGACGAGAAAATGAACAACTAACGAGATCACTCTATTATATACTCCCTCCTACCCGTAACTAATGTCCCATTTGGCCAAATTCGTTACCCATCAAAATGTCCCATTTGCTTTTCCCGATGTGCTTTTTGGACTAAACTACCCCCAACTCATTCAACTATTTACATACTCCCAACTAAATCATAACACCCTCTTCCTATTATCTTACCCCTATACATTACTTTTTAATATTTTATTCACTTTCATAAATTTCACACTTTTGACCAAATGGGACAATAGATATGGGTAGGAGGGAGTATGTAACTAGTTTTCATGTTTGTGCGTTGCGCGGCTACTCAAATAATGTGTAATAAATTTTATGATTTTATGTTGCCGCACAACCATCAAATAATTCCCGTTAACATAATATTAACATGAGAATAAATGAGTGTTTGATTAATAAATATTTTTTGTTACGAAAATAAAGTCAAGATGAAGATTATACATATGATATTCCATATACCATAGTTTTAAAATTTGTTAGTGTTACCTGTTTGTTGTTTGTTTTTCAATTGGTCAAGAAAAACAATAAACAATACACATAATCAACTCAATGATGCAACAAATTCCTTTATTTGGAATAACAAACTATAATATAATCATGGTTTGATAAAATGATAGTTACGCAAAATTTTTCACAAGTAATTACATTATTGACTCTCATATGGCGAACTTAGGCTCTAGTTTTAGCTTCTCGGAACTTTCTATTCCAAGTTGTATTCGTGATTTATTTTCTTCTGATTTTAATGATAATATGTAATCCGTTTCGGGGATTACTTTCAAAAAAAAAAAATTACATTATTGACTCTCCAACGGAATGATCTATTTTACCCTTTTTTAATGATACCGGTGCAGTAGTGAGATTTATCCGGCCTTATGCAAACTCGCCATGGTTTCATCACCGATTCACCTCTCAATTTTTGCGTACAATATCAACTCAACCACCGTAATCTTGCCCTCATCTTCTCATTTGAAACAAAAATCTTACTCGCAAACGCCTATTTTTCTTCCTTATTCATATAAATGATCTAAAACAACCTCTTTTTAGATCCATCCCTATCTCCAAAACTCATCTCAAATTTATCTAACCAAGTGAAATACTAAAGCCCGGTCTCTTGAAAAATCCATCATCCAATGGAAACTAACCCTTACCCTCGACAATGTTTTAAAGATTAAGATTTTACTTAGGATTATTGATGAAGTCAATTAATTTATCCCTAAAACATTTAAAGGTTTCTTATTATTGTTCTTAGTATTTATTTGTTATGTAAGTGATATTTTATTAATAAAATAACCTTATTTCTAATAACTGTCCTTGTCAAACTTATCACCCTCCATAAACGCACGCTACTCCCATTCCACTAAATTTATCGCAAAATAAAACATTGCAGGCTAATGTGATTAGTTCTTTTTACTTGAACCAACCTTCAATTCACTATCATTACCTTACTACTACGTTTAATACCTAAGACGTCATAAATCACATTCATCTCCATGAAACATCAATACTTACTTCAAATGAATCCGCGTCTCCCTTATCATAGATTATTTTTTTCCCTTTAACAAAGAAAATATTAATTAAGAAAACAATCATCTCTCCTGTCTCTCTAGTCTCTCCCTTTTCCCTTCATGATCATTCTCTTTTCCCTTCCCTCTTTTCTCTTCCCCTTGCGCCTCCATTTCTGATATTCTGGTACTATGTTGGTAAACTAAATAAGTTTGAATATTATATACATATACACGAAATTCGATATTTATCTCATTTCACAAAAATAAATTTTACTTCCTCCATCCCACTCTTAGGAAAGACATAATGTATTAATTTCAAAATAACTAATGTCACTTATGTTTGTAAGACGGTGAATAGTAACATGCATTAAACTTCGCTTGTATTGTTCCGCCATGAAAAAAAGTGTAGTGACATTATCATTTCCCCGCTTTTATTGTCTTTTTTTCCATTAAATTTTATCTCATAATTAATGTTCAGTTTCAAAATCTAGTAAGAAGAAACTTTTGTTATCTATTATTGTCCGTAGATCATTAATTATTACACAATATTCATTAAACTTTTCACTTATATGTTCAATGTTTTTTTCCTTCATGTATGTTTTTTATTCCAATTTATCCACTACTTTTTCTACTTAATAAATGTTATATTTAATATTGTTTCGTTCTACATGTGTGATATTTGGTTAATAAAATTACTTCATTTCTATTCATTTATCTCATTAATAATATTGATATCTCCAAACTTATTATTCGTCCACCACATAAAACACACGGATACATCTAACCAACCAACCCGTCGCAACCATCCTCATTCTCATTCGAAACAACCCTTTGATTCATATATAAAATAGTTTAAAACCAAAACTTTCACACATCTTGCTTTGCAGTTATCCTTATTCCAACCTCAAATAATAACCATCAAACTCGTTATCATACAACACCCTTATCTTAGCCCCAATACAAACCTAAAATATTCAAGTCACCCTATTTTGCGAAATACCCACACTTAGCCTCTAAAAATTATTTCTCATTTGAAAAGTTCTCCACCTAACAGAAAACTAACATCTACTTTTGAAATCTCATTTTTACACCCCGTAAAGATTAATTTGAATATGGCAAAAAAAATGCAGAAATTTAGGTTTTGTTTGATAACGACAAATTTATCATTTGTTTAGCTATTTTTTAGAGTTTTTAGCATGCATATTAAATGTGACATTAAAAATAACAAAAGATGAAGGGTTTATTTCGGCGTTTATTTTGCTCTTTACGTGAGTAAATTCTATACACTGTGAATTATGCATGCACATTTGTCACAACCATGTTCGACCTAGGGTCTTTTAGCCTCCTAATGCCTCTATTTTTTTATCGGAAATCATTACAAATTTTTATGCTGTTTTTCTTACAAACTTTTTATGTTGTGAAATGACATATTTAACATTCTATATAAAATTAGATATTATAAATATATTGAAATTTTATTTCTCCCAATTTAATAATAAGTGTACAAATATTAATGAATAATTTCTTGTTGGATAAACTGCAGACTATTAATTATTTTCTATTTCTAATAGGAAAATTTTAAATAATTAATTAATTCTCATTTCTAATAGGAAAATTCATTCATTCATATTTCTAATAGAGATATTATAAATAATTAATTATCTCCTAATTTTGGTAGGAAAATTATAAATACATCATTATTTATTAATAGTGGTGTTTTATCATAATTATATATATTGATTTATTAAAAAAAAGTTGTATATACCATGTATTTATTACACGAGTTCTTAATTCTTTTATTCCTCAATCCGTAGAAAGGAAGATCAAGTATAATTTACAAATATGGAATACATTTTTCACATGCTAAGGTTATTTTGGTCAAAAATAAAATATTCAAGGACAAAGAAGAATATGTGTCTAACCTGTACATTGGCCTGGCTACAGTGGACCAAGTCGGCCGGCCGAATAATTCATGTGATAAACTGAGTTAGTACACTGGACCAAGTCGACCGGTCCAATAATTGTACATTGGGGAGCTGGAGCCCTCGATTAAGGAAGCTAAGCAATGATATGTCGTTGTTAATGGGGAAGTCTTATAGATCTTTGTCCATGGCCCATCAATCTACCCTTTATATAATATAGTGCCCAACAATAACTGAAAAACCTAAAGTACCTCTACATTAATGCTTTATTTCTTCTAGTCCGTAACAAGGTCTTTTTCTTTTGAACTTAAAGCCAATCTCTCTAAATTAAGTTTAGCAAAGTCAAGTTAAGTTTATAAAAAGGTAAGTTTCTATAATTTAAGTGAAACCCATATCAATTAAGTTAAGTTCACCAAAATCAAATTTAGCTAAATAAAATTAAGCTCATGAAAGTTGAGCAAAAATAAAAGTTTTATAATATTTATGAGTTTTAATAAATTATATGACTTTCATTCAAATCGATTGTAAAAACAATTCAAGATTAATTATGTTGTAAAAAACATACATATACTCCCTCTTATTCTAAATAAAGTTCCCAATTTCTATTTTTGTCTAGTCACAATAATGTTCCATTGTCCATTTTTGATAAATTTTTATACTTATTTTAATTATTTTAACTCGCAACAATATCTCACCTTACCCCACAACACTACTAAGGGGACGTTTGGTTAGATAAAAGGAAGGAGAAAGGAAATAAGAAAGGGTAAGAAAGAGAAAAGAAAAGGATTACCTAAAATTTAATTGGTTGTTTGGTTACACCAAGAAATGAAACTAATGGTTCATTCAAACTCACTCCTATCACTATCACACACCGCCACAAACAACCATTTATCTATTAGCGATGGTGATGGTGGTGGAGGTGTCATGAATGTGGTGGTCGTGGGAGTGTCGTGGCGGTGGTGGCGGTGTCATGACGATGACGGTGGTGGTGGCGGTGGTGGTGGCCACGACGTTGATGGTGGTGATAGAGATGTCCTGACAGTGGTTGTGGTCACGACGGCCGGTGATGGTGGTGAGGGTGTCATGACAGTGATGGTGGTGAGGGTGTCATGCATAGCGGTGGTGGTGGCGTCATGACAGTAGTGGTGGTGGTAGTGGTGGCGACGGTGACGTTATGGTGGCGGTTATTGTGGTGGTAGTTGCAAGTGTGATACTTCTTACCTTTCTTATGAACCCCAACCAAACGCCGCCCCCTTAATTTAATCATTCAGCCACAATAATAATAATCAATAATACATTTCTTTTCTCCAATTTTCGTACTCCGCAAAATATTTTACCTTATTTAATCCAATTTCATTAAATCTTGTGCCAAAATCCAATTGATACTCTTATTTAAAACACAAAAGTAGGGAGCAATTTTTACCGCACACCCCTACCTATCTGATATTCATCACTCATTAAAACATGAGTTTCACTCATCTACCCATTTACTATAGAAGAAATCTCATCGTCACACTCCTCTCTTTCTACAGTGACTACACAACTACACTCATCTCCCTCAAGGGCTCCTCTCTTTTTTATCAATATTTTCTCATTGTGTTACTAGTAATAGTTGTAACAGAAATAGTAGTAGTAATAGAGTACTACTACTAATAACAATAATAATAATAATAATAATAAGCTTATCAAAAAATTGGCGAATATATATTTCGCGAATGTTACTATTACATCGGACTCTATTTTTTCTTTAACATTGTGACTAGGGGTGTAACCGAGCCGATTTGAGTTCGAGCACGGGTGGGCTTGGAATCGGCTCAGAAGTTTGAACTTGAGCTCGGAATCGGCTCGAAATTATCCGAGCTTAAAAAATCAAAGCTCTGAATCAGCTCAGATTAGGCTCGAGCTCAACTCGAGCTCAACTCGAGCTCAACTCGAGCTCTATTCGAGCTCGGTTAAATAATTTTTTTCTTTACTTTCTTGAACTTGTAAGTCAAAATAAAAATAAATATATTTTAATACAAATGCAAATATAAAATACTTATCATCTATAAGAAACATGTGATTATAAATGTTAAAATGATATTTTATTAGGAACAATAAAAATTACAAAATGACAAAATAATTAAAAGTAATAGATAAAACGAGCCTTACCGAACTTCCGATTTCGAGCTCTACTAAGCTCGCAATCGGCTCGGATTTGGTCCACCCCGACTCGGAATCGGCTCGGAATTAGTTTTGACCGATTTCGAGCCGAGTTTTGACCGAGCTGATTCCGAGGGCTCTACGAGCCGACTCAGATCATTTACAGCCCTAATTGTGACATGTGGCATTTTGGAAGTTTCAGCAGGATACCCACTGGCCACTACTCTGACTAGTTGCGTGCAATTCCTATATTTGGCTTGGGTCAGACTATAAATGGAAGGACCTATATATCGTAGTGTGATATGCTATTGACTAGGTGTTTCGTCGTTCACCGTGTCTAGACTGCGTCCTGCTTGTTCTCGGGACTTTGATGAGTGATGTCTTTGACGATCATGTTATCTCCTATTCTAGTACTAGGGGTATTTAGCATCGATATTGAATAATAATAATAATAATAATAAATCAAGTTGTGTTAGTCTAGTGGTAACTGAGTTAAACCTTAAAACTTTCAGAAATATAGGAGTTAAGATGTCTTTGGTTTGACTACCAGTTGGAGTGCTGACCACTTGTCACTGCAGCCGCAGAAAGGGATGACTTACATGATTCATGTGGTGATACGGGAATGCATGAGCCCCGGAAATTCAACCCCTTCGTCATCAATAATAATAATAATAATAGCGGCGACGACGACTGCTAATAAGAAGAAGAATAGTTTTGAAAATTTTCATTTTTATGATTTAAATAAGGTTTTAGTATTTTAAACTCGTATCATGTCAAACAATTCAACCGCCAATTCAATTACGTAACACATAAATAACGAGGGTAAAGTCTCGGAGTAATTAACATGGAAATAATAAGGTTCAATCTCGGTCCGATCAATTGCTGTCCTTTGATTTAGGCACAAAGATCAAGTACAATGAAGAAAGTCAATTATTAAATGATAACCATACCAAATTGGGTGTAAATAATTAAATCTATCTCTATAAAAGAAGTAGAATTTAACTTATTCTGATTGGTTGATTGAAATAAGAAAAAAAACTACCCACTAACTTTAGTTTGATTTAGTTTCTCTCTCCCCTAATTTCACATTTCGTCATTGTCATAATAAAATACGATACGATCAAATTATTGTTCATCGAAAATATAAATAACAGTATACAACGTTTCAATAAAATACGATATAGAACGTCCAAACATAAAAATCAAATGCGAAAAACAAAAAATTACAAACACGAAAAATAATTACAGTCCAAAAATTAAATTACATTATATATATTCTCCAATTTTTCAATCAAATCAAATACTATAAATTAAGATACCAAACAAAGTAAAATACGGTAAAATAAGATATACAACGGTCCAATATATATCAAAATTATTACGTTTTCGCCAATGTCGTAATAAAAATCCTGTATTGTTGGCTCTATGCCTTGAATCTTCCGTTATAACATGTATATTAGAAAAAAAAACTGAAAATCAGCACAAAAAATAAACAAAACGGGAATTCCAACCTAAATAACTCAAAGTCAACTAAAAATTATTCAGGCGGGGATATTACGTTTATTAATCAGGTTGCATATTAACGATTAATGATAATACTAATTATAATACTAATACTAATAAAATATTGGAATAAAATACTGGAAATAAACTGAAAATCTAAAAATTATAATTTTATTATGCTAAAAAAACTGCAAATTAATCTTATTCATGTAGATCTACTCCTAAGAGATTGAGACGATATTGATAATAATCAAATAATTGACAGTTATAAAGAACACACAAGTAGGTAATAAAAAAATACTGGCTCAATATTTCTAATAAAAAATCCGTTAATCTGAAACCATAACAAATAAAATTTGCTTTTTAGATTAGTAATGAAATAGGCCGGATTTTATAGCAAAAAAATGGTTTATTTTAGTAATTCATGATTGATAATAATTTATATATTATCTACTTAATTTTTATTTTGAATTATATTTGTATTCATTAGTCACATATTTATTAGTAACCAATATTTAAAAACAGAACCGTACATTTGTTGTACAAGTATAAAACTAGTTATTTATTAAAGTCAATCTCAAAATCGAGTGAATAATAATATTTCAAAATAGAAAAGAACAACAAATAACCGAAGGGAGTTACATTTTACGGTGAAGGTCAATTGATAGTCCTTACTCGTTACGTGAGTTATGAATATCGATGTACATTATATATAATTAATAAGTATCTCATGTGACGGGATAGATATCTAGGGTTAAATATCACCAACATTGGTAAATATGATAAAAGTAAAAGTATATAAAGAATCACAAATTACTTATCTTTATCTATATAAGTAAATTTTATTTAACATTTGACAAGTTTCAGACGAATATCGCTCAGTCACAAATAAAAATTTATAATATATAATTGACTATCGTCCATCATTGGCAAGTGTGGCAAGTGAAATGTACGCATGGAAAAGTTGAATCATTGTAGACGTAATTGTCAGAATCTAAAATTGATTTTGGAACTTTTATCGTTACGCTAAGATTATTACTAGTTTTTAGATAAGATTTTAGCAAGTCTTAAAATAAGATTCATTCAGAATTATTAATAATTTATCAAAGTTTTAATAAAGTTTTAAGTTGAATCTTGAAAATTAAAGACTTAAATTAAGACTTTGGGTAAGTCTTGAACCCGCTTTCCATTGAAATTATCCAATGAGTGGTTGTCAGTTGTCACGTGTCTTGGTAATGTAAAAAAAAAAAGTAAAGTTTGAGGTGAATCTGACGGATAATGTGTAATGTTACTAATGTATGAGGTGGGTTCGAGGTGAGTCTGACGGATAATGTATAAAGTTTGAGGTGAGTTTGGAGTGAGTCTGAACAATAAAGAAATAATAAAAGTTAGTTAAAAACTGATGTATCACAGTCTTAAAACTTTGGAAAGTTAGGCATAATTTTATCGATAAATTTAAATTTTTGATTGAGATGATATTTTTGATAGTAACACCCCAGTCCATGTGTAGAAAAAATGCCTAAGCAATTTCTGCTTAATTATAATAGGAAATAAAACGTGACATCGTGGAGTTCATCTCCATTGTTCTTGCATTTGAGGCCTAACAACACAAGGATTTTACAACTATTTCATCTCGTGATATTCAATTCTATTTTTGGAGTTTTTATGTAGATTATGATTTTGTATTTATACATATTTGATAAATTTGGTTATAGCAAAATTTAACTGTCAGTTTTGAGCTTATGTGAGGCGCATCAATGTAGTTTTTTTTACAACCGTAGCATTAACGTAGTTGAACATTCGTATGTATAAATTGGTTATAGGAAAATGAGACGGTGCATATCACTGGGTGGTTCTCAAATTAGACGTCACTGAGATAATTATAATAAACAACATAATTGCTTTTTCACAGATATGTGTTACTCTTTTATAAACTTTTTTCATAATCTTTCCACTACATACCCTTCCTCTTGAAAAAAAATAAAAAAAATATCTTCAAAATAAATTTTAATCCAACCGAATTCATCGATTATGAATTTAATATGCATATATTAAACAAGTAATAGTTTTATTTTATCACAATTATACATCAACGTTTGTGTCAAATTAATTAGAATCAAATTCAATTAAGGCTAATTATTGCAAAATGATGATTTAGGCGACATGAGGACGTCATTGAAGTATGCTTGAAACTTTGATGTGATGAATGAAAACAGAGCAAATGATTGATTGACAAAGAAGCTAAATATAATTGTGAAATTGTACTTCCTCCATTCTAATCCAACCTATACCTATTTTATAATCCATTCATATCCAAACTACCACTTTCCTAATAAAGCCAAGAAAAATATTAAATTATCCTTGTGAACACCAATTATTTACACAAAATGTCATTAAATGACCCACCTTTAATCAACCATCACACATTTAAATTAATAAAAAAACATCTTACCCACTTCCAATTATACTTTTAATATTTTTTTAACATTTATTTTAATATTTGTGTAAAAAATATATACACACTTTAAATTTGAACGGAGGAAGTATTTCTTAGCAATGAACTTTATACTGTTTATATATACAAGTATAGATTCTAGAAACTTCTATCAAAATATCTAATAAACTCTAACAAACTTCTAACTAATCCTTTGATTTATGCAAAGTAGTTACATGTAAGCTAACAAGCTATGCTATGTCAGTTTGGAGGATGAAGGTTCTGGAATCCTTCATTCTTGTAAATCTTGTAAGACTATCTTCTACTTGGATTAGCTAGCATTTGCTTATGCCTTATTTGCTTGAATAAACGCAACTGTCTCATACGAAGTAATTTGTAACATCCCCATAATCCGGTGCTTTTACCAAGGACCCTCAACTTATAAAAATGTCACGATCTCAGTTGCTCGAGGTAGAATATCAAAGAAAGGCAAGAAGCATTTATTAAGTAAGTAATACTGTCATTATATTAATTCTCAACTCAAGCATAAACTAAGACAACAACAAAAGCTAATATGTTATGACTCATATGTGGTGACTCGCTTCATCCCTAGCCTTAAGCAATCAATCAACGATGAACTACCTGCTGAGAATCTGCTCACCATATCAATGGATCATCACAGCAGCAAATACAAAAGCGTTAGTTAGTATAGTCAATTACATTATCAGTACGGAAATCAACAATGAATATAAAAATCTTAATTCACAATACACTGATATCACCAATACTCAAATCATATCACAAGTGCCAACCTTTAGTCCCGCCATAAACCCCGCTTGCTCGCAACATGCGGTACCCAGATCCTTAATGTGCACATCATCTTCGCGGCGTGAACCACGAAGGGTGGTCGTAGGATTGAGAGTCATTTTCCGTCAATGCTCATAAACGTAACTTCCATATCTCACAATAATATTCAATCAGGTGATATCGGTCTTATTGAACATAACAATAACTTCGTCACACACATAGCAGATAACTGAGTAGGAAAGCCCTACCTCAAGGCAATAACGTCAAGCAAATTCTTTCAAGGCAATCTTACAAAGTCTCCTCTACGAATCCTCCTCTTGACACAACATAACATAATTCTCATTACTAACAAACTATGGATTATAAACCGTAACTTAGCAAAATGAGAAAAGAACTAAAGAACTTACTTGCAACAACGGTGGAACGACAATCCTCTAGGATGATCGACGCACGAACTATACTTTCGGTAGGCCAACTAGAGGATTAGGGTTTGTGTTCTTAAGAGAAAACTGATTAATGAAGAGTTTAATAAAAGTAAATTATAATTTTCAATTCTCATTTCTGCCAATTAACCTATGGCGAAACCTATACGGGACCGCTGTACTCGACCGAGTACGCCTTACTTGACCGAGTACAACATGTATTCGACCGAGTACGCCGTACTCGACCGAGTACGTTCACTACTCGACCGAGTACAAACGAACAGAATCGGTCTTTTCTCCTGACAAGG
Source organism: Silene conica (assembly GCA_029255685.2). Lineage (NCBI taxonomy): Eukaryota > Viridiplantae > Streptophyta > Magnoliopsida > Caryophyllales > Caryophyllaceae > Silene > Silene conica. The sequence goes on from CM055317.2 coordinate 78,797,532, forward strand.
GTATACTCGACCGAGTATGGCTTACTCGACCTAGTACACCCACTCGTCGAAGGAAGGAGTATTACAATCTTCTGCCCTTTAGAACGAACTTCGTTCTCAAAGTTCACAACCAACCTGAAAAGATACAACTTACAACACCACAAAAATCACGATATGCCAACACTTACTGATGCGTGTCGTTATACACCAAAAATAATAACATAAGTCTACTAGTCGTTTGAATGTGACACTATTTCACGGCCCAATACTCTGAGCCATAAAGTAAGGCAGGCTTAATCGTCGTACGATAAAATTTCCCCTTTAATCTTTGGGGCATACCTTTATCACATAAAAACTCCGTAGCACTTTTTCATTTCATCCATCCCGCTTTAATTCTGTGAGCCACATATTCGTCTAACTCCCCATTTTTTGGATAATAGATACGAGATATCTAAAGGAATCTGACCCCTCGACAACATTTCAATCGAAAATAATGCTCCCCACCGCTGTTGATCTCGGCCCCGTAAATTGACACCTCACATACTCGGTCTTACTCCTACTTAGCCTAAACCCATGAGTCTACAAAGTATGCCGCCATAATTATAACTTTTTCTCCACCCCCTCTTTCGTCTCATCAACCAACACAATATCATCCGCAAACATCATACACCAAGGGATCTTGTCCTGAATATCCCTTGTCAACTCATCCATAACTATAACAAATAGAAAAGGACTAAGCGTGGAACTTTGATGCACACTAATGGTAATGGGGAATTCTTCCGTTCTCCCAACATTAGTTCTAACACTTGTACTAGCCCCCTCATACATGTCCTTTATGAGGTCAATATATTTTCTTAACACACCATTTCTCTCCAAAGCCCACCAACACTACAAGAATACATAAAACAGGCGACGGAAATTGGCGACTGAAGACAGTCGCCAAAGTTCTGTCGCAAGCCCTAGTCGCCCAAAAAAAATTGGCGACTGTTGTCAGTCGCCAAATTTGGCGACTGAAGATGTAGTCGCTATAGGAAGGAAATGGCGACTGACGGAGCAGTAGCCAAATTGGCGACTGAAAGGGCAGGCAGTCGCCAATTTGGCGACTGAAGCAAAGGGGAGTCGCCAATTTGGCGACTGTAGGGCAGTCGCCAAATTGGTTTTTACAGTAGCCAATGTGTTTTTTTTCCAGTAGCTTTTCCAATCAGTCGCCAAATCGTTTATTGTCCACAAAAGTGAAGCTCTAAGTTGAAAATTTTGCTTCCTGAAAACGTCATATGTTTCGACCCCAACTTCCCACAACTGTCTCAATTCTTCCACTAATGGTTGTAAATAAACATCCAAATGCCCTTTCGGATTCTTAGGCCCGGGAATAATGAGAGACAAGAAAATAAATTCCCTTTTCATACATAACCAAGGGGGTAAGTTGTATGGTGTGACCATTACGGGCCAACAAGAGTATTTCTTACCAAATTGGGTAAAAGGACTAAATCCATCCGTACACAAGCCAAGTCGCACATTACGGGGTTCCGCGGCAAATTCAGGATACATCTGATCAAAACGTTTCCATTCTTCCCCGTCACTTGGATGACACATCTTACCCGGAGTACGCTGATTTTCTTTGTGCCATGTCATGTGTTCGGAAATTTTTTTGGTAGAGTAAATTCTTTGAAGTCTTGGGGAAAGAGGAAGGTAAATTAATTGGTTCTCTGCTATTGGTTTCTTACACTTTTGACCCCTTCTATTACTCTTGTTGCCTTTTTTAGGTTTCAAAACAACTTCTCCATCACTTGTCTGAAATCTATCCATTCCACATTTTTTGCACTTGTCAAGCAACGCATCATCTTTCCAAAAGAGCATACATCCTTCGGGACATGCGTCAATCTTTTGATGCGGTAACTGAAGTCCTTTAACTACTTTTTTTGTATTGTAGAAACTTCGAGTCATGACATTATCTTCGGGGATAGCATCCTCAAGCAGAGAAGCAATACCATCAACGGCATTAAATGACATATTATTCTCACACTTCAAGGTTACTATCCTAGAGGCCGCTTGTAATAATGACATTCTGCTCCCTTCGTATAAAGGTTGTTCCGCAGCTTTAACATGTCAAAAAAAGCCTTTGCTTGGGGATTTGGAGGTTGTTCTTCATTCATAGCTCGATGGTCGTCATCATTGAGAACATTGTACTCCAAGGCATCAACAATCATATCTCTATATGGGTTCTCATCAAGTTGTTGGATGTGAGGATGGATGTGAGGTTGTTCGTGAATTGGAGAATATACTTCTCCATGAGAAATCCAATTATAATAATTTGGACAAAACCCGTTTGTATAGAGATGTTCTTGTACTTCAAGGACAATTGCGTATTTCATGTTTTTACATTTGTTACAAGGACACCTAAGTTGATTTTCTACCGAGTTATATTCATCTTGTTGCTTAGCAAATTCGATAAACTCAGCAACACCCTCTATAAACCTAGCATTAGGACGTTTCTTCCTAATACCAACACTTCCATCATACATCCATGAACGTTCCAATCTCTTCATTTTAATCTAAACATAAATTCATAAATTAACATTCGACAATAAAATAACTTAAACAACAACCTTAATCATCTATAGGATAATAACAACTTATCAAAAATCTTCATTATTTATAAACACTAACATCAAAAATCTCCATTATTTACAACCTAATAAACTAAGGTGATTTATATTTACACACTAATTAACTTAAACAACCATAATTTACCCACCCCAAATAATAACTTATCAAAAAATCCCCAATTTTTACATAAATTCATAAATTAACATTCAACAATAAAATAACTTAAACAACAACCTTAATCATCTATAGGATAATAACAACTTATCAAAAATCTTCATTATTTATAAACACTAACATCAAAAATCTCCATTATTTACAACCTAATAAACTAAGGTGATTTATATTTACACACTAATTAACTTAAACAACCATAATTTACCCACCCCAAATAATAACTTATCAAAAAATCCCCAATTTTTACAAACCCTAATAACTAATTTGACATAATTAACTAACAATTATAAGCATAACAACATTAATAAGGCAAAAACATCGTCTTAATCGACATAAAAACCCAAACCCCCAATTTCATATAAACCCTAACCCCCAATTTATCCACTTAACATCATAATTGGTTACTACAACCTAATTGACTACAACCTAATAAGCTAAGACGGTCCTAATTGGCTACTACATTACTAAATTGACAAAATAAAACAACAATAAAATTAAAAACTGAAATTAAACTAAAAAGAATAACAAACCTTTAATTCGATAAATGAAGGTGCAAGTGGCGGGTGGTGGCGGCGGTTGCTGGCTGTAGGTGGTGGCGGCGGGTGGTGGCGGCCGGTGGTGGCGGGTGTTGTCGGCTGGTGGTGGGTTGGGGGTGTTTGTGTGAGTGGGTGTGTTTGCGTTTGTGTTTATGTTTGTGTTTGTGTTTGCGGAATGAAGTGGCTGTAACTTTTGCGAATTCATAACGCGAAAATTGGCGACTGTGATTTGGCGACTGACACTTCAGTCGCCATTTTGGCGACTACAGTACTATATTTTGGCGACTGTCTTCTTCAGTCGCCAATTTGGCGACTGCACAATTTTTTATGGCGACTGCATTTTAAGACGCTAAAATTTGGCGCCAAAAATAGCGACTGACGACAGTCGCCAAAAGTAAATTTCAGTCGCCATTTTCTGTCGGTGGTAAAAAAGTTTGCGAAAACTAACAGTCGCCAAAATAGCGACTGATTTCAGTCGCCAAACTTAACCTTTAGTCGCCAAATTGGCGACTACACACTGCAGTCGCCATTTTTCCGTCGCCTGTTTTGATTATTCTTGTAGTGCAAAGTACTTCTCTCGGAACCCTATCATATGTCTTCTCCAAATCAATAAAAACCATATGCAAGTCTTTCTTCCTGTCATGATAGTGTTCCGTCAACTGTCTCATGATAAAAATTGCATCCATAGTCGATCTCTCGGGCATAAATTAAAATTGGTTTTCCGAGATATCTACACATTTCCTAAGCCTCAGCTCGATTACCCTCTCCTATAATTTCATCGCATGACTCGTAAGTTTAATGCCCCGATAATTGGAACACTCTTGGACATGACCTTTATTCTTATACAAGGGGACAAGAGTGTTTCTTCTTCAAGCTGATGACATCTTGTTACCCTTCCAAATCCGGTTGAAAAGCAGTGTTATCCATTCAATTCCCTTCTCCCCCAAACACCTCCAAACTTCAATGGGTATACCATTCGACCCCTCTGTCTTCTTTGACCCCATCTTCCTTAACGCCTTCCTAACTTCTCGCTTTTATATTCTACGCACAAATTGCCGATTAACCATGCTTGACGTTACTTGTACATCCCCAAAACCTTGCTCTTGAGGGCCCTTGAATAATGTATCAAAATAAGAACTCCACCTAACCTTTATTTCGTTATCCTGAACGAGTACCTTGTCGTCCATATCTTTCAAACACCCAACTCTCCCAATATCCTTAGTCTTTCGATCTCTTATGCGAGCCAGTTTAAAGATATCGTGCTCACCTTCTCTCGTGTCCAACCTCGCATACACCTTTTGGTTAATTTTGGCCCTCGACTCGATTAGCCTCCTTGTACTTTGCAAAGTTCTTATCACTCATGCATTTCCCCAAAACCTTATAACATTTCTTTCTTGGAATATAAGTATATGTAAAAATAATATATCGTTCTTGGAATATAGTACTCCTTATTCATTATAATTTTCCATATTGAGGGAATGTACAAAAAATAAGGAAATGAATTAAATAAGGGAAAATATATTTTTGAGGTTAGATAATTGGAGAGAGGTAAGGTATTGTGGGGTACTGTTGTGAAATAAAGTGATTAAAATAATAATAAAATATGAATATTGTGGAATATTATTGTTGGGTGAGTGATTAAAATAAGAATAAAACTTACCAAAACTATAAATGAATAAGGTATTGTAAATAGAGGGAAAAAGAAATAACGAAGGTAAACAAACTCATTCGTCTTCTTCTCTATTTCTCTCTCTAATTCTCTCTCTAAAAAAAACCTAAACCCTAATTCAACATCTTGGGGGCTGCCGTCTACCTTTTTTTGGTGGAGGTAAATCCCAAATTTTCCGTTTCGTTTAATTTTTAATTTTTCTACGTTAATAACTTATTGCCTCTCCTTTACTGGAGACTTGTTCTCACCCTTGTGTGAGTTTTGTTCTCACCTCTGTGTGAGTTTTGTTCTCACCTTTTGGTGAGTTTTGTCCTCACCTTTTGGTGAGTCTGTCCTCATCGTGTGGTGAGATTTTCCCCTCTATTTGAGAGGTTCAAGAATTAAGTGGAAGATCGTTGCCTTCCTTGTTGATCCTATGGAGTTAAAACTGTTGTCAGATTGCTCGTTACAAATGTTTTGGTCAAAAGAACTGGATTCTAGTCAATGCTTTAGAAAATTTGGAGACCCTATTGTGAAAAGCCGCAGAAGGCGATATGTTAGAGGATGTGCATAAGCGTCTCATGAGCCCATCAAGTTCAGAAATTTTCTGTTGATCGAGAATGTAATTTATGTGATTTTAATCGTTTTGTGTCCTGTCATTCTTGACATATGTTGTAACTACCATGAGACTTTTGATTAATGAAACGATTTTTCCCTTCAAAAAAAAAGAAATAAGGAAGGTTATTTTGAATAAGAGAGAGTATGATTTAATACTTAAATTAACAACAAATGTAATGGTTAAATGGTGTAGAACTTGCTAAGTAACCCAAAGATTAGAAGAGCAAATCCTATTTCAAACAATTTTTTAATAGATATTTAAAATAGCCAATAAATTACGTGGACTAAGGCCTAAAAAATAAAAATAAAAATATATGTGCTACCAAGAATCGAACCATAACCTTTTACGAACTAAAGGGGCGTTTGGTAAGAGAAAGGGAAAGAGAAAGGAAATAAGAAAAGGGTAGAAGGGAGAAAGGAAATGGATTACCTAAAACTTAATTGGTTGTTTGGTTACACCAAAAAAGGGAACTAATGATGATCCATTCACAATCACTCCTACGACTAACACACACCACTACAAACAACCATTTATCTACTGGCGTTAGTGATGGTGATGGAGGTGTTATATGGCGGCGGCGGTGGTGGTGTCATGGCGGTGGCAGTGGTGGCGGTGTCATGGCGGTGGCGGCGGTCAGCGGTGGTGGGGGTCACGACGGGGATGGTGGTGGGGGTGTCATGGTGGTGGTGGCGATGGTGGTGGTAGAGATTTTAAGGCGGTGGCGGTGTTTACGATGATGGTCACAACGGTGATGGTGATGAGGGTGTCAAGGCAGTGATGGTTATAGGGGTATTACGGCGGTGGTGGGGTGTTATGGTGGTGGTGGCAGTGGTATTGGTAGGGGTGATGGCGGCAGCGGTTGCAGTGGTGTCATGGTAGTGGTTTGGTGGTGGGTATTGTGGTGGTAGTTGCAAATGTGGTGGTAAGTGAAGAAAGTGGTTGAAGGGTAATAAGGATAATGGAATCTCATACCTTAGGGGGTGGGGGTAAAGAATTAGATGGATTGAGGGGTAAGGAAGAGAGTTTCATTCTCTTTGTTTGTGTCAAACAAACACTATTAGAAACTTATAATTGAGAATAATTGGAAATACTATCGATAATTGTATTGACAGAATAACTTGCGTGCTTTACAAACAGAATATAGTTATTTATATATATTGCTATCGAAGCTATTTACGGAAACGAAATATGTGAATGTGAAAACAGGGGAAGGAAATTATTTGGCTCCCATAATTTGTGGGATTGGAGCAACGGTCACCTCAGGGTGATCTTCTTGTGTAACGGCTCTTTGGGTCGATAATACCTCCCCACAAGTTGGAGTGTGGAGGGTCGAGTCACCCAACTTGGAGAGTAAGTCGTCAAATGAAGCGCGCCCGAGGGCCTTGGTGAGAATGTCTACTAACTGAGTTTTAGTGTGAATGTAGCTAGGAGCGATTACTCCCTTTTGGATTTCATCACGGATAAAATGACAGTCAACTTCGATGTGTTTGGTGCGCTCGTGAAATACCGGATTTCGGGCAATATGAAGTGCCGATTTGTCATCACATCGAAGTGGAATGGCCTGTGTTTAAGGAATACCGAGGCTCTGAAGGAGACCTTTTAGCCATTTTAATAACTCACAAAGTGTAACTGCCATAGCTCGATATTCTGATTCCAAAGAGGAGCGAGAAACTGTTACTTGCTTCTTAGTTTTCCAGGAAATGGGTGAAGATTCATGAAAGACAATATAAGCCGAAAGAGATCGGCAACTCGTTGGGCAAGCAGCGTAGTTCGCATCACAATATGCGTTGAGTTGTAAATCACTCTCTGCACGGAGTAGTATGCCTTGTCCCGGAGACTTTTTAAAATACCGCACAACTGTAAGCGCAAAATTCCATTGCTCGGTTGTGGGAGCATGCATAAACTGGGCGAGAGTATGTACCGAATAGGTGAGCTCGGGGCGTGTAATTGTAAGGTACACTAACCTGCCCACAAGACGGCGGTATGTTTGTGGGTCAACCATTGGTGTCGCGGTAGAGAGAACAAGGCGATGATTCGGTTCCATTGGAGTAGGCGGGTTTTGTGCCAAGTAGGTCTGTTTCTGTTAAGATATCGAGAGCATATTTGCGTTGGGATATATGAACCAGAAGTGTTTCTTGCGATTTCAAGCGCGAGAAAATATTTAAGGGTCCCAAGGTCTTTCATGTAGAAACATTTACTTAAATACGCCTTGAATTTTGTAATGAAAGGGATGTTGTTGCCACATATAACCAAATCATCTACATAAACGAGCACATGTACCTCTGTGTCGGGTTTTGTGACCGAAAATAAAGAGTGGTCCAGGGGACATTTTATGAAACCATAATTACGAAGTGCGGAAGCGGGTTTTGCATACCAACACCGAGGGGCTTGGCAGAGCCCGTATAGATGGATAATTTTGTTTCCCTTTTTTATAGCACAAATTCTCATTTATGACGACGATATCCGTCACAAGCTTGTGACGAATACCGTTTCCTCCCACAAAATACCCAGTTTTTCTCTCTCTCTGACACTATTCATGTAGTTCCCTTTCTCCACTAACTCATTTTGTATCCATTTTATTTCACAAACTATCCGCCACAAATTGTGACCCGTCACAAACAATACTTACTATTTTTATAGACCCGCTACCAAACGACACCTAAGTCTTTTTATTTGTGTTTACCCACAAAAATGAAGTATGAAGAGATTAGGGTGTACTGTTGTCAGAATAGGAATGATCGACCACCGTCCACGTAGGGCGGGGCGGATGTGAGGAAAAACGTGGTCAAGCTACGAAACAATATACACGTACAAAACAATTATTTAATCATAGTGGGGTCTGATGGCAAATTAATTTATGACATAAAATATGATATCTAATTCACTATAGTAAGTCTTGCTTGCGACGGGTCATAATTTATAACGGATGTTTTGTGAAATAAAATGGATATAAAAGGAGTTAGTGGAGAAAGGGGACCACATGAATAGTGTTGAAGAGAGAGAAAAAGTGGGTATTTTGTGAGAGAAAACGGTATCCGTTACAAACTTGCGACGGATAGTGTAGTTGCAAATAAGAATTTTCCAATTCACTATTACTCTCCCAACTTGCATGGACTTTACACCTTAAAGCTCCCTCTTCCACTTGTTACCTTCATTTCCATTAACCTACTCCATACTAAAACTACATTATTGTCCTTTAATTTCACTATTCTTGCTAATGACTCAACTCACTGTAATTAACCAAGTCTTGCTTGCGACGAGTCACCATTTGTGACGGATATTTTGTGAGGTAAAATGGATAGAAAATGAGTTAGTGGAGAAAGGGGAACACATGAATAATATTGGAGAGAGAGAAAAAGTGGGTATTTTGTGAGAGTAAACGGTATCCGTCACAAGCTTGCGACGGATAGTGCCGTTACAAATAAGAATTTGTGAATTAACCTACCCATTCGCATTACATTTTATGCAAATTCCAATTTATGACGGATAATATACGTGATACGTCGCAAATTTAGAACGGATTAAATAAAATCAACTTATACATTCTTATTTTTTGTTTTTTCGACCCACTAATATTTAACTCATAACGAGCTTATGACAGATATACCATTTAAAAAGGTGACTTATTGAACATTCTATGATTCATAATTCACATAGCGTTAATCAGTGGCGGACCTAGGTAGAGGGCCGTTGGGGCACGTGCCCCCGTAACATTTTAGAATAAATATTTTATAAGTTTTATATATATATATATATATATATATATATATATATATATATATATATATATATATATATATATAATTACCATGACATAATTGATAGAGGTTGGGAATTCTATGTAGGTGATTTTGAGTTCAATCGTCTTTGGTAGCAACACCCACAAGTTTACAAGACCTTCAAATGAATGAATAAGATATAAACCATTGAACCACTTACTTTTATTGTTAAATGAAGTAATAATATTAATTATATTAACCAAAACAAATATTGTTTTCACATATATTAATCACTAATTATTATTTTTATTCTTTTATGTGTATAATAATAACTTATTTGGGGGGAAGTGTTAAAATGTTGTCTTAGACGCGCATAAAAATGTGCGTTACAAAAATAGTGCCCCCGACTCTAATTTACTAGGTCCGCCACTGGCGTTAATAAGCGGATTACAGACGTATAAAAAAGATTTATGTCCTAAAACGCGATATAAACCGTCTATTTTAAGTTGCAAATTAAGCATATCAAAATATTTTCAGATTACTTTGTCGCTCCAATTTAACACTATGCTCGTGTAATACGTAATCGTTTTTCTTTCTTTCTTAATTTCTAATACGTTACTAACGTAAAATTAATCATATATTTAGCTATTATGGTAGTTTGTAGATTATCTTTAATATGTATTACAAAAAACCAAAAAAAAAAAAAAAAAACTAGGCCCATATTTATACATGCCTCCTTGTAAAATATTTCGTACATGGTACCACATGTTACTTTGTTTTGATTTGACTTAGCCTTTTTATAAATCACTAGAAATCATATGTTCCACAACAAAATCAGCTTAAAAAGATGCTCACCACCACAAGAAAATTATCAATTAAAAGCTAGTTATAAAGGACCCTTCGTCCTTTTCTTTTGAGTTCTTATTCAGTTTACTTTAATTCAACTTAACTTAACATAACTTATTTCCGTTTAATTCAACTTATTTCAATTCTATTCATTTTAACAAATCTTAATTTAATCCAACTCCAATCAATTCATTTAAGTTCAATTCGTTTATTTCAGGTAAAAATATTCGTCACAACCTTATGACGGATCAAATATCCCCATATAAGTAGGTAAGACAAAAAGAATGATACATGAGAAATCACAAATAATTTGTCTTTATCCTCCCACTAGTTTTATACCTGTAAAACAAATGTACAAGTCTATTTTTAAATATTTGATTTTTCATAAATATGTTTGACTAATTAATATAAATATAATTCAATATAAAAAATAAGTGAGAAATATATAAATTATTTTAAATTATTAATTATTAAAATAGACCATTTTTTCTGCCAAAAAATCAAATCTATTTCATTACTAGTATAAAAGATAATTTAATTTGTCATGGTTAGAATTGACAAATTTTTTATTAGAAATATTTATCCCTTATTTTTTTATTATCTATATACTTGTATATATAATAAAATTATTGTCAATTTTTTATCCTAATTTTTTTTGACTCATACTTGTGTTTTTAATATATAACTTTTTATTACACATATTTTATTTGTAATAATTATTTATAAATTTTAATATTCAATAAAGTTTTATTATTAAATTTTATGAGAGGGAGATTAATTAAAATTGCACAAATTCTCATTTGTGACGGTTATATCCGTCACAAGCAAGACTTACTATTAAAAATGATAAGATGAAAGAGGGTAATTACCTCATAGAAAGTGGGGATCCTACGCAAATTAAAAAAATTCATTTCCTTAAAAAAATCAACCAATAGAAATGCATTACATGTTATTCCTGTTATAGAGAGGAGATATGAAATTGATTTGAACCGTCACAAGTTTGTGACCGACCGTTTGAGAATTTGTTAAAAACAAAAGCTTAAATTTAATGAACATGACAACATAGAATTAACGAGAAAGAAAATAAAAGGAAAATGGACCAGTCAGTGGTACAACTTTGCAAGACAACAGCACAAAATGCTAAAAGATGGAATCAACGGTGGATGAAGCTCATTGTTGTGCCTATATATTTACTCCCATTCTATTGGAAAAAGAGAAGTAGAGTGAACTAAATCCTTCCTTTTTCCTTTATAAACTCCCTAAATATTTAGGGCACATTATATTTTCGTCCTTCCTTTTTTCATTACAATGCAAATATGAAGATTTCTCCATTATTTAGTTCAATAAATATTTAGTTTCACGAAATATTGGGAAAAATTATTTCATTTCAAAAGAAAAATAATATTGTAATAATACGTAGTACATTTACCATAATGGAAGACTGGCTATCTCAACTGGTAAGTTTTATTTAAACAACATTATATTGTCTACTTATATATAAAATTATAGACTTTTTGTTTTAATATTTATAATAGTTACTTTAGTTAGTTGTTTAATTTATTCATATTTTTGCTATTTTAGGGCTTTAAATGATGTTTTGATGTAAGATTATGTGGTACTTCCTAGATAGTCTTATTGTCTTTTATGTCTATAATAATATAAGTATTAATTAAAATAAGAAAATAACTTGTAATGGTTTACTAACAAATATGGTATAATTTAGATAGTGTGTAAATTGGTAATAAACCAACGGGGTTTTATTGTCTTGTACAAGTAGGGCCCTTTGAAAAAATGTGACAAAGATATATATTGTAGTCCATATTTTTAGTAATTGTTGTAACTTACATTTTAAATGGTTCGTTTTTGTATCTAAAAATGTAAAACTTAATCTTTTTAAACTTGATTATTAACTTTGTACATACTCGTGTCAAATGCCAAATTATTTTTCATTGTGATGGCTTTTTTTTGGTGAAAGATAAATAGTAATGTATATATCAAAATCAAAGTCAAATTACAAGAAAAAAGAATATAGACATAAAAAATCTATTCTAAATCCCAGCCTTGTGATATCATCTCTGATGCAACAGCTTCACATCTCACTGTGATGGTTGTAGTGATAGAATTTGGATAGTTGTATAGTCAGTATTTATTGTGTGAGACGGTTTTGTACTGTAAAACGGTCAATTAGTATAAACACATTCTTTTCCCCAGATCAATAAATATGATATTTTTTTATTGAAAAATTTGTAACATGATGTGAAACGTCTTATTCTAAAATTTGCATAGTATAACTAGAGTTGTTGTAAACGGTTGTACTTAACCACATATCTAATAATCTCATTTATCTCGCAGACGGCTCTGACCCTGCCTTTATATGATACGGAGTAATTGATTTTTACAAAAGCATGTATCTTTGAATGTGAACATGTAATTGTAATCCTACATACAATAATGTGAGCAATATATATAGGGCCTATATGCTGCATTGGTGCAACATAAAGACGAGGCCTTATTAATAAAGTGCTTCAATTTTTCCAACAACTACAATAATAGTCCGTGATCGGCTAGTAATAAATTTTTCTAAAAATATTATATTTGCGGCCCCCAGCTTAAATTATTTCCAAATACTGGTGGAAGTGTGGGACAAAGTACAATTAAGACTGATGAAAGTGATGATACTTTTTATCGTGTTTATTTTTAATTGCCAGAAAAAATTTGTGGAATAGGTTTCGATAATTATGGAAATAATTAATATTTTTGTGGTAATTTAATGTTGACTCTAAAATATAGTGCAATACCAATGAGTGGTTTTAACCTAGTTTTTTTAATGGACCATATAATACCATTGTTGGAAATCAAACTCACGAAATAAATGGTGACAGACTTATGTACTATCCATAACTTCTTTTTGCCTTTAACATACAAATATATTAGACAACATGCACAATACAAATTTATAGTGTTTTTGGTATTCCATGATACTTACCAACTTACCATAAATATAGTTCCAACTTGTTAAGTAATTAATGTAACTATAATACCCTAAATAAAAGGTCTTCAATTATTTTAACGGTTTCTCCAAAGTGTAAGTATTGACTCATGATATAGGTCTTGTTTGGCAAATGGTAGAAGCAGATTTATAAAAGCAGAATGTGATTAGTAGATTTTAATAACAGATTTGACTATTAAATTAAATTAGCAGCTTAAAAAAGATGTTTGATAATTAGTACATTATAGGATAATTAGAACGATTTCATGTATAAATTAAATATGCTAATACAATACGTTGCTATTAGCAGCACATTCAAAAACAGTAGATTTCGACCAATATGCTATCAGAATATGTTGTTTACTAAACAGAGCCATATTACAGCACACGTTAGAAAAACCCGTTACTCAAATTTTGAATGTAATTTTTATTTTTATTTCTCAATGTAATTTTGTTTTGTTTTTCTAAGTTCGTCCTTAGGGTGGCCGACATGCATTAAAAATTTACTTGACACATCAATTTCTAATGATATGTTTTTGTTAATAATTCATTATAATCGATATAGGTCAACAATATGTGTCATAAAGGTAGACGTTAAGACGGTCGTTTATTAACTCCATTATTTTGTGAAAATGTAGGACATGGAGTGGATTAACAATGATGTGTACATGCCATATGGTGAATCTCAACAAGAGATAGACACATTTAATGAAGAACTAGCACTGATTTTAGGAGATGAAGTTCCTTCTCCCTTATATGAAGAAAGAACACTACTTCCTAAAGTTGCTTCCAGTTTATCCATTTCAAGTGAACAACTTTCGCCACCAAATTCTGATAACCATGTCAACTTACCACAGCAAGATCCGAACGTATTGGAGCGTCAGAACAATAAAAACTCTAAGCAAAAAGATGGAAATGGTAAGAGGAAGAGAAAAAGAGAGCCAAGTCAAATCTATGATCATATTATGGCCGAGAGGAAGCGTAGAGAGTTGCTTGGACAATTATTTATCGCTCTTTCTGCCATTCTTCCTGGCCTTAAAAAGGTGACCACTAACCTATATTATACTATGATTTACCGTCTAAGTTACCTTAGGTTAGAGATGTTTATGGACGATACCGTCCCCAAACTCAGCCCATCCGGCCTAATATTTTACCGGGTTTGGAGTTTGAACATCATTTTTCTGAAAAAATGGGTTAGAGGCTAACCCGACCCAGCCCAATATAGTAAAAATGGGCCGGGCATGGACAAGAGAAATGCAAAACGGACTGGCCCATCCGACCCGCTAAAGTAATATGAGCAATTAGTTTATAGGAGTAATTAATTTTTGTTTAGTTTTTACTCTTGTTTGGATTTTGGAATTTAATATTCAGATGAATAAGTTAGTCGTCCTTCTATTTTTATATTGATGTTAAGACCTAACAACTTAATTTAATATCGGTTTTGTAAGTTTATCGCATTGTTAATTACTTAATTAATTATTTCTCAAAAGTTAACAGAAAAATATGAGTCTGGCAGCCTATGGGTTGCCCGAATTTAGCAGTTGGGCGGGTAAGGGCAAGGAGAGGTGACCCTCTATTTTGGCCCAAGCCGCCCAACCCGTCCGCTATTGTCTTATAGGGCATACCTTTCCCTTTCAACCCAACCCATGTTCGGTCCAAACCCGCATTTGGACATCTCTACCTGACGTGTACATGCATTATAGTATGTTTTTTTATTTAACTTGAAATGATTATTGTTGTGCATAGGTGGATAAAACATCGATTTTAGGAGAGGCAATCAAGCATATGAAACATCTAAAAGAAAAGGTGAAGACACTTGAGGAAGCCGCAGCAAAGCAAAAGGTAGAGTCAATGGTGATGGTGAAAAGATCGAAAATGGTGGTCGACAACGAAGATGACTCTTCATGTACCGTTGAAGATAGTTACACTTCTGGTGGCAACGGTAATGGTAATGGTAATGGTGGAGACGACAAAATTAGTAATTCGCTCCCTGAAATTGAAGTTAAAGTTACAAACAAGATGTTGCTCGTCAGGGTTTATTGTCATAAGCGAAAAGGGGTCTTGGCTAAAATATTATGTGAAGTCGAGAAACATGATACCATTATTCTTCACAGTAGCATGATGACCTTTGGTTGTTCCAGCTGCAACATTACCATTGTTGGCCAGGTCAGTTTTTTCTTTCTTTTTTTTTTTTTTTAACGTTAAACATTTATATTAATGTTCGTTTTTTTCACATCTTTAGTTATATATTACTAAAATTTTGATAATTTAACCAAGTGATGTTAGTCCATTAGTAACTGTTTTAAACCTTAAAGCTTGCTGAAATGCAGGAGTTGAGAGGTTTCAGGTTCGTTGATAATTTTTTTGAAATTAATAATGCATTTGATAAGACAATTTAAACAAAATTTTATAAGACTGTCTTTTATGTTGTAGTATTGAAGCTCACTTGTGAAGAGTGCTCAAAGAGTAAACGGAAAGAGTTCAATGAAATGGTAAAAGTAGAATTGACAAGCATAAATAGTCTAAATTTTTTAGGGAAGTGCTAGGACAACACTGGGTGGTACAAAAACAGTGTTAGGGCGACACTAGATGTTACCAAGTTTCGATACCACCCTAATAAAATAATTTAAAAATAAAAATTTGAAAATTAATTTTCGTTTTTACCTCAATATTACCAAGAATGAGTCCCTACATTACAATTTATTAAATTAGTAAGATAAAATATTAAAGAAACTAATTAAAAGTAAACTAAATCTAATATTATATCATAACAAGCACTTGTTTTTCTTGGTAAAACCATACATTCAAAATTTTACATGTACATCCATTTAACAAAAAAATAAGAGTACAAACGACAATTGACCTAGAACTTGACCTAATACTCCTTAATCTTTATGTCATTGTTACTCTAATATGTGGTCCGATATTTTTATTCTCAAAGTAAACTTAACAATTAATTACTCTCCGTAATGTAAGGTACTTATGTGAGGTCATGAATCATAAATAAAGTCTCAACATTCCTACTACCACTACAACTCATAAAAGTCAAATATCATTATACCCTGCTGATTATGTGATATACTTTTAGTCGTTAAAAAAAAAAGAAATGTACCAAAATTTCACTGAATCTTTCAAAATCTATTTATTTAATTTATTATTACCATTTTTGTTAAAATTAATTAATTAATTTTAAGTTGCTAAATTACCCTTTGACACCAATTAGTTGGAAATTCGAATTTTGATGAAGTTTGAAAGTAAATAACTCGAATTGAGCGATACTCGATGTCAACATCACAACTTCAATTTTTTTACAACAATTGTAAAAATCATTCGATATTCCAAGTTTTCATTAAGGCTAGTAAGAACAAGGTTATTTTGGAGATTTTGATACGAAATTGAAAGACGAGGTCCCATATAAACAATATTTTATATAAACAATGATAAAAATAAAGATATGTGGGTAATGGGTTATGAACTTTTGTCTTTTGTTTAAAAGTCTACTTACTAACCACCAAGATACTAACTTTTGAAGACACTAAAAGTCTTGTTCCTACTTCAATGAATTTTTAAAGGCCCTAATTTTCCTTATCCTTAATTTACTTTTGTTTTTAGACCTAAAAGTTTGGGGAGCTATGCAATCGCACTGCCCACACAGACCCAAAGACACCAGTAAGTAGGAGAGGAGGCTTGGCTGGGCTGAGCTAATACGTCTAGTGTAATAGTTTTTTCGGGTGTGAAGGGAGTCATTAGAGTAACGTTGATGCTGAAAAGATTTGAACTTAGATTATAAACATCATTGACTTTAACAATTAAGTTACTTGAACCAACGTGGATTAGTCCCAATGATAAAGAATCCACCTTCTGACTCTGAAGTAAGGAGTTCGATTCCCATTGAATTAAGTATAGCCTTGTTGGTAGGCAATTTATAAATACCACTTTAAGTCCTGAAACAGGCCGGTGGTTTGCCGGCCTACCCTTAACCTAAACTTTATCGTAAAAAAAAAGTAACAATAATTGTTTTTGGGTAACTGACATTCAACATGAAATCTATTTGACCTGTAAGTACTGTAAATGCATTGTATTTCCATTTGGGCATCCATCTTTTGCGTCTTTTATAGTAATAAATTCGTTTTAAGTTTAAGATGAATAGGCAAAGTAATTTATGTTGTTTGAAAGCTAAGGTATGTATTTGTGCAGACAGAGAAGACGGAGAAGAAGCACGTGAAGAGTCTTGTAAAAAGTCTGCATTCAATTCTCCATACCATGTGAGCTGACTAAGCCCATCAATCTTGTTCTGCCGGGTATGTACGCGAAACAAGGGGTTGCAGTCCTGAATTCATAGGGCAGCACCAAGATATGCCAGTTTTAATGGACTTTGTACTTTTATTAGTAAGTAGTAGCTGATTTAAGCACGTGCCTCTGCATGTCCACTACTTTCTTTCTTTGCATGTGATTCCTTTTAATGTTTTTCAATAAGTTCATGGAAATGTCATTCCGCCGGCCATCTTATTGTTATTATTATTTATTATTATTGTATATTTCTATCATGTAACGTACAAAATAAATGAAAAATCAATGTTTATGTCTAAAGGATGTACAAATAAATGGTTGTTGTGTTCATTCCATCCTACATTCCTAATTTCCTACCCTCGTGAGTATCTACTGATGTGAATTGTGAATACCTTGTTGTTTGTTTGTCAATGCTTTTTTATTCGACTTAGTTTTATCAGTAAAGTTGTTGGAAGTAGACGGATAGGACCGAGTATTTATCATGAGCAACTAAATTAAAGTCCGATCCTTTGGTAGATTAATACTCCGTATGTGATACAATCATACAAGTATGATATTTGCTTTCCCAAAATACGGAGTAAAAGTACTAGATTTTATACCCGGGCGTTGCCTGCGTAATATCTTGACATAGTTTCAAATTAATTATCGTAACAGTTAATCTTCTAAAAATACTTAGTATAATAGACATATATAGAAAATAATTTAAGTATGATTATTTTTTATGGCTAACAAAATATCAGATGTATCATCATCGAAATAATATTTTAAGCACATATTTTTTTATAATATCTCCTATACTTTTCATTTGAGCATCCTCTTGGAATTTTTTTTTAATATATGAAGATAGTTGAAGCTCGTATTATTTTAATATTAACTCGTATTTTTTTTACATTAGATCATATTCTTTTTACTTTAGCTCATATTTTTATCTTAATAGGTCGTTTTCTTATCTTATTAGCTCGTATACCTTTTACATTAGCTCGTATTCTCATCTTAATAGCTCGTATTCTTATCTTATTAGCCCATATTCTTTTTACATTGGCTCATATTCTTTTTATATTAACCCGTATTCTTATATGCTCGTATTTGTAAGTTCTTGATCCTCTAATATTCTCGTATGTTTATTTTATTTTATTTTTACATTAGCTCGTATTCTTAGTTTAATACCTCTATTAACTCGCATTCTTACATTAATAGCTTGCCTTCTTATGTGCTCGTATTTTTTAGTTCCTGATTCTCTTAAGTTCTTATTCCTTTTACATTAGCTCGTATTTTTTATATATTCGTATTTTGTAGCTCGTATTCTTTTAATTATAAGTCGTAATCTTAAGTGCCTATTATATCATGAAATTTGACGTATTGCAAATATGGTTCTATTTTTTTAGCCCGAGAAGTGTTTCAATTAGCTCGTGTTTTCGTATTCTGTGTATATTAGCTCGAATTATCATCTTAATAGGCTGTATTCTTATGTGCTTGTATATTTAAGTCCGTGATCCTTTTAATCTCATATTCGTATTCATTTGTGCTCATGTTTTAAAGCTCGTCTTATGTTAATAGCTTGTATTGTTTTTTCATTAGCCTGTATTCATTTGTGCTCGTATTTTAAAGTCCGTCTTATCTTAATAGATCGTATTGTTTTAACATTAGCTCGTATTCTTAGCTTAATAGTTCGTATTCTTTTTATATTAGCTCGTATTCTTAGGTTAATAACTCACATTGTTTTGTGCTCGTATTTTTAATTTGTGATTCTCTTAAACCCGTATTCTTTTTACATTAGCTCATATTCTTATGTGTTTGTATTCCGTAGCTCGTATTTTTTTTTAATTATACCTCGTAAACTTAAGTACTTAATATATTAATCAATACATCTATTTATACTTTTAATTAAATAAGAGAAGAGAAACAACAAATTATACCATAACTCCACGGTATCTAAAACTCTTAATTTACAATCAATTATTTTATTAACCAATTAAATAATTACCCAACTGATATTTCATTACAATTTAATTATTTTTTTATTTAGGGTGTCAAGTGAAACTTTGGTGGACAATCGAATTGAGAGCGTCAATTCTGTTCGTAACCCAAAATGGCTTACATAAATCACTTACATAAAACAATTACAATTCGAACAGTGTATTTATCACAGAGGTTCTACAATTTAATTCTCTAAATGCCACTTGGTATAAAGCATTACAAAAGGAGTATTTATATGTCCGTAACTTTATTAAATGGTTAAATATTATCCCTAATTTTTTTGTTAAAAGTAAAATTAAACTCCATTGTTTAATTTCTTATGAAATTCCACCAAAAATCATTTTATAATCTAATTAATCAATTACAAAAAATAATTTTTATAATCTTAAAACTTTCATACCATATATAATGGGAAATATAACAAATCAACCCCATAAATCAATTATTTTAATAATTAATTCAATAATTATCCAACCGATAATTTATTACTATTTAATTATCTTTTTATTTATATAATTAATTTATTTAACCAAAATAATATCCAATGTAATCGCTCTAAAAATAATAATTATCCAACTGATATTTTATTACTATTTAATTATCTTTTTATTTATATACTTAATTTATTTAAGCAAAGTAGTAGCCAATGAAATTACTCTTAAACAATAACCAATAAAATCGCTCGAAAAGTTCCTCTTTTAAGTATATATATTGATTGATTGATTGATTCCGTCACAACTCACAAGCGATCAACTTAGCACCCTAGAATGTAACCTGTGTATGTATGTAATTCAAACGTGAAATTCTATGCAACATTTTTCAGAGGGTGCCAAATTATTTCGCTCAATACTAATTAGCCTAGTGTTGTTCGGATTCGGATCGGGTCGCGCACTCCTAACATAGGATACTTTGGGTTGATGCATGTTTCTCTCGAATGGTTCCTACACACGTAACTAAACCCCGTAAAACGAATTCAATACGAATGACCCAACCCAAATAACTCGACCCGAACCCAACCCGACACCCGCATCCAAACCAGGGATCAGAATCTGACCCAAAACCCGAATTGACCTCAAATGAAACCAACTATGCCGAAAATGACCCAAACCTAAAATGACCAGATCTGACTTGAATTCTTGCCAACCCAAATAAATCGAACCCAAATTGACCCGACCTTAACCCGAACCGAACCCAAATGCACCAACATCGTTTTATCCAACTCCCTAGCCCCGTTGCCACCATTTTTTCATATTTTGTGCATTGTTTCATTTTTGAATTTCATTTAGACATTGGACGGTTTTACACACTACATTTCGGGTAAGCTTGATAAGTCGTAGTAGGAGAGTGTTTTTCTCCTTTTTGCACAAAAATATCTGGAATTCAAAATGAGAGACGAGTGAAAACCGTGAGGATGTCGTTGGCCTAGGTCCTCTTAGCCATGGGTCCTTTGGTTGAATCTTGTGTTGGTTTTGTAAATATCAGAAGACTTGCTCCGTTTCCCCTCGCTCACTCTTGAATGTGTTTCTTGAGCATTAGACCTGCTTGGGTTGTTTAGGCCATTGTTACGGGGTAAACACCTCGTTGGAACTTTGAAACGGTATTTCCCGACCTAAAACTTTCATTTCTCAAACCAAAACGACAGTTCTGATGAGCGAAGCGGGTTTTAACTTTTTGTTATACATCTTATGTGAATTTGCGTGCTTGATTGATTGGATGTGCCAAAAATTTTCCGCAAGACCCAACTTGTCTTGCAATGGAGCATATATCTCATTGTGTTTCATTACGAGTTGAAGGGACGAAAGAGGTCCATTAATCGTCTTTCATCAGATATTACTAGTGTAGATCGTTCTATTTAATTAAGGGTCTTAGTCCGTTGTTGAATAACTTACTCGGGTACGAGTAAGGTTTAAGTGTGGGAAGCTTCTCAATGCATGAGTTTTGATAAGTGTGGGGAGATTTGATTGCCTTTGCTTGCATTTTGGACCCCAACTTCCCCCTCTATGACTATAGGTTGTATTTTGTAGGATTCAGCGCGGTAACGGAGTAATGGGAGCAAGTAAACTAGTTTCCTATGACTATGTCGCTATTATTTCCTCTTATTTCTCGTTACTGGGTGAGTTGTGTGATTTATGCGGGTTCTGAGTCTGATTCCGCAATTATGAGCTAAAATCCATTGATTAAGGAAGGAGATGAGTATTCAAAGGTAGTCCGAATGCGCGCTAATACAAGTTCTACATCTTTGGGCATTCTGGGAAGTTTGCGAAGGCCTGTCAGTAGTAGGCCTCAAGCGAAATCATATTTGCAAGACAAAGAATGTAATACTCCACTGAACCGAATAGAATATTAGAGTGGTGTAACCCCTTGAAGAAGTCATTGATAGGCTTATATGACTAGTGCTTAAAGGGCTTGAAAGTACTACTCATATCAATAAAGTTCACTTTCTTTTCTGGTTATCGATGCAAAAGAACTTTACATTTAAGTGTGTTTGGCTGAGAGTAGTCTTAGGATGGGTGACCTCCTGGGAAGGGTCCCCGGACGCACATGAGTGAGGACAAAATTTGTTGGAAAGGACCCGTGTTGATCTGTGGGCCATGTACACAGCCTGATAAGCTACCGTGTCTAACATTTCCGGTCCTAGGTTTGGGTCCGGGTGTTACAAAAAGCGTTAAACTCTTTCTCGAGGGCAGTGAGTCAGTGACACGATCCCCCTTATTGTCGTCGAAGATATTTTCCACACAAACCCAAGCCTTGCGGGTAGTCGATTCGTCTTTAAGAACACGGGGAATGAGGCCGCCGTTGAGTGTCCCGTAAGTCCGTTGAAGGACGTGTGTGTCGACTGTCGACTACATACCTTGACTCACAAGAGTCATCTAATTAACGGGGGAAGGTGTGCCATCATGAGACAACACCTTATACCCAAGAGGCATACGTGACCTTCGTGTCGTCAAGAACACGATTTTTTTGCTGAATGTTTGATATGATTGTTGGAGCTTGTGTCCTTCATATGTAGTGTGATAACGTCATTGCACATACCCTTGTACGGACAAGTGAGAGATTGTTGGGGCTGGTGTCCTTGACAGTTAGTACAATGACTTACTAAATCTCTTAAAGGATCACAAGGGCATACTTCAGTATTATTATCAGTTGATCCACGTATATCAATAACGGTTGGCTTGCTAGATAAGTTTGACGTTATTGTCATACGGATGGCGGTGATCAACTGGTCCCTATACGTCACACCTATAGGACACGTTTGAGAGATGTGAAGGTATGAAAATACAGTCACATTTATGCCGGATACGACTAAACAGTTAGTCAGAGGTATTGACTATTAAATTAGTCAAATGAGATGTTGAGATTATTATTTAATACGGATTAAATAATTTTGGCTAATACGGATTACATGATTAATTTGTAAAAATTAAATATAGACGGTTATATTTAATTAAATATTGAATTCGCGCATTAATATAAACAGTTATATTAATTTGGCCAATTATACAATATCGTATTTTGTCAGACCATTATTGATATTATCAAATGCATTAATATCTGATAACATTTATACGATTTATAATAAATACCTGCAAATAATATTTAGCAAATCGGGTCGAATCACGCACTGGAATAAGATGAGAGTGGAAAAGCCCACCCTCACCATGAACCCGTTCGGCCGACCGAGTGAATACAAAAGGAGAGTTGTTCTCCTTTTGTCAACTGCTGGTAATTCATAATTCTCACAATTAGGGTTTTGAGAGCATCCTTCTCCCAAAACTCAGATCTCACATCTAAACCTCACAAAACTCTCCCCATATTGCAAGGCAATTGGAGAGCCTTTCTAGCACACGCGGCATCGTCTCAAACCAAGTCTTGGGTGCAAGTTATAAGAGGGAATTTACTTTAATTCCTGTTCTTAGTCCTATTCGCTCAAGGATCCAAGGTTGTATTCTTTTCATGTTGTTTTTAATCTTATGACTATAATCACAATTGTAAATTTCGTTATAATCTTCATATTTTAGGGTGAATACATGTTATATTCCCCACAATGATAACACATAATGCTAACTGGATTTAGGGGAGGGTACGTCATCGTTGGTCGCGGTGATATGGCATGGAGCTATGGTGTGTGAGGCTGACTATTTAGAAAAATAAGGCAAAATTGCAGAGTTCGGAAATTGAAGAAGATAAATTAAAATATATACTATCTTTTTCACCGATACCATGTCAATAATCGTGATAACATACCTATATTCATGATTTCATGAGACACCGATACCTAACTAAGACCATCCCCAAGCAAGGTCGATACGGAGGTCAATAGGGAGTCGAGTCAAGTTAATTGTAATTAAGAAATAAATTAGGATTGACTCAAGTCGATTTGAGTCACAAATCGACCCAATTTGGAGTAAATTGACTCAACAATCCACCTAATACGTGGCATGTTGTAATTGGTTCGAAATATTTAAGAAAAAAAAAGAAAAGAAAAAAAGCTAAAAAAGTGGTTGTTCGGGAGGGTTTATTGACCTAGGTGGCTAGGTCATGACTTTCTACTTGAGAGGGTTTAAGTGGGTGAGGTCAGTAAGGAGAGATTAAGGCTTAATATGCAATTAACTCGATTAAATTAACTAGTGGCTTTGGAATGGTCTAAGGAGGGAAATAAGGTACATCATGTAATTAAATATTTACATAATAATTCTTTGATTAACGGGTATTAGCGGTATTTTAGAATTAAGTAATTATGCTTCCATTGTATTCCTAAAACTTTAAACCTAGTTGTACAAAGTATCGCAAGTTGATAAAATAAGTAGGTTGCTATTTTGGATTATGTTGATTGTATACCATAGTCCATAGAATATCTTAGATTACACTTATCTCGGCAATCCAGAGTCGATGTAGCAGTTTATGGTAATGGAATAGACGTACAATGCCAAATTGCCAATGGTGGATGCATGGCTGAATATTATATTATTTTCTCAGATTAAACCGGCCAATAGTAATTAATTCGTACAGGAAAGAACAAACAAGCGGTCCAGACCCATTTATGGGAATTGGGATTGTCAATGTAATAATAAGAAGAATCCATGCATTATTGCTTCAAGGAACGTAATCGGACAAAACGTGCCATTAAGTTGAAGAGCACAAAATTTGACGGAGCTGCCTTCCGTCCATACCTGTAAGATCCTTGTTTATCACTAAATCTTTTTTTTATTTTATTTATTATTTATTATTTATTTATTTCTTATTTTATCAATAAGCAGACTATACCACCTGAGATATATAATTTTCTGTACATATTTTGAGTTTTTAATAGAGAATTTGAGTTTTATTAGAAAGAATATGAGCTATATGTTAAAATTTATGAACTTCTTTAAAAAAAAATATTGAGAATCGAAAATTATTATACAACTAAAACACAATACATATAAGTTGAGCTATATTTTAATTTTAATATAAAAAACTAAAATATAACTCAAAATAGTTTAAAAGCTGAATTACATATACACATAAGCTCAATAAAATACACCATAGTTGTACGATACTATTATACATCTGGTTGTATAATCCTTTTTGTGCTTATTCTATTCTATTCACATTCATTGGTGGGATTAATCTCTCAATATGAGAGTTTCTCGATCTCTAATGGTAATGTGTAAGATTGGTACCCTAATTAAAGGTTCATTATATGATATTACAAATGTGAGGTTGTTCGTTACGATTTTGGTTAGATGAAATTGATTCTCTTCAAAAAAAATTAGAAGATTCTGAAACTCTCTTATAAAAGATTTTATCTTTAAACAACGATAAGTTAGAGAGTTTGCAGAAAAATATTATCTTCAAAGAATGATACGGTAGATTTTGTAGAAGCCGAGCAAATTAATAAGTTTAAACATCTTTGTTTGAATGAGAATTTATTGTGGGGAATATAGCATGTATTCACCCTAAACTTGCAGGATTATAATGAAAAATACAGTTGTGTTTATAGTCATAAGATTAAAAAGGATAAGAAAAAGAATTCAACCTTTGGTCCTTTGTGCTTATGGCCTAAGAACAGGAATTAAAGTAAATTCCCTCCTATAACTTGCACCCAAGACTTGATTGAGATGATGCCGCGTGTGCTAGAAAATACTCTCCAATTGCCTTGCAATATAGGGAGAGCTTTTGTGAGGTTTTAGATGTGAGATCTGAGTTTTGGGAAAAAGATGTTCTCAAAACCCTAATTATGAGAATTATGAATTACCAGTAAATGACAAAAGGAGAAAGACTCTCCTTTTGTATTACTTAGGTCGGCCGAATGGGTCTTGGGTAAGGGTGGGCTTTTTCCACTCTTACCTTATACCTTTGCGTGATTCGACCCGTTTAGCTTTAAGTTGTTCGCGGGTTTTATTTATAAATCGTAACATGTTATCAGATATTAATACAGTCGATATATTAATAATGGTCTGACAAAATACGATATTGTATAATTACCCAAATTAATATAACTGTTTATATTAATACGCGAATACTATATTTAATTAAATATAACCGTTTATATTTAATTTACGAATTAATCTTGTAATCCGTATTAGCTAAAATTATTTAATCCGTATTAAATAATAATCTCAACATCTTATTGACTAATTTATTAGTCAACACCTCTGACTAACTGTTTAGTCATATCCGGCATAAATGTGACTGTATTTTCATACCTTCACATCTCTCAAACGTGTCCTATAGGTGTGACGTATAGGGACCAGTTGATCACCGCCATCCGTATGACAATAACGTCAAACTTATCTAGCAAGCCAACCGTTATTGATAAACGTGGATCAACTGGTAATAATACAAAAGTATGCCCTTGTGATCCTTAAAGAGATTTAATAAGTCATTGTACTTAATTGTCAAGGACACCAGCCCCAACAATCTCCCACTTGTCCGTACAAGGGTATGTGCATTGACGTTATCACACTACATGTGGAGGACACAATCTCCAACAAACTCCCACTTGTCCGTACAAGTGTAGGTGCGATAACCGAATCTCATATCCTTTTAAAATTTCTCCCACTCAATGTAAGACAATTTGCAAATCCGCATTCGCAAAGGTCGTATCTCATAAGCGATCTGTATCAAGAGTGGTTTCCCCGACTAGAGAGTAACTTAACTGATAAAACGAATCTGTATTCGAGCATGGCCATGCATTTCAGTTACTACTCCTCGAGTGGCCCTGAGAAATGATAAAATCCTGATAAGGGTTTGGATATTTCCCTCAACTCGAATCCTGCCGATATCGCCCAGCATGAAATAACCCAGAAAAAATCCTCTTGGCCCCTGTTACGGTGACCGTGGGAAAGAAACCAAAGTTACCCAAAATCTGTCTTAATCTCAAGAAACAGTTGAAAGTCAAAAGACTCGACTCTAAGGAACACTATGGAGGTCCTATCCACGACCTGGCACCCAATGTTATAAAACATTTAGGACTCCATAACGTTGTCACGGGGTGTCCTACGAGATATCCGTATAACTCGCCTTTGTGATTGGTCAGTCATCCACGTGACTTATGGCTCGTTGAACCCACCATCAACCAACGTCACAAAATGATTACCTGAGTTATCAGCTCAAGTGGGTAATCAAGGACCAAAACGATGTAATGTTAATCAGTTCACTTTGTGGTGTTCAAAATTGGCGTACAATTCCACATGAGAAACAAAACATTTTATATCATAACAATAAGGTTGAATAGAGTACACGAGAAAATGAATTATTACATGAATTCATAAAAGAGTACTACAACTTAGGAACACATCCAATTCCCATGGAATGAATGTGCCCTTCATGCTTATCACGTGGTAATGCTTTTGTGAGAGGATCGGCTATGTTGTCATCCGTAGCGATCTTTTCAATAAAAATCTCCTTTTGCTCCACGTAATCTCTGATTAGATGAGTTTTCCGTTGTACATGCCTAGCCTTGCTGCTAGACTTATGCTCCTTAGCTTGGAAGATGGCACCGCTATTGTCACAATATACGGTGATTGGGTCATTCGAACTAGGCACTACTGATAGTCCTTGTAAGAATTGACGCATCCATATTGCTTCCTTAGCTGCTTCTGAGGCGGCATAGTACTCGGACTCAGTCGTAGAATCTGCTGTAACACTCTGTTTAGAACTTTTCCAGCTGACAGCAGCGCCATTAAGAGTAAAAACGAATCCAGACTGAGATTTCGAGTCATCTCGATCCGTTTGGAAGCTAGCATCTGCGTAACCCGTGGCGCAGAGCGTCGAGTCGCCTCCAAAAGTCAATCCCCAATCTTTAGTCCTCCGTAGGTACTTAAGAATGTTTTTCACGGCCATCCAGTGTTGTTCACCTGGATGAGCTTGGAATCGACTTGTCATACTCAATGCATATGCAACGTCAGGACGTGTGCATATCATGGCATACATGATCGATCCTATTGCCGAAGCATAAGGAATCCGACTCATGCGCTCTTTCTCTTCCACTGACTTAGCTTCTTGAGTCTTGCTCAAGTGAAGCCCAGGAGTCATAGGAAGGAACCCCTTCTTGGAGTTCGTCATGCTGAATCTCTCCAGAATCTTCTCTATATAAGATTCCTGACTGAGAGACAACATCCGTCGTGATCTATCCCTGTAGGTACGGATGCCCAAAATTCTTTGTGCCTCTCCCAGATCTTTCATCTGGAAATGGTTTTTCAACCATGCTTTAACCGAAGATAAGAGAGGTATGTCATTCCCAATCAAGAGTATGTCATCGACATACAGTACTAGGAATACAATCTTACTCCCACTCGACTTGATATAGAGACATGGTTCCTCGACTGATCGAATGAACCCATTCTCTTTTATCACTTGGTCGAAGCGATGATTCCAACTCCGCGATGCTTGCTTAAGTCCATAGATGGAACGCTTAAGCTTGCAAACTTTCTTAGGATGTGCTGGATCGATAAAACCCTCGGGTTGTATCATGTACAACTCTTCCTCCAAATAACCGTTTAAGAAGGCGGTTTTAACGTCCATTTGCCATATTTCATAGTCATGAAATGCGGCGATCGCTAAGATAATCCGAATGGAACGTAGCATGACTACGGGTGCAAAGATCTCATCATAGTGCAAGCCTGGCACTTGAGTGAAACCTTTAGCAACTAGTCTAGCCTTGTGGATATCTTGTTGTCCTTCCACGGCATGCTTTATCTTGTAAAGCCATTTGCATTGAAGGGGACGTACCTTTGCAGGTAGGTCCACAAGATCCCACACGTTGTTCTCATACATGGAGTCCATCTCGGATTGCATGGCTTCTAGCCATAGCTTTGAGTCAGAACTGGTCATGGCACCTTTATAGGTTGTGGGTTCATTACCCTCTAGGAGTAAGACGTCATCTGTATCGTGTTCCTCGACCATACCAATGTATCTGTCCGGTGGAATAGAGACTCTTCCCGACCTCCTAGGTTCCTCAGGGATATCTACCGCAGCCTCGGGTGAAGGAACTGTTTCCTCCAATGGTTGCTCGATAGTTGGTTCTTGAACCTCCGATAACTCGAAGGTTCTATTACTCGACTTGTTCTCGAGAAATTCTTTCTCTAAGAACGTCGCACTAGCCGCAACAAAAACACGTTGTTCGGTAGGCGAGTAGAAGTAATGACCAAACGTTCCCTTTGGGTAGCCTATAAAGTATGTCTTGACCGATCGCGGACCGAGCTTATCCTCGTGTCTCCACTTGACATAAGCCTCGCAGCCCCAAACCCGAATAAAGGACAAGTTGGGGACCGTTCCCTTCCATAACTCGAATGGAGTCTTGTCAACAGCTTTAGACGGACTTCGGTTAAGTATTAGAGCGGCTGACAAAAGAGCATATCCCCACAATGAATCAGGCACAACGGTGTGACTCATCATGGATCGAACCATATCGAGTAAAGTTCGATTTCTCCGTTCGGACACACCATTTAATTGTGGTGTTCCAGGTGGAGTCAACTGTAGCACGATCCCACAGTCTTTAAGGTGTTGATCAAACTCGCGTGAAAGATACTCACCACCACGATCCGAGCGTAGTGCTTTAATCTTTCTACCCAGCTGGTTCTGTACCCGATTCTGGTATTCTTTGAACTTGTCAAAGGATTCACTTTTGTGCTTCATTAAGTAGACATAGCCATATCTACTCAAATCATCCGTGAAAGTGATGAAATACCTATAGCCATCTCGTGCGTTGATCGACATAGGGCCACATACGTCCGTATGTATGAGTCCTAATAGGTCGGCAGCGCGCATTCCAACACCTTTGAAGGAAATACGAGTCATTTTGCCGATGAGACATGATTCACACGTGCCATACGATTCGAAATCAAAGGGCGAAATAGCTCCATTCTGTATGAGCTGTTTAACGCGTTTCTCATTTATGTGTCCCATACGACAATGCCATAGGTAAGTTTGATCTTTGTCACCTACCTTTATTCTTTTATTATTCACATGTAATATCTCGGTAGTTTGATCTAAAACATAAATTCCATTCATGGAAACTGCCTTGCCATAAATCATATTGTGTAAGGAGAAAATACAGCTATTATTCTCTATTACAAATGAAAAACCAAGTTTGTCAAGTGCAGAAACTGAAATAATGTTTTTGGATAAACTAGGAACATAATAACAGTTATATAAAAATAACTCGAATCCACTTGGAAGCTGGATTACGTATGTTCCCTTCGAGACTGCAGCCACACGTGCTCCATTCCCGACACGCAGGTCCACCTCACCCTTGGTTAGGGGTTCTTGGTTTCGGAGGCCCTGCACATGATTACATAGATGAGAACCACAACCAGTATCAAGTACCCAAGTTCCGCAACTTGCATGGTTAATCTCAATCATGTGAATAAAAGAAGAAGAAGACATACCAACAGGAGTAACACGGCCTGCTTTAATGTCCTCGCGATACACGGGGCATGAGCGCCTCCAATGCCCAGTCTTGTGGCAATGGTGACATTCCATGCTTGTATCCTTGCTCTTTGTCTTGCCTTGTGAGTTACTCGACTCACCAGGCCCACTCTTAGCAAATCCTGGTTTCTTGAACCTGGGCCTACCTACCGCTAGGTCGCCCTGAGTTTTAGCCTTCCCTTTACCTTTTCCCTTACTGGAGATCATGAGAACATCCTGCTTCAGACTCCCACTCAACTTTAGATCCTTCTCAGTCTGTACGAGAAGGGAGTGGAGCTCATGAGGAGTCTTCTTCATGTCGTTCATGTAGTAGTTGGCCCTAAAGAGGGCGAACCCATCATGAAGCGAATGAAGCATGCGATCAACGATGATGTTCTCACTGATCTTGCAGTTTAGGGACTCCAGTTTCTCGATATTCTCAATCATGTTGAGAATATGTGGGCTAACAGCTTGGCCCTTCTGGAGTTTCGCCTCAAAGAAGCGACAGATATGCTCATAAGAAACGATTCTCGGAGCCTTGGAGAATTCGTTAGTGAGCGTGGTGAAAATCTTGTTTGCACCATGGGTTATGAAGCGTCTTTGCAAATTGGATTCCATTGCATAGATGAGTACGTTCTTTATCGCACCCGCTTCCATAACGAAATCGCTATGAGCGCGAATTTCGTTGGCTCTAGCTCCAGTTCCTGGGTGTGGCGGAATGGGCTCAGTTAAGAACTTGAGCTTTCCGTCAGCAATGGCAGCATTCCGTAGTGCTGCCTCCCAGTCAGAGAAGTTTGACCCATCATTCCTCAGTCTAGTTGACTGATTCATGGAGTCCATGAAGGCTTTTAGCCAGGATTCACGTGCTAGCTTGGCACTTGGCATTGGGTCTTCACCAGCCATTTTAGTTTTACAGCAGTTTTAATGAACGTGTTCTACACTGAAAAGAAGATAAAACAAAACCATACAAGCAACTTATTGTTGTGATTTAAGTCTATATTAAATTGAATTTAAACTCGTAGACTCATGCATTTATATAATTGATCTCCCTCAAGAATTATATAAACGATCCCAAGACTCAATTTCCGTATATTGATAAGCCCACAGTTTGGCTAATTCCAATCGTTGGAACTCTTGGTCGATAGATTTCCGTATATCTATCTATTAGTCCATCTCAGTCACTGGAATATTATCGAGTGACCATGATGTTGAGATAAAATAAATCATCTGTTCCCACTTACCCGACGTAGAAGGGGTCATATTATGCCTACCGACGAAGAAGGGATTCATGGGAGGCTGATTTATAAAGACTAATCTCAATTTTTGGTTATACGAGGAGGACCCCATCAACTTTTATTTATCCATATTTAAGTGAACTAAAAACTAGCATTTGCGTGAATGAATTAAATAAAGTGATGGCTTTTAAATGACATGTGACATCTGTATTGTCACAGAAAACTAACGCGAGACCTCTACATGAGTCAGTTTTCAGGCATGATATAGGTGGTTTGGTTTTTAGGCGGAATATGATGCAAGCTATTATCGAAGAAAGCATAAAGGTAAATGCAATAAACGTAAATAAAAGTCCTAGTGTGGCCTATCCTACCAAAATAAACATAAAACAACTTGGAATCCACTGTTGGACCCTAGAAGCTTGTCTTGATGTTCCATCTTGGTCCTTGCAGCGGGAGTGAGCATCCGGCCTCCGTCTTGTCTTTGGTCTTCACAAAATTACTAATTTAAATTACAAAAGTAGTCCTAGATACATTCTAATTTAAATACAAAAGTAATTACATGGCAAAAACCCAAAACGGAGATTCAAGATCTCAAAATTACAAGCAAGATCGTGTCCCTTCATTACGGTGACACAATCTTCTAAGGCCACACTAAGTTACAACCGTTTGCAAAAATTAAATACGTTATTGAAAGCATTCAAGGCATTCACAAGACGATAAATAAAATGCATCAACTAAAAACAATTTATACATGACATAATACTGTTATTATGATTAATAAATTTATACCAAACCACCTTTTAAGATTAAAATTAAGTGACTATACCGTTTTAATCACCAATTTTAACAAACATATAATCCATTATTTTAAACTGTTTTAAAACAATATGTATCAAACGAGGGTGAACCGTTTCACTAAATAATACACTATTTCCGTATATAGTACATTATTTTAAGCCATGTGAAAATAAAACATGTTATTTTCGAAAATAAAAAAAAAAACGAGTCTGTTATAGGGGGGAGGTCGACCGACCTAAACTTGTGGTCGACCGACCTCCTGCCGAAAAACGGAAAAATCTGCAATAGTAAAATCGGTCGACCGACCTATTAATTAGGTCGACCGACCAACAAGTAGTAAAAACGAATTTCAGAAAACGCAAAACGCTGCACTTTTTGAAATTAAAACAAGTTTTTACCTTTTAAACTTTGATTAAAACAAGTAAATCAAAATTAACATCAACAAGGGTTCACATATTGTTAAGAATATCGATTAATTAACAATATGTAAACAGGAATCGAAAAACAAGATCGAAAACTCATAAAGGAAACTGTTTTAAAAAAAAACAGAAAACTCACACAGGGGCGGTCGACCGACCGCTAATACTGGTCGACCGACCGACGCAGCGGCAGAAACGAGATTTTTCAAAATCTTTAAAAAAAAACCTATGAAAAACACAAAAGTAAAATTTTCATAACCTGGCTCTGATACCACTTGTGGGGAATATAGCATGTATTCACCCTAAACTTGCAGGATTATAATGAAAAATACAGTTGTGTTTATAGTCATAAGATTAAAAAGGATAAGAAAAAGAATTCAACCTTTGGTCCTTTGTGCTTATGGCCTAAGAACAGGAATTAAAGTAAATTCCCTCCTATAACTTGCACCCAAGACTTGATTGAGATGATGCCGCGTGTGCTAGAAAATACTCTCCAATTGCCTTGCAATATAGGGAGAGCTTTTGTGAGGTTTTAGATGTGAGATCTGAGTTTTGGGAAAAAGATGTTCTCAAAACCCTAATTATGAGAATTATGAATTACCAGTAAATGACAAAAGGAGAAAGACTCTCCTTTTGTATTACTTAGGTCGGCCGAATGGGTCTTGGGTAAGGGTGGGCTTTTTCCACTCTTACCTTATACCTTTGCGTGATTCGACCCGTTTAGCTTTAAGTTGTTCGCGGGTTTTATTTATAAATCGTAACATGTTATCAGATATTAATACAGTCGATATATTAATAATGGTCTGACAAAATACGATATTGTATAATTACCCAAATTAATATAACTGTTTATATTAATACGCGAATACTATATTTAATTAAATATAACCGTTTATATTTAATTTACGAATTAATCTTGTAATCCGTATTAGCTAAAATTATTTAATCCGTATTAAATAATAATCTCAACATCTTATTGACTAATTTATTAGTCAACACCTCTGACTAACTGTTTAGTCATATCCGGCATAAATGTGACTGTATTTTCATACCTTCACATCTCTCAAACGTGTCCTATAGGTGTGACGTATAGGGACCAGTTGATCACCGCCATCCGTATGACAATAACGTCAAACTTATCTAGCAAGCCAACCGTTATTGATAAACGTGGATCAACTGGTAATAATACAAAAGTATGCCCTTGTGATCCTTAAAGAGATTTAATAAGTCATTGTACTTAATTGTCAAGGACACCAGCCCCAACAATCTCCCACTTGTCCGTACAAGGGTATGTGCAATGACGTTATCACACTACATGTGGAGGACACAATCTCCAACATTTATACTATTCGATTTTTATAGATTTTTATCCGATCGAATTTTATTCATCTTATAGTTGGCGTATAATTTTTATTAAAGGAATTGTTTATTTGTTTAAAAAAAAGATATGTTGTTGAATAGTGGACCCAGACAGATATCACAAAGCACGCAATATCATGGTCCAAGTCAGGCTCATGATCCAACGTAGGACAGATATTTTTTGCTCTTTTATCTAGGCCCATTATTCAGGGTCCATTTTCCTAGGTTTCCTTTATGCTTTATGTGATTGTCCTATAAATAAAGGACTCCCTCTGTACTCAGCCGCACAACAATAATAATACAATCAATCAACTTTCAAACCAATCCCAAGATTCTATCTTTCATCATCATTCAATATGATGTTTTATTACAGAATTTGTCATGGTATCAGAGCGGGTTAAAATCCGTCTCTTCATAAAATTCTCCAGGTGATTACTTGCTCCTTCCTCTTTCTTTTAAGTTTGTCTTCTGCTCCTTTCTTTTATCTCTTCTTCCTTTCTTTGTTCAAACATGACTGATAAGGATCCAACCTCCAACCCATTATTTGTTCATCCTGCTGATACTAACATACTCTCCCTAGTCACTAATCCTTTCAATGGTGATGGTTATGGTTCTTTGAAAAGGTCCATGCTTATTTCACTTTCTGCTAAAAACAAAATTGGTTTTATAAATGGAGATGTTGTTAAACCCTCTACTGATACTGCCAAAATAAGACAATGGGAAAGGTGCAATGATATAGTCATTTCATGGATCTTTGGTAGTGTCTCTGAGGAGATTAAGGCTAGTATTTTGTTTACTGAAAATGCAAAAGGAATATGGGAAGAACTAGAGGAGAGATTCGAACAATATAATGGTGCAAAGTTGTATCAAGTACAGGATGGTTTAAACCAAATATCTCAAGGCTCAAACTCCATTTCCACCTATTTCACTAACCTCAAAAAATGTTGGGAGGAGATAAGGAACATCTGGTCTGTACCAAAATGCACTTGTGGGTGTATATGTGGGGCATACAAAACCATAACCAAACATGAGGAAGACATGAAGGTCATGAAGTTTCTGATGGGGCTAAATGACACTTACAATGTTGTAAGAGGGCAGATTTTAATGATGGAACCCATACCTAATATCAATGGAGTCTACTCTCTCCTGATTCAAGAGGAAAAGCAGAGAGAGATCTCTTCTCAGAGTACTTTGAACCTAGAAGCTTCTGCCGTGGCTGCTAGGGGGTACAACAATGCCAACAATCGAAACCACATAGTCACCAATCCCAGTTTTAAGGGTGAAAACAGTAGAGGAAACATGAATTCTGGTAATAGGGGTTTCAACAGCAACAAAACTGAAGTCCCATTCAAAAGGAACAACTACCACTGTACTCATTGCAACATGGATGGGCACAGTGATTCAAGATGTTATGTCTTACACCCAGAACTGAAGGGGAACAGAAGAATGGCTACTGCTGCCACTGCAAGCAAAGACTCTGAACATGGAGAATCATCTGGTGCAAATCAAGGTCAGACGGAGTATGATCAGATTCTTCAAGAGCTGAACAAGTTCAATCTCAAAGCTCCCAATACTGAACTGGCTATGATGGCAGGTAGTTCTCCAGCTTCTGATAAATCTTTGCTTTGTGAATGGATTGTTGACAGTGGGGCTTCTAGCCATATGACACCAAACATGAAACTCTTTCACAAATACATTCACCTAAAAGAGTCATGCTACATCACCATTCCTAATGGAACTAAAATCCAAGTTGTAGGTACTGGTATCATCAAATTGACACCAAACATCATCCTAAACAATGTCTTATATGTGCCTGGTTTCCAATTCAATCTTCTGTCCATAAGCCAACTCACAAAAGACATTACCTCACCTATTTTTTTCACTCATAACCATTGTTTTATACAGGTTCCATCTATGACCAAACTCTTACACCTTGGTAGACAAAGAAATGGCCTATATTTTGCTGCTTTCAAGCCCACAAACAACAACCAATCTGCTGCTTCAACCAAAAACCAGACATGTGCTGCTGCCAATGCTTCTATTTCCTTAGATAGATGGCATTGTAGATTAGGCAATGTTCCCTTTTCTAATTTAAAGTTTTTGCCTGTAATGAAAAATTGTAAGCAGCAGACTCTTTCTATTTGTCAAATTTGTCCCAAAGCCAGACTCCACAGAAAGTCTTTTCCAATTAGCAATTCCAGTTCCAAAGCTATATATGAATTGCTTCATGTTGATTTGTGGGGTCAATATCACACCCCCACACATTCTGGTTATCGTTTTTTAATTCTCACTATTGTTGATGATTTCTCTAGAACAACTTGGACTCACCTTCTTTCACACAAAAGTAATGCCCTACCTATGCTTAACGCCTTCATAACCTACATAGAAATTCATTTTCAGACACACGTAAAGACTATAAGAAGTGATAATGGGTATGAATTCAGTGAAACCCAAGCTTTGACATTCTATCAATCTAAAGGAATTGTTCACCAAACATCTTGTGTTGACACACCTCAACAAAATGGGGTGGTTGAAAGGAAACACAAGCATCTTCTTGAGACTGCAAGGAGCTTGTTCTTCCAAGCTAACCTTCCCATCAAATATTGGGGAGAGTGCCTTCTCACTGCAACATACTTAATTAACAGAATGCCCTCATCTGTTCTCCATAACAAAACACCTCTTGAAATCTTATACAAAGAAGCACCTTCCTATGATCATTTAAGGTGTTTTGGGTGTTTATGTTTTGTGGCCACTTCCAAAAGGGGGAGAGACAAATTCCAACCAAGAGTTTCTCCTTGTGTCTTTCTTGGTTACCCAAATGGCAAAAAGGCTTATACTGTTTTGGATTTGGAAAGTCAAAAGGTCTTTCAAAGCAGAGATGTAACCTTTCATGAAAACATTTTTCCATTCCACACAACAAATCTATCAAAACATTTTGACCAAGATAATATGCCATCCTCTCCTCAAACAATGACCAATCCCATTTTCTTTGGGGACACTACTGCTTGCACTGATGAGGATTACTTGAATGAACCAGTAGACATACCTGAGCCTATTCCTTCCTCAATTCCTGACATTGGTCAGACAAGTGCAGAAACTGAGACTGATATCATTGTTCCACATGAGACTGCTCCTCCTTCTGGATAGCCAGGGTTAGAAGGCCCCCTTCCTACTTGCAGGATTATCATGTACAACTGCCACATTCCACTCAGTCTGCTTCTTATGCAAGCCACTGGTGCAATTTTGTTCAGTTTAGTGCTCTGCCTTCACCTATTCAAAGCAAAATCAACAATCTGCAATCCTACTCTGAACCCTCTAGTTATCAAGAGGCTTCTACTAATGAGCATTGGGTCACAGCTATGCAACATGAAATTAAAGCTCTTCAAGACAACAACACATGGATCTTGACAGATCTACCAAAAGGAAGAAAGGCCATATCTTCTAAATGGGTATACAAGGTCAAGCTCAAATCTGATGGCACCCTAGAAAGGTACAAGGCAAGACTGGTCATCAGAGGCTGTAATCAGAGGTCTGGCATTGATTATCAGGAAACATTCTCTCCTGTTGTCAAGATGACAACAATTAGAGCCTTGATCTGTGTTGCTGTTCACAAAGGTTGGACCATTTTCCAAATGGATGTCAACAACGCATTTCTCCATGGTGATCTAACCGAAGAAGTATATATGAAGTTACCTGAAGGAGTGCCCAATCCTACTAATCAAGTTTGCAAACTTAAGAAGTCACTGTATGGGCTAAAACAGGCATCTAGACAGTGGTTTTCTAAGCTCAGTGACTTCCTCAAAGGCCTTAAATATGAACAATCCAAGAATGATTACTCCTTGTTTGTCAGAAGGGACAAGGAGACCATCACCATTCTTGGCATCTATGTAGATGACATAATTGTCACTGGATCTGATCCTAGCCATATCAATGATCTCAAACAAGCTTTGCATTCCACCTTTGGCATCAAGGACTTGGGCAAGCTGCATTTTTTCCTTGGGATTGAAATCAGCTACACAGATCAGGGGGTGATTATGACTCAAAAGAAGTTCACTAATGAACTCTTGGAACAATCTGGTGTGCAGCCAACAAAACCTCATGTCACACCCTTGCCAGTCAATCACAAATTTGATTCTAATGATCAGACTCCTTGCCAAGATCCTACTCATTACAGAATGATCATTGGGAAACTCAATTTCCTGACACACACCAGACCAGATCTGTCCTTCACTGTTCAGACCCTAAGCCAGTTTATGCATGCCCCTACTAATGCTCATCTTCAAGCTGCCTACCATGTTCTAAAATATCTGCAAGGAACGTCTGGCCAGGGTATCTTGCTCAAAGGTTCTGCTCATCTTACACTCCAGGCTTTTGCTGACTCTAACTGGGCAGCCTGCCCAATCACTCGCAGATCCATCACTGGTTGGGTACTACAATTGGGGTAGTCCCCTCTAAGCTGGAAAAGCAAGAAACAAAGTATTGTCTCAAAGTCTTCCGCTGAAGCAGAATACAGAGCTCTCTCTCAAGCATCTGCAGAAATCACATGGGTTCTCAGGTTACTTGCTGAAATGGGTGTTTCTGATCTAAAGCCTGTTACCTTGCACTGTGATAATCATAGTGCTCTTCACATCTCCAAGAATCCTGTGTTTCATGAACGAACGAAACACATAGAGATCGACTGCCACTTCACTAGAGAAAAAATTCTTGAAGGCCTCATCCAACTCAAATACCTACCCACTGCTGAGCAAGTTGCTGATGTTTTTACAAAGGTTCTCCCTTCACAGCACCACTGGTACTTGCTACACAAGCTGGGAATGCTCAACCACCTTCCAGCTTGCAAGGGGGTGTTGAATAGTGGACCCAGACAGATATCACAAAGCACGCAATATCATGGTCCAAGTCAGGCTCGTGATCCAACGTAGGACAGATATTTTTTGCTCTTTTATCTAGGCCCATTATTCAGGGTCCATTTTCCTAGGTTTCCTTTATGCTTTATGTGATTGTCCTATAAATAAAGGACTCCCTCTGTACTCAGCCGCACAACAATAATAATACAATCAATCAACTTTCAAACCAATCCCAAGATTCTATCTTTCATCATCATTCAATATGATGTTTTATTACAGAATTTGTCATATGTAAAATAGTTAAAAGATGAAAATGTTTAAGCAAACATATTAAATAGTAAATCTTACAATATCACGTTGTAAAACTACATAACCAAAGACTTAATATATTTATTATGAAAAGTTGTAATTTCTTAGCATGCTATTTGCAAATGTAATTTCTTTTCTACAATGAATGAAATGATAATTTTTTGCGAAACAAAAAAGAAAAAAAAGAAAACAAAATGTGCTAATTGATGAAAATTATTTTAATAAGCGATTTTTAGGTAAATAATAAGTTGATTTTATAATAATATTTGTGTAAAAGAGTTTTATGTAAGAGTTGTTGCATATTAAAAGCATATCCCAAATTCATACTCAAAATTAGTTACCCAAGTGACATGGCCAACTATTTAGAAAAAGCTACGCTCTTAAAACTCCTTTTTTAAGCAAATAAATATTTATGTCAAACGAATTTTTAAACACTAACAAATATCTTATGTTTGTTTTGAAGGAAATTAATTGTAAAGTGTTTAAAGATATTTTGAAACATTAACAAATTTCTTATTAGACCTATTACAAATATAGTAGATCTTCTGAGAGACTGTCTTTCAATAAGCTTACTGAGAGACTATTGTATAAATTTAAGAAAAAGTGGTACTAAAAGTAATAAAATTGGTACAAATCATAATTAAAAATAAAATAAGTACATTTATTTGGTAAATAGATACGAAATACGATTAATGACAAAAGGGTCACGAAATACAAATAAAATGGTACAAAAAATGAGTCTCTCAATAATTTATTAAAAGACCGTCTCTCTCAAATTTTAGTGATTGAGTAATGAAACCATACGGGTTGCCTCAATTGAT
Source organism: Silene conica (assembly GCA_029255685.2). Classification (NCBI taxonomy): domain Eukaryota; kingdom Viridiplantae; phylum Streptophyta; class Magnoliopsida; order Caryophyllales; family Caryophyllaceae; genus Silene; species Silene conica. Next base: position 78,837,597 of record CM055317.2, read on the forward strand.
TTTGTTTTTTTCACTTAAGTTTACTTCATTAATTGACCCATCTTTTGACTTGTAATATAGAGACTCACGATTCCGTCAAAAAAACGCTTATCTTAGGACTTTGTAATTGTTGGAAAGATCTGGTTAATCCCACGTATGTTACTTAGATTGGTTAGTAATGTAAGTGGTATAGTTATACTTAAAACGGTAAACAAAACAAACTTACCGAACTTGGAAACAAGATACTATAGCGTGATCAAAATCACTGCCCTAAAGTTGAATTTGCCCCGCTCAATACACACTGTCTCTTGGCAACCAACCCCAGGGATACACAACTTCCGAGCCTAAGGTGTACGACGAAGACTATTAGTTTTGTGGTCCAAACCAATTACATGTGAAGTAGAGTGTTATTTTGTGCCCAAAAGAAAATGAATCAACACCTTAAGTAGGAGAGACGGTTAGTTTTATTGTTTTAAATAGTAAATTTTAGAAAATATACCTATTTTCGGGTTAGGTCACGGGCTTAGCGGTCTTGACTTTAAAAGGGCGTGTATTTTGGGCGGACTTTAGTCAATCTTTCAAGATCATCGTTTACCAGCTCTGGTGACAATAAGTGACCTTGTGAGAGTATAACAAACCCAATAGCAATTCGCCCAAATAAAAACTAAGTACCAGCCCAAATTAAATGATATGTTGGACAACAAAGTCGTCAAAAGAAAGTCTGAGGTTACATTAGATAAAAGTGATTAACATATCAAATATTAGTGTATTATTATATGAGTATGTTGTATAATCTCTTATTGAGCTCTGCTTATCGACTTATCGACTTATCGTTATAAGAGAGTAAGGGGCTCGGTTCTTTTTGTTTAATAGGATTTAAAATGAAATAAATAAAGCTAAATTGAACTAAATAAAGTGTTATTTGTGAAACGATGAACTAAGCTCACCTGAACTTAACAAACTTAAATAAAGTTGAGATGAACTTAAATAAGTCAAAATTAAGCTATAAAAAACTTGGTCGCAAGTCTTGGAGCATAAGCGAATCGGTAACATCCACACGACCGTCGACCACACGGCATCAAAGCCCATTGGGTTTAATATACTTCACAAAAATGAAGTATAAAAATAGATCAGCCCAGTGACATCCACACGGCATCACACAAATTTGAACTTTTACTAATCCAAATTTTACGCATACCCAAAGCATTTTGTTATTTTTCAACCATCGCATTCTAAATTCGTTTGTGTTGGATGGTTAAAGGGGCGTGTGGCGTCTTAAAGGTCGTCGACATTTTTACTAATTATCGTCGAAATTTTATATAAACTTTTAATTTTGTCCTTCTATACAACTTATTTGATATTTTGATTAAAATTTTCAAAAATAAAAATGTCCGGTTTCTAAAAAAAATAAAAGACGGTTTTGAAGCGGTTCAAACAACGATTTTAAATTTTTTTTAAAAAGAATGACGGTTTTGAAGCGGTTCAAACAACGATTTTACAACGGTTTATAATTTTGATTCAAATTTATTATTTGTAGTTAGACCTGTCAAAACCTGACCCGACCCGAAAACCGACCGTAACCCGATCCGTAAGTAACCCGTAAATAACCTGGTTTTCTCAACCCGAACCCGAAAGATACCCGAACCCGTTTTCTCAACCGTTGGGTCAAGATAATATATCATTTTTAAAATATACTCCGTACAATGTCATATATGTATGTATTGATGCCTTACAAATTTTCGACGAAAAATATTTATATATATTTTGTATGTCACGTCATCACCTTAAACAACATGCCACGTCATCACCTCCAAGTATGTGCCACACAGTCACTTTAACCGTAGTACGTCGAATTGCATTTCACGTCAGCACCCCATCACCTCGTACCACATGCCACGTCATCACATCGAAATGTGTGTCACGTCGTCACTTTAAGTGTAGTACATCAAATTACATTCCACATTAGCACTGCCACCTCATTATTTCGATAGACCACATGCCACATCATCATATCGAAATGTGTGCCACACTGTCACGTACACCTTATTCCCCATCATCATTGTCACTCATCTCCTAGGACCACATGTCACATCATCACCTCGAAGTTGGTGTCATACCGTCACTTCCGTCGCAATACGTACAACTGAACCGCACCTCGTTTTCCAACACTTCCACCTCATCACCTCTTATCACATGTCACATCATCATTGTTATCTTATTTGAGTCTTATTATCGTACATAGCGAGTTAATGAGGGTGATGATGATGATAACGATGGTGATGTTGGTGGTGATGGCGAAAATGGTGACAATTAATTTGACTAAGACGAGCAAGATGAGAGAAAACGTATAAAATGTTAGAATTACGATATAAAAGAAGTTTTAAAAAATGCGAGGAAAAGATGTTGACTGACCCGTATTTTTACCCTGAAACCCGTATAGACTTGACCCGTATTTTACCCGACCCGAAATACACCCAACCCGTATTTTACCCGAACCCGTATCTACCCGACCCGTAACCCGCCCGTTTAACCCGTTTGACAGGTCTATTTGTAGTTCATTTTAGAGTAGAGTGGATAATGATTAGCCTTAGATTCCCGAAGCCGATTAGAAATTTCGATAAAAAAAAAAAAAGAAATGTGACGAAAAATAGGCTGGACAAAGAACTTTTTTGTCCAACATAGGTGTTGGACAAATACAAATTTTGTCTAGCAACTTTTTTCTCCAACCTAGGTGTCAGACCAATTTTTTTATAGCTATTAGAAGTGTTATAATACAACCACCGTGTGAGTGTCCAATATTATTGGAGAAAGAGAGATTTGCATGGTTTATAATGAAGGAGATACTCCTCCTATTATCAATTGGTTTTAAGATGAAATCTCCCTTGTATTGTCAAGTGGTTCGTCTCTTCTCCATTTGGGTGTGACCCGACCTGTTTGAATGTTCTAACAAGAAGTAATAAACCGGACCTAGGTGCATGTTATATTGCATATATAATAAACACAAATTCTCATTTCAAATCGTCATTATTCGTCTTAAATGTAAGACGGGTTAAATACATAGGAGTATTAAATTACCCACTTCTTACCTAGAAAATGACAATTTTTTTTGTCTTTATTACCAACTTGGCAGAATGGCAGTATTTGATCCGCCTTAAACTTAAGATGGATAATAAAAGAATCAATTGTTAGTTCAAAATCTAAAAGTTTAGATTAGAAGCAAAAAGGTAACCCCACCGTACTGTCACGGGCACAAACGCGAGGCGGCAACGCTAGTTCAACGTTTATTCAATAAATAGGGATAATCATATATTCAGGTAAAAGTTCATACTAGTAGCAAAATGGTGGAGCATGAGCAAATCGGTTCGGTCCATCGAAACACCCCGAGTACAAATATGGATAAGAGAGTGTGATAAAAATTATCGAGATAAGTCAAAACGTAAAAGGATATGAATTCCAGTGATTACACAAATCACCATCATATATAATCAATGTCCTCGTTCTAATTTGTGTATTTTTGTTATTATGTTTACATACAAGCTCGAAATAAATTTATTGAGATATCATCTCTCACAAAATCGACACTTTCCATATCATTTTATCAGTTTTGTTGAAGGAAGACGGAGTCTGAACATCCTGGGGGTGTCAGAGGACATCAGAGAACACAGCAGCAAGTCGCCAGGTTTGACGGTTTGGATTCTCAAAGGCCAAAACATTGCATTACATTACATGCAACAACGTCACCTCATCATCAAAATATATGACTTTTAATTTCTTCAGTTTTTTTTTCCTGTTTTTTGTAGTCTTGCTGTTCCTTTGCCCTTATTTTACCATAAAAAAAGTCAAACTTGTGCATCAAGTAGCGTGGAATTTAAAGGCCCCCATGATTTGGGTATTGGGTAACACGCATTGGGTAGTGCGCACAAACATTTGTTTAACGGATAATATTCGTCACAGATATGTAATTTTTTAGGCTACTATGATTTCAAATTATCTTATATATCAATCTATATAGATAATATTTAGTGCATTATAAACTTGTGACGAATATATTCGAGATAAAAGAGACTTAGGCCGTATTCTTTTCGGCTGAAACAAGCTGAATTGAATTAATTAGAGTAGAGTTTAATTGAACTAAATTGCGTGGATCTGAGCTGAAGTGAATTTAGTTGAATTAAAAGTTAATTTTGTAAAGAGATTAATTAAATATAATTGACTGAACATAAATAGAACTTAACGGAATATAACCAAGTAAAATTAGAAAGAGTTGAAATTAAGTCAGAAAGAATAGTGATTGAATAAAGGGGGTGAGTTAGGGCACCACTTGATGAAAAGCCTTTGAAAAAAATATGAGTGTGAGACCAAATAAAGCATTTACTTCATCACACACACTCTCAAACAATATGACACAATGTAAGGAGTTGCACACGTTTGTGTATTTATTATTAAGTGTACTATGTATGTTGTATTATGTGCCTAGATTTTCATTGACATCATCCACAATCTATGCTCATACTCCACAACACACATGCTATCAGTTTATGATTATCCCTATTTATATTTATATTGAATAAATGTTGATGATGAGGCTTGAGTGCAAGGTAAACCATTTTTCTTGTGGAACTTGACTAAATTTTAATTATTTTGAAATGTGATGTTTCACAATATTACGAAATACTGTCAGTCAAATTAAATATAGATTTATCAAATTAACTATATCAACTTAGTTATAAATAACTATCAGTCAATTAGCTTACTTGATGAACTTGTATCGATCTCATCTACTGTATAGTAAAAGTTATTGAAAAATCTTCTCTATATAGTAGATTGTAGCCGTTGAATGATGGTTTGACAAGATTGATAAACTCTGATAAAGTTTTACGCCTCAATGATCTTATACTCTAACACACCCATCTACAGGAATGTCCTTTTGGCTTGAAGTATTCATGACAACATTGCAGATTTCCCAATACATGATGTTAATATTCCACTTTAGAAAGGAGGAGTAGTGATATACTTGTTCGAACCGTTTGGACCAGTAACTAGTGCACTTCAATCACACCAGCTCTAATACAATAAGGAGACCATCTTAACCGAAATCATAAAGTTATACAGTAAGATCATGATTTTACGAATTGGGTCACGACTCAGAAGCATCACTAGTTAGTGCAATTTTACTCGAGCATAGTTATAATTACAAGATATATAATTTAGAGGTACAAATGTACAATATAATGATGGATGTATAGGGTAGTGTAGAAAATGAGTAGGAAGTAGAAGTACAAAAATAATTGCCTTGCAATCAGTGATGGTTGAAATTGTTGTATTGTAAAAGACATTAAAAGATGAGAGAGCATGAAGTCTGGGGAGAAAGTTGAAGTCTAATACAAACATAGGGAATCATATCTACATAGGGGAACCTCTTCTCACTACTTTTTATTCAATTTCACTACACCCATCTTTTTATCACTTTCTCCTCCACACGCTAACTCAACTCAACACCCCCTTTTCCTTCTCATTCATTTGCGCTATTGAGTACTACTCTCTTGCCTAGGACAAACATTTTGTTCTATTTCTATAGGAAAATGATACTTCTATTACTTCTTTGTTTTATTGTTTTCCATGCCTTTAGCCACTCGATAACAACATCGATCGCCTACTGCCTTTCTTCTGAGACGATATAATAAGTACGTGTTCATGAACGTCTTCTTAGCGAATATTATCTCGAGAATCAAGTTTGCACTAAGATTATGAAAAGATAACCAATGATAAGAATCATTTTGCAGTACTGAAATTCATAATATCATTTCCAAAACTCAAATTATTCTTACTTGGACTTGAACTGAACATTATTATAGACTGATTTTGAACTGAACATTATTATAGACTGATTTTGTTAGAGTAAATCGATCTTGGGATTCTAGCTGTTAGGATGCAAATTCATGTCCCATATCGGTAGTTTAAAGGTGAAATATCATCTTTATAAGTGTCCTGAAAATATAATAGTACGAAACCTTTTGGAAATGACTCCAAGAGTAAATCCGTGAGGGCTTGCCCCAAAGCAGTCAATATCGTACTATTATGGACATTGAACACCGGCGCAGCAGAGGCCCAACACGAGGTATTCACGCTTTCGCACAACACTAGCCATTAGTTTAAACTTTTGGTTAGGATGGTTTCTTGATATGGTATCATAGTCATGTGATTAAAAGGTCACGGTTTCAAATCTCACCCGCCACAATTTCTAAAGTGAAATATTAAGCATCGGGTATGCAAAGGCCTATAGTTGCATCCCCACTTCATTCAAGCCAAGAGGCGTGTACAAGTATAACATCGATCTTTGAACTCCAACGATCAGTGTATGATTTAGAGGAAGCATATTGTAAGGTATTTCAAATAGTTATGATGAATTGATATAATTACCATCCCTAAACAAAGGTCACGCTAATCGAGTCTTCACCTAATTTTACTCTTAATTTCACTTTATAACCTTGATCCATTTTCACCATCTCATGCAGAAAATCACGGTTTAGGTCATCAATCTAATCATTTTCCACATTATTTTCCACGCCAAAGACTCTCATACCTTTTCAATTACTATTTACTCACAACTATATATATATATAAGACCAGTTTAATTTATTAATTTGTATATATCTTAAAAAATAACTACTCCAATATGATTTTATATTTTAATTTTATTTCGTACGTTAGATAAAATATTGATTAATCTATCGAGGTTTATAATTAAGTTTTCGCATAAGATGATTATGACACATTTTGAAATATTAATTGGAAACACCAAAAAAACATAAATTGTATGCACATACATGGCTGTACGCCTATACCACTATCACACCAATTTATCCCCTTTTCCAATATACTTATTCATCTTCTTTGTTAAAACAAATTGATCGACACTTATAATTAAGTTTTCGGCATATATTGCTGATCTTTTTCTCTTTCTTATCCTCTTTCTTCGTATCCAAACAATCACAAGGCGTCTGTAAACCATAAAATTTAAAACCTGCAATAATAATTAAAGAGGAACAAAAATAATACGGAAAACAAGAATTTTATTTTATTATCGAAAGATTGTGGGATTACAATTCTCGTAACTCTCTTGATTCCATCTCTAGGATTTATTTGGGGTTTTGATAGTCTACGAGGGTCTTATCGACTTAATCTCGTAGGGAGGATGAGGTCGCTTTGTGACTTATTCCATCTTACCCACAATTTGTTAGTAGGAAGACAGGGTCGTTTGACTTAATCATCTGCTCTCCTCCAACCCTAAGGATGTGATCTATATTTATACTAAAATAGCTTGGAGGAATATAACATCTTCTAGAATATTCTAGGATATTATCACAATATTTTTTTGATAATTATCCGTAAATACAAAGATATCAAATAATAAATAGATACCGAAATATAAAATTTCGGTGTCTACAAATGCCCCCTCGAGACTGGTTGTAAGGACTTTTATGTTGGCTGCAACTTAGTCTCGATCCTGTTTTGCTAAATTTGATCCTTCGAGAATGGAGATGAAGAGCGAAAATTGTCCCACCGAGCGTGCCAATTTGTAAACCATAAAATTTAAAACCTGCAATAATAATTAAAGAGGAACAAAAATAATACGGAAAACAAGAATTTTATTTTATTATCGAAAGATTGTGGGATTACAATTCTCGTAACTCTCTTGATTCCATCTCTAGGATTTATTTGGGGTTTTGATAGTCTACGAGGGTCTTATCGACTTAATCTCGTAGGGAGGATGAGGTCGCTTTGTGACTTATTCCATCTTACCCACAATTTGTTAGTAGGAAGACAGGGTCGTTTGACTTAATCCATCTGCTCTCCTCCAACCCTAAGGATGTGATCTATATTTATACTAAAATAGCTTGGAGGAATATAACATCTTCTAGAATATTCTAGGATATTATCACAATATTTTTTTGATAATTATCCGTAAATACAAAAGATATCAAATAATAAATAGATACCGAAATATAAAATTTCGGTGTCTACAGCGTCATCTATTAGGTTAGCAAATGGGTCATGGATACGAAGTAGAGGTGGCCAATTGACCTCTTTTGCTCAAAGATCATGCTAATATGGTCCTTAATATGTGATTAAGGTGACTCAATAAGGTCATGACCTTACTTGGGAGCATGGTCAATCCTAAATATTTTGATATATACCCCATTCAAAATTGTAAAACAAAACCCTAACTTTTTAAACATCCTTGTGCAAGTATTTCGCATGTCACTAGTGTGTAACCCGTGCATAATTGCACGGGTATAATATGAATCTATGTATAAAAAAATTATGTAGGCGCAGTTTTAACTCAAAAATATAAATATTTTGTATAAATATGGAAATGTTTAAATAAGTGAATATATATGTATAAAATCAATAAATAGTTTAAAAATAGATATCCATTCTTACACCTTAAATATTGAATGAAGACAAAACAAACGTAAAGATAATAAAAGTCCTTAGAGAAATCAAAGGAGGAAGACGACACGGGTAATCTCATCGTTAATGTGAAAAAGTACAATATTACGTTATACCTGAATGACTCCCATAAACCATGATGTAAGAGGTCAGAGATACTCAATTTTACAGTTGCATTAACAAAACATAGAAATTGTTTCCGAATGATAATTCGGAAATAAAAACAGAGATGATTCAAATCATTATTCCTTCATCGTAAGAAAAATCTCGTTTAAAATAGTCATGTTTCTATATTCCGTCCAAAATCAAAGAATTAATGAGACTGACTCCATCAAGTACAACAATATCAAACATATTAGTGCAATTCTAAATATAAATACCAACGGAATGTTGTAAAGGTTATATGATACAGGCCCACACCGAGTACTAAAATCAAAGAATTAAAGAGCTCATTTTAATCACGCCATATCCAATCTCTTTGCATTTGTGCCTTCAAATTGAAATTGAACTTTGACACCCTTCGTTGTTTCCCTGGAATGCAAACACTAAATGTTAATATAGTGTAATATTCATACTTTCTAATTGTGAGATAATTTGCATTTTCAGCAGTGCTTATGCAGTAGCATATTCTGGAAAGTTCTAGGGTTTATTAGATTTCAAATAATCTGTTAAGTCTCATTTAATGTGTCCTAGGAAATCTAAGTTGCACCAAGGCGAGATTTGGTTAGTGTCTCATCCATGAAGCATCTTATGCGCACTCGAGGCGCGCCTTTACAAACTAAGACGGAGTATACAAAATTCCACTACAACGAAAACACAATCGGGCGACAAATATTGGCGACTGAAATCTGTCGCAAAACACCTATTGGCGACGGACAACAGTCGCCAAACAGTTGTCGCTGACTTTTGTCGCCAAAAAAATTCGGGCGACTGAAATCCGTCGCCAAATTTGGCGACAGACAGGGTAGTCGCCAAAGACACAATTTGGCGACAGACAGGGCAGTCGCCAAATTGGCGACAGAAATGAAGCAGTCGCCAAATTGGCGACAGACTTCAGTCGCCAATTCCCCCTGTTCAGTCGCCAATGCTCCTGACTTTCCAGGGGCTTTGGTTTCTTGTGCTCTGTTTTGGCGACTGATTTCAGTCGCCATTACTTCATTTCAGTCGCCAAAATTCCTGAGCATTTTTCATGAAAATCATTATTTCGTTTTTGCCAAATCCAATACGTAATAATATCAGTACACCTGCAACCAGAAAGTAACCAGCAATTGGTGACGAACACCTTTTGAATCAACAACCAAATCTCCTTTTATAAAAAAAGAGAACCGTTATCAAATTACATGAACACGTTAACTAAACTAATAAATCTCCACGTTCGACAATTTTTCCTATGTTACTAAACTAATTAACTGCTTGAAATCCCATGCTAGCTCCACTACCGTCTCCTCCCTTTCCTCTTGGATCATTAGGATCTTCATTAAATGGCTGGGAACCGGGGTTGCAAGAGTAGAAATACGTCTCAATGGCCTTAAGACGTTCTTTCATCAACCGCATTTCCTCATCTCTTTCCGCTCTTTCTCGGTCAAGTTGTGATTGCAATTTACTTACAAGAGACGGCTCGTAGGTTTGGCGCGGCTCATATGAGGACCTTCTAGCCGGTTCCTTGTAAAACACCCCATGAGCTTGTCCGGCCCCATATACCATACCCTTCTTGTAACCATCCACCAATTTGAACCAAATTTCATTATCATCCCGCTTAGGGTGGGCCTCTTTCTCTGCCTCATATTTCTCCTATAACATTAAGAAAACTATTATTAGTTAAGCAAAAACAATCATTGACGAAGGTAACAAAAAAACATCATTAGTTGAGAGAAACTATCTTACATATAACTCTTTGTCCTTCGCCTTAATCCATATTCTTCTCTGCGTCTTTTCGTTGACCTTGGAATGCGTGTCAAGGAAAAGTTCGGGCATCGTCATCATCGGCTTCTTGCCGCCGTCTTTGTTGCCGCCGTCGTCGTTGTTGCTGCTATCCTTCTTCTTCTTCCCTCCCTAAATAGGGAAAATTGTTAATATAAGAAGTATAGTATATTCATTCAAAAAAGAAGTATTCATTCAAGACTTACACTAAAAATACGCGTAAAAAATGATCGTGATCCCCCGTGATGGGTAGGCTCGACCTCCGCATCTTTCTTCCCTCTTCTTTTGTTCATCTTCTTTTGAGCGGACACGGCTTGGAACTCGGGAGTCTCGCGTCGCTTCATGAGATCTTGATATTTCTCACCTACAATTAAAAAGTATGTTAGTAGTATTAAGATATTTCATTAATTCTTGTATTTACAAGTGACAAAACTTATATATTACATGTACCTTTTAGATGATTCGGTTCCTTCTTTCTTGTAACAATCTTGTAGATATAGTCTCTATATCTTGTTTTACCAACTTCATGGTATCTCTCAAGGACGGATTGTTCATGTTCAGGAGCCCAATAGAAAGATTGCTACAAAAAAAAAAAAAACAGTTAATATAATTAGTAGTTAGCTTAATGAGGTAAAAAACAACTAACTATAATTAATGCAATTACCCGATACGCATTGAACCAAGCTTCTTTTTTAGCCTTGCTAGCTTTCCCCCAAGAAGTAGGCACAGGACCTAACAAGTTCTCCTTTGTGCTAGCAACGACCCCTCGACGAGGAGTCTGATGTCTAAACCTGTAACAGAAATTGTTAATTAAAACAAATCATTTTATTACTTTAAAATTTGAATAATACACATATAATAAACAACAACACTTACCATAGTCCCGCCGGATCAAGTATAATCCGGTTATCCTGGGTGTACTGAATCGGTATACCATCGTCCGAGTCCTCATCCACTTGAGGCTCAATCTGTACCTCTTCTTCTACTGGTTCCTCTTCTTCTTGCACGGATGAAATATTAGCACGATTACTGCCACCGCCTCGCATTCTACCTCGACCTCCTGCCATCTACAATCACATAAATGAAAATATTAGTAGGAGAAGAAAAAACATCAAATAAACATATCAAGCATGAATTTAAATTGTACAACTATTATATACCAAATTAATCATCATCCTCATCCTCTTCTAGATCTTCATCATCATCATCACCAACATCCTCATCCTCATCCTCATCCTCATTGTCATCATCATCACCAACATCGTCATTATCATGCACTCTCACTACTTCTTCAACTTCCTCCCATCCTTCTTCCAACTCAATATTCATAGTCTCATTATCCTCCTCCTCTTCCAACTCATCATCATCTTCATCTTCATTATCATGAATGATTTCGTCTTGTTGGAGACAAAATTCTTCCAACTCAATATTCATAGTCTCATTATCCTCCTCCTTTTGACCCCTATTACCACTCTTGTTGCTTTTTTTCGTTTTGAAAACAACATCTCCATCGCTTGTCTGAAATCTATCCCTTCCACATTTTCTGCACTTGTCAAGTAACGCATCATCTTTCCAAAACAACATACATCCTTCGGGACAAGCATCGATCTTTTGATGTGGTAACTGAAGACCTTTAACTACTTTTTTGGTGTTGTAGAAACTTCGAGTCATGACGTTATCTTCGGGGATAGCATCCTCAAGGAAAGAAGTAATACCATCAACGGCAGTAAATGACATATTATGCTCACACTTCAAGGTTACTATCCTAGAGGCGGCTTGTAATAATGACATTCTGCTCCCTTCGTATAAAGGTTGTTCCGCAGCTTTTAACATGTCAAAAAAAGCCTTTGCTTGGGGATTTGGAGGTTGCTCTTCATTCAAGGCTACACGGTCATCGTCATTATTGACTACATTAAACTCCAAGGCATCAACAACCATATCTCTATATGGGTTTTCGTCAACATGTTCGATGTGAGGTTGTTCGTGAATTGGGGAATAGGCTTCTCCATGAGAAATCCAATTATAATAATTTGGACGAAACCCATTTGTATAGAGATGTTCTTGTACCTCAATGACATATAGGTATTTCATATTTCGACATTTGCTACAAGGACACCTAAGTTTATTTTCTAACGAGTCATACTCCTCTTGTTGCTTAGCAAACTCAATAAACTCGGCAACACCCTCTATAAACCTAGCATTAGAACGTCTCTTCTTATTATCTAATAACCCTCCATCATACATCCATGAACGTTCCAATCTCTTCATTTTAATCTAAACAAAAAAAACCCAAAAAACAATTTTCAAAACTAAAAATACATATATCTAAATTAAAATTACACTCACTTAATTGAAGAACAACCTCAATCACATAATAATAACAATTTATTAACAACAATTTCCAATTATACAATTAACCACAAACTTATAAGCTAATTTAAGACGGTCTTAATAAGCTAGTATAATCTAACTAACATCCTAATAAGCTATTAAACATCCTAATCGACTACTTTAATTTAATTAACCAACATCAATAAGGCTAACAACATCATCATCTTCAAACTTCTTATAAACCCTAACCCACAATTATCTAATTAATATGCTAATTGGCTTCTAATACCTAATTAATCACAACCTAATAAGCTAAGACGGTCTTAATAACCTACTACAATCACTAAATGCACAAAACAAACCAACAATCAAACAAAAAATTGAAATTGAAATTGAGTTTCAAGAGAGTATACAAACCTTAAATGGGTAGAATGAAGGTAAGAACAAGTACGGTGGTGGTGGTGGTGGCCGGAATCCGGTGACAGTGGTGTTGAGGGTGGCCGGAATACGTAGGGTAGGGTAGGGTGGTGGTGGTGGTTTTCGCGATATTGAGGATTCGTGTGTTTGTGTGTTTGTGTAATTGCGAATAAGGAAAGGGACTGAACTGCGTCTGTTTCTATATCGCAATTTGGCGACGGACTCGTAAAATTGGCGACTGAAATTGTCTGTCGCCAAATTTAGCGACGGTTTTCTGTCGCCAAACTTTGGAATCAGTCACCCGAGTGTGTCGGTGGTGGGAAAATTGGGGAAAAAGTTCTGTCGCCAAATTGGCGACTGATTTCAGTCCCCCGATTTTTTCTTTAGTCGCCCAATTGGCGACGGACCGATGCAGTCGCCAAAAATTGTCGCCCGGTTCAGTTTTTCTTGTAGTGTTCGAGCCCTCCAATATGTTTTCCATACGTTGATCACTGGCCCAATGACAATGTATTAGCTAATTCGAGCCCTCCGATATTCAGTCATTTCATAATCAACTAAGTTAAACATCTTTACATTTCACCTTAAATCATAAGCAAACAAAACCGAAATAAGAAACAATACCAAATAATGTTGTCATCTTGACTTTCTTTGGAGATAGACCTGCCACCATTAATCAAGTTTATTTCTTAATTAATTAATTTGGAGAATTGCATAGTCTAATAATTGATTGAGTCTTTTTGATGTCTTAGTTCAGTGGTGAAGACGGAGCTATCCTGGAGAATAGGTCCTAGGTTCGATTCCCCCTCCCCTCTATTGTAATGCGACCAAGTGCGTGCTTCGTTGAACCAACAAAAAATAATTGAGCATTTTTCACGCTAAACACCCAAATCATTTTCGCAAATTAAGTCGCTTACCATTAATCTCTGCCATCGTCAAACTAAGTAAGTTAAGTTAATCCCCAAAGTCGAAGAAAAATGACAGAAAAAAAAAAGAATTATCGGGTAATTAAAAGACTATAGTAGAAATAATATTAAAACTATCACGAATTATTCGATATTTCGTAGAGATGGCTAAATATAACAACAATTCATTATTTTCAAAAGTTCTCTTTTAATAAATGATGTTCAAAAGTAATTAAATTGTTTGTAAATAATACAAAATTGTGAGGAACCACATATAATTTGTGTTTAAAATATTTATAATGTTTTGCCAATAGCCAACAACATTACAAATATATAAAAATGTGTTTATAAACTACATTTGTTAATATATTACATTTATTAGTTTGTATTTCTCCAATATAAAATTTCCAAACCCTTATTACGGGTAACCTAAAAAATACGGAGTAGTAATAAAAATCGGTCATGTTTCAATAGTAGCATAAAGTCGACAACACCTAATAATGTTAACTCTTATATGACAATTGAGAGTTAAGACGGAGTCATCTTTGTTCTGGGAGGAAATATTTCGTCCCAATTTACCTCTTGCGACGGATGTTTAGGGCCAACGTTACTTTTGCAACAAACCAAATGACGTTTTCGACGGACATTTCTGTCATGTTGACCTTTGTTTTGTGTACTATAGTGTTAAAGCAATTTATAATATCTCACATATGCTAAAAAACATTACAAATATTGAATATTTTCTTCCACTACATTAATAGTTATATTACATTCATCAAATTGTTTTCTTTCACCTTAAATTTCCGGACCCTTCTTACACGTGACCCAAAAAATAGTTTCATAAAATCGATCATGTCTAAAAACATGCTGTGATTAATAATAGTTAAGAAAACTATTATATGATAATTATTAAAAAATATGGTTGAATATTAAATGCTTTGCAAAAATCTGGTATTTATGTGGAAATTAAAAGTGTAAGTTGATAAAAAGTACAGAGTACTACTTTTACAGTTTGACAAAAATTCAAGAAATTAAGATGGCTAGAAGATCGAGACAAATGAAAAATAGTGTGGACGGAGTAACTTTTAGAAATTAGAGAGGATGATACCGAAGATGTCTTAGTCTAGTGGTTAAGACGGAGGTATTGTTGACAATAGGTCCTAGGATCGAATCTGAGTGGGTAGTTTTAGTTTTACGTATTTATTGTGTAGATAATCTGTATTTTATACGGTCGATCGATATGAGCGCGACACGTCACTCTTATAGCGGTTACCGGCTGTTGCTTTAATATATTAAATGATGATGATTGTTTAATACTCCGTATTACAATTCAATAAACAAAACAAATCAAAAATCTTTAAAGAACACTCTTTTTTTCAATTCTAAAGAAGAGGTTGATTCTTGTGGGACCCTGAAAAAATTGAAAAGAAAAAGATTTTGGAATTGGAGGATTTAATATATCTTATAATTTAACCTTTTATCGTTGAAAAAGCCGCAAAATATCAAAATTCTTTCAAATTATTCTACAATAAACCCATTTCGCACAAAATCTTAGTAGCATAGGTAGTATTTTATTTAAATTTAAATTAATCGACAAAAATATAAGTAAGTGACTAAATGGGTGAGCCTATATGAATTCAAAAAAATATATAAATTCAAATGAACGGACTAAAATAAAAATAAATAATTAAATGGATGGACCTATATAAATTACAAAAAAATATAGAAATAGTGAAAAATAGGTACGAAGAATAAAGCACAAAATCTTTTATTAATTTGTTTGATGCATAACCACTAGACTACTTCCTTTATTTCGATACTTATATGTAATAAATGTTAGATAAAGGTCACGTTTCACCCCAATAGACCTCTTCCAGACTTAAACCCTTGTCATTTAACACTGCAAACAACTAGACCTGGCAAAACTTGACCCGCCTCGACAAATCCGACTCGCCCGATATCGGACCCGTCTGTTAATCGACAATATTATAAAATCATGGTATCCGAAATCGACCCACTCCAACCCAACATAACCCGATACGTCATCTTATCCATCATTCATAGGGGTCGAAACAATCCGACAATACAATAACCCGAACCGAAAATAATCCAACTCGAACCCGACTCGACCCACGCAATTGCCAGGTCTACAAACAACCATAGGGCCGGCAATTAAGATGGAAAATTGATGGAATGGCAAGGGTCGGAGTCACGCTAACTCAAGAGCATGTACGGTATAAAGTAGTGATGAAGTCAGTGGTGATATGATACGCAAAAGGTGTGGCAGGGTACACTGCGCACTACTTTTTTGCCTTGCTTATAAGCCTCTAAGTACACCTACGTACATGATTCTTAATAAGTGCTTACTATATTCATGGATTTAGTAATTGTCAGATTTACTTAGGTTTCCTTACAAATCACCTTTTCTCACTCTCTTCTCTAATCCACTTAATACAATTCCAGTCAAACATGGTTACCAATTCACCATTATAGCTTGTCACTACTTAATCATGATGAAAATATAGATCTTTAATTTAAACTAACTTGCCTGATATTATAAGTATTTGTCCATCGTTCCAAGTGTGCACACCCCTTTTAAGACTAACCCCTAAAAAAAGAATTAAGGAGTACGCAATCAACCGAGTCATAGGTTGTCCCCTTAGGGCTAACCCCAAAATATCAGTCTCAAATCATCATTTACAACCCCGTCTCAACACAAAAACCATCAACAACTCAACAGGACTTTTACCATCAACTAATCTCAATTATACACATAAATTAAGAGATGAGAGCTTTTACCACTTACACCGGGAAACTTTAGTATCAAATAAACTTAATTTAAAACTAAAATCAATGTAGATTAAAGGGTTACGTGGTACTTGTGATGAGCGAACTGAACATAATGGAGCCGAGATAAACTAAATGCAATTGAAATAAAAGTTAACTTTTTGAAGAGATGAACTAAACAGAACGGGCTGAAGTTGAACAAGACTGAATTAAATAGAGTTAAGTTGCAATAAAATGATCTGAGATTAAGCCGAAAAGAATATGCCTCCCTACGGTGATCGCTCGAACACCCTCCACGCTTGACCAACCTGCAACTTCGACCCACTAATCCACTAGTGTCTATTCCTAGTAAACTTGAATCGGATCTCTGTCCCATTACTTATCCATTCCATGCTGTCAAAACGAACCCTAATGCTAAACACGACTTGCAAAGTTGCAAATCTAACTCGCTAAATCTATTTTACTTTTTGTCCTCTTCTTTTACTTCTAATAACTTTAACTCGTCATAATTAATTTTAAATAATTTAACTCGAGACAGGTATTACAATAATCATAACCATGGACTAATAATTTTATTATCCGAATATCTCATGCACCATAACATCTACAACTATGTAAGCAACAATAGTGGATGTCCGGGGGATAAGATGAATCGCTCGTCCTTGTTGAACAATGATTATTACTATTTTTAGGTATTCTTTTTTATAAAAAAACGAGTTCATCAAATTACATTAATCTTTGCTATGTTAAAATTGTTCACGCTCTCTAACCGTAAATTCTAAATCAGGCACCTATAGAAGAATTATCTTTTCGTAATTATTTGTTGATTAAATTAGGAAGTAAGAAATAGTGTATATAATAATGGTAGAGTAAGGCATTTGGGTGCTAATTAGTTGTCCCGTGGCCGACACTCGGACACCCGAAACTTATTTGACACCTAGCTAAACATTTTATAGTTCAGACGAGCAATAAAATTTTAAAAAAAAATCGATTAGAAGATGAGTTTGGGTGGAAAAATGAGAATTAGTTATAGTAAAGGTCGAATTGTACCTTTACTTGTTTAGATTTAGTTTCAAATACATGATAAAAATAAAATTATACGTTATTTATAACCATAATATATATATTTTATTATATTTAAATAACATATCTCTTGTCCTAAATTTCATGAGATATCGTCTCACATATTTGTGTCCATTTTGGTGCTACCCAGCTTGGGTGAAGGCATGGTAGAGTGAGGCAGAAGGGGGATGACATGGCAGACATGACAAAAGGCTGAAATCACTCATTGCATATATATCTTTGCATGCATCTCAAGTTAAATAACTATTGCTTTCATAACACTTAATTGCTTTGCTTGCATACTTCCATGCACTACATTACTTATTATTATTATTATTATTATTATTATTATTATTATTATTATTATTATTATTATTCCTCCACTATAAATACACGCCTTTCCTTTACTTACGTTCCTCACAAAATTCACCATCTCTCAAAAACATACATACATACGTACGTTGCATGGTTGGGTGAGTAGCTCCATGTTGGAGAAGCAGGGCACGTGCAAATGGTGTATTTCAATTGCAATTGCACGTGGTCTTCTTCTCCACCATGGGCTCCTTACCTCTTCTCCTCCTCCATCATCATACCATCTTCAATATCTCAATTCTACATGCATCGCATTGTTTTCTCGAGTAAGTTTTTACACTATTATTATTGTTTCAAAACGAAAATGAAATAGTTTTACCCGATATTACCCAGTACCTAATTGTACTCCGTAGAATTTTCGTTCTAAATTGACCTCGGTTTAGTTATTAACATTATTCACGAATTTCATGTTTAGTTTTAATTCGGATCTTGTTACAATGGTAATTTATTTGTCATTAGTTAGATTTCCTTGCTTGCATATGGGTATATGACCCCATCCTTAACCTAATTTATCACCAATTACTTGATAAATAAGTAAAGTAGATAATTAATAACTAATTAAATTCAACAACTTTAGTTCAAGTAACATCACGATAATGTAATTGAGAGTGGGACTAAGGTGACATATAATTATCAATTCCTTCATATATTTATTTACCTTTTTCAAAGTCAAATAAAATATTTCTCTCTCCCTCTTCAATTAGCAACATCTATCTATATATAGTAAGACATTAACACCCAAATAAATAGATTTTTTTTCTTAAATAGAGTTCCAATCTAAAATAATTACAAAAATAGGGTTCATTTCAAAATATTTACGAAAATGACTTCAAGTCATTACCGGTCTCATATTCGATTTTTTTAGATTGGTGAGACAAACCGTTGTCTCACAAAGCGAGAAGTTTTAGGAGATTACGGTATATTGTTATATACCGTAATTAGAATAATATTGATATTATTATGATCATCATTATTTAGGGATATTGTTATTATGTTTAGATCCCTAATTGTACTATAAATACGAACTATATTGTAATTGTTAAATGTACGAACAACTATCAATAAAACAATGATTCTCTTTATGAATTCCCCATATCTATTTCTAATATGGTACGAGCCTCACCTTCTAGAGGCCTGAAAAAGAATTTCCGTTGCCTTACCGGAGAGACTAATGAATTATGGTATATCGTTTCCTGCCAAAGGACTCGATCGAGTAATTGACGAATCTGCCCGAATCTTTCTATACAGAATTGCTTTTGCTCGATCGAGTAACTGAAGTACTCGATCGAGTAAAGTCTCTTGAAAAACGCTCAATCGAGTAATATAAATGCAGTTCTCGATCGAGTGAAATCATCTTGGGAGGATGCTCAATCGAGTATTTGCAATCCTCGATCGAATGAAAGTTCAGCATCTGGTCGATCGAGCAAATATGGATCCCTCGCGTCGATCAATGGTTTTCCTCAGCAGATCAGTTCGATCGAGCATCTTAGTTACTCGATCAAATGCTTTTGTTCCTAGGCAGCCTTTTCTCGACTTCTTTCTCTTCAAGTCACTTTTGTGTATTCTGAGATGACGTGATTTCGCTCCAACTCTCTCTTTGTGTGCTCAATTATTGGTCCAAAAGTACGCTGGGTTTCGTCTATCCGGCTCGTATCTGCAAATAATACAAAACAAACGAAAGTAGGCTATTTGGAGGACAATTGTAGTCAAACACTACGAAATAGCATGGAAACACGTGCAGAAAAGGCCAAAAAGGTCTATGTAAAATGCACGCTTCAGCCTCTGAGCTCCCGGAACAAAAATGTCCGAAAATCGCACGGATGGTTAATCGAGTCAGATAAAGCGGGTACAAAAAATTTCAAAAACATCGGATGACATTTAACCTTACCGGTATGCTGAAAATCAGTTCCGGCCGAGAATCGGATAACTGTGTAAAAGTGATTTATAGTAGTTAATATATGGTCTAAAATCAAATAAGATATCTCGTGATGCGATTTAGGACACGTGGTATGAAAATAGGCTGGAAAAAAAGGCCTCTCCGAGCAACCGAAACGACTCAAATTGAAGTATAATACACGTTTTTTAGGCCTCTGAGCTTTCGGAATAAAAATGTTCGAAAATCACACGGATGGTTAATTGAGTCTGATTAAGTGGGCACAGAAAATTTCAAAAACATCGGATGACATTTAACGTTACCGGTATGCTATAAACCAGTCTCGGCCGAAAATCGGATAACCGTGTAATGGTGATTTATAGTAGTTTATATGGTCTAGAATCGAATAAGATACCTCGTGATGTGATTTAGGACACGTGGTATGAAAACAGGGTGGAAAAAAATGGCCTCTCCGAGCAACTGAAACAGTGTACAATACACGTTTTTTAGGCCTCTAAGCTCCCGGAACAAAAATGTATGAAAATCACACAGATGGTTAATCGAGCCAGTTAAAGCGGACACAAAAAAATTCAAAAACATTGGATGACATTTGACGTTACCGGTATGTTATACACCAGTTTCGAGCGAAAATCGGATCACCTGGTAGAAGTGGTTTATAGTAGTTTATAGGGTCTAGAATCGAATAAGATACCTCGTGATACGATTTCGGACACGTGGTATGAAAACAGGCTGGAAAAAAATGGTCGCTCCAACCACCCGAAACGGCTCGAATTGAAGTGTATAAATACACGTTTTTAGGGTCTCTGAGCTCCTGAAATAAAAATGTCCGAAAATCGTACGGAAGGTTAATCGAGTCAAATAAAGCGGGCACAAAATTTTCAAAAATATCGGATGGCATTTCACGTTAGCGGTATGCTATAAACCAGTTTCGGCCGAAAATCGGATAACCGTGTAAAAGTGATTTATAGTAGTTTATAGGGTCTAGAATCGAAGAAGATACGTTGTGATGCGATTTCGGACACGTGGTATGAAAATAGGCTGAAGAAAATATGGCCGCTCCGAGCACCCGAAACGGCTCAAATCGAAGTGTAATACACGTTTTTAGGTCTCTGAGCTCCCGGAACATAAATGTCCGAAAATTGCACGAATGGTTATTCGAGTCAGATAAAGCGGGCACAAAAAATTTCAAAAACATCGGATGACATTTGACGCTGTCGGTATGCAATAAACAAGTTTCTACCGAAAATTTGATCATCGTGTAAAAGTGAATTCTAGTAGTTTATAGGGTTTAGAATCGAATAAGATATCTCGTGATGCGATTTCGGACAAAACTAATAATAAACTCATTATATCTTTAGGTAGATGATAAAAAGCCATTTAAAAGTGGTAAAAATGCTATCTTTCTATTTTTCAAGATTAATTCTTATATTTCAATTTTCAATTATCAATGGCCAAAACTAATAATAAACCCCCGAAAACAAGGGATAACTGAATTATTTAGTTCCTAATTTGGTGCCTTGTATAATGCTAATAATGTCTTTTTTATAGAATCAAATTAAAGATCACTACAAGGTACTAAATTAGGAATTATATAGTTTTATATCATTAATTTACATAATTTCCTACTTCTGTAATATACATATATAATATATATAAAAAAATACTCTATATCCAATTGAACTTCATCAAAATTGCAAATTATAATCTAAATTTCTAACCCTTTGTAATATTTTAACCATATAAATAAAAATGGCTTTGTATCATCATTCTTTCTATATTATGGGTACGTTAATGTTGATTCTGGTGCCTACTACCGTGTCGTGGGATCCGTACAAACCCTGCCCTGACGTGAAAACGCTATGTAACACGGCCAAAAATTATAGCTGGTGTATTGACTCGTTAAACAACGGTGCCACGGAAGATTCTGATATGCATTATTTATCGATTTTTACTAGGGAATTAGCCGAGGGTAACGCGACATGGGCGATCGACTATCTTAACAATACCCTAGTGCCTAACGAACAAGATGTTTACGTGCATGAAGTTATGGTTGCGTGCTTGGATGCCTTTGTTAAGGTGAAAGACGTATTGGTTAATAAACTTGATAATTTTATTTTCACGAGTAAATATGAAGAGGCTAAACCATGGGGAACTTATGCCTTAAGCATCGTTAATTCTTGCGAAATCGTTTGCACGAATAAACGTGACATGAAATGTCCACTTTACAACGACATCTACAAGACAAAGGATGTACTTAAACTCATGAATAATGCAATTACATTGATAACGGATGGAGTTATTTAGGTTAATTATGTAATTATCATTAAGTTATATATTTATATGTGTGTATATGAACTCTATTTATTTGTATAAAATATGTAAATATTTTCATATGTATCATCAGGGCCGTCGAACAGGGTTCAACCGGTAAGACCCGGTGCCCAAAAGTTTTGGGGCCCAAAACTCAGTATGGTTAGAGTACATTAATCTTTTGTTGTACTAAATTAGTATTAACTAGGTTTGTGACCCGTGAAATTCACGGGTTTATCTGTTTTAGTTTCATTCTTTTATCTATTGTTAAGATTTGTCCGAGCAATTAGATTATCCACTTAAAAAGATATAGTCTTGAAATACAAAAAGTTAGATAGTTAATGTCTTATTTCTTTGACAACTCAGATTTATTTTTAAAGCTATATATATATATATTGTACTTTAATTGTTAATTTGATTAATATACTAATAACATGTACTCGTATTTTTTTTAAAAAGAAGGTGTCAAGAGTCGTTGGCAAAACATAAATAATAAATAAATGGAAATTAAATTCTACATTGTTGATCCTATAATTATAAATTTTTACCTTCAAAACCACCAACAACATAGTCCATGAATATGAACAAAATAATTATTAATACATTTTTGAATGTAATTTTTTTAATAATTTAGTGTAGTTGTTATGTGGCAAAAAATTAAATGTTTAAGGTTACTTTTAAATTAGATTAGATTGTATAAATTATGTACCAAAATTTTCTACATAAAAGCTTCAACGACCCTTTGCATAATTGGTATCTAGCTATATGAAGTTAGTGAGTGAAGACGAAAGGGCAAATTAATGCATAATGTTTGATTTTTTTTTCCTTTTTTTTTAGATTCTTTGATAGTAGCATATTTATCAAGTTTAATAAATGCTAGTTTTAATATAACATCTATATCAATTTGTCAAAAATCCTAAATTTTAAATTTTGCAAAAATGATAATTTAAGTTAAATAGTAGCCTACTACAAATGGTGAATTGGTGAGCAAAACCAAAAAGTTATCCTATTAAATAAAAGAAATAAAAGTCAAATAAATAGTTAGGTTAATAACCAAATTTAGGAAATGAAACTAAATAGTTTGTGTTATTTATTTTTGTGTTTGCAATTAACATTTTTTATTTTTATTTTGTATTAATGATTTTAGATTTGTCCTTTTAATAACACATGAAAATATGACATAGTAAGATATTTAGTATTGTCTTTTTACAATATTATAAAAATAAATGAATAATCTGGTAATCAATAATATAGATGAATTATGTATTAACCAATATAATTATGACATGTTGATTAAAATTAAATGCTTTAAGTAGCCTTCTGTTATATTGTAGGCATAAATATTAATAATAATGTACATATGGCCATTATTCATGTAAATAAAATTTACAAAAAAACACATACATTTTAAAGTTTATGAAATACTAATTTTTTTTTTGAAACTAAAAATAATTAATCATGAACATTCATGTTGTCAATCATGTCGTTAGTTTATAATACAGTATTAGGGAAATATGGGGAGTATTTGTTTAAGCAATTCTAGTATTCTCTTCTTCATATATATAGTTCTCTTTCTCAAATGATTAATGAACCATCCCTAAAAAAAAATCCACTTAGCGATTAATAACAAACAAAATGGTGGAATTTGATTTATTTAATATTTACATTATGATTATATTAATTTACTTTTTTTCTTAAATAATGAAAGAAATAGTGCATTAAATAATAAAATGTAAGTAAATTTTACTTTTGAATAGCACAACTCCACAAATTCTGGTAGCTTAGCTCCTAAATAATAACAACAAAACAACATATATGTGAAGTTAAAAAATGTGATAGTACTTCATAACCAATAGAACTTAAAAATAAGAAAATAAACTATTAATTTAACACCTTAATACACTTACCTTACCGTAATACATTTACCATGATAAGAATGATTATTTACACATACAATTCTCTCGGTGATGGGGTAGACCTATAGTCTTCTTTCTCCAATGAATCATTCTTACAAAAAAAATTCAGTGTATGATTATTAATAAACAAAATGGTAGAATTTGATTTTTGTATTGTTAACCTTATCGTTGTTAGTTTAAGATTTTTTATATAATAAAAGAAATAAGACATTGAGTCATAGAGATGTAAGTATGTTTACCTTTGAATATCACAAACCACAAATTTTGATAGTCCTAGATGAAAACAAACAACATATATGTGAATTTAAATGAGTCATCCAGAGCCAATGAAACTTATAAATAAATAATTAAATAAATAAAACCTTAATATACTTAGCTTACCTTAATGTTGAGACAATGATAAGAAACATTATTAACACATACAATTTTCTTGGTGATGGAAGCATAAAAAAAAAATTGGCTTGAATTTTGGCTCACAAATGTTGTCTTCCATCAAACATTTATAACCAATTGAGGATGCAATTTACGACTTTTGGAAGTTCTTTTTTTTTTTTATCATTATTATCAAATTTAATATATACATAAATATGTAGCACGATTTTAATGTTTTATGACTTTTGAGCATTCTTTTCATTATTAGCAAATTTAATATAGACATAAGAATAAAGTAAAATAAATGAGATGTAAAAGGTTTGCTTTAAATTTTAATTAATTTGGTTGGGGTTAATTATTATGAATAATTTTAATTAATTTATTACCATGTTCAATTAAGAAAATGAATTAAATAGGAAAAAGTGGTGGGTGTTAAGTAATATGAAAAGTTTTAATTAATTATAACATGTTTTATTAAAACAAAATAATTAAAACTTTAATTTTAATTATAAATTATGAAATTTGTATTACAAAATTTTCATTTAAAATGTCAATATTAATTATAAATTATGAAATTTTGAAGGGTTGCATAAATTTGGGGAAATAGTACATTTAATATACAAAACTAATTTAAGAATAATGATAATATTAAAAGGTCAATGTTTAAAATTAGAGTGGTGTAAATTTTTATTTGTCGTTTAAACTTTTCTAATTTTAAAAATTAAAAGGTCAAATGTTTAATGTAGTATGATATTATTTCTCCTTAATATTTAAAACTTATATACTATTATTTTATAAGTCGTGTATATTAGTTTGTTGCTTAAAATATTCTAACAATAAACATCGAAATTTAAAGTTTAGTATTGTATGAACTTTGATTTTGATTTTTAATTGTTGTTTAAGTTATCTAGAAATTCAAGAGGTAAAAGTTTAATTTTTTTTACTTTTAAAATAAGAAATAATGGGTGACTTGTT
The DNA here is from genome assembly GCA_029255685.2 of Silene conica. Taxonomy (NCBI): domain Eukaryota; kingdom Viridiplantae; phylum Streptophyta; class Magnoliopsida; order Caryophyllales; family Caryophyllaceae; genus Silene; species Silene conica. The sequence continues at coordinate 78,863,288 of CM055317.2, forward strand.
AGTATTCTAGTGGTGAAATAAGATATTTTGGCTAACCTTTTTATTTTATTTATAGATTTATTGGTAAATGAACTAAACAAATGTCATATAATAAATTTTTAATCCATGTCATATTTAAACTTGCCATGTCACATTTAAACTTGTCATGTCACATTTTTTTGCTAGCCTTTTAATTAGATTTTATAGATATGCTTAGGTTAGTGGTTTGAGTATCACTTTTCAATGTGTTGTCCAACGTTCGATTCTTTTTGGTAGCAATTTCTCAACAATTTTATATTGCCAATTTGAACCGGGCCTCCTAAAATCATTGGCGCCCCTGTGTATCATGTATTCAACTATTTATATGGAACAAAGCCGCGACACACGATGATTCATATTTGTGGACTTTTTGGCTACAGGTTCATAAATAAATTAAATCACCTAGGACAAACCCATAAGAAATTTGGTTACGGATTTGATATGCATAAACTAGAATTCAAATAAAAGGAACTCTTTGGACTTTACAACAACATAAACAATTGAATGAAATTGACTTACTATAAGGAGAATCGAATTAGGTTGGAATAGGTGAGAAATCTCCAATCAATTGAAAGGCTCGTCAAGCTCTTCTTTGTCTCCCTATCTTTGGGTTTAGAAATGAGTTTCGAGATGCTAAAACGAAAGTAGAAATTACTTAAGCGTTATTAACAAAACCCTCGATCAAAACAAAATAGAAACCGTCAAATATTCAATTGACACGGTTAATTTTGTAACACAATTCTCAATGTCAATGAATAGCTTCAATGCTTCATGATACATTGATACTTTATCATTACATTTACTTATCCACATAAATACATAATATCTTAATTCCTTTATTTTGGGCAACCAAATAAGTTTACAAAATAATAATTCATGAGATTTTTCACCTCCAATGAATTAAAGGGACAATTAAATAACCCCTTACTCTTTTTCAAAACAATAGTTGAATTAGATTTTTTTTGGTACGATACTATTCATATAAACCAGTTTCTTTCAATTAAAGTAACAAAGATGTCAACGATTTTCAAACTAAAGAGAATACATTTATGAATTGATTTCATCTTTAGTTGGGATTTCAATTTTTCAATTGGATTCATTTGAGAAAAAATCTATCTAAACTAAGGGAAGAAAGAAAGATCACAGGATCTTATTACCTTAATTGACTAAGAGGAAGAGTCAGCGACGGTGGCAATAGGTTAGCGCGAATGAAAGGGCTCTCCGTCAAGTAGAGAGACGTGCGGTTGTTTACATGCTATTATGCTAGTAAGAGGTAATACAATTTGCTCGGCCAAACTAATTAAGAAGTAAATTATAGACTCATAGACTCATTTATATAAAACAAGAAAGAAGAGTTTTGGCTATCAGAGCGTGCTAATCTAATAATGTAGGTAAAAAGTTGGGTGGTTGTTGTAGCATATCAACTTTGTAGAAAAGTGGTGTTGGGATGGGTCGACAGAGAGGTGGCGCGCGTTAGGCGTCCGATGGTGGAGACGATAGTAGTGGTGGTTGGTGAAAGGGGCAGTGGTTGAGAGGTGGAGGAAGTTAGAAGGGAGAAAATTGAAATGAATCAAAGAATTGAAATAGAAAGGGTAGAATGATAAATTATGTACGATTGAGTAAATTATGTACATGAAAGAGCAATACCCTAATTTAAAATACACCTATAATTTCACGCGTACAAAAGATAGTCCAAATTTTCAAATCTAAAATTAACTCAAAAATGGAACAATCCGATCAAGCAATCACAAATTATCGTTTCAAGAGAGACCACCCGATAAACAATTGACTGAACTGATCTAAAACTCACCCAACCGAAACAGATCCGAACTAACCCGGTCCGTAACCGTTCCATTAATAATTTAGTGGGAAAAGTGCTGAAACTAGAGCAATATCGGGAGGAAAGACAAAAGAAAAAAGATGGCGGAGCAGCAGGTATCGGGTGACGGTGGACCTCCGCCGCAAACGCCGCCGTACGAAGGTGTCAGAGGGGAGATGATAGAGTGTGTAACGGCGTTGGAAGCCGCCCTTCTCCCTTGTTTACCTGCCCGTGAACTCCAGGCCATTGACCGCTCTATTCACCCTTCTCATCAAAGTTAGTTACTTCCCCTTTTATTATGCTCTTTATTTTGATGATTTGTTTAATTTTGATAGTTATAGCATTGTTGATTAAGGAAATGGGATGATCAGGAACTATTTCTTCGTCTTAATTTGAATTTGAAGGGAGGCAGTATACCTCGTTCTTTTGGACTTAATTTTAATTCATTTCAATTCAGTTGTTTTGGAAAATTAAGTCGAGTTCAGTTCAGATAGTTGAAATTCAGAAGAACAGGCCCTAAGAGTAGGAGAATGGGTGTTAAAATAAGTATATCTTAAACTGGTTTGATTTTTGTAGGCAAAAGAATGCAATGTGGTTGGAAAAAGTACTAAAATACTGATTTTGAGGTTGGTGTGAGTAACTGGTTAGGATAAATGGGTTGGTGGTCAGTATGTGGATGAGAGCGAAGGTATGAGAGTGAGAGAGATGGAAGCCTAACCTAGAACGAAGTGGTTGTTGCAAATATGCTTACCCAAATCAAATCGATTTTAGAATGTGTTAAATTCAAGAACGGGTCCGGGCCACACCCGAACGGAGGAGAAAAAATCCACAATATAATAAACCCAAGAGGGTTCCACTGTAAAACCAATTGGCGATAGAGGGAGTAACCTTTGCCTTATAAAGTGATAATTTTTCTCCTCTTTTATCAATGTGGGATAATCCTCACATGTGGGACTTTCGGGTTTCTTCACAGAATGCGACCACAGAAGTGCGTTTTTGTAAGGGTTATTGAGCAACAACCACTGCCACTACTAACTGGACTACACGAGTCGCGTTGAATGCAAGGTCTAAGGTCGAAATAAGTGTAACATTATTGTGAAAAGTAAGGAGCTTCTTTCTAAGGCAAGTTGGTCATGAGTAAGGGGTTAAGCCTCCTATTACAATAGGCAGTGGTCACATTGACTGCAACTGGAATTGATAGGTCAGGCTTTTGCATGAGTTCTTTTTTGTGTTTTACTCTTCTCGTGCAATGTTGAATCCCAAATGTTGATTATTTTAGTTGATTGAGTAATTAGGAGTTGTGGATTCTGGTCTTCCCATCCTAATATACAATGTACCATTTGGAGATCATTGAGATTCCAAGACGTGTTATTTGCGAAAATGTTTGCAGTAAGGTTGATAGTCTGAATTATTGTGGTGCAGAAAGATGGCTTCTTCTGTGTCATTTGGGGTTGCAGCAATACATAAAGATTTCTTTGTAAAGCTTGTGCTGTGGCTTGTTCTGTGTCATTTTTTATTTCTCTGTCAATCTATAAGCTATTATCGAATTGACGATGTTTTGGTGTCATATTACTCATCCTGAGCTATAGAGATCAATGTTATTGTGGATGCCGTTTTCACCACCCCCTTCATCCTTCAGGCATGAGAATAAATGCTGTTATATTTAGTGTATATGATTACTGTATTTGCTAGTACTGGTTGTTTAACCAAGAATAGTTAATACTTGTAGTTGGTAGTGATCACGGTTTCAAATATCAGCCTATGAACTTGTCTTCATATCAGTCGACATGGCCTGATCTCAATTAAATTACCAAGGGTTTGTTTGTATTCAGGGATTTGGAGGGAAAGGGAGGGGAAGGAGATAGAGGGATACAAAATCCCATGTTGATTACCAAATAGAGTAAGATAGAAACGGAATGAAAACTTCACTCTAGGAAAGCTTTGGAGGAAAACTCTAACTTCCATCTCCATCCCCCTTCCCTCCCCGTCCCGCCATCCCCCTCCACTCCACTCCCTTTCCTTCCTATGTATCCACACATCCTAAGCGTGGCCAATACCGCCTCAATTTGTGGTTGTATTGATCATTAAAACCTTCATAACTTGCTCACAGTATGCTGTCATGACGTAGATTAGTAACACGATAAGCATATCCTACTGTTGTTTACAGTCATACTCCGTATTATTTATTTAGTTTGAGTTGAGCAGCACTTGCTGACAAGTGATGTGTTTTGATCAGTTGATGTGGAACGGCACGCAAGAGATTTTATGGAAGCAGCTAAGAAACTCGAGCTCTATTTCATTGGTTTACAGCGTGAGGATCAACCTACCAAGGCAGAACTGCTTAAGAGGGTATTTAAGAAACTTAAATTTCCACATAAACAAATTCATGTATTACTTTGTTTTTTTTTTTTTTTCTAAAATAGTTTTTTTTGGTTGAATTAGGATGTAGCAGCCATGGAAGAGGAGCTAAAGGTCAAGACGGAACTCATCAAGAAACAAGACGAATTGATTCAAGGATGGAGGAAAGAGTTGCAAGATCAACTTGAGAAACACAAGGCAGAGCTTTACAAAGTGTAGATTGCTGCAATGGAGATGGGTTTTATTCGAAGGAATCTAATCTTAGGTTTAATCATGCTAATTGTTACTGTCTAATGTTAGGGTTTTAATGAAGTTTTTTCCACCTTCAAACTTTTGATTACTCTACTGTTGTATGATGGTCTATGTCCTCTCAGATAACATTACGTAAAGGGATCGAAATGGAGTTGATGCATAAATTTCCGGCCTACTTGGTCCATGCATTTTCTCGCTCAAAACAGCGAAAAATCCAGCATGAAAGCTGCAGATATCTCAATACAGTCTAAACAAAATACCCGAGTTATTAATTATCACAAGTAAAAGTATTATCATTAACAGCTAGTACATCTTGAGTGCAGAAGATAAACAAGACTATGAGCGAAGTTCCATGATAAGCCAGCTCCTAACGTAAATCTATTTCTTGGCGTAGGTTATAACCATAGCATTATCTCCGACAATCTTGAAGTTCTGGAGAGCTTGCATAGCAACTGTAGACTGCATTTCATTCTCGTATTCGACAAATGCAATTCCCGGCTTTGCTTCTATCATCCGAACCTCCTTAAATCCTGGGTATTGTCTAAATAGCACTGAGAGCATCAACGAATTTGCCTCGTGTGGAAGGTTCTGGATAAAAAGTATGTTGTTTGGAGCGGCTGGGGCCTCTGGGACGACTGGTCTGACACCACCCATGTATGGAATTTGTGACAGCTGAAAGATTTGGCATGGTTACACAACTGTATTAGACGCGAAATATATGAATCTTGTCGAACAATTTAAAACACACCTAAATGGAATACGTAAACTATTAGCTCGTGAAATATTGGATCGATTTAGACTAGGCAACAAGGAAATTTCGATCTTCAAACGCCAAAGGCGGAAAAGAAACACCAACAGACAACTAAAATCAGATTTGAGTAATTTACTAGTCAACCTTCAAGTCTTCAGCCGTGCATAACTATGATATTAACTGACAAAGCAAACAAGTAAAATAACTTACCGGAGGAGCTGCTCCATAGACTCCAGGATAACTCAAACCAGCTGGTGCTTGATTTGGATCTTGCTGCTCTTTCCTCTTTTTGCCTGTTCAAGTAAAGAGAAGAATCACTGAGGAAAACAGATAAACTGATAAATGGAAGTCAAATACAATACACCGTGAATTCACGTTACATTTAGGACACATGAGGAAAATTTTGGTTAAAGATTTTATTTATTATTTAAAAAAAAAATTCTAAAGCAAAATATGGACAAAGGTTTAGCATACTAAAACAACCCAACTACGCTAGATTTTTCCTCACCCGAGTCTCTCCCCAAAAAAGAGTAAATTATTAAATGTCCTCAAGTCCTTAGTTACAAAAAAACGCCTAGTGAGGCACTAGCCAAAATTGCCTCCAGCTCGGCTCACGAGTGAAACTAAGGCAAAAAATACTGCGGCCATACAAGGAAAGACCGGTTAAGGAATGAGGTGATTAGAGAGAAGGTAAAAGTGGCCCCAATAGAGGACAAGATGATGGAAAACCGACTAAGATGGTTTGGCCATGTGAGAATGAGACCTATGGACGCACCGATTAGGAGGTTAGAGACCTGGGGTGCAGAAATGGTTGCTAGGGGTCGAGGGAGACCTAAACAAACTTGGAGAAGAGTGATTGAGCACGATATGAGATTTCTCGGGCTTCAGGAGGGGATGGTGATGGAGAGGGCACTATGGAGGGATATGATACATGTGGACTTCTAGCCTTTGATGTTTTTATTAAGTTTTCTAAAAAAATTCGCTTTGGTTTTGTTACACTTTTTCCCCCAAAACTCTTATATTAAATTTTACTTCCTTGCTCAAAAACACTTTAAAACTTTATTCTTGATTTATTTTAGGGCTTTTATACATGTTCGATTTAAAATCTATAAACCCATTTGCCTTTCAGTTTTTTGTTTCACTCCACTGCCTATGAGAGTTCACTCATGACGGTTCCAAAGGATGATTCATGTTAGCCGGACTAAGGCTCTGATGTTGTTGTTGTTGTTGTATTCCTTTTCCCCCCATGATCACCAGTTTTTACGTTACGTAATTTCTTCGACAGCACCAGAATGATCATAGAGATTCCACTAATGCTATGGTAATTTCACATCTGTCCTAGACTATGTACATAAGGTATTTTCAGCTGTATAACAAAGGATACCTTGAAAATACACGTTCACTACCACTTACACCAAACCAAATAGATCGCAACAACAACATTAGAGCAACCTAATTCCTTTAATTTACAGAAAATAAAAATAGAAATCGATGCAAGACAGATTAATAAACCACAAGCATAAAATAATGAGAGCATACCTCCTTTCTCCTCCTGTCTCTTTCGTTTTTCACGAGGAACAAAAGTACCATCAGCTTTTGCTATCACATCTGACTTCGTCTTTGCATATTGTATTCTCTGCATCAACCAAATAATGTTAAGAATTCCTACCCTCCGGTAACAAGCTTGACAGCATCCCCCCCAAAGAATTACTACTTCTGTCCCCACGTTAAACTCCCCATTATCCTTTTTAGGATGTCAGCAGTTGACGTTCATAGTTTAGAATCTTTCCTTTTTGGTGTGTTATGGTCAATGTGAATTGTAACCTCACATCTTTCCTTAGCTAGCACTTTTCATCACATTTTATTGAGCTCCATAGTATTTTACGGCATAAAATTCTCAAAAAATTAGTGATAAGGGTTCGCGTTTAGAGAAACATTTTCTTACATAATGAGGATCCATGAGAGCGTGACCATGAGTCCTACTACATCTATTCATGTTTGTCAAGCATGGTGGATACTTAGCTTGGAAACTGATGCATATCAACATTGGTCACCATGGGATAAGGTTATGAGCACTCGACCACGCTACGAAGGGTGCCTGTGTAATGGGGAGCTCTCCATGGAGCTCTCCAAATGGTCCCCAAAAATCTAGAGCAACCTTCAATTCCACTATCACAATAAGAAGCTCTCCAACATGTTTTCCACCTCATTTTATTGGGTCCTACTATGTAATTTTACCTTATATTTTACTTTATATCATACAAAAATTAAATATAGTAACATTCATTAATTATCAAACTATCCATTTGGCAACATGTAATTGGTGGATTATGGCTCACTTCAAATGAAGAGCTAGCTCTCCTTTGATCTCCCTCAAGAGCACCAAGAAAGCTACTCTCCATTTGGCATGGAGAGCACCCCCTCTCTCCTTGGAGAGCTCTTATTGTATTGCAAAAACAAACATGACGAGCTCTCCATTTTTGGGGACCATTTGGAGAGCTCCATGGAGAGCTCCCCATTACACATGCTCTTATAAGACTGAAGACTGAAACACTTTCCTATTCAGCCTAATGTTCCCTCTTTCCTTTTTCATGTTAGTCAGGTTTTGCTCCCTCTTTCCTTATTTGAAAACTTTTGTGTAGTCCAAATTCAATTTCATGTGGGGTAGGGTGTTTAGTGTTGTCCAAATTCATTTATTATGATTGTGCCAAAAAGAAAGCGGGACATTAGGCAGACTAGGAGGGAGTATTATTTTTTTTATCAAAGACCAATTTTTGTAACTTGTGAGTCCGACAAATGACGCAAATTTTGTTTTGCCCAACCCTGTGAGTGAACTTTGCATGGCAGCATCTCAAACTAATCTCAGATAAGGTGTATCCTTCAAGGCATTGGTAAAACAAGACATTTATAGGCCATAACCATAACTTCATAATAGGCAACCCAAAAGATGGTATTTTGTAATTTTATTCTTAAACACCCTAATTGGCTAGTTCAAAACCTTTTAAAGTAGGTAGCAGTAAATTTCTACAACAGCTCCATCGACATACGGGAATACAATCATAGTAAGAGTCTTGGTCTGAGCTGATCACATAGAGCTAAAAGTAGGCCACATAATCACATAGAGCTAAAAGTAGGCCACATAATCACATCGAGCCAAAACAAGGATGCTGCTGTATAACCAAGCCAGCGACACAGTGTTCATTCCTTGCTGACAATCTAAATGATCCCTTCAAAGGTACAAGCCTATAGAAAACATCTTGTTCAAGAATCAAGTCAGACCTAAGACATTAAATATGCCACCGACTGAGCTCATAACAATTACAAAATTATTAGCCCTCCCGTATAAACACCCTATAACTGGCGCAAAGACGCTAAAGTCTTAACATGATTCTTGAGTTCTAATGACAGCCACTCGATATGATCACTATCACCAATTCACCATCATTCTTGCTACAAAATGAGCAAAACCACAAAGTTGTTTGATATTTTTTTCTCATTTATGAGTACAGGTAGTAGTAGTAGTAGTCGTCAGCAATGGTAGCATTTGCCCTTAGATTGATGATGTAGGAAGACGACATCACAATGGTAAGAGCTGGTAAAGAACTGCCAGTGTGGCTGCCCTATCATACTTTCACCGGCTTTTCGCGCTTTGCATAATTCCAATGTGATTTCTTACTTCCAATCAAGAAAATCCAACAAAACCCTAAACCCTAGAAAACCTAATCAAACGTTTGGAATTGACTTAAAGGGGGAGTAATTAACTAAGTGAACCAATAATAACAATAACAATAGCAAATTACTCCCTCTTCTTATTCTCAGTGACGGGTATTTTAATCAAATGTAAACAAACGATTAGGACGGATGGAGGAGAGAAGCAAACAAAGTAGTGAAGAAAAAGCAATAGAAGATGAAATACCATGTTTTTATCATAAAAGGGGAAATCTTGCATTTGACGAAGAGCATTGGTAGCAGAAGAAACATCTTCAAAAACAACCCAAGCTTGTCCTTTGTGCTTCAATGTCTTAAACGCCAACACATCCAATATCTTCCCAAATTGTGAAAAAACGGCGTGCAGTGATTTCTTCAGCTCTTATAAATTATAACCAAGATTAGGGTAAAATTACACTTTTATAAATCAACAACAAAAACAAAAGTGAAAATAAACTATAAATAATAATAAAAAAAATTACCATCGATTTTGGTTTTTTCATTAAGGTTATTGATGTAGATAGTTTGGTTTGGAGGGGATTCATTGGTAGGAAACTGTGTTTCCGCCATTGTTGAAGGAATGAAGTGGTGAGAGATTTAATGGTGTTTTTGGTACTTTTTTGGGGTTTTATTTGGGTGAAATAATAACGAGAAAAAGTTGAAAAAAAGAGGGTGAACTGTGAAGAGTAACGAGTAGAAAATTGGGTTGTTGGAGTGGGCTTCTTACTTGTTCGAATTTGGGTTCTTTTGCAACCGGCCCAGCTAAATTTTATGGTGTTCTTCCCACTCTTCACAATATTTATACCGGTTACGAAACGTCGTTGACGATTATAACAATCGTCGACGGATTTCAAAAAAAGACGTCCCCTATCCTTACTCTCTCATTCACTCCTCCCTTTCTCGTTTTGACTCTCAACACCACGACACTCCACCGCCGCACACCACACCACCACAACACGACCTCCAACGCCGCACGCCACCAACCGCACCCACAACCACCATAGTAAGTCATTTTTCAATTAGTATAGTTTTTTTTTCAATTAGTTTAGTTTTAGTTGTATAATATCATTAATTAGGCTAGTAATGTATGTTTGTTTTGTTATTGTTCATCAATTTTATTTCATTTTCGCGATTATTTGTTAATGTTATTGTTATTTTGTTAGTCGGATTTGTTGTTGTTGTAGGTTGTTATTGTTGTTGTTGTTGGGTTGTTATTGTTATTGTTGTTGTTAATAGGCTAGGTGTTTTGTTGTTGTATTTGTTGTCGAGTTTGTTGTCAGGTTTGAAATTGCGAACGAGAATAGGGTAGGGACGTTGAACTTCAACGTCCAATGTAGGTAGAGACATTGAAGCCCAACGTCTATAGGTGGTGAGGACGTGAACTATTGACGTCCATAGATGGTGAGGACGTCTACAATTCACGTCCATAGATGATTAGGACGTGAAATTTTGACATCCATATGGCGTTAGGACGTGTGTTTTTGGCGTCTTCATGGGGTTAGGATGCTGGGTTTCAACATCCTTTGTGGCTTTGGATGTTGAAACTCAATGTGCTATGGGACTTTGAATTTTAAAGTCCCTCCATGTTTCGGACTTTTATTTTTCGTTTTAACCGTATATTTTCAATTTTAATAGTTAAAAGTTATTTTTTTTTCATTAAAAGTTGTTAATTTTGTAGTTAAATGGGTAGTTTATATATAATTGTATAAAAAGTTGTTAATTTTGCATTTAAATTAGTAGTTTATACTTATTATTTAAGTTGTTAATTTTGTGTAATTTAGATTTTATTAATTGTTATTTTTATTAGGGAGAAAATGTTGTAGAGAGAGAGGGGGGAAGGGTAGTGATGATATTTTTTTAAAAAAAAACGTCGACGATTTGTTACAAAACGTCGACGACCTTTCGCAATACCCTTTTTATACTAGCGATAGAGCTCGCAAATGGATTAATCTGGTCGGGTTATTTCGCATATGTCATAAAATTGGACTAGGTTGGGTTATTTTGAATTTTGGGTCGATTTAGAGTGACTTGTTATCGGCTCGATCACTTTCATGTAGGATTGATGGATCGCTTTTCGATTATTAGTTAAAATACTTTAGTTAGTTATATTTTGATTCAGAAATACATTTTCGTCAATTTAATTATTTATTAGGGATATTTGTACCTAATAAAACTTTATTTTGATGTTTATAACTTACTCCCTCTATCACGATTCATGATCAATAGTTATCTATTTAGAATATTAATAATAAATGAGACTATAAAAGGTTTATTTTTCATGTCACATAAACTAATATATAAACTCCTTTACCTACAACTCTACAAGTTTTCTTCCAACAACAAACAACCTTTTTCAAGGTTTATATCATAACCCATTAAACTTGTCTCCTCTCATATTCTCTATCTACAAACTTGGATACTAATTTGCAACCTCTCTCATCCATAAACCTCAACACTGATCACCAATGATAAAAAATTTTGTAAGCAAATCTCTAAAATGATGAAGCTCTATTGTTAGCGCACTTACTTTTGGCACAAATATTAAGAAAATACGTGAAAATGCTTTCGAATCATACAAATTATCCACCAACCACTTGGACATGGATATTAGTAAATATCTTTATTTATGTATAGTATCTTCTTGTTATAGCTACTTATCTTTTTATATGTAGTTAGCTTGTTTATAGTCTTAGTCTTAGCTAGCTGTTGACTGTACGTTACTATATATATTAGATTAATAACAAAACCCTAATCAGGGATTCAGTAACTTTCATGGTATCAGAGCCTACGATATCATCTTCTCCCGCCTGTGTCTCACAAAATTGCCCACGGCAATCCATTCTTCCTCTCCCTTCACCCTAGCCTCACGCTACGATGGTCGACGGAGAACAATCAACACCGACGCCCAAACCCTCCCTTCATCCCGTCTACACCGTCACCAACATCCAGAATAAGGTTCGTGTGTTAGACGGAACGAAGGTTTCGTATGCCTCCTGGGTGAATTTATTTACCCTCCATGCCCGCTGTTACAAGGTGTTGAACCACATAGACGGTACGCCAGCCCCAGCCGCCACGGATCCAACCTATGAAACCTAGTGCGAAATCGACGCCCACGTTCTTCGGTGGATTTATGGAACGCTGTCGGATGAATTATTGCCTCGAGTTCTCGAATCCGAATCCACTGCCTCCGAGGCTTGGATTCGAGTCAAGAACATTTTTCTCAATAATAAGGGATCCCGTGCCGCCAGTCTCGAGCAAGAGTTCGCCGTCGTTCGATGCCTACTGCAACGCCTCCGAGAGTTGTCAGGCCAATTAAAGGACGCCGACGCCACCCTTCACCTTCGAAATGTCCTATACACGCCAAAAATCATTAAAAACCTAATTTCGGTTCGACAATTTACTAAAGACAATCATGTTTCTGTCGAATTTGATCCTTTTGGTTTCTCTGTGAAAGATTTAGCGAATGGGAGTCTGATACTGAGGAGCAATAATGACGGTGATTTATATCTTGTGTCAGCCCAGTCCTCATCACAGCCGTCCGAGTCAAGCCTGAACCTTGTCACCCTCTCTTCTGATGTCTGGCATTCCCGTCTTGGTCATCCGGGTGCCAATATTTTGAATTTTCTTAAGTCTGAATCTACTATTGATTGTAATAACAAGTCAGACTCTATTTTATGTCATTCGTGCCAAATAAGCAAACACAAACGTTTACCGTTTCATGATTCGTCGTCTGTTACCCTTGCCCCGTTTGATATTATTCATAGTAATTTATGGACTTCTCCCATACAAAGCAAAGCCGGCTACAAGTACTATCTTTTGTTGCTTGATAATTTTACTCAATATTTGTGGGTCTATCCTCTAAAATTTAAATCCGACACCTACACTAAATTTCTTAATTTTCAAAAATACGTCACAACACAATTTCAAAGACCTATTAAATCTTTCCAATGTGACTTAGGCCGCGAGTTCGACAATAATGAGTTTCGAAAATTCGCTGACTCTCACGGCCTCACCTTTCGTTTCTCATGCCCACAAACTTCCTCACAAAACGGTAAAGCGGAACGCATGATCCGTCGTGTTAATGAAATCATTCTCGCTTTACTACACCATTCGTCCACCCCACCTACGTTTTGGGTTGATGCCCTTCATACGGCCGTTCACCTACATAACATACTACCCACCAAAGTACTCAACTTTCGCTCACCAACTTCCGCCCTATTTCTTAAAAGTCCCTCATACAACCACCTACGTGTCTTTGGCTGTGTATGTTACCCCAATCTCTCCTCTAAACGTCCTCATAAACTATCACCCCGCTCCACCAAATGCGTTTTTCTAGGTTACCCTCCAGAATTTCGCGGATATAAGTGTCTCGACCTAACTACTGGTAAACTCATAATATCGCGTCATGTCACCTTCGATGAATCCGTCTTTCCATCCGCTACATCCTCCTCGATACCATCAGGACCATACACCTTCCTTGACACTAACCCTTCCCTACCCCCGGCCATACTCGACCACATCAGCCCGTCCCCTAGCCCAATACCCGAACCCAACCCACCCTCCCCACAAAACCCTATCCACAGCCCACCCTTCCCACGAACCCCTATCCACAACCCACCACCCGACACCACTCCACCCACCTCACCGTTACAACACCCACCCGGTTTTACACCTTCCCCACCCGCCCCAACACCACCATCGCCTTACCCTTCCCCACCACCCCCACCCCCACCACCTTCCCGTACAATGCACATACGTGCTATGCATGGGATTTTCAAACCTAAACTACCTACGTCCCTAACCGCCACCTCCACACCCCCCCTTTCTCCCATTCCCAAATCCCCAAAACTCGCCCTTCAGGACCATAACTGACATGCCGCTATGACCGATGAGTTTCGTGCTCTAATTGATAACAAAACATGGGACTTGGTAACGCGTCCGCAAAATGCTCCTATCATTAGGTGCTTATGGTTATATCGTCACAAATTCAAATCTGACGGGTCATTACAACGTTACAAAGCTAGACTTGTGGTGAATGGCAAATGTCAGCAGGTTGGCATCGATTGTGACGAAACATTTAGCCCGGTGGTCAAACCTACTACGCTTCGAACCGTTCTCAGCCTTGCTACATCTCGGTCTTGGCCCATCCACCAGTTGGATGTCAAGAATGCTTTTTTACATGGCGACCTCGTTGAGACGGTCTATATGCATCAACCACCTGGTTTCGTGGACCCCAACGCTCCTCATCACGTCTTTCGATTGCGCAAATCGTTGTACGGGCTTAAACAGGCCCCTCGCGCGTGGTATCACCGTTTTGCGACTTTCATATTGTCTCGGGGTTTCAAGGGCAGTATTTGTGATCCGTCCATCTTTATTTATCGTGATGGTACTAACATGGCTTATCTTTTATTATATGTGGATGACATTTTATTAACAGCTTCAAGCACGACATTCCTTCGCCAAATTATCCATGAGCTCTCCACTGAATTCGCCATGTCCGATTTGGGTCGGCTTAACCATTTCCTCAGGATACAGGTAACGCGCAACTCCGCTGGTCTATTCCTAAATCAGACGCAATACGCACGCGACATCCTTTCGCGCTCCTCAATGGCCTCCTGTAATCCAGCCACCATTCTTGTTGAACCAGGTTCGAAACTTTCCGCCACAGCTGGTCCCCCAGTTGCGGACCCCTCACTATATCGCAGCCTCGCCGGAGCTCTACAATATCTTACGATCACCAGGCCCGATATTTCTTATGCCGTTCAACAGGTTTGCCTCTTTATGCATGCCCCTCGTGAGCCACATTTCTGATTCCTTAAGCGCATCCTACGCTATATTAAGGGCACTCTTGATTTCGGTCTCACAATTTCGAAATCGACCTCCCACGCTATTACCGCTTACTCTGATGCCGATTGGGGGGGTTGTCCCGACTCACGACGCTCAACTTCCGGCTATTGTGTGTTTCTAGGAGATAACTTAGTGTCTTGGTCATCTAAACGCCAAAACACGGTATCTAAATCTAGCGCGGAAGCTGAATATAGGGGTGTCGCAAATGCGGTTGCTGAGACGAGTTGGCTTCAAAATTTATTACTTGAACTACACGTCCCCACAACTCGAGCCAGTCTTGTCTATTGTGATAAAATATCTGCAGTTTATTTATCCGGCAACCCAATTCAACACCAGCGAACCAAACACATTGAAATCGATATCCACTTTTTTCGCGAAAAAGTTCGACTTGGAACGGTCAACGTTCTTCATGTTCCCGCTGAGTACCAATATGCAGATATTTTTACGAAGGGCCTTCCAAAGCATATGTTCACACGTTTTCGTTCCAGTCTCAGTGTTCGCCAAGCTCCCGTTTCGACTGCGGGGGTGTATTAGTAAATATCTTTATTTATGTATAGTATCTTCTTGTTATAGCTAGTGTATCTTTTTATATGTAGTTAGCTTGTTTATAGCCTTAGTCTTAGCTAATTGTTGACTGTACGTTACTATATATATTAGATTAATTAATAACAAAACCCTAATCAGGGATTCAGTAACTTTCAATGGAAACGCCCACAAAAATATGCTAAAAATAGAAATAGATAACTATTAACCAGGACGGGAGCAGTATTTGTCCTTTCGTATCACTTTAAATTATTTTGGATATGGTTAAGTATGGGTCGGGTTAACTTTGAGTGAATCAAATTTCAGATACGGTCATATTCGTGATGACGCGAGTACGGGTCACTTTCAAATTTCAGGGTCAATCTTATTGGATCGACAATTCAGATTAGATAATATTTATCGGGTCTACCAACGGAGTAAAGAGCCTTTTAGTATGAAAAAGAACCTGAAAAAATATTGCAGAATACCGACTGATTGACTTGTTAAGACTATGATAGTGCCTAACGTTTGGCAGAATCGCACACATAATTATTTGCTTGATTGACGACGACTTGTGGTGGACACAAATTCTTATTTCAAACCGTCATTTTTGATCTGAAATAATAAGACGAGATTTTGTAACCATTTTACAGCCAAATGTAACCACGATAGTATGGTCAATGTTACAGTTTATGATAACTTGTTTGTAAATAATGGCTACATTTGGCTGTAAAATGTTTACAAAATCCCGTCTTATTATTTCAGACTAAAATTGTGGTCTAAAGCAAGAGCAACCGGTTGTTGGGCAGAGCTGAGGGACCCAGCCATAATGACATATTTTTAAGCAGATTTGTGTCCAACTCAGGTTGTAAATAATTCGTCTCAACAATGTTCGTATGATGGAGGAATGCTTTCTGTGTTTTCCATGCGTTGAGTACGTTAAACCCAAAACCCAATTGAGTTGGTTCGTTCTCAACAAAAGGATATGTAATGTTGGAATGGGGGACGTGTGTGTTACTTGGACACGCCGTAGTGGTACGAAGACGTGGAACGGTGGAAGGAGGGTGGTGCCGTGGTGGTACGATGGTACCGAGATAAGATGCGTAGAGCATGATACTCGGCCTTGTGTACCCTAAATTGTTTATGAATGTTTATGAACTAAGGCCTTGTTCTGTTCTTTTCAACTGAAAAGAGCTGAATTAAATTAATTGAGATAGCGTTGAATTGAATTAAATCGAGTGTAATTGGAGCGAAGTGAATCTAGTTGAATTAAAAATTAATTTTATAAAGAGATCAGTTGAACAAAATTTATTGAACGTAAATAGAACCTAACGGAATGCAAACAAACAAAATTGAAACCATAAAATGGAATCCATATAATTCATAATCTGAATTTGTTACAATCTAAACTTAATCACAAAAGGAGCCAACCAATCTCACTTAATCATCATATTATCATCATCAACAACAATAATAATAAGATGAATACACTAATCATTCGCCCGGCCGCTCAACTATTTACCTTCTCAATTTTATTGAGACGGAAATTATAACAAAGGTAAACAAATGAACGAGATAGAAATAACAATTAATCAAATTACAAGATCGAGACCGAGGAATGAAGCCGATCATCATCAACAGCAAGACAATCAAAGCCACAACCACACTGAGGAGACTCATAAAAGCCATCGAGAGGGAAATTAGCAGAAGCAACACCAACAGAAAACTCAAGTTCATCATCATCATGAACCACCTCAACAATCTTAAGCCATACAAACAACACCTTAACACTAACACCCCTCAGACTATACAAACGATCTTTGATTAATTTACCCGAAACCGTAGTTTTATACTCTAGCTCATATGAATCGATGTAAAACTTGCAAGTTTTGGGTAAATAAAGCTTGAATTCGCCGGTTTGTTGATTGAATTCGTACCCGGTTACGCCTTGGGGTAAAAGACCTACAGGAAAGTCGTAGCTTTTGAGGATGTCGTAGGCTGATAAGGTCAGGGTAGTGGTGGTTGTTGCGGTGGAGAGAGAAAGACAGAGGAGGAGGAGGACGGTGAATGTTGTGATGGTGGTTGGTGGCGACATTTTTTTAAGGGAGGATTGTAGTTTTGGTATTTTGTGTGTGGCGAAATAAGTGGGGAAAAATTGGAGGATTTTGGATTAAGTTTAGGAAAGGGTTAATTCACTTTGTAGTGAGTCACTTTAGTGTTTATGTTTCAAACTCGAGGCTCACGTGGGGTTCATCATGGGTGAAAAGGGTAAAAATACTTACGGAGTATTTTTTTACTTACTGATTAGGGAGCACAAACAGTTCTTGTAACTAGTCGTTTTGTTTTCGATACTTGAACATTTGACATTTGTTAGACACTTGACTAAATATATTATAATTTAGACGAGAAATAAAATTTTAAAAAAAATCGATTAGAAGAAGAGTTTTTGTGGAATATTGAGAATTGGTTATAGTTAAGTTCGAATTGTACATTTACTTATTTAGATTAGTTTCAAATACATGATAATAATAAAATTATAAGTTATTTATAACTATAAAATATAAATTTTATTATAAATACATACGCGCCCTAGTTTGCATGATGTAATAGACCTAAAAAACTAATGGAGATAATGGTGATGATTTATTTCTGTAGTTAGTCTCCATGGTAGATGATGGTTGTTGCCTGTTGGCGGATGTGCTAACGGCTAAGACATTAAAGTCACCCCCTGACATAATTATCATAATTGATTCATCTAGAAACAATTAACTAAAGTTTAGACGTTGGATCGGTATCCCTATCGAAATGCAATTACGGATCGGATAATTTAAAATTGCATCGAAATTTAGAAAAAAACCGCCATAAATCGAGGACGATATATTTCTATACAAGAAAACGCTGAATTTCCTTGCAAAAAAAAAAAAAAAAAGAAAACGCTGAATTTCAAAACTTGGTACTTGTGTAAATCCAATTCAGCATCTTGTTCATATCCTAATTTACGAACTTTAAGGCCCTGTTCTTTTCGGTTGAAACGTCCTGAATTGAATTAATTGGAGTAGGGCTTAATTGAACTAAATTAAGTGAAATTGAGTGAAATTGAGTTGAAGTGAATTTAGTTAAATTAAAAGTTAATTTTGTGAAGAGATTAATCCAAAACAATTGATTGAACATACATAAAACTGAAAGGAGCTGAAATTAAGACAGAAAGAACAGAGCATATGTCTTTAAGTAGGCAATTATCAAATACTCACTCCTCTTCCCGATAACTGTCCCATTTTGGGTTGGGTACGAGAATTAAGGAATTCATTTGTTTAATGAAAAGTAATGTGTGGGGTGATAAGATTGGAGAGAGGGAATGTATTATTGATTACTACAGTAATATTTTTGCCCGTGCGATGCACGGATACTAAATTAATTTATGGTATTCATAAAATTTTCACCATGTAAATCAAAAGTAAATCATAACATTTTTTTTATATAAAAATAGTATTAGTTCGTTCTATACATGTGTTATTTTGTTAAAAAAATTACCTCATTTATATTTATTTCTTTCATTAATGTTACCACCAACTCGCCACAATAATCTACAGTATCACACGAAAAAATCCTTCAAATCACTACTCTTACTTTTCAAACAACACATGAAACGGTCCACAATCCAAAGCCACACCTACTAACCTATCATGAAATTAATCATCAAATGCGATTTAGTCATCTTTATTGCTACCTCAAACAACCATCTAACTCATCATCGACACTCTTTCATAGCTTCCAATACACACCTAAAATATTCAAGTGACCTCTCTTTCACAAAACACCCGAACTTATCCATCAATGTTAGCTCTCCCTTTGAAAAGTCCATCCATTTATCAGAAACTTAGCTAACTTGTGCTTTCAAAACCGATCTTGTTTGAATGAGAAATCCTTGATTGGGAAAACAAAAACATGCAATTTTTTTGTTTGGTTAACAAAAGAGGCATGAGAGAAGTGTTAAGGAATGAACGGTGGATGCAACATTCGAGATGTTACATCGAAATTTGGTGTAAAATTCAAACCACGTTTTTTTTGTAATCACCAAGACAAAAAAGTAACCTAGTTAAACGTTAACAATACTATATTGACATGATATTTATTAACATTTTATTACTTATTTTTGTGCTTGACGAGAAAAAAACACAAAATTAAGTTTTCATACATGATATTTCAGAGATTTTTAACTTATTTTTATAGCATCTATTTCTAAGTCATTTACACATAATACAACCTTGAAATAAATTCATCTAGTTCATCAGTTTCTTTGCTACATACCCCCTATTTTCCACACCATTCAGGCATTGTCCGTACCCTTTTCACTCAACTAATCAACTTGACCATCAAAATTAACCGTATGCGCATCCCTGAACAATCCCATTGTATCTTTATTTACTTGTACTTCTGAAATCACACTCTTAAATGTCGGAATATAACTCTATCCTCAAGACACTTACCTCATACCTCCAGACCTATCTACCTATCTACCGCGATATAATACTGACATGACAAATACTTCCTTAATTCTTATTCAATGTTCCCACATTCTATTTTTGTACAATTTAATCCAATGTTTTTTTCTTCCATACTTGATAAAATAATTGACGTAAATATCTTCTTCTATTTCTTATATTTACAATGTTATCATTGCAAATTTGCAACTACAACTCCATATTAGGACATCTTCCAAGAATACTCCCACAAAAAACACTATAACGTCATTCCGCATTAAAAATTATTTCCCGACCCAATGGAGCATTCAATAGGACTGAAGAGAGTATATCATTTGATTGTTTAGTTTTGTGTCCAAGAAATAAACAAAATTGAATTTATACATGTGATATTTTAAATGTTTTTAGCCTATATTTTTATATTTGTCGGTTCTTTTCTCATATAATACACATTTTCAAATAAAATTTATTCATTTAACTTCTCCAATCAATATCTCACGTTATCCGCTTTTTCACAAATTCAACCTTTCCACCCAACCTACATATGAATATTTTTTTCAATATTCTAAATGACACTCGTAAACGTCAGGGAGTAATACAATCCTACCCATGGAGTACCCTTCTCAGCCACTTAACCAACGTAACCAATAAAATGATTTGTAAAATGTATTCCTGGAAACCTTAACATACTGACATTTATTTGTACTACTCTCACACTCTTCAACGTCGTAGAATAACCCTACCTCCAAGACACTTACCTCCTATCTCAAAACCTATTTACCCCCACCGCTCGAAACAATAGATATATCCAATGTAAAATCAAATCTCGCCCTATAACAATCAAAATTGAGTATGCATACATGTTACTATAGAGATTTTTAAGCTCTTTTCATAACATATGTGCCTCTGTTACTATCACATAAAATATAATTTTGAAAAAAAGTTATCTACCTATGTACTTGCTCAACTGTTCTAATCATTATGTAGTACATACGCAACTTTTTTCGACACCGTTTAGATATTCACATAACCTTCTCGCATAACTACCGAACTTGACTAACATAATCAATCGTATCCCTAGACAACCCTAACCTATAGACATTTTCTTGTGCAACTTACATCACACTTTTAAACGTCGAAGAGTAACTCTATCCGCCAAGATACTTACCTCCTCCCTCGAGATCTATTTATCCCCATCCCTAAACAAATGGACACATACAATTTAAAATCAACCCCTACCCTATAAAACAATGTCACACTGTAAAGAATAATTTGAAAATATGGAGGAAAAACAAAAGAATGCGGACTATAATAAACTATAATCTAATACTAATTAAAAAATATTTTTGACTTTTTACGGCTTATTCTATCCATTTCAGAAACTCTATTTATTTGTCATTATTTTGTTGTATGAATACCTTCTAATACCCACTTGCATTTCATCTCATCAATGCAATTATTCCACTTAACTCAGATCACCTACATCATTATGTTCTTTAATATCTATATATTTATTTATACTCCTTAAATCGTAATTTGTCAACCTAACTAACCAACTTGATGATCATCAGAATCATAAACTGTATTCTTGAACATCTCTGACCAATTTGCTTGTACTACTCAAATAATACTCTTAAACGTCGGAGAGTAACCCTACTCCTGAAGACACTTACCTCCTCCCTCAAAACCTATCTACCTCCGGCCCCGTAAAAAAAATGTCATTTTATAACACAAGCAATGTCTCATCATTAAATAATAAGGTGAAAATATGTAGGAATAAATATTGTTATTTATGAAATATCTTTCAATATCCATTTAAAACACATGTCATTCACAAAATTATTCTACTTCAGCACCTATCTACGTCATCATTGTGGTTTTTAATATTTATATTTTTACTAATTAAATCCAAATTTGACGTTTTTGGGGTTTCTCTGAAGTATACTATATTTGACATTTATCTTATTTTCTTTTTACTTAATTAAAGAAATTATCTCATTTCTTTCGCATAATTAAGTACGAAAGTGCATAATACTCACTTGAATAGTATTGCTACTCTTGTACCAAAAAAATAGTAGTGTTGCTCTTAATTTGGTCGAATATGATTGATTGCAAATGTTCCTTTTAGGTAGGAATTTGTTGCTCTTAATTTGGTCGAATATAATTAAGATGGAGGTATTCATTTTAAGTTTGAATGATTCAGTAATATGGAAAAGATAAGAACATAATGCATAAGAAAAAGTAAAGGATTTGTCTTATTACTCTTATATCCCCATGAGACTATTTTTTACGCATTTTAATGTTAAGACGAAGACAAACTAAATTAGTTCTTTTTTACGCTTTCCCATTTTTATTTTTAATAGAAACGATGAATAATATTAATAACCTTAAATAGTAGGTATATATCAATATTAAAGAATAATGTCCTAAGATATGAAACTTGTAAAATCAATTATTCTAATTCATTTCCGATTTTCATTTTTAATAAAAACGTTGAATAAAGTTAATAAACTTAAATAGTAAATATATAAATATTAAAGAATAATAATGTGCTAAATCTAATAGGAAAATTGTAAATAATCAACTATTTTTTATTTTTCTAAATCTAATAGAAAATTTTTAAATAATTTATTATTTTCTTATTTTATAATTTTAATAGGAAAATTATAAATAAATTATTATCTAAACAAAAATTTACTAATTTTCTAATTTTAATAGAAAAATTGTAAATAATTAATTATCTCCTAATTCTAGTAGAAAAATTGTAAATAAATGATTATTTATAATTAAGTGTTTTCTTATTTTCTAATTCTAATAGGAAAATTATTAATAAATTATTATCTAAACAACAATTTACTAATGTTCTAATTCTAATAGAAAATTGTAAATAATTAATTATTTCCTAATTCTAGTAGAAAAATTGTAAATAAATCATTATTTATAATTAAGTGTTTTCTTATTTTCTAATTCTAATAAGAAAAAATTATAAATAAATTATTCTCTAAACAACAATGTACTAATTTTCTTATTCAAATAGAAAAATTGTAAATAATTAATTATCCCCTAATTCCAGTAGAAAAATAGTAAATAAAGCATTATTTATAATTAAGTGTTCTTATTTTCTAATTCTAATAGGAAAATGATATATAAATTATTATCTAAACAACAATTTACTAATTTTCTAATTCTTATAGAAAAATTGTAAATAATTAATTATCTCCTAATTCTAGTAAAAAAATTGTAAATAAATCATTATTTATAATTAAGTGTTTTGTAAAAGGTGGAGACTACTATATGCTTAGAAAAAAGCTTCCTTTAATTATATATATTGATTGATTATTGTGAGTAGAGGTGATTAAAATAAGTAGTGTTGTGGGCTAAGCCAAGGTGGGGTATTATGGACTTTATGGTGAGTTAAAGTGAATAAAATAAGTATAAACAATTTCCCAAAATAGAATATGTGATATTTACGTGACTAGACGAAAACGGAAAATGAGACAGTTATCCAGAATAGGAGGGAGTAGTTAGTTTAGGTGGTAAAATCTCTTACTTTAACTGTGAGGTCGAGAGGTTTGATTTTGTTATCCTCGACATAGTGAACTCATTTGAAAAAAAAAATTCAAAAAAACACAACGGTTTAAATCCAAGATATAGGTTACCCGATTGAAGGAGAGAGGGCGGACCAAGAAATTGAGAGGTAGAAGTATCTGGGGAGTATTACAAAGTTGAGATTGACCTTGTCATGACTCGAAGTAAATAAATAACTCTGGTATCCTGCAAGGTCTCTAATTTTCTATTCCTGGAGAAGATCTAGGCAGTTAACCAGACTTGATTTTGAGTGTTCCCTTTAACAACCAATTATTAGTCCACCCTAATTCTCTCTAATATTCAAATCAAACTGTTTCGTCATACGGTCATACACAATCTCGCATTAAGCTTCACAGTCCGGTGACTTGCTGAAATCTTAAGCAGACTTAAATTCCCGGTAATTCTTGTATGACACCGTTATATGCATACGACCAAGTTATCGACTCATAAATGAGGTAACTGCTATTGTATCGTTGAATGCACACAAGTTAGTTCATGACAGTCGCTGCAAGGTTTTCTCTTATGTTCCAGGCAGTACTTCATTTAGGTCAATTGCCATGATATATATAGTACCATGTAGTTATCAAGCAACTGCCATCAGCTATGTGTATCACATGACCTACGCGTTTGACACACTCATCTT
Organism: Silene conica; assembly: GCA_029255685.2. Taxonomy (NCBI): domain Eukaryota; kingdom Viridiplantae; phylum Streptophyta; class Magnoliopsida; order Caryophyllales; family Caryophyllaceae; genus Silene; species Silene conica. The sequence continues at coordinate 78,887,275 of CM055317.2, forward strand.
CATTATCGCCAACATCAACAACTCAACTTCTGTTCACAAGTATTACTCCTCCATTACATATTGTTTTCATTTCTAGCAGAAACAACGACTCCCTATTCTTTGGCATCGGTTTATAATGAAATATGACAAATAACTCACCCACGCAACCGTCTAACCATTCTTCAATGTGGGTCAACCCATTTTCAAAGTGGGTCAATCGTAAACAACACCATTATGTTCTTAATAACAATTCTCGATAGAGCTCACACTCTGAACATCTGAAACATTCATAGTTCCTACTCTTAAGACTACTGATCCTCAAGCCTACCACTTCGAAAAACATAACAAGCTACTTCATCAAATTTCAAAGATACTACCAGTATTGCATAGGACCGTAAATGACGCAGAATTTCCATCAAAGAAAAGTTGTTCAAAGCTTTACAGGACTATAATTCTCAAATTCTCCCCCAAGCTCTCCGGGCAATAAGAATTTAGTTTTCTACGACTGCAATTTTAGCTACGTTTGAGCCTCCCGGCTACCACACCAGGTAAACCACCCGAGGGGTCTCCCGGCTACCACACCAGGTAAACCACCCGAGGGGTGACAGCTCGAAGTCTATTTAGGCATGGACTCGGGCAAGAATGCTCTATAAGATTTTGCTCTTGGGGAGGCATGGACTCCGGCAAGAATGCTCTACAAGATTTTGCTCCTGGGGAGGCTTAAACCCGGGGTCTCCTGGGAATTTCACCCAAGTTTTAACCACTAGACTCCACCTTGCGGGCGCCTCCATCATAGTTATTCCACCAAAAATTCAAGTGAAAGTGTCCCAAGGAATAAAGGCTGTCATTGCTTCCTTACCTATATAACTATTTAAGTATTGACTTTAAAATTGAGGCCTACCTGAAGATGCAGATATTTAATTCAATCACATGAAATCAACTTACATTCAAAATGTGCGGTTACTAACATATTACTCCGGTACTCCCTACATTCCATTTATATTGCCCTATTTCCCGCTCAAATTGGGACAATGGGATGGACGGAGTATTACATGCCGTCTTGAGATTTCATCAGACGCAGTGCCACAGGCGATGTTTTGCTCTACTCTACGGGCTATGGTCACTCCACTACTAAGACAATCCAACTACGAACAAATATTGCTCATCAAATTCATCGAGTGAGATACTCACTATAATGAGTTGGGATTTTGGAAGCAGAAGTAAATATAAATGTCACTATCATTTTCAAAGAATGAAATACAACATCAAATATAGGTATCCGATTAGTACATACAGGATGAGACATCAAACATTATCGTACAAACAAACAAACAGCACAAAAGACGACACCCTGAGATTTCAATTTGAACATAAAGAGTTAGCCATTAACTATTTGAAAAGATGAACTAAAAGTAACACCTTTAGAAACAAGGCTACTTACAGTTGTGACAGTTGTGAGTCGAGTTAAATCAGCTAACTTCCCTCAGTCGTTTAATCAACGCGTCCAAAGACTTCCTCTTGGGGTTAGGTTTAGCCCCGCGCGTAGTAAAGAAGCTCCTATCCGAAGGGTCTCTTAGTTTCTCACAAATGATCACCACTTTCCGATAATCCAGGGCATTGTAGGTCCTCTGTCTTATAACCGGGTTCATAAAGTTCTCTGGGTTATTGCTCAGAAGCAAACTAACCAACTGCCTCGACTCAGACAACCCTAGTTTCAGCTCTCGAACATCATCTTCTGAGAAAATCGCGTTCTGGCTCTCTGTAAATGACTCCAACAACCTGATATCTATATCCAGTCCCGTGATTGCATTGAAATTGAACCTCTTGACTAAATCACCATGTAGAGCACCCATTATCTTTTCGGATATATGAGACAGAACTTCCTGCAATACCCTTCTCAGAACTTCAACAGGCAGTATCTGCTGAGCAGTTGAAATTAGGGTTTCTAGAAATATTATAACCTCGTTGACATACTCATTCCCACCCTGAAGAGGCTCATCCCCCATCCAATTCACATTCTCAAGGAGCGACATGAAACCGTCAATCTTAACCTTGATCATCCCAGCAAGCACGTCCTCAGCTGCATCCCGAGCGTTTTTCAATGGAAACACCCTCTTACCCCTGTCAGCCATTCTCAAAGGAATTCCAGACAACTGCGCAGCGTGCTTAAAGAAAAAGTCACAAGCACGCTCGAAGACAGCCATATTAGCAGCAACCTGCATTGCTTGTGAAACACCATGAACTGCACTGTTAATCAGCTTAACCAACACCTCGTCGAGCACCTCAGACAACAGCCTATCCAAATACCTCTTAACCACATCGTAGAAATCAAGCTGCCCTCCATACGACATATAACTGACTGAATCTTCAATAAACGACCTCACAATCCTACAACAATCAGGAACAGTCGTCGAAAATGGAGCAATATACGGAAAAGCAGGCACAATATCAGACATCTGCAATGAAAAAGCCAACACATTCATAGAATACTCGTACTCTTTCTTCATCAACATCTGCTCAAACGCATCAGCAGATAACGCATCAGTAATCTGTTTACGACAATCCGATAACAACAGCTCATGATACTTATCCCTGTGTTTACTCAACACATCCAGCAACGCATCAACCGGATACCCAAACCGCCTCAACGAAACCCCAAGCAAACTCACATAATCCTTAATCAATAACAAATGATTTGCAGTCTGCATTCGCGAAAACTGATCCTCAACCACAGAACACATCTTACTAATCGCCATTTCCCACAAATTCTCCACCTCCCATTTTGAAATCAACCCTCCTCCCGTCCTAAAAACCCGATCCTCGACAATGAAAAACCCGGCAATCTGCGCAAAAAACGTCTGATGACTCTCCAAAAACGGGGTCATCGACGATAACTGATAATCCGAAGTCAACTGTAACTTCCTAGTCTCAAAATAGTCTTTCTTAAACCGCTCCCCTAACCCCAAACTCTCATGTATATGATACGCCCGATACAATGGCGTAAGATCAAACCCCAATTTACTACTCCCACCATTATCATCCTCGCCAACATTGGAGAAATCAAAACCTTCATCGTCATCTTCCAAAGCGTAAACACAATCCCGTAAACTCAACCTAGACTGTTCCTCAGCCTGCCTCTGCTTCATCCTCAACTCCTCCTCTCTTTGTCGGGCAGACGACGCCTGCCCGATCGCGAACTGCCCTAAATTCCTACTAACCGATCTGATCTCCACCAACCAATCCTGAAACTCATCCTTCGCCTTGGTTCGCGCATAAGCACGCACCTCAGGAATCCGTCTTTCCAACATATTTTTCAGCGTGGCAGACGGAGTCACCGGGAGAAAATCCTGCTCAAGCGTGTGCACACATTTGAGCGCCAAATAAATATCGTGATTGGATAAATGGGTATTAACCCGACGACAAAGATCGATTATTCGACGACATAAAACGGTGGAATGAAAACATAACAGCAGATTATGCGAAACGGTTCGGGTAGTGAGGAGTGAATCGAGCGAGGAGAGCAAGGGTAAGGTGGAGGAATGGAGGTGTGAGTTGGAGAGGGAGAGGGAGGATTTAAGGTCGTCGACATCGGAGAGGAGGGAACGAAGGTCGTCGACGGCGAGAATGAAGTCCTGGTAATGAGAACGGCAGAGGGATTCGATCTCGAGTTCTTTGGAACGGGAAAAGGATTTGAGGTGGTTGAGAAGAGAGTCAGGTTTGGAAGAAGTGAAAGCTTTACGGATGAAAGGAGAAAGGTCTTCATTGTTGCAGATAGCGGAAGAGAGAAGAAGGAATTCTTGTTTGTTTTCGGAAGTGGCGGTGTCGGAAGAAGGACCGTTAGTTGGGGTAACACGACGGCGAGATGACTTGGTTGACTGCATCGGAAAGTATTGTTGAGTGACGGAATTGCAGAGGGAGAAGAGGGAAGGGAGAAAGTGGGGTGGGTGTGGGCTGTGGGTGGAGCAGTTTGGAGTTTGGACAGCGAAGATATAGTAAGCAAGGATATAGGGGTCGGAAAGATGGAATTGAAGAGGGGAATTGACCCAACAAAGGATATGTTGCTTCTGATTTATTCCACTCTTTCATTTTCATTTTCATTTTTATTAGTTTTTGAGGAAAATTCATAAGGTTATCGGTTTCACATCTTGCACGAAATACTCGGTTTTTTATTCGGAAATTTTTAAGATGTTATAATTTGTGTTTACAAGTTCAGAAAGTTGTATGTTTTTCAAATTGATCATCTTTCTAAATACTACGATATGAAAAAAACTAGTTGAGTTTGGAACTCTTGATCAAGTCATATAAATAGTCACTCGAAGTTTGTTCGGTCCAAAAAAAACTTTAGCATACAAAAAATATTAATCACGGGATCAAAATAACACAACTTTTTTTCTCAAGTCGTAGTCTTCACAAAGATGATCGATTTGAAAAAAGTTTAACGGTTTTTGCGCTCGTAAACACGAGTTATGATCTATTAAAGTTTTCCAGATTATAACATTGGATATTTCGTACAAAATTTCAAACGCCAGGGATATCGCATCGGCGCGTATATTTTCCCTTTTAATGAAGAGGGAAATGGCAAAGCACACTTTTGTTGAGATTGATTTTTTTTTCAAGATTTATTATTCATTTTTTGTAAATTTAAATTTTTATAGGGGTTTTCCAATTTGTACCCCTAAAGTACACATTAATAATTCGTATATGGTAAATTAATAACATATTCTTGTTAAATATGGTAAAAATGAGAATATACTTGGGAAATTTATGTGAATATGTTGCTAATTTACCATATACGGGTTATTAATTGTACCCCCTAGAGCACACATTAGAAAAACTCCTTTAGTAGTATTGATTTTCGGTGAAAGACAAATCTATTAATTACTTCATTACAATCAATTCTATATATTTGATTAAAATATAACCCGCATATATTCAGTAAATGTATAGAAATGATTGAAATGGAGAAGTATAATACTAGGTTATTGAAAGTTCGTGCGTTGCAATGAGATAATTAACTGTGATAATTATAACGAAAAAAAAATGTTATATGGCTTTAATGTTTACAGCCTATATGTCTAATCTTATATGACTAAAATATCTAATTCAAAAAAAATAAAAGATAAATAAATACATGGAATGAATATAGTAGACTTTGTCGATCCTTAACATTGAATTACTTTCGTGATAATTTTAAATCACATCATCATATATACATATAAACTTGTAATACCCCTCCATTCTGTAAGGGTGTTATGTATGGTAGTTGTTGAGTTGTGACTCAACTCGGCCGAGTTAGGTCAACTCGGTCGAGTCGGTGTAACTCGATCGAGTCAGGTTAACTCGGTCTAGTTGAGTAACTTGGTCGAGTTGGTCCAACTCGGTCGAGTTGGTTCTTTCGTGTTCAGCGTCGCGCTTAATTATATAAGTTAAACCAACTCGGTCGAGTTGGCTCTTTCGTGAGCCTGTTTATAAAACCTGCTTGTAATTGATTGATCGTGCTATTGCCTTGGGATAGAGTTTTTCTACTCAGCTATCTATTATATGCGACGATGTATGCTTTTATGTTGTTTTGAGTCAAGTATTATGTTATTGTTCATGCTTATCATTGAGATGCGAGGAAGTTATGTTTGGGACCATTGTCGGAAAATGGCTATGAATCCTACGATCGCCCATCGTGGTTCCTGCCATAGAGGGGATGTGCACATTAATAATCTGGGTACCGTTTGTTACGAGCAAGCGAGTTGAGTGGTGTGACTACGGTCTCCGCTAGAGATGGCTATAAGGATGTTTGAGATACTGACGGTTTATTGTTATTTTGTATGCTTTTGTTTATACAATTGTGATGATGATCAACTTTGATTACAGTAACTAACGCTAGTGTGTTTTTGTTAATGTGATGATCTATTGGTAATGGTGAGCAGATTCTCATCTGGTATCTTATAGTTGATGATTGCATGAGGCTGGGGATAGAGGCGAGTCATCACCTAGATCGGCTAGATGATTAGCATAGTTTAGCTAGTTTAGTTAGCTTCCGCTTTATACATTTCATTGTATTCGAGTTGTTTGCGAAACATTGTATTGGCGCTTGTAAACTTTAATAAATGTTCTGCCTTTCTTTGATATTTTACCTCGGGCAACCGAAATAGTAGCATTTTCACAGATTAAGGGTCCTTCGTAAAGGCCTCAGGCTACGGTACGGGAGGGGGGGGGGGGGGGGGGGGGGGTTACAATTACATTTAAAAGTGTTCTTGTTTGTATCTCCGACTTCACTACCTCGTGAAACCGAGATGATAACGCTTCGGTTATCTTGGTCGGATAATCTTCAGTATATTAGAATATGCTTATTAGGTAGAGAGTCAAAGAAGTGGTCTTAAACTTTGTTTGTGTTTCCTTTTGTGCAGTATTTGACTATTGTAACAGTCCGGTGAGAATTTGAGAATATTGTGATGTTGTGTTTGTATTTTAATTTTTCATCGGGTTATTTGGTAACGAATTTTAACATGTTGTATTTAGTGTCTATCTTTAGTTTGTAATAGTCAATCTATTAATTTAGCTCTTATCTTAATTTACAGTCACACAAAGATGCTAAGGGCATGTACAGGAAAACATTTTCATTGTTTGATGTTGTAGAAGATATTTATGCGAAAGATAGGGCAACCAGGGCCAAGGGTAATATGACTCTTGATATGGATGATCAAGAAGTCACTAATAAGACAAGTGGTGAGGTTGCAAGTGAAAGATCGGAAACTAGTAAAAGAATAAGGTTGAGCTGACCACGGAAGAAAAAGTTGCGTAAAACAAAAAACTTGTGAATATGCAAAAGAGTTATGAAAATTTAATAGAAATCATGTTTGAGAATAGTAATGCTCAAATTGATCAATTAACTGCAATGCTTGATGCATCAAAGAATTACAAGGTTGGTTTGTGCGAAGATCTAGACAAGGTTAAAGGTACTCCTGGTTTGCGAGAAAACTGAGCAAGGTTAAAAGTATTCCTAGGGTCAATATTCTTACTTTGTGTTTGACTATGACCGAGAGTGATGTTGCGGTTTTCCGTGACTTGACAGACGAAGACGATAATGAAGTGTGATTTTTTTAGCCATGGCCTTAAATAGGCTTTCTCAAAGGGAGATTATGAGCATATACTTGGCCTTTCACAATTCATTTCGTTTTTTTATCATACAACAATTTTAGTTTTTATTATTGGTTTCGTAATTAGAACTCTTGTTTGACAAAAAATGCTCTTTTAAGCGATGCAATAGACTGAAAAATTTGATATTGTTAGAGCTCATTTTATAATTGTTAACAGTGGAAGTGATATCACGTTTAGTATGTACTGTGTACTTGTTTGGTACAAGTAAGACAAAGAATGCAGAACCCTTTGTGATGCAAGATGGCTGAAATTTTTACCCTTGTACCAAACTTGAAGAAATGTTAAGTCAATAATTATTTACAAGTAATGCCAAATAAAATATCATGGAAATATCTCATCCAGAATAATTTTGATGGATAGTTATCTCCCTCACACAAAGCTTCTCCTCGATTATTTAGGGCATACCAAGCAGACCCCTTAGGCTTATTAATTAGGATTAATTGATAAGAATACTCTGAATTATGGGTGTCCTGCTCAAAATACTCAAAACTCTATGTTAAATGTTAACTACCAATATAACCAAGTAATGCTCTCAATCGCTTTTATTATTATATATGACCTGCTACCTGCTAAATAATTGAAGAAATATCCACCCCTATTTAACCCGTCTTTCTCTTTCTACTTATCTGTTAATAATATATTCATCTAATCACACCATTAAAACACGCAACAATAAGTTAACAAAACAACAGATTCTATTCAAAGCATAGGATGACATTAGTTGATTATATTAATAGTTAAAATAAAATTTAGAGTATTTTGAGCAATTCACACGTAGTTCAGAGTATTTCTATCAACTAATCCTATTAATTAACCTACCCAATTGACGTGAGATGTTAGAACGAATTCTGAATATTTAACAATTCAACACACAAGGGAAGCCCAAGATGGACAGCTCCAGTCCAGCCCAAATTTCCCAAAATACACAGAAGTCGACCCACACACATCATATTTTAACAGGATTATAAAACCCATAAAACCAATACAACCCTAGCTTTCTTCATCACTCTGGCTCTCATTTCTCATTAGCCGCTGCAAATTTAAGCTTCAACCATGGTACTTCCTCTAAAACCCTAATTTCAATCACCCCTTTTCTATCTATCTCCATCATCATTTTCAGATATTAATTAATGTTGTTTTCTTTAAATGTTGTTATTATCAGGGTATTGACTTGAAGGCAGGAGGTAAGAGCAAGAAAACCAAGCGCACTGCGCCCAAATCCAATGATATCTATCTTAAGCTTCTTGTTAAGGTCAGTTTATGCTTCAATTTTACACCCCGATATCGTTTTATGCATAAAGTTTTCATCTTTATGCTTTAATCTTGTAGTTTTATGTTAGGTCACAATCGAATTAGTTTAATTACTTTATTATATTGTAAGCATATTTGACTTTTATGCGTTTAATTAATTTATTGTGGTTGTATTTGATGGGTCAAAATGTGATTAATTTAGTGAATTCATTTCATTTAGGAAATTAATTTTTTAATGCTGTAGTAGTGTGATTGTTCAAAATTTGATTACTTTATTTATATGCGATTATTTGCGGATTTCTAATGTTGTAGTAAGTTCATTCCACTGTAAAATAATCCCTTATTCAGAGTTTCAGGCGGAAGCTTTTTTTTTTTGTAGAATTTCTAGACAGAGGGATGATCTTCATGTTTTTAATATTGTAGTATTTGATTGATCTAATCGTCGTTAGTTTATCAAGTTCATTTCCTTCGTTGTAAGATTTATTTATATGCGATTATTTGGAGTTTTGTAATATTTCAAAATGTGATTAGGTTCACTCAGTTCATTTCACAGTAATTTTTTTGATGAGTTTTACGCGTTTAATGTCGTAGTATGTAATGGGGGAAATGCGATTAGTTCATTAGGCGTTTGTTTCATTGTAAAAATCTGATAATTCTGTAAAAGAATGAGATGTGCGATCACTGTCAGCCGAGCCCAAATCATTTTGGTATTAAGGCTCCGATGTTGTCTGTAAGAAAATTGATGGTCTATTTTTGTATGTTTATTTTCAGCTGTACCGCTTTCTTGTAAGGAGAACAGGCAGCAGCTTCAATGCTGTTATTTTGAAGAGGCTTTTTATGAGCAAGATTAACAGGGCCCCTCTTTCTCTCTCCCGCCTTGTTAGGTACATGGGAGGCAAGGTATGTTAACTACAAAGTATTTCGTATCATCAATTAATTCCAAACTTAGGTTAACTTTTGACATATTTGATTGTCGAAGCTAATATTCTTATATTAACAATTTTAATAACTTGCTAGTTGTATCATTTGAGTGTGGTTTAGTTGGATATTAGGTGGTTGGAATTATTTTTGGTAGAGGGATTGATTTGGTTGGTTGGTTTACTTACAATTTTTCGTTTAGACCATGAATTGCCGACTTGCTGATGCATTGTTGGTTGAATATTAACTAGGATGGAAAGATTGCGGTTGTGGTGGCAGCCGTGACTGATGATGTTAGAGTCTACGAGGTTCCGGCACTCAAGGTTTGTGCTCTAAGGTTCACAGAAACAGCACGTGCTCGCATTGAGAAGGCCGGTGGTGAATGCCTCACTTTTGATCAGTTGGCTCTTAGAGCTCCTCTTGGCCAGAACACGGTATTTACTCTTAACTCTTCCTTTGTATATGCAATTTGGCCTGTATTTAGGTTGGAATCTCCAACTTGTATAGTAACTCTTATAGCACATTCGATTATGCCTATCAAAACTGAACCTATAAATGACCCGAGCTAACTTGTACATGATCTAGCCCCACCTACCTCAAATACCCGGCAATTCTTTGATTATATTCTGTTTTCCATGTCGATATCATACTTTCATCAGCTAGTTTGCTGTCAGTTGAATGTGCGTTTTATCTTTTTATCAATTTGTTGCTTACGTGTCCACAATTCCACATCACTCGTAAAGTGATCATTTTCTCCCATATGTACTTTGGTAGAATTTACCCAATAAAGAGACGGAAGTAGTGCACATTTTGTTTCTATAGAATTTGTCGTTAGGCTGTGTGGCCATCAATGAAAGCCGTTTAGTTCATGATTAATACTTCTACATGGTGTTTAGTTGACTTTATTGGAATGGACGAGTCCATTCCGTGTTTGGTTGGGGTGTTAGGGATTCGATCCCCTCCGCTCCCCAACCACTTGAAATCCCGTAAACCCCTCTAGGATTCAATTCCGCCCCTTGTACAAACTGATACCGAACCATTTGTTTACATTTGCCTTTGGATCAGTTTGTCAATATAATAAATGGTACAGTGTAAACACTAATTTAGCCGTTGTCAAGATATGTGAGGAAACCGATATAATGGTAGTAAGCAAATGCAGGTACTACTAAGAGGACCAAAGAATGCAAGAGAAGCGGTGAAGCACTTTGGGCCTGCGCCTGGTGTACCCCACAGTCATACCAAGCCCTATGTTCGTGCTAAAGGAAGGAAGTTCGAAAAAGCTAGAGGTCGTAGAAACAGCCGTGGTTACAAGAATTAGTTTGGTTTTTTGTAGCCCTGATCATTGTACTTCTGTTTTGGCCTGTTTTATCAGTTTGCAACTATATCTTCTGCTAGCTAATTGTACTTCTATCATCAATTAGAGACGAATCTTGTTCAACAGAGATTAAACATTGATTTTGATTTCCTACAAGTTGCACTTTTCTACTAAATTGGATGAATATGGGTCAATCAAATCTCTTCCTCGCACTTTTTAAAACTTCTTTTATTTTGTATTTCCTACCCTTTATACGTTTTCTCTCCTTATAGCGTCTTAGTCAATTTAATTGTCACCATTTTCGCCATCACCAACTTTACTCGCTAAGTAAGGTATGAGGTGATGGGAGAAAGTGTTGATGCGAAGTGTGATTCAGTTTGATGTAATACGGCGAAAGTATGAGTATGGCACGTACAATTGATGAGATGACAATGATGACAAAATAATGAGGTTACAATGAAAGTGAAATGTAATTTGACGTACTATACTAAAAGTGACAATGTGAAACACACTTTGATGTCAAATGCAATTCGATATACTACGTTGAAAGTGACGGTGTAACACTTTAAGGTGATGGCGTCTGAGGTGATGACGTGACATACCCCGCATATATATACATATTTCACCTCAAAAGTTTCTAAGTCATCAATACCTATACAACATTATATATTTTAAAAATGATATATTGTCTTGACCAACGGTCAACCCACTGCAGGTCGGGTTTTGACCCGTCGTTTACGGGTCAAAACAGGTTCAGGTAGCTTTCGGGTTCGGGTTGAGAAAACCAGATTATTTACAGGTTACTTACAGATCGGGTTACGGTCGGTTTTCGAGTCGGTTACTCGGATTAGGTTTTGACACGTCTACTGTAAGGTCTGTAACCCTTTTAATTAAGTGGCTCGTTTGAAAGGTCCATGACTCCATGTATATGCAATGAAATTCTCATTATGATTTTTTTTCAAGAAAGTAATTTTGTATTATTTTTTCCCATCTCTATACGATATTTTATCTCTTTTGGAGTCATTTTTTTTCTATGTTAGTAGTTGTTTTAAATATTACTTCGTATTATAATCTTAATCCCGCCATTCTGTAAATATATTAATATCAATAGTATTGTATCCTGTTTTTAATAATATACAACATGATTTTTTTTTTTACAGACGTAAATAAAGACACTATATCGGATCCTCATGGTCACATACAGTATAAGGCAACAATGTCGTTCCCTAACATCCTGTTTTTAGAAGCTCCAACAATAGTAGTTGAAGTTAGTGGCAAGCCTTGTGCTTCTGAATAGGCATCTCAAAATTAGAATCACAAACTAAAATGTCCAAATTTAGACCAAAAAAGGGTCTTCAAATACGCCCACTAAAACGTTCAATTTCATTCAAACAAAAAACAATAATCTTCTTAATAAAACATCTAATCCAACAATCATGAAACCTGTTACTCTTACATTCCTTTTCCTAATTCTCTCTTTCTCACTTGCAATCGCCGATGATGAAAAATCAAAATCCGAAACTGAAAAACCCAAGACCGAAACTGAAAAACCTAAAGTCGAGCCTATAAATGTCGATGAGGTATGCAAAAACACGACCTCAAAGCCCGCTTGCGAGTCCACCCTTAAGTCCCTAGGCGTGAACGAGGGCAACGAAAAGCCTAGCAAATTCGCGCAAAAATTAATCAGGCATGCCCAAAGCGAATTTGGCCATACCGCGACAATTGCAAGGGAAAAGATGAGGGAAGACGATCTCGACATGAAAGTCAAGAAAGCATTGTCACACTGTGTTAAAATGTATTTGGACATTGCTGATCAATTAAGAGGATTATATTTAGCAGCTAAATCCAAGAAATTTTCGAGCGAAGGCATGGATTTTATTCATATGGCTCGAAATTTCCCTAGACATTGTGAGCATGGATTAAAAAAGGTTGATACAAGTGGTGAGAAGCTTCATTTATACAAGGATTATAAGGATCTTGAAGATCTTGCCAGCACCGTGGATTCTATTTATTCTTATGTCTACGCTAAAAAGGCAGAAAATGGCAAACATTAAATTAAATCTTATATTATTGCTATTATTATTATTTATATGATATAATCCATAAAATTGGGATTCTACTTTAGGTTTTGGTGGGTCAAAATTATATTTATTTAGGGTTATTTACTCACATTCTTGTATAAATTTGGCCTTTATTAAAGGGAAATAAATTTTGTGCAAGGATATTGTACTTTTAATTTTTTTTTGGTTGAAATGAGCGTATTATGTCGCGGGTGACTTTTAATTTTTGTAGGCATACGTTATCTATTGGATTTGAAGTACTAAGTTTAAGTGTAATACAATAGATACTTTAAAAACACACGATTATGTATATCATCCAGAAATACTTAATGGGATAAAATTTGGAGAAAAAGTGGAAAATAAAAATAAAGTTGAGAGAGTACTGTGTAATATAATGCTAAGCGACCTAAACCGAAGTAAGTTTAATCTATCTATCTTTTCTCTAATTACGTAAAGGATAATATGCGTCTTTTTTGGAATCAATCACGAAATTATTATGATAATATGAGTATAGTAAAAACTATTTAACCCTATTTTTTAAGGCTTAATTTCAACTCATTTGATTTAGTTCAACTATGTTTAACTTTAGTTAGTTATGTTCAGTTCATTTTGTCACAAAGTTAACTATTATTTCAACAATTCAACTTCATTCAGTTCACCTCGACTCCATTAAATTCAGTTCATCCCAGCTCTATTAATTTTTTTTCTTTTAGAGGCAAGTCTGTTCGACTTGTTTTCGCCTTTCCCTGTCTACGCCCTTGTGGCGTAAGTGCATCTTGCTCCCGTCACTTGTCAGAGCAAATGTCTCGATGGTCTTTGGGAGTCCCGTGCCATATAGATGCCGTGCATGATGAAGTTCAAGTCCAAGCTACCGCCCTCTACCAACATGTTATAGTTTTACGACATCTCATCTACCGTATTAGTTTAATATGAAGTTGTAACTTTAGTTTCGATAATGATGTACGTATGTACGACTCTCTTGAGTTAGTTGTACTGTTTGTTGGAGTAAGTGTCCTCAACAATAGTGCGATCACATAATTTAACTATCATTCATAAATCTCATATAAAGAACCCACAAAGGACGATTCTTATATATAGCTTAGTCAACTGATCAATATTAATCGGTAACAATTGGTGATAGGTTCGGTCGTACACTTATACAAAGATAATTACCCTAGACACAAATAAATGTAGCAATAAGGGTCGAACACAAGGACACGAGAGTTATGTATAAAAACGTTGTGGGATAATTTCTATCTATGTTGATTTACGAGTTGGTTTGTTTATTGGTTTGTATTTATGTTCTAACAATATAAATAAATGAGTCTAGGGGAGTCGGCCAGTCGGGTCACACATGCAAATATATAAATATATAACGAAATAGATTAGCTCAGGGAAATAATAAATTATGTCAATTGTTTTAGGCTTAGAAGACATCCACCTTACGGACTTGATATCAACCATAGACCGGGCCCTAGAGAAACTCTCGTTTATGAGTTATGACTAGGTCGTCCTGCTACTACACATGTTTAGTCTAATTCAATTCCGTGCCTCTCGACTTTTACAACGAATTAACAAACTTAATTAAGGATTGTGTACTTTAATCGAAGATTAATCATTAGGTACAAACATGTGAGAAAACAATTTAGACAAGATTACTATTAACTTAATTTATCAAATTACATATATAAATATTCTTTGCATGGCTTCCCGAATCCCTAAACTATGGAAAATTAGCTATTCATGATAAGGTGCGAAATAACAAGAATAATATGAGAAATGTCAAACATGATTATATAAATAAAAGATGATTGGTTAAACATAAATAAAATGAGAAAACTATAATTATAAGTAAACTAATATGATGTAAATAAAACGATAACGATGTATTCTAATACGAAACGGAAATGTAAACTAAAATAAACGGGAAATAGAATTACCGTAATGAGAAATAAACTTGGAAATGAAGAACAAAAAAACCAAAAGATTACTTAAATTATATTAATTAAAAACCAAATGTAACAAATGTAAAGTATTGAGAATTGTATGAGAAATTGTGTAAACTATACTAAGAGTCAATGAAAGATGTGCTAAAAGATAATAAAAAGATGTGAAAAGATAATCCTAAAGCAATAACAACACCTCCTATTTATAGTAAAATAGGAGTGAAATGGAAATGGCAACAGAGGTCCAACCTCGATCGGGGTTGCAGCTTTTCCGGTTTTTTTCTTTAATTCCTCTAATCAATGCTTGAGTAATCCTAAGTATATATCATCTTAAAGCTCCATAATTCTTCGGTTAAAGACCCTCATAAACATCCTAAGAGCATCCAAAGTTGAGAAGTCTTCATGTTGCATTTTGTGGACTTTATAATTTAGGCTCGAATTTATCTTCGACATTTCTTTAATTCTTCATCCAAATTCCATGATTAATCCATGTTGTATTTTGCCATCCTAGTCCATTTGTGTTCTTGCCTTGGTCTTGCATTATTAAGTGGATTAAACTTTATAAAAGCTTAATTATCTACAAAATGTGACAAAATAACAAAACCAACTAGAATACAAATATTAGCTCAATTAATACTAAAATTAGTGGAAAAGTCAAGTAGAATAGAGCTAGAATACGAGGTTAAAGTCTATAAAATAATCATTCATCAAACTCCCCCTTGCTAGATTAGAGTTTTCTAGTTTAGGGAGGCGTGAACACCTATATAAAGGGTTGCCCGAATCGTTTTTTATTATTAATTCAAGCATTGAAATATATTACAAGTTTACAATTGTGAGCTTTATTTTCGAGCATTCTTACGAGAGTATTCGAGTGCGGCATCGTTGCGAGGTTGTTGGAGAGTTTCGAGTGATTAGTGTTGCGAGATTGAGAGCTAGCTACTTTCAATGTTACTTTGTTACTTAGTTCTACATCAATTTAGTATCATTTGATGTGAAGTAAACACGAGTTTTAACGTGTTAGAGTAAATTTGCAGCGGAATAAAATTTTATGTGTTTTATGATTAGTCAGGTGAAAATGGTTGAATATGGAAAAAGGTGGATAACGTGAGATATTGATTGGAAAATGTAAACAAATAAATTTTAGGTTTATTTATGAGAATAATCCATCCTATTGGTGTGCTGCAAATCACTACATTCTATCAATAATTCCAAATTAATCCATCATATTCAAACTATTGCATGCAAAATATGCTATGAGCGGGTTAAAACTTTCCTCGTATATAATACTCCGAAACGGCATAACATACATTAATTTGAAAATGTCACAAATCCAATAATGGTTGGAATTTATGACGAACCATCATAAATGATTATTCATTACATCTTCTTGATTGTTTACATTAATTTGTTTGTTTACATTATTAAAATTAATACGGTTGTTAATAAAGTAAGAGAACGCAGCCTTAGCAGAATCGGACACTTCTACGTTAAATTCCGTCTTGATGCCAAAATCTTCACCTTTCGCACCAACCTTATTAAGTTCACGTTCGCATTCAAAAACATCATCCATCGCATTTTTTAACCAACGATAATCAACATTTTCATAATTTTCTTCTTTGAACGCAAGAATACCAAACCCAAAACTATAACTCCCATCATCGTACCGTTTAATGCACGTACGTAAAGCTCTGTGATACCTAGGTTTCAAGCTCTGGTCTTTAAGCATTTTCTTAATATTTTCGGCGGTTTGTTGGACCTTTAACGCCGCGAATTCCATCCCAATTAGAGCCATCGTCTTTGGATCATCGTGTTTGCGATCTCGAATAGCGTTTAAGATCGTCACACACCTTTGTATACCATTGTTTGGAATGACGCTATATTTTTTGCATGTCTCCTCGATTTGTGAATCTTCCATTTGAGAATATGCTGGAATAAAAGCGCTTTGTATTGCTAGAAAAATTAAAATATATATTGGGGTAAAGGACATTGATAAGATATTCATTTTTCTTTTGTTTTATTTTTATTTTTACTTTTTTAATTATAGTTTTATGTAGTCTTATTATAAGTTTATTTGTAGATGATGGTGCCATAGATTATTTAAAATTGCTCTTTTATATATTTATAAATGACATAATTTGTGATAAAATTTGTCTTATTTTTTTGGTTGGTAGATGTTTGTAAATATAACCCTATAATGCAGAGAAATTCAAGGGGAATCAAAGGTTCGAGAGTTGCTATTTGATGAATATTTAGCGCATTTTCATAGTTATATTCAGGGGCGGAGCCAGAATTTTATTTTATATAGGGCTAAAATTTTTTCCCGTTACATTCATATTTGTAACTTAAAAACCGAGAATAAATCATAGTGAGTTTAAAAGGGGTCTAATTAAAACAGTTATATTAAAATACATTACTTTCGAGTTGGCCAAACCCAAAATCCGTCATTCTTGGGTGATTTAAAACCGGAATGAAATCTTTTAACATTTTTTGCGTCTATTAAGTACAATAGAATATTTATTCAAATTAGACTACAAATTATTTCTATTTTTTGATTTTTTTTGAAAATCTACAAGTCTTAAATTCATTGAATTTTATATGCTCGATAAAATATAAAATACTTGTACTTTTTACGAAATATTAAGTTCATTTAACATGGAAAATGATATATCTAATATATCTAAAAAATAAATAAACCTCTAGAATAAATGTGCTAGTGCGCCACGTTACGGTAAAGGAATGCAAACGAATTAAAAAAACTTTGCTTGGGAAAAGGCGAAAAAATATTCAAATTTTGCTTAGAAAAAGAAAAAAAAATATACAAACTTTGCTTGGAAAAAGGCTGGAACCCGAGTGGTTTTATACTTGGAGAGTCTTAGATACTTTCCTTTAACCAACTATGCACAACAGTCATCACTATTTTACTTGTAAACTTAAAACTATTTATCATAAAATGGTATTGGGCTACAACCCATAGAGCCTCCTTAGTGGCTCCGTCCCTGGTTATATTAGTATAAGCTATTAGGTGTAAGAGCGTCCAATAAATTTAAGAGGTCTAGTTTTATATGTCGATTTAGCCAATAAACTATAAATTTGTGTTTCTAAAAAAACCAACTTTAATAATAAAATTAAAGTATGAATTTTGTTGCTCTGAACTCGGGCCTTCAAGCTATAAGATAAATTAAACAAGTGTGCTATGACCAATATGTTAAAAAAATCTTTATGCTTTTTTATGGTAACCATATGTACTTATGTTGCTTCAATTACTGTCACATGTTTGATGGTGCTCCGGCTTTCGGGTGATAAATGCACTTATATACGATTGGGACTAAATTACTACCATGATTGAGTAGCTTAGCTCGGTCCTTTCCTCTGTCGACTTGATCAGGTCCGTGAAGTCGCACTCTCCGATGCCTAAGTCGGGTTCTCTTTTAGATACTTTGGGGACGACCTGGTTCCTATTGCGGAGTAGCCTTTGGCCGACTTTAGTAATGAGAGATTATGTTTTAGAACCCGAGATGCTTGCGTGGCGGTTCTCACGTAAGCCTCATCTCGGCTGATGTCACGGCATCGAGGTGTGTCGTCGAGCGGACAACTTTTGCTTCGTGGAAACTGATAGATAAACCATTTCAACCAAAACTTTAAGCTGATGGTTGAGGCCAACTATTATTAATATTCTTATTACGCTCCCTCACTCGAATGTCATTACTGGTTTTGTACTTTGTAGCTCTTGTGGGCGCTCTCGTTACTCACGTGTAGGCGCCAAGGGGATTTTGATGCCTTCGTAACCTCCTAATAAATGGTGTCGTTATTAATGATCGTTCTCACTTTCGCTTTTCATGGCGGTGTTGATACACGTGTAGGGTTTGAGCCTATACTACCCGATAATGCCTTTCATAATGTCGCCCTCGTCCTACCATGTGTCTGTGTGGGACCCGGTGCCCTTGACATTGCGTCGGGAATCTATGCAATTGTTCTTCACTGATCACGTTTTAAACGGCGTGTTGTGCGAGCTACGGAGCTAGTGTATAGATACTAAGCTCCTGGTGGTGTCTGACATTTGAGTCGGACTAGACGTCCCGGATGTTACATTGGGCATTCATATTTTCGTCGGGAACCCCGAGGCGTTCCAGGCTACCCGTCTATTTTATGTGTTGACTTGTAACCTCCATGGTCAGCTCCGAGTCGTTGGTATTCTACTCCTTTTGTTTTGAATCGTTTGTAATATCTTATCGGCCTTCACAATCGTTAGACCGAGCCATTATTGTAATAAGTGAATGAATATGGAAATAGTAGAGTTGGTTTTCGCGGAGAGGTTATGGCTGCGGCCTGCGGGAAATTAAGGTTGTGACCAATATTTTTTGGTAACACCAAAATGGACAAAAGTCGTCTAGGCAATGTCAATAGTGCAAGAAATTCGGGGACAAAGAAGTAAATTGTTGAGTGAAAGTAAAAGATCGAACATCAAATCAAGCAAATTTTATTGAAAAAAAGAGACAATAACTCTTTTTATAGCACACTTTATTGACAATACAATCTCACATGACGTCTTTTAACTACGCTTTAACGGATAATAAGGTAGTATAGAGTCCATAATGTCTCCAATTTTTTTTAAGAAACATCATAATCAACGAACGTTCTGAAGTAATATTTGATATTTTAGTACGAAATGAATTTACATATTGAACTAATAATTTCTTAGACCTTTTGCTTAGCGAACTCATTGATAACAGCCAAGCTAATAGAACAATATTGCGAAAAAATTTCATTCCTTTTTGCCATGACATTACCGGCATTGGCCTCCTTTAAGCCTTCCTGGCAAGTATTGGCATTCGTCATGGCAGTGGATGTCCAAGTCTGAACGTCATTGAGCGCATTAGCGAAGAATGCGACCAATGAGTCCTCGAGTTGCGCGATGGCATCCGTGTATTGCTCAGCGCAATCCGTCAAGGCTTGCTCAACTTTCGGACCTAATTCCGGGTCCTCTAATTTTTGGGCAATCCAGTCACCTACCGATACACCCAAGGTCGTGGTGCGATTAAGGGACATGAAGGCCAAGGTCTTCATGTCTGCATTACCACTTTTGGGTTCGGATTTAAGAGTTTTGATGCACAAATCTTTGTGTTTAGCGCTAGTGCACGCCTTTTTAATTAGCGGGTTATTAATTGTTTCGCCTTTGCCTTGATCTGCGTTAGAGGTTGGCACGCTCTTAACACTTATCGCCATGGTTGCGTACGGTTGTAAAATAAGGCTAAAGGCAAGAGATAAAATAAACAAAACTCGTTCCATTTTTGTATGGATTAGTAAAATGATCTGGGTTTATTGAATTTTAATTAAATTTTGAATTATGTTATTTAGGTAATTGTCCTTTTGTAAGGTTTTTTTTTTTTTTTTTTTTTTTTAATTTAAGGTTGTTTGTTGTGTAATACATAGTTTAAATGAATGGTTAGCAAAAAATTTAGGTCATATATTACTATAGATAGGAGGCATTTAATTTTTTAAGGTGTTATTTGGTGCTATTGTTAGGTGTGTTTTTGTAAGGTGTTATTGATGATATGTATATTGACTAAGAATCCTCAACAAAATTTATCTTCGATTTAATTACGAAATTTTATTAGTTTGTCAGTAAAATACATTTAGTTGAGAACAATCTTAGGGCCTCATCAACTAACTAAAATAATAAATAATCTAACTAAAATAGAATTAAATGGTTGAAATACTCCGAACTATGAGTGAACTAAAATAACCAAATAATGCCCTTATTTGCTTTGAATATAATTTGTTGTTTTGTTAACTTATTGTATCATGTTTTAATGGTGTGATTAGGTGAATAAATTAACAAAGAAATAAATGATGAACTTCAGCTAAAGGTTTTAATCCCAAGATCGATTTTATATTCTGACTGAAAGATTTTAAATTATTCATAACAAGCCACTAAAGAAAGGAACTCCGGCTTGCGGCAACCAAACATCTCCAAACACGAACGCAGACACATTGTGAAATTTGCCGCATCAGTCGCATTCTCCACAGCGTGATAACCCGACCATTTCACCCGATTACTAGTACTCGAACCCGGACCTCTATCGTTAAATTCACCATAGTATAAAGTATCCAACGCAAATGTCCCGTTCCAGTCTCTCCAACCTGCTGGATGTACCACGTCACTTATAAACGACTCCATATAAACCGTCCTCGAGTATTCTTTCCAGGGCCGACCTAGGTATGTCTTTGTGAGCTATTACTATTAGAAAGATCATCCACTGCCCGAATGGTGCAATTTTGAGTTGAGATTCTCGTATTTTGGCTGGGTCGGTCCGACCCTGAGCCGTTATGACATTGAATTGTTTAGCCATAGGGAGACGTGGTTACAAGTTGCAATTTTGGAATACAACATTTGCGTTACCAAATATAAAATCAACAGTACCGTAAACGTCGCATTCTCTATAAAACTGTCATAAAAAAATGTACGTATACCATTGTTTTGAATGACGCTATATTTTTTGCACGTCTCTTCGATTTGTGAATCTTCTATTTGAGAATATGCTTGAATAAATGCGCCTTGTATTGCTAGAAAAATTATAATACATGTTGGGGTAAAGTACATTGATAAAATAATCATTAAGTTATGTTCTCCATTGTTTTATTTTTTTTATTTTTTTATTTTATTATAGTTTTATGTAGTCTTATTATAATTTTTTTGATGATGGTGCCATAGATTATTTAAATTTGCTCTTTTATATATTTATAAATGACACAATTTGTGATAAAATTTGTCTTTTTTGTTGTTTGGTAGATGTTTGTAAATATAGCTATATAATGCAGAGAAATTCAAGGGGAATCAAAGGTTCGAGAATTGCTATTTGATGAATATTTAGCGCATTTTCATAGTTATATTAGTTTTAAGCTATTACGTGCAAGGGCGTCCAGTAAATTTAAGAGGTCTAGTTTTATATGTTGATTTGAGTCCACAAATAAAAATTAGGGTAAATTAAAAATAACTCCCTTTTGAAATTACAGTAAGTCTCCTGAGAGACCGCCTCTCAGTAAGTTTATTGAGAGACTATTCTACAAATTTAAGAAAAAGTGGTACTAAAGGTAATATAATAGGTACAAATCATGATTAAAGATAAAATAAGTACATTTATTATGTAAATAAGTACGAAATTATTACCATGGAACAATCAATTACAAAAGGATCACGAAATACAAATAAAAGGGCACAAAAGAATGGTCTCACAATAATTTAATGAAAGACCATCTCTTTCAAGTTTTAGTGTTGAAATTAAGGGTATTTAAAATTACTCCCTTATATAATTTTTTTCTAAAATTATTCCTGTTACGTGCAAGGGCGTCCACTAAATTTAAGAGGTCTAGTTTTATATGGCGATTTGAGTCCACAAATAAAAATTAGAGTAAACTAAAAATAACTCCCTTTTGAAATAAGGGTATTTAAAATTACTCCTATATAATTTTTTTCCAAAATTACTCCCGTAAGATATACTTTTATTAAAAATTATTTCAAAACTTTAATTTAGGTTACTTATTCCGTGTGTTTTTGAACATATTTTCCATTTTTATATCTTTCGAAATATAAATTGGCTATGTTACAAACAGAATCAATTCAACAGCTTATAGAATAAGTCATTTGAATTAGAGTTTTGAAACATTTTTTGATAAAAAATTATATAAGGTAATAATTTTAGAAAACTGAATTTTAAAAGGCGTTATTATTAATTTTCTCTAAAAACTATTATTAATTTGAAATAATAAAATACATTGCTATAAACTATAAATTTGAAGATATGTGTTTCTAACAAAACCAACTTTAATAATAAAATTAAAGTATGAATTTTATTGCTCCGAAGGATTGAACTCGAGCCTTCAAGCTATAAGATAAATTAGTTAAACAAGTGAGCTATGATCAATATGTGAAAAAATCTTTATGCTTTTTTTTTGGTAACCTTTGTACTTATTCTAAGAACAAAGTAATTCTTAGGCCCCAAAAATGTTTGGGCCCCTATTTCGAAAATACTCTAAACTTGCAATTGAACGAGGCTGATTATGTGTACGGTGTGTTTGCACTTTCAATCCCATTTTCTTCTCTTTTTCGTGTCACATTACCCCTTGACATAATTAAACATGTATTTTTAAAAATAATTATGAAGATAGATGTAAAGAATAATGTGTTAACAGGCCCGTCTTTTAGCCCGTGCAGCCCGTGTGGTGGCACAAGGTCCCCAAGTTTGGTGGGCCCAATAATGTGTCAGATTGTACATATAGCTAAATGTGTAGTAATAAAGTTGTATAATGACACTAGTTCGGTGGTTGAAAACTCATCTCTTGTCCAAGATGTCTTATGTTCGAATTTCGCACAGGACCCCAAAATCTCGGAGACGGTCCTGTGTGTTAGCGAAACTAGGGGGCTTGGTCGGCCTTCTGACCAAGCCTATTGAGTCATTTGTCGGAGTCATGCAGTTTCGTTAAGTTGTTTGTTCAGCTAATATGGGTTCCTTTGTTAGGAATCTATCTTCCATTATTGGCATGGTAGCTCTTGTGGGCGCTTTCGTTACTCACGTGTAGGCGCCAAAGGGATTTTGATGCCTTTGTAGCCTCCTAATAAATGGTGTCGTTACTAATGATCGTTCTCACTTTCGCTTTTCATGGTGGTGTTGATACACGTGTAGGGTTTGGGCCTACCCGGTAATGCCTTTCATAATTGCCCCCTCGTCCTACCATGTGACTTTGTGAGACCCGGTACCCTTGATATTGCCTCGAGAATCTATGCAATTGTTCTTCACTGATCACGGTTTAAACGGCGTGTTGTGCGAGCTAGGGTAAATATACCAAGCTCCCGGTGGTGTTTGACATTTGAGTCGGACTAGACGTCCCGGATGTTACATTGGGCATGATCCTGGTTGCGCAAGTTGGTACGATAGGGGCTACACAACGATCTAGATTGGGCAATCATTATCCATGTCATTCAAGACTAATGAATAAGACGGAAATCTTACACAAACCATTACCAATCGGATAAACTTGTAAGGAAATTCTGCTCTATATTATAAGTTTTTGTAAAACGGAACTAATTAACAAGGTAGCATCAATTTCAAATTATTTACAAAAAATGGTCCACGTTATCATTTCTGAATTTTCTTTTTTTTTTTTTGATAAATTTAAAACTAGTCGCTATTCCGGACAGCGACTAGTTGTGGAACCAAAATTCATGACACAATAGAAAGATTGTTGCACTGTGGCCTTCATCTTCTCGCTGTGTGGGACAGCGAGAAGTCATTTGCCTTAATTTTTTTAACTTTCATTTCTATTACCATATTAATCTACTCGTCAAGTTACTTTCGTCTTCTCCGTTCTCCTTACTTCGACGGCCAAATAACGAAATACCGCTACCGTTCTCTTCTTCTCACTACCGTTATCATACACATTTTTGTTTGAAGTTTTTGTCAAATGGAGTCGAAAAACAAACTATTTACCAAAATGGCCAAAGTTCATGTCATTGTCTAAAGCCTTTAGCCCCTTTAAAATAGCCAAAGTTCATGTCATTCAAGACTAATGAATAAGAAGGAAATCTTACACAAACCATTACCAATCGGATAAACTTGTAGGAAAATTCAATGCAATAAGTGAATATGGAAATAGTAGAGGTGGTTTTCGCGGAGAGGTTATGGCGGCGTCAAATTAAGGTTGTGACCAATATTTTTTGGCAACATCATAATGAACAAAAGTCGTCTAGGCAATCAATGTCAATAGTGCAAGAAGTTCGGCCACAAAGAAGTAAATTGTCGAGTGAAAGTAAAAGATCGAACGTGAAATCAAGCAAATTTTATTGACAAAGAAGAGACAATAACTCTTTTTATTGCACACTTTCATGATAATACAATCTCACATGATGTCTTTTAACTACGCTTTAACGATGATAAGGTAGTATAGAGTCGATAATGTCTCCAAAAAAATTTCTTAGACCTTTTGCTTAGCGTACGCATTGATAACAGCCAAGCTACTAGAACAATATTGAGAAAAGATTTCATTGCTCTTTCCCAGGACATTACCGGCATTGGCCCCCTTTAAGTCTCCCTCACAAGTATTAGCGTTCGTCAGGGCAGCCGATGTCCAAGTCTGAACGTCACTGATCGTATTAGCGAAAAATGCGACCAATGAGTCTTCGAGTTTGGCGATGGCATCGATATATTGCTCAGCGCAATGCGTCAAGGCTGTGACCACTTTCGGACCTAATTTTGGGTCCGCTAATTTTTGGGCAATCGAGTCACCTACCGATACACCCATGGCCCTGGTGCGATTAAGGGACATGAAGGCCAAGGTCTTCATGTCCGCATTACCGCTTTTGGGTTCTGATTTAAGAGTTTTGATGCACACATCTTTGTATTTAGCGGTAGTACACGCCTTTTCAATTAGGGGGTTATTTGCAGTCTTAACACTTATCGCCATGGTTGCGTACGGTTGTAAAATAAGGCTAAAAGTAAGAGATAAAATAAATAAAACTCGTTCCATTTTTGTAAGGATTAGTAAAATTATCTGGGTTTGTTGATTTTTAATTAAATGTTGAATTATGTTATTCAGGTAATTGTCCTTTTGTAATGGTTTTTTTTCTATTTAAGGTTGTTTGTTGTGTGATATAGAGTTTAAATGAATGGTTAGCAAAAAATTTAGGTCATATATTACTATAGATAGGAGGTAATTAGTTTTTTAACGTGTTATTTGGTGCTATTGTTAGGTGTGTTTTTGTAAGGTGTCATTATGTATATTGACTAAGAACTGTCAACAAAACTTATCTTCGATTTAATTATGAAATTTTAATTTATTAGTTTGTCACTAAAATACATTTAGCTAAGAACAATCTTAGGGCCTCAGCAACTAACTAAAATAATAAATAATCTAACTAAAATAGAATTAATTCATTTAATTGGTAGAAATATTTCGAACTACGAGTGAACTAAAATAATCAAATAATGCTCTCATTTACTTTGAATAGAATTTATTGTTTTGTTAACTTATTATATCATGTATGTTTTAATGGTATTATTAGATGAATAGATTAACAAAGAAATAAATGATGAAGTTAAGCTAAAGGTTTTAATCCCAAGATCGATTTTATATTATGACTGAAAGATTTTAAATTATTTATAACAAGCCACTAAAGAAAGGCACTCCAGTTTGCGGCAACCAAACATCTCCAAACACGAACGAAGACACCGTGAAATTTGCCGCATCAGTCGCATTCTTCACATCGTGATAACCCGACCACTTCACCCGATTACCTGTACTCGAACCCGGACCTCTATTGTTAAATTCACCATAGTATAAAGTATCCAACACAAATGTCCCGTTCCAGTCTCTCCGTCCAACCTGATGGATGTACCACATCACTTATAAACAACTCCATATAAACCGTCCTCGAGTATTCTTTCCAGGGTCGGCCTAGGTATGTCTTTGTCGAGCTATTACTATTAGCAAGATTATCCGCTGCCCGAATGGTGCAATTTTGAATTGAGATTCCCGTATTTTGGTTGGGGTCGGTCCGACCCTGAGCCGTTATGGCATTGAATTGTTTAGCCATAGGGAGACGTGGGTACAAGTTGCAATTTTGGAATACAACATTTGCGTTACCAATATAAAATCAACAGTACCGTAAACGTCGCATTCTCTATAAAACTGTCGTAAAGAATGTACGTATACCATTGTTTTGAATGACGTTATATTTTTTGCACGTCTCTTCGATTTGTGAATCTTCTATTTGAGAATATTCTTGAATAAATGCGCCTTGTATTGCTAGAAAAAATATAATACATGCTGGGGTAAAGGACATTGATAAAATATTCATTAAGTTATGTTCTCCTTTGTTTTATTTATTTTATTTTTTATTTTATTATAGTTTTATGTAGCCATAGATTATTTAAATTTGCTCTTTTATATATTTATAAATGACACAATTTGTGATAAAATTTGTCTTTTTTGTCGTTTGGTAGAAGTTTATTTGTAAATATATCTATATAATGCAGAGAAATTCAAGGGGAATCAAAGGTTCAAGAGTTGCTATTTGATGAATATTTAGCGCATTTTCATAGTTATATTAGTTTTAAGCTATTAGGGCGTCCAATAAATTTAAGAAGTCTAGTTTTATATGTCAATTTGAGTCCACAAATAAAAATTAGGGTAAACTCAAAATAACTCCCTTTTGAAATTAAGGGTATTTAAAATTACTCCCCTATATAATTTTTTTCTAAAATTTCCAATAAATTTAAGAGGTCTAATTTTATATGGCGATTTGAGTCCACAAATAAAAATTAGAGTAAACTAAAAATAACTCCCTTTTGAAATTAGGGTATTTATAATTACTCCCTTATATAATTTTTTTCCAAAATTACTCCCGTAAGATATACTTTTATTAAAAATTGCTTCAAAACTTCAATTTAGGTTACTTATTCCGTATGTTTTTGAACATATTTTCCATTATTATATCTTTCGAAATATAAATTGGCTATGTTACAAACAGAATCAATTCATAAACTTATAGAATAAGTCACTTGAATTAGAGTTTTGAAACATTTTTTGATAAAAAATTATATAAGAGAAAACTGAATTTTAAAAGGCGTTATTATTAATTTACTCTAAAAATTATTATTAATTTGAAATAATAAAATACATTGGTATAAACTATAAATTTGAAGATATGTGTTTCTAACAAAACCAACTTTAATAATAAAATTAGAGTATGAATTTTATTGCTCCGAAGGCTGGAACTCGAGCCTTCAAGCTATAAGATAAATTAATTAAACAAGTGAGCTATGATCAATATGTTAAAAAATCTTTATGCTTTTTTTTGGTAAACATTGTACTTATTCTAAGAACAAAGTAATTCTTAGACCCCAAAAATGTTTGGCCCCTATTTCGAAAATATTCTAAACTTGCAATTGAACGAGGCTGATTATGTGTACGGTGTGTTTGGTCTTTCAATCCCATTTTCTTGTCCTTTTTGGGTCACATTACCCCTTACTTGACATAATTAAACATGTATTATTAAAAATAATTATGAAAATAGATGTAAAGAATAATGTATTAGGAGGCCCGTCTTTTAGCCCGTGCAACCCGTGTGGCGGCATAGGACCCCCAAGTTTGGAGCGCCCAATAATGTGTCAGATTGTACATATAGCTAAATGTGTAGTAATAAAGTTGTATAATAACACTGGTTTGGTGGTTGAAAACTAACCTCTTGTCCAAGATGTCTCATGTTCGAATTTCGCACAGGACCCAAAAATCTCGGAGACAGTCCTGTGTGTTAGCGAAACTAGGGGGCTTGGTCGGCCTTCTGACCAAGCCTATGGAGTCATTTGTGGGAGTCATGCATTTTCGTTAAGTTGTTTGTTCAGCTATATGGGTTCCTTTGTTAGGAATCTATTTGCCATTACTGGCTTTGTAGCTCTTGTGGGAGCTTTCGCTACTCACGTGTAGGCGCCAAAGGGATTTTGATGCCTTTGTAACCTCCCAATAAATGGTGTCGTTATTAATGATCGTTCTCAATTTCGGTTTTCATGGTGATGTTGATACACGTGTAGGGTTTGAGCCTACCCGGTAATGCCTTTCATAATTGCCCCCTCGTCCTACCATGTGTCTGTGTGAGACCCGGTGCCCTTGATATTGCGTCGAGAATCTATGCAATTGTTCCTCATTGATCACGGTTTAAACGGCGTGTTGTGCGAGCTAGGGTATATATACCAAGCTCCTGGTGGTGTTTGACATTTGAGTCGGACTAGACGTCCCGGATGTTACATTGGGCATGATCCTGGTTGCGTCAAGTTGGTACGATAATAGGGGCTACACAACGATCTAGATTGGGCGATCATTATCCATGTCATTCAAGACTAATGAATAAGACGGAAATCTTACACAAACCATTACCAATCGGATAAACTTGTAGGAAAATTCAATGCAATAAGTGAATATGGAAATAGTAGAGGTGGTTTTCGCGGAGAGGTTATGGCGGCGGCAAATTAAGGTTGTGACCAATATTTATTGGCAACACCAAAATGAACAAAAGTCGTCTAGGCAATCAATGTCAATAGTGCAAGAAGTTCGGCCACAAAGAAGTAAATTGTCGAGTGAAAGTAAACGATCGAACGTGAAATCAAGCAAATTTTATTGAAAAAGAAGAGACAATAACTCTTTTTATTGCACACTTTCATGATAATACAATCTCACATGATGTCTTTCAACTACGCTTTAACGATGATAAGGTAGTATAGAGTCGATAATGTCTCCAAAAAAATTTCTTAGACCTTTTGCTTAGCGTACGCATTGATAACAGCCAAGCTACTAGAACAATATTGAGAAAAGATTTCATTGCTCTTTCCCAGGACATTACCGGCATTGGCCCCCTTTAAGTCTCCCTCACAAGTATTAGCATTCGTCAGGGCAGCCGATGTCCAAGTCTGAACGTCACTGATCGTATTAGCGAAAAATGCGACCAATGAGTCTTCGAGTTTGGCGATGGCATCGATGTATTGCTCAGCGCAATGCGTCAAGGCTTTCTCAACTTTCGGACCTAATTTCGGGTCCGCTAATTTTTGGGCAATCGAATCACCTACCGATACACCCATGGCCCTGGTGCGATTAAGGGACATGAAGGCCAAGGTCTTCATGTCCGCATTACCGCTTTTGGGTTCTGATTTAAGAGTTTTGATGCACACATCTTTGTATTTAGCGGTAGTACACGCCTTTTCAATTAGGGGGTTATTTGCAGTCTTAACACTTATCGCCATGGTTGCGTACGGTTGTAAAATAAGGCTAAAAGTAAGAGATAAAATAAATAAAACTCGTTCCATTTTTGTATGGATTAGTAAAATGATCTGGGTTTGTTGATTTTTAATTAAATTTTGAATTATGTTATTCAGGTGATTGTCCTTGTCCTTTTGTAATGGTTTTTTTTTTTCTATTTAAGGTTGTTTGTTGTGTGATATAGAGTTTAAATGAATGGTTAGCAAAAAATTTAGGTCATATATTACTATAGATAGGAGGTAATTAATTTTTTAACGTGTTATTTGGTGCTATTGTTAGGTGTGTTTTTGTAAGGTGTCATTATGTAAATTGACTAAGAACCGTCAACAAAACTTATCTTCGATTTAATTACGAAATTTTAATTTATTAGTTTGTCACTAAAATACATTTAGCTAAGAACAATCTTAGGGCCTCAGCAACTAACTAAAATAATAAATAATCTAACTAAAATAGAATTAATTGGTAGAAATATTTCGAACTACGAGTGAAGTAAAATAATCAAATAATGCTCTCATTTAATTTGAATAGAATTTATTGTTTTGTTAACTTATTATATCATGCATGTTTTAATGGTATGATTAGGTATTTAGGTGAATAGATTAACAAAGAAATAAATGATGAAGTTAAGCTAAATGTTTTAATCCCAAGATCGATTTTATATTCTGACTGAAAGATTTTAAATTATTTATAACAAGCCACTAAAGAAAGGCACTCCAGTTTGCGGCAACCAAACATCTCCAAACACGAACGAAGACACCGTGAAATTTGTCGCATCAGTCGCATTCTTCACATCGTGATAACCCGACCACTTCACCCGATTACCTGTACTCGAACCCGGACCTCTATTATTAAATACACCATAGTATAAAGTATCCAACTCAAATGTCCCGTTCCAGTCTCTCCGTCCAACCTGATGGATGTACCACATCACTTATAAACAACTCCATATAAACCGTACTCGAGTATTCTTTCTAGGGTCGACCTAGGTATGTCTTTGTCGAGCTATTACTATTATAGCAAGATTATCCGCTGCCCGAATGGTGCAATTTTGAATTGAGATTCCTGTATTTTGGTTGGGGTCGGTCCGACCCTGAGCCGTTATGGCATTGAATTGTTTAGCCATAGGGAGACGTGGGTACAAGTTGCAATTTTGGAATACAACATTTGCGTTACCAATATAAAATCAACAGTACCGTAAACGTCGCATTCTCTATAAACTGTCGTAAAGAATGTACGTATACCATTGTTTTGAATGACGTTATATTTTTTGCACGTCTCTTCGATTTGTGAATCTTCTATTTGAGAATATACTTGAATAAATGCGCCTTGTATTGTTAGAAAAAATATAATACATGTTGGGGTAAAGGACATTGATAAAATATTCATTAAGTTATGTTCTCCTTTGTTTTATTTATTTTATTTTTTTATTTTATTATAGTTTTATGTAGTCTTATTATAAGTTTGTAGATGATGGTGCCATAGATTATTTAAATTTGCTCTTTTATATATTTATAAATGACACAATTTGCGATAAAATTTGTCTTTTTTGTTGTTTGGTAGATGTTTGTAAATATAGCTATATAATGCAGAGAAATTCAAGGGGAATCAAAGGTTCGAGAGTTGCTATTTGATGAATATTTAGCGCATTTTCATAGTTATATTAGTTTTAAGCTATTAGGGCGTCCAATAAATTTAAGAAGTCTAGTTTTATATGTCGATTTGAGTTCACAAATAAAAATTACGGTAAACTCAAAATAACTCCCTTTTGAAATTAAGGATATTTAAAATTACTCCCTTGTATAATTTTTTTCCAAAATTACTCCCGTAAGATATAATTTTATTAAAAATTGTTTCAAAACTTCAATTTAGGTTACTTATTCCGTATGTTTTTGAACATATTTTCCATTATTATATCTTTCGAAATATAAATTGCCTATGTTACAAACAGAATCAATTCATAAACTTATAGAATAAGTCACTTGAATTAGAGTTTTGAAACATTTTTTGATAAAAAATTATATAAGAGAAAACTGAATTTTAAAAGGCGTTATTATTAATTTACTCTAAAAATTATTATTAATTTGAAATAATAAAATACATTGCTATAAACTATAAATTTGAAGATATGTGGTTCTAACAAAACCAACTTTAATAATAAAATTAGGGTATGAATTTTATTGCTCCGAAGGATGGAACTCGAGCCTTCAAGCTATAAGATAAATTAATTAAACAAGTGAGCTATGATCAATATGTTAAAAAATCTTTATGCTTTTTTTTTTTTTGTAAACATTGTACTTATTCTAAGAACAAAGTAATTCTTAGACCCCAAAAATGTTTGGCCCCTATTTCGAAAATATTCTAAACTTGCAATTGAACGAGGCTGATTATGTGTACGGTGTGTTTGGTCTTTCAATCCCATTTTCTTGTCCTTTTTGTGTCACATTACCCCTTACTTGACATAATTAAACATGTATTATTAAAAATAATTATGAAAATAGATGTAAAGAATAATGTGTTAGCAGGCCCGTCTTTTAGCCCGTGCAACCCGTGTGGCGGCATAGGACCCCCAAGTTTGGAGCGCCCAATAATGTGTCAGATTGTACATATAGCTAAATGTGTAGTAATAAAATTGTATAATGACACTGGTTTGGTGGTTGAAAACTAACCTCTTGTCCAAGATGTCTCATGTTCGAATTTCGCACAGGACCCAAAAATCTCCGAGACAGTCCTGTGTGTTAGCGAAACTAGGGGGCTTGGTCGGCCTTCTGACCAAGCCTATGGAGTCATTTGTGGGAGTCATGCAGTTTCGTTAAGTTGTTTGTTCAGCTAATATGGGTTCCTTTGTTAGGAATCTATTTGCCATTACTGGCTTTGTAGCTCTTGTGGGAGCTTTCGTTACTCACGTGTAGGCGCCAAAGGGATTTTGATGCCTTTGTAACCTCCCAATAAATGGTGTCGTTATTAATGATCGTTCTCACTTTCGCTTTTCATGGTGGTGTTGATACACGTGTAGGGTTTGAGCCTACCCGGTAATGCCTTTCATAATTGCCCCCTCGTTCTACCATGTGTCTGTGTGAGATCCGGTGCCCTTGATATTGCGTCGAGAATCTATGCAATTGTTCCTCATTGATCACGGTTTAAACGGCATGTTGTGCGAGCTAGGGTATAGATACCAAGCTCCTGGTGGTGTTTGACATTTAAGTCGGACTAGACGTCCCGGATGTTACATTGGGCATGATCCTGGTTGCGTCAAGTTGGTACGATAATAGGGGCTACACAACGATCTAGATTGGGCGATCATTATCCATGTCATTCAAGACTAATGAATAAGACGGAAATCTTACACAAACCATTACCAATCGGATAAACTTGTAGGAAAATTCAATGCAATAAGTGAATATGGAAATAGTAGAGGTGGTTTTCGCGGAGAGGTTATGGCGGCGTCAAATTAAGGTTGTGACCAATATTTTTTGGCAACATCATAATGAACAAAAGTCGTCTAGGCAATCAATGTCAATAGTGCAAGAAGTTCGGCCACAAAGAAGTAAATTGTCGAGTGAAAGTAAAAGATCGAACGTGAAATCAAGCAAATTTTATTGACAAAGAAGAGACAATAACTCTTTTTATTGCACACTTTCATGATAATACAATCTCACATGATGTCTTTTAACTACGCTTTAACGATGATAAGGTAGTATAGAGTCGATAATGTCTCCAAAAAAATTTCTTAGACCTTTTGCTTAGCGTACGCATTGATAACAGCCAAGCTACTAGAACAATATTGAGAAAAGATTTCATTGCTCTTTCCCAGGACATTACCGGCATTGGCCCCCTTTAAGTCTCCCTCACAAGTATTAGCATTCGTCAGGGCAGCCGATGTCCAAGTCTGAACGTCACTGATCGTATTAGCGAAAAATGCGACCAATGAGTCTTCGAGTTTGGCGATGGCATCGATATATTGCTCAGCGCAATGCGTCAAGGCTGTGACCACTTTCGGACCTAATTTTGGGTCCGCTAATTTTTGGGCAATCGAGTCACCTACCGATACACCCATGGCCCTGGTGCGATTAAGGGACATGAAGGCCAAGGTCTTCATGTCCGCATTACCGCTTTTGGGTTCTGATTTAAGAGTTTTGATGCACACATCTTTGTATTTAGCGGTAGTACACGCCTTTTCAATTAGGGGGTTATTTGCAGTCTTAACACTTATCGCCATGGTTGCGTACGGTTGTAAAATAAGGCTAAAAGTAAGAGATAAAATAAATAAAACTCGTTCCATTTTTGTAAGGATTAGTAAAATTATCTGGGTTTGTTGATTTTTAATTAAATGTTGAATTATGTTATTCAGGTAATTGTCCTTTTGTAATGGTTTTTTTTCTATTTAAGGTTGTTTGTTGTGTGATATAGAGTTTAAATGAATGGTTAGCAAAAAATTTAGGTCATATATTACTATAGATAGGAGGTAATTAGTTTTTTAACGTGTTATTTGGTGCTATTGTTAGGTGTGTTTTTGTAAGGTGTCATTATGTATATTGACTAAGAACCGTCAACAAAACTTATCTTCGATTTAATTATGAAATTTTAATTTATTAGTTTGTCACTAAAATACATTTAGCTAAGAACAATCTTAGGGCCTCAGCAACTAACTAAAATAATAAATAATCTAACTAAAATAGAATTAATTCATTTAATTGGTAGAAATATTTCGAACTACGAGTGAACTAAAATAATCAAATAATGCTCTCATTTACTTTGAATAGAATTTATTGTTTTGTTAACTTATTATATCATGCATGTTTTAATGGTATGATTAGATGAATAGATTAACAAAGAAATAAATGATGAAGTTAAGCTAAAGGTTTTAATCCCAAGATCGATTTTATATTCTGACTGAAAGATTTTAAATTATTTATAACAAGCCATTAAAGAAAGGCACTCCGGTTTGTGGCAACCAAACATCTCCAAACACGAACGACGACACCGTAAAATTTGCCGCATCAGTCGCATTCTTCACATCGTGATAACCCGACCACTTCACCCGATTACCTGTACTCGAACCCGGACCTCTATTGTTAAATTCACCATAGTATAAAGTATCCAACGCAAATGTCCCGTTCCACTCTCTCCAACCTGCTGGATGTACCGCGTCACTTATAAACGACTCCATATAAACCGTCCTCGAGTATTCTTTCCAAGGTCGGCCTAGGTATGTCTTTGTCGAGCTATTACTATTAGCAAGATCATCCGCTGCCCGAATGGTGCAATTTTGAATTGAGATTCCTGTATTTTGGTTGGGGTCGGTCCGACCCTGAGCGGTTATGGCATTAAATTGTTTAGCCATAGGGAGACGTGGATACAAGTTGCAATTTTGGAATACAGCATTTGCGTTACCAAATATAAAATCGACAGTACCGTAAACGTCGCATTCTCTATAAAACTGTCGTAAAGAATGTACATATAATGTGTCTTGGTAACCCTCAAAGCTACAACTGTAGAACGTCGATAAATCTGCGCCGTTCCTTAGAGCTACTGCTTGATTCTTGATTGCTCCGGCAGTGTTTAGGATTGTCATGTTTACTCCTACGAATCCCGTTCCTACCACAACTGCAATTACGATAATTCAATGAAAAGTTTACATTTTAATATACGTAAACGCAGTGGCGGACCCAGAAATTTAGTTCTTGGGGGGCACAAATTTTTTTTTCAACGGGTTATCTAAGCACATCTAAGATAATATTTTTATATT
Source organism: Silene conica (assembly GCA_029255685.2). Taxonomy (NCBI): domain Eukaryota; kingdom Viridiplantae; phylum Streptophyta; class Magnoliopsida; order Caryophyllales; family Caryophyllaceae; genus Silene; species Silene conica. The sequence continues at coordinate 78,922,444 of CM055317.2, forward strand.
TTGGAGATGTTTTCCTTAATTAGTCATGATATTAGTAAAAAAATGAAAACATATAGGTCATAGACATATCTTTTTTCAGCTTTTTTTCTAAAATAATTTAAATTGTAAGTATATGTAAAAAATATCTCATTCATAGAATATAATACATTTTATTACTGCAATTAACAATAAAGCAAAGTGGTTCAATGATTTAGTTTGGTAAGTTACCTAAAAGTCATGGGTTCAAATCTCATTTCAAACAATTTTTTAATTAAAAAAAAAGTAAAATCCTTATATGTTACAGGATTCGAACCTTGTACCTCATGGATAAAATTATAATTTACTATTTATTATAGATGCTTATAAAAACTTATTTCGGAAATTTCATGGGGGGCACCTGCCCCACCGGCCCCCCTACTGGATCCGCCCGTAAACGCGTACAGTCATACAATCAATATAATATAAGTATGGTGGTTGGGCTGTTAATGAGACGAGACAGCTCGCGAGCAACTCGATATCGGTTCGGTCAAAACTCGGTCAAAGCTTGGCTCGTGTGACCTCGACTCAAGAGCTTAACGAGTCAAACCGAGCAAAGTCTGGCTCGATTCGAAAAGCTCGCGATTGACTCGAACATTTGAGATTACGTAAGATATTAATCATATTATATAAAAATATGCTCATATTTTATTATTATTTTATCTCTTTATCATATATATCAAATATATTGTTGATTTGCTAAATATTTTTACATATAATCTTCAGACCTTCGGAAAAAAAAATTAAAAAATAAACAATTTTATATAAACTCGATTTGGCTGAGCTCGTGTTAAAGCTCGCAAGCTTTGTAACGTGCACATTTTTTTCAAGCTCGAGTAAGATCAACTCGAGCTTGAGTTTTGGTAATCGAGCACAAGCCGAACAAGTCCAAGCTCAGGCTCAGCTCGACTCGGCTCGTTAACACCCCTATATGATGGTACTAAAACACGTAACATTGAGAAAAAAATCTTACTAAAAGTGGCGGAATTGAAAGTGGTAAAATTGTCAACAGCATTCCGATTGGCAGTAATAACAGTCTGATTAATCCCATCACCGATCATCATAATATATTTCTTTTTCTTATCGATCGACACATTTTCCTGATATACACCAGCAGTAACATATATCAAGAAATATCCGTCATCCGAACCCGTATTATTCGGGGCAGCAGCTACCGCATCTTGCACTGTTGTAAAATTCCCACTCCCATCTAAACTCACAATAACAAGATCATTAATATACACATCATCGTCACTACCCCCGTCAAGTAGCCTCCTGTTCGGCAGCCCTGTTTCATACACGGCACGAGCCCGACTCGACATTTTAACTGAGGGGACGTCCCCATCTTGAAATGGGGACCGCTTTCGCCAAGAGCGAAAGCGAGTCGAGTTCCGCTTTGTGCGTGGAGCCCAGCCCTTGGTAAAAAGCGTCAATGCGACCGAGTAGAGTTTTGTGTCGTTGAGTAAAGACGGGTTTAGCCCGGTTTGTATGGACCATGTAGACCGGGCCGAGGTGAGCCCATCAATGCAGGTTTGTTGGTTGGTTAGGGCGCCACTAAGAAGTGTTTGTACGTCGTCGGATTTTGTAAAGGAAAGGGTTTTGTTTGGTGTGGACGTGATCGACTGAAACGACGTCGTTAGATAGTCGAGGTTAAGTTGAGTTAAGAATTGACAATCTTGTAGGGCACCAATAGCTAAGGGTGTAAGTTGTAGCTTGTTGCTGTCTAGAAGATATCGATTTACGAGTTTTAAGAATTTTGTGGCTTGGACTATTGATCGTTTAATGGAAAACCGTCCATATTCGTAAACACTAGCGGTTCGGTTGTCGGATTGAAGTACACTTTTGCAATATCCCGGGTATTGGGTGGATTGGCATACAGTCGATGCTGGTACCGGGATTGTTGCATTGGTGCTTGTTGATATTGCTGGTGCTGGTGCTGGTGCTGGTGCTGGTGACGATGGATTCGAGAATGAATGTGTTTGGAGGATGAGGAAATGGAGGAGGATTAAAGATGATAATGTAAGAAAGGTTAATTGATTTAGAGACATTATTGTTAAGTTAAATGGGGTTAATGAGGTATATTAGGTGAAACGTTGAGGAATTATAAATAAGATGGATGAAGTGGGATTGTGAAGTAAAAAAATGTAGAAAAGTGAAGTGTGTTCAAACCAAATGCGCGTAGAAAAGAGTTGCCTAATTTGCAAGGGTATAGTAAAGTCCAATAGCAAAGGAAAGGGGGTTGGGTTAACGTCCGATTACAAATTACAATGATAAATTAAGGATGAAAAAGAAGACCCAATGCTTCCACTAGGTGTAGTTAAATTGACTAGAAGTATACTCTACGAGTAGCAAAATCTTTGGAATAGGAAGTCTACTTTGTAACGGATATATCCGTTATAATTTTTGATGGTCAACTATTATCTATGTTTGTGGATAAGACATAATAATTTGCTACTATCGAGATATTTTACTTTTGTCTTATTTCTCTCATATGAGTATTACTTGACCCGTCGCAAATTTGCGACAGATATGTCCGTCACAAATGAGAATGGATCTTTGGAAATGAGAGTTTTGGTATTGATTGGCTTGTTTTTGTACTTAAATCTAGTCAAATTCAATTACTTTACGTTTTAATTCTTCGTCTTACTCATTTATTTATCTTATTTCAAATAAAATACTCCTCATACAAAGTCCTTGTATGAGATAAACAAATAATTGTGATGGAAGGATAAGTTTTAAAGCATTTTTCATAGCGACTTTTATATCAGATCATCATTTGATGAGAGAAAATATAGTCTAATATTGATCTTGTTCTTATATCATACTAGTGCTAATTGTTCTAATTCTCAAAGATCATACGGAGTATTAGGTTACCTGGCCTGTTAATAAATGTGAAGTTGGAGTTTTGTTTATATGAATTACGACAATCATAAGGATAGAGTATAAACGAAACAAGAAGTTTTATTTCGTCTATATAATTATATTGTGTTTTTTTTGTGTTAAGAGAGTTATAAATAAGGGCGAATTTGATATAAATGGTTTTAAGTTTGTGTAAAAAGAGTTATATATAAATTCAAAAATTATGATTTTGTCACTATAATAAAATAAAATTGGCATTATACTATAGATTATAATTTGCTAAATTCTCATAATGTAAGAATTATTATTACCTTAGAAAACGGTTTGACACACATTATTATTAGGTTCTTCAAAATAAATATTCAACAAAATAGTTAGAAAAGATTTATAAAATGAAATCTGCTGTTTTATGCTAAAAATATAAATGTATTTTCATAAAAATACACATTTCACAATTTTACTTAATTCTATCAGATTAGTTTTACCTTTCATGTTTTTTTTATTTTATATCAAAATACAACTGACCGAAATACTGAATATTAAAGAGGTGTCGATTTAAACTGAATAAAAAATAAAAGACCCTAAAAAAATATGAAGCCTATATATACTGTACATGCCCAATATCACTAAAACTTGAAATAGACGGTCTTTCAATAAATTATTAAGAGGTCATTCTTTTGTAGCATTTTATTTGTACTTCGTGAATCTTTTGTCACTGATCGTATCACAGTAATTTCGTACTTATTTACATAATAAATATATTCATTTTATCTTTAATCACGATTTGTACCCATCATATTACTTTTAGTACAACTTTTTCTTAAATTTGTACAATAATCTTTTAATAAACTGATTGAGATTTTGTCTTTTAGGAGACCTACTAAGCCAAGATTTATACAAGTAGTAAAAATCACGTTTTAATAATGCATGGAAACTGGAAAGTCTTACTTGTTTAGGGTTATGTTGAATATACATAATACATGCATAATCGTTTTCCGGTCCTAGTTGCATAGCATGTGCTATTTCAAGCAAATTGCCTAAGAAAAAGGTTACTTTTCTTACATCTCATCGTGAATCTAGGATTCTACGGTGTAAATAGGTAATCGTGTTGACAATGAGTTACGAGAGACATATTTAAAATTCACTCATTATGTTCCACCTTGACCGTGACTAATTGCACTCCACTCAAATATCATAACATTTAATATGCCAACAAGCTTATGAGGGATAATAAAAATAATCAAATTATAGGAGTTTTGTCAACCACGATATTACATATTGTTTTCTTTACAAACTAAAAGTCATTCAAATAAAGATGTGTCTTTGATAAGAAAACTACGATCAAAAAAATGTAGGTGATAGTTCGTTAGTTTGGTAATCGAAACACATAAAAGATAAAGGTAACATGTCATGTTGTTAAGGACCAAACACCAAAGGGATTGATGGCAATCGAATTGAACGACTCACTCCCTTCAGTCTTATAAATAAAAAAAGATTCAGTTGCAATTGTTAGACCACGGAGAGGCTTGATTGATCCAGACCTTGTAAAAAAATCGAATAAAAATCGAAAGTACCATCTCTTATAATTAGTTTAAAATGATATCATTTCTGTAAGGATTAATTATGGATCTTCCTCCACTAAAACCCCTCTACTTCCTCCATTTTCATGACCTTCGGTTTCTATCATTCCAAATTTCAGATTTTATCATTTCAGATTTCATCCCTCTACTTTTTCCATTTTAAAATGGGGCCGGTTCAGATTTTATCATTTCAGCTTTGGTATGAACTAATAGATGGTTTTCATAAAGGAGGAGTCTATGGGGCCGGTTCAGTTAAAGAGCTCTTTTATGATCCACCGACAAGAAGAGGGTCCTCCTCCCAGCACCAACCTTATGTTCCTGGTTTGGTCAGTCACCTTCAAATGCAACTAGCTGAGAAGGATAGAAGGGACGCCGAACGAGATGAAGAATTGAGGAGAATGAAAGAAGAGATGGAAAAGATGTCCTCTTATTTTGCACATTGTAACAGCGGTTGGCATTCACAGGATAGGGATCCAAGAGATCCCGATTATGGAGGTGGCAGTGGGGCGGGAACATCTTTTCCAGTGTCGTACTTAGTGGCTCTTGTTTTTAGTGACTCTTGTGTTTAGTGTTGGATAATTTTTAGTTTAGTGCTCGAATTTCGTACTTTGTAATCCAAATCACTTTTATTTATTTAAGCGATCAGATGTTTGGCATCAATTGGGTTGTGCGCTGCCTCTTCTTGGTTTTGCTTGCAGGTTTTAAGTAATAGCTACGGATTTGGCTAGGTCAAAACAGAATTTTATGGGCAAATACATGTAGAATTAGCGACCGAACATGTAAAATTAGCGACCATTGTCGGTCGCTAACCTCCTGTATCTTTTTTTCATTGGCGACCAATTAGCGACCGATAGTGGTCGCTAATTAGCGACCGACAACAGTAGCTAAATTAGCGACTGAAATCGGTCGCTAATTTAGCGACTGAACTTGGTCGCTAAATTAGCGACTGATATCGGTCGCTAATTTAGCTACTGCAGTCGGTCGCTAAATTAGCGACCACTATCGGTCGCCCGTCTTTTTTTTTCGGTCGCTAAAATTGGCGACCAACATCGGTCGCTAAATGTGAATCTGAGAATTCTTCTTTATGAAGATGATGGAAGCCATTAAAGCAACACTGAGTTCTTGTTGTAGGTTTAGGAAAGTATTAGAGAGAAAAGCTAAATAAAAGGAAGATATTATTGAGTGATAATTAGAATTTTGTTACAAGCTAACTATTTATAGTTAGTTAGAAAACTGTACAGAAACTGTAACAAACTAACTGAATATAGAAAGTTGTTATGCTGAGTTGTCAAGACTTTCATCCAGGCTGTACACTTTCAGTTTCACATCCTCCCTTCAAGTTGGAATTACTGTGCTTTATGTCAAACAGCAAGCCTAACTTGGATGCTAGGAAAAAATGTTGCTGTTGTCCCAGCGGCTTTGTCATCAAATCTGCTAGTTGCATACTTGACTTCACATGAGTTGTTGACAATAGACCTTCTTCCACTTTCTCTCTAACAAAATGACAATCTATATTCAGGTGTTTCGTCCTTTCGTGAAAAACTGGGTTAGCTGCCAAATGTTGAGCAGCTTTATTGTCACAATTGAGTTGAATAGGTAATGGTATTATGATATTAAAATCTGCCATTAATCTGGAAAGCCAAACCAGTTCACTAGCCGTGTATGACATAGCTCTGTACTCAGATTCTGCAGTAGACTTGGACACTGTTTTTTGTTTTTTTTGTTTTCCATGAAACCAAGGAATCACCTAAGAAAACACAGTGTCCTGTGAGTGATTTGCAACTGTATTGGCATGAGCCCCAGTCAGCATCACAGTAGGCTCTCAGGGACAAAGAAGAAGATGCAGAATAGAAGAGCGCTGCATCAGTGGTTCCCTTTAAGTATCTAACAGCATGTAGTGCAGCCTGCAAGTGTGGTGTTCTAGGATTGGTAACAAATTGACTCAGATGCTGCACTGCATATGACATGTCTGGTCTGGTTAAATTGAGATATAAGAGTCGTCCTACCAGCCGTCTGTAAACTTCAGGATCCTGCAGAAGGTCCCCTTCCTCAGTTGAGAGTCTTAAGCCCCTAGGAAGAGGAAATAAAGCAGGAGTACAATCCTCCATTCCTTCTGGTGGAGACATATACACCTCCTCTTCTAAGAACCCATGAAGGAATGCGTTGTTAATATCCAGCTGATGTATTGGCCATGCTTTTGCAGCTGCTACAGCAAGAAGAACTCTCACAGTGCTAAATTTAGCAACTGGAGAGAATGTATGCTTGTAATCCTTCCCTTCCACTTGATTATATCCTTTAGCCACTAACCTGGCCTTGTACCTCTCTACTGTCCCATCTGGATTAAACTTTACTTTATAGACCCACTTTGAACCAATGGGTTTGAACCCAATAGGCAATGTTGTTAAATCCCAAGTTCCATTAACTTCAAGAGCCTCCAATTCCTTATCCATTGCTTGTATCCATAAAGGATCTGATTTGGCTTGCTTATAAGAAGAAGGTTCAACAGTGGATAGAACATTGTTGAGAGAGGAAATGTAATCAGTGGAATAAGTCTGTATATTGAATACTGAAAAGGCTTCTGAAGAACCATGTTCAGTATCAGTAACACTACCAGTACCAGTGTGCTTCTTAGTAAGCATGTCACACTGGAAATCAGCAAATCTGGAAGGAATTTTTCTGGTCCTGGATGATCTCCTGATATCATTCTCAGGATTACCAATGCTATTTGGGACAAGCTGTGACTCTGAGGTGTCACCAGTGCTTTCTTCACTACTGGCATTATGACTATTATCATTATTATTATCATGAGAGTTATTTTGTGTATTATCTGTATTATTAACAAAATCTGATGATATGAAAGGATCATCATCATTAGTTGCATTGAAAGGAACATTATTATGAAATATTGAAGTATTTGAGGTTGTAGTAGATTTATTTTGTATAAAGGGAAAAATATCCTCATGAAATATAACATCTCTACTCACAAAAACCTTATAATTGTCCAAATCATACAACTTATAAGCTTTCTGCCCATAGGGATATCCTATGAACACACATCTCATCCCCTTCTCTGCAAATTTATCTTTTGTGGATCCATGCTTAGGTGCATAACATAAGCATCCCAGTATCCTCAAATCATCATAACTAGGAGTAACTCCCAATAGAACCTCATGAGGAGTCTTCCAATCTAAAATTGCACTTGGCAATTTGTTTATCACATAGGTTGCAGCCAACAAACTTTCTCCCCAGAATTTTTTTGGCAAACCAGCATACAAAAGCATAGCTCTGGCTGTCTCAACCAGATGCCTATGCTTCCTTTCTTCCCTCCCATTCTGTTGTGGGACTCCTGGCACACTCCTTTGATGAATGATGCCTCTATTGTTAAACAAAGTACTACACTCTAGCTGGAATATTTCTGTTCCATTGTCACTTCTGACAACTTTGACAGTTTTCTTAAAATGGTTTTCTATTTGGTTAAAGAAACTCTCAAGAATAGAAGTAACTTGAGTTTTTAATCTCATCAAGAAAGTCCAAGTTGTCCTAGTGTGATCATCTACAACAGTTAAGAAGTATGTTGCACCAGAAAGAGATTGAACCTTGTAAGGTCCCCACAAATCAATATGAATGAGAGCAAAAGGTTCATCAGCTCTAGAATTACTTCTGATAAAAGGCTGACAATGAATCTTAGCCATAGTACAAGTATCACAATGATATTGCTTAAGTTTGCTACATTCATTCCCTACTACATGTTGCATCTTAGCAAGAGAAGTGTGGCCTAGTCTAGCATGAAAAACATTCACCTTATTATCAGGACAACTAATGCTAGTATTTGACTCAACCACATTATTATTACAACAATCTATCACCAGACTATTATTCTTCAACCTCAGTCCATTGAGCCTGTAAAGACCTCCATTCTTTGGACAAACTGCCACTGAACGATTAGAGACAGGGTCTTGTACCACACATTTATCCACATAAAAGTGAATAAGTAACTTTGAGGTGCTTAATAACTGACCTACAGAAAGTAAATTGTGTTTGAAACCAGGTATAAACAGCACATTCTGTAAAACCAATTCAGGAGACAGCTGAATAACACCAGAAAATACAACCACCTTAGTTGTCCCATCAGGCAAACCAACAAGGATAGGTTTAGGCAAAGGCTGCAGATTAGTAAACAAGGACTTGTTTGCACTCATGTGATCACTAGCACCAGAATCTATAATCCAATCACTGTCTAATGCAATTTGATTATGAAATACTTGAGAAGTAGTGTGAACTTTACCTGCAAAGTTCACAAGAGATTGATCCATTGTAAAAGTCTGCTGAGAATTAACCCTCTGCATCAAGTCTTGATATACTACAGTCACAAGTTCTGGATCATACTTGGCAAACTTGTTAGAAGTTTGTCCTGCACTTGTGTTGGCCTGGCCATCCAAAGGCGTTTCAGTGCTGATTTCTTGAGTTTCTGCATTAGCAGAAAATTTCTTTTGGAAACCAGACTTTGGAGGAAATCTGGCAAAATATTTGGCCCTCTTCTCAGGATGCAACACGAAGCAAGAATCTCTTGTGTGTCCTCCCTTCTGGCAATGATTACACCAACGATCATCAGCATTCTGTCCAGAATTCTGTTTCTCTTCTCTCTTCCAAACATTCCAAGACTTTTTTTCATTGAGTCTTCCTGCATTAAAAGCACTAGTTTCTGCAGTAACTTGCATTCCATTAGTGATCATTTTTTGTGATTCTGCTTGACGAATGATAGAATATACTCTATTCACATTAGGAACTGGATCCATAGCCAGAATATTTGTCCTTAATGTTTCATAAGTGTCCCCTAATCCCATGAGAAAGTTCAAAACTCTCTCAAATTGAACACCATCCAAAATTCTCTTCAAAATATTACAGGTACAAGAATTCATAGCTCCACAAGTGCAATCAGGATAATTCTCCAATTCTTCTATGTCATCCCAATTGCGTTTAAGCTTGTTAAAATATTCAACTACAGAATTATTATCTTGTGTAATGTTCCTTAATTCTTTCTTCAATTGAAACAACAACGGAGCATTAGTCTGACCATACCTCTCACGCACTTCCTGCCACAATTGTTTGGAAGATTTGCAAGAAAGAAATCCTTCTCTAAGAAGCGATTCAATTGAATTAGTCAACCAGCATCTCACCATATAATCACTCCGTAACCATCGTTGATGAGTAGGCGAATTTAACGCCGGCATTGCAGTACTTCCGTCAAGAAAACCGAGTTTATTCTTTGCTCCAAGAGCAAGATGAACAGCTCGACACCAAGAGATGTAATTCTGACCATTAAATTTGGTTCCAATAACCTCCATGGCCGGATAGTCTGAATTACTGATGAATAAAGGATCATCAAAGGAATTGTTGTTATTCTGATTAACAGAATTAACTGAATTCGTGTTTTCTGGCATACTGATAGAATTTTGAAGAAGATATGATACGAAAAACACAGAGGTTTTATGATTTGAGAAGAGAAATAACGAGGAGAAAAAAACGAGTAATGCGGAAACTACGAGTATACAGAAACAGGATTAAACCTGCTCTGATACCATGTGAATCTGAGAATTCTTCTTTATGAAGATGATGGAAGCCATTAAAGCAACACTGAGTTCTTGTTGTAGGTTTAGGAAAGTATTAGAGAGAAAAGCTAAATAAAAGGAAGATATTATTGAGTGATAATTAGAATTCTGTTACAAGCTAACTATTTATAGTTAGTTAGAAAACTGTACAGAAACTGTAAGAAACTAACTGAATATAGAAAGTTGTTATGCTGAGTTGTCAAGACTTTCATCCAGGCTGTACACTTTCAGTTTCACACTAAAAGCGACTACACCTTGCGACTAAGGGCGGGCGACTGGACTTGGTCGCTAAAATATGAAGGGCGACTGAAAACGGTCGCTATTTTCAGTCGCAAATTGAAGTATCTGTTGTAGTGTTTCATCTCCTTCATTCCTCCATTAATCTTTTCCCTAAATCTTATTTGATATTGAAATCTGAATGTTGTATTCCGTCCTTCAGGCCAAGGAGTAGCTGGGATTGTTCTTCCTAAAAAGGACGAGAGGATGATTGCCATTAAAGAGGGAGATACAATTGCACTTTCTTTCAGAGTGGTTACGTGGTGGTACAACAAGGACGACACTGAATTGATTGTTCTTTTTCTTGGGTGACACTTCCAGAGTCACAAAGCAGGACAATTCACTAATTTCTTCCTAACCAGTTCTAATGGAATTTCAATGGGTTTTTATCCGAGTTTGTCAGTCGTGCCTGGGATTTGCCCGAAAATGTAGGCCAGCCTAACCAGCAAGCAATCAGGCAACAAGATTGTCCAACAACCCGCATCTCATAAGATTCTTGAACCAAAGAAAGAGCACCATGATGACAGTTAAGATTTCTTGAGCCAAAGAAAGAGCACCATGATCACCGTTAAGATTTAGGGAGAGGGGTATATTAATGGGGGCAAAATCGTCATTTAACTTACTACGATCATTTAAAACTAACTTAAGTTCGATTTCCGTCAAAAATGTATTAGACTGATTAATTATGTGTGATTTTAGGTAGTAAGATGCATAATAAAGTATAGGGTTATTTAACGTAAATACTCTAAACTATAGGCATCCTTCTCATAATAATCCAAACAAAGGTTTAACTCACAATAAACCTAACTTTATATACCTTCTTCTTAAATTAGAGTCGGATGACGACTACCCGGAGAACAAGTCATTGCCATTTTAAATTTTGTTCGTAATAACATTATCATTATTAATGATTATAAACATTTATTATCTCGCCAGGAGTGACACCAATCGATGGGAAGCCCTACCGAGTAAGCACCACTTTGACTCTAAATCTGGCCAGGAGCACTACTAATCCACCACTATCGGCAGTTTGGCACTATGAACCTCATCAAAACGCACCACTAGGTTGGCAATGGGTAGGGTCCAGTAAGATCCATACCCGACCCTGAGTCAGATACCTTGAACTCATACCCGACCCAAAACTAAAGGGTTTAAAATTAATGGACTCATATCCGACCCCGAATACTCAAACTTATCATTTTCATTAATTTACTCAATATATTTAATGGATATTTGGCTATGTGTATAATATATTACCGATAACTAATAACAGCCGTCCGTATGTGTGTTATTTGGATTATTGAAGTTCGTATGTGCGCATTTTCTTCTTCTTTTTTTATTTTTTTTTAATAAATATAAGGGTCCTAACACCAAGTCCCGGACCCGAAATTTTTATGTAAGACCCATAGCCGAGCGGGTCTCAAAAATTCAGACTCATACCCCACCCATTATGGTCAGACCCTGAGGGTCCGGGTTGGAAACCCGATCCACTGCCATCCCTACGCACCACCGTCTATTACTACCATCATCCAAAAGCTTGAAGAGGCCGACCGCGGACTAGCACCACCATTTTTGCCGTCGTAGCCTTGTTCCCCGACGCTCGTAGTGGCTAGATATGATGTTTCTTTGTTGATTGTGGGTTAGAGGCCAATAAAAAAAAAAGTATTTGGGATGCGAATTAATCCTATTTTTATATCAAGACAAAAAGAAAATATTATGATTTATTTCTAATTTATATGGTGACAAGTTTTATAAATATCACAATAATTTAGTAGGAAAAATACTCGTGTATACATATAATTGAGACGGAAGGGTAAGACAAATTGATGGATCACTGCATTGCTCATCCATAACCATTTTTAACCAGTGAATTCAGGATCGCTCATAAAAACTAGCAAGTATATATATCCGCTTACAAAACTAAATTAAACCCAATATGATAAATGTAGGATGAGAAAAAAAATATTTGACCGATTTATTATTATATTTGATGTTTCGGAGAAATAAAAAAGGATTAGGAATACCAATAAAAAGGTTATGTGTATTTTAGACCTGTCAAAATATGATTCGACCCGCAAACCCGACCAATCCAACCTGATTTGATCCGATTTTTCAAGGTCAATCACACATAAATCATGAAACTGGTAAATTATCAAACTTACATTACTCCCGTCGATGGGCTTTATATTTTGGGCTGGAAGGCCAAAATACCTCAAGTCTGTTGATGTAACAAACTCTTATGATTCAAAATTAAAAAAACATGGCCCGTTGCATGTATCATAGATCAGAGTCCAAGGTTCACGTTAAAGATTGCTTTCAGATCCGTAATATTTCATTCATCTCCGTCAATTATTATCCATCGATTTTGACATGACCAATAAAATAAGAGGGGTAATTATTAAATAACAAGTACACAAAATTGTTTGTAAATGAACAGATTGTTTATTAAGTTTATTCTTAAAATAAAAGAGACAATAATTGAGTGGGCCAGCCCAAAATAAAATAAAATAACAAATGTAAGGACAAATAATGTAATTACAAATAGTGTAATTATTAAAATAGGGTACTTTACACATCAATCTATCCCACATAAGGACACTTTTGACCATCGTGTTGACAACCGTTGGAAAGCATGTACTCTCACCTTTCCAACGAGTTTAAAAACACTTCAAACCGACCTCGTTTACTATCTGAACCATCGACTGAAAGTGACCCCATCACAAACGCTGAAACTTTGGCCAAAATGTCGTGTTTGACAAAAAAAATTTATTAAAGGTAGTGTTTGAAATGGAAAAGTGTTACGGGATTTTTGTGTGATAAGGGTATGCCCCAAAGATTAAAGGGAAAATTTTATCGTACGGCAATTAGACCGGCCTTACTTTACGGCTCGGAGTGTTGGGCCGTGAAGCAGTGTCACATTCATAAGATGAGTGTGGCAGAGATGCGTATGTTGAGGTGGATGTGCGGCCATACAAGGAAAGACCGGTTAAGGAATGAGGTGATTAGAGAGAAGGTAAAAGTGGCCCCAATAGAGGACAAGATGATGGAAAACCGACTAAGATGGTTTGGCCATGTGAGAAGGAGACCTATGGACGCACCGGTTAGGAGGTTGGAGACATGGGGTGCCGAAACGGTTGCTAGGGGTAGAGGGAGACCTAAACAAACTTGGAGAAGAGTGATTGAGCACGATATGAGATTTCTGGGGCTTCAGGAGGGGATGGTGATGGAGAGGGCACTATGGAGGGATATGATACATGTAGACTTCTAGCCTTTGATGTTTTTATTAAGTTTTCAAAAAAAAAAAAAAAAAAGGAAAATTTATGTTTGGATTTGTTACACTTTTTCATCCAAAACTCTTATTTTAATTTTAACTTCGTTTCTCAAAATCACTTTAAACTTTATTCTTGATTTATTTTTTTGGGTTTTTTTATGTGATAAGTTCGATTTAAAATTTATAAAACCCCTTTGCCTTCCTTTTTTTGTTTCACTCCACTTTCGTTTTTTTCTTTTCATTTTTTTCTTTTGTTGAGATGAGAGTTCACTCATGACGGTTCCAAGGGATGATTCATGTCAGCCGACCCCAAAATTTTTTGGGACTAAGGCTCTGATGTTGTTGTTGTTGTTGTTGTTGTTGTTGTTGTAGTGCTTGACAATTTATTATTTTAAAAATGGTGTTTAGAAATCAAAAGTTTTTTAAAAGGTGGTGTTTGACGAAAAAATGCTAATAAGAATTGATGGGGAGGAGTAGTACATTAGTACATTACAACGTTTGCTTAATTTTGTAAAACAAAGTTGTGGATAGCTGATGTATTTACTCGATAAATATTTTGGGTTTGTTTGGTTGACATAAGGGAATTCAAAGTTAACTCATGTCAGAAGTTCTATTCCCCATGATGAAGCCACTCGAGGGTGACAGACTCGCAGTCTATTTAGGCATGGACTCGGGTCAAGAATGTTCCACAAAATTTTGCTCTTGAGGAGGCTTGAACCCGGATCTCCTTGGAATTTCATCCAAATTTTAACCATTAGACTCCACCCTTGCGGGCTGGGGAAATCATGTTTAATTGATCATATTATCGACTTTTCTAACATGTGTTCTAAGGGCACACATTAATAAATTGAAAATGAAAAAAATCGCAAGATATTCTAACTAATTATGGTAAAAGTAAGTTTATACTAGAATTTATCATGAGAATATTTTACGAATTTTTCCATATTCAGTTTCTTAATATGTGTCTTTAGGACACACGTTAGAAAAAAACCGTATTACCATTTATGGAGCTTGGCTTTCACTCCCGCTTATAAAGCAATGCATTAAAAGTTGAGCTTAACAGATAACAAAACGTAGAAAAAGAAATAAAAATGAGTCTTAGGCCCTGTTCTTTTGGACTGAAACTTGACTGAACTGAACTGAACTGAACTTATAGGATCTGAACTGAACTGAACTGAACTTATAGGAACTGAACTGAACTTATAGGAACTGAACTTAACTGAACTTATAGGAACTGAACTGAACTGAACTTATAGGAACTGAACTGAACTGAACTGAACTTATAGGAACTGAACTGAACTTATAGGAACTGAACTGAACTTATAGGATCTGAACTTAACTTAACTTATAGGATCTGAAGTGAACTTATAAAATCCGAACTTAATTAACTTTATTTTAATTTAAGTTAACTATTATTATTATTATTATTATTATTGTTATTATTATTGTTGTTATTATTATTATTATTATTGGTGTTGTTGTTGTTATTATTATTATTATTATTATTATCCAATAGATGACATTGATAAAAAATTAGTCTAAAACACAAGGTAGTTTAAAATATTTTCAACTTTATATATAATGGTTTGTTCATAGTTCATACTACAATTACATTACGATAAAAATAATTCACTATTACAATTTTCTCTAATCATTTATTTTCTCTAACAATGGTGATGAAGAAACTGATTAATGGCAGAGTGACAATTGGTGAGGGTGAGAGCGTCGTATGATGAGTTGTTGTTTTTTGGCATTAATGAGGATGATAGTTTGACATTAATTAGAGAGTAAAAGACGGGTAAATTATTAATGAGTTTTTTTTTTATATAGATGAAGTGTATCGGATAATTAAAGCGAAATGTTTGTATCGGTTGTTAAAAATAATACTCCGTATATAACTTTTCTTAATTGAGTTTATATGAACTGAACTTATAGGAACTGAAGTGAACTGAACTTATAGGAACTGAACTGAACTGAACTGAACTTATAGAAACTGAACTGAACTGAAGTGAACTTATAGGAACTGAACTGAACTTATAGGAACTGAACTGAACTGAACTTATAGGATCTGAACTGAACTGAACTTATAGGAACTGAACTGAACTTATAGGAACTGAACTGAACTGAACTGAACTTATAGGATCTGAAGTGAACTTAAGTTAAGTGACTTGAAGTCCAAAAGAACAGGGCCTTACTCTGATCTGTATTATCCAATTTCTTGTTTGCATATTTTTCCAAAATACAATTGAATCGAGGTAGTCAAACATAACTTTAGTCCTCCCGGCCCTCTACCATGCAATATTATTATTTTCTCACTCATATTTCTTCCTCTTGGCTCTTCCACAACTGCACAACTAACCGGGAATACTTTTGCCTTGATTACTTTTTCTCCATCATTCAATATTCACATAATCACATACCCTAGAATTGCTCCATCCACCAATACACGACTGAATTGGACATACTGGCTTTTATCTTTAATTTGTACGATGAAATACTGAAGCCCTAACGGGGACACAAAGTAGTCTGTCCGTCAAAGTCATTTATTTGCTTAATTCTTATAAAAAAATTATTTCATCCATTTCGGTTATTTATTGTTTTTTCGGTTTTGGCAAAAAAATCGAAGAAATAGAAAGTAATCAATTATTAAATGAGAAGTAGATCAAATTTAGTATAAATAATCACATTACCCACAAAAGTAGATTATACTGTACACAGAAATATATAGGACGAAGTGATGACTAAGGAAGAAGCAAATCAATATTTTGGTTTGTCCACTCTCCCATATCGGTGGGGAGAGTTGATTTTTCCTTCTTTAGAGCATAGTTTACCACGGAGAATTTGCTCTCCATGGATAAATCTCCACAAAAAAAAAAATCCATGGCTTGAATTACGATGGAGCTACAAGAATTTCTTCATGTTTGTGGAGAATTTTGTGGAGAAAAAGTGGGGTAGGTAGATTAAGAAAATGGATTAAGAGTGGGTAGGTAGATAAAAAATGGGTAGGAAAAAAAGCGGGTCACATAATGGAAAGATTGAGGGAGAAGAAAAGTATCTATTGTGATTGAAAATAATTGAGTCGAGAAAAATAGATGGAGATAAAGAGATGGACAGAAAAGATGGAAAAAAATTCATTCATTGTTAATGATGCTCTTATATTACTCCAGTCCCTCTTCCCTTAGTGTATAAGGGTAACATTATTCGTAAGACTCCCTACAGTTTTAAGACTCTGCCACATCAGATTTCCACTAATTTTTATTATTTTTTTATTGTTCAGACTCACCTCAGACTCTCCCAAAACTTTATACATTATCCGTCATACTCACCTCAGACTCTACTTTTCCATTTTACTTTTTCTATTTACATACTTATTAAATTACTTCTAGTGGGGTCAAGACCCACCAAAGTCTTAAGAAGAGTCTTGGATTTTCAAAACTCGACTTAAGACTTCCTCAAGACTCAGGTAGATTATTGGTAAAATTGAGGGAGTCTTGTCTTAAGACTTAAGAAAGTCTTGTCTTAAGACCCCCAATAATGTTACCCTAAGAGATTGGACCATGGAGTCTTTTGTTGAGAGAATTAGGCCAGTGGGTTTGGGTCCAAACATACAAACACGCGCATGTCGGCCCGGCCCGGCCTGGGTTTGGGTTTGGGTAGAGTGGCCTTCATTGTGAGACTTAGGCATGTGTCGGCCTGGGTTTGGGTTTGGGTTTGGGTAGAGCGACCTTCATTATGAGACCTAGGCATGTGTCGGCCCTACCGGAGTTTAGGTTTGGGTAGAGTGGCCTTCATTATTTAACGCGTCAGAAATTTACGATAGGATTTCCAATAAGAATTTGTGAAGGGAGAAAAGGCCTTAGCACAAGATGCCAGGGCATAAACAAGTGATATGATAGGAGATACAAGTCATGTAACACAGCTGCTCGCATTATCCCTTCACCCAATGAATGAGAGAAAGCACATGGAATTGAGAAAATAATAATGCAAATTTGTATCCTTTTTCATCACTTGGCTGCATGTGATGAGAAAGAAAACATGATGATATGATGTATAGATGTTCTTGGCTCCTGGCACCATGCCATATGCTTCAAAACATGCTATAAAGTTGTTATTCTACTCTTTTCTGTCGTCTTTAGCTTGCTAACCATTATAGTCAATCATCTTTATGATTCCTTTTTGTTTTTCAACCTATGTAGTATGTATGTGTCTTTGTTATTCACATTCTTTATCACAATCTCGATTTGTTTCTATAATTTTACGATCTAAAGTGCTTCACCGATTCATATTGTAGAATAGTACTTTGAAACAAATTGACTCGGAGACCCATTAGCCAAACCATTGAGACAAATTGATTTATATGATATATCATTACACCAAAAACTATAAAATATGTGTTTTCTTATCTATTGGGTCCCTGAAAATTTGGAGCCCTTGCAGTCGTACGGCCCGCACATGGTAAAGATAGGCCCTGAGATATTGGTGTCTCACCCAAAAAATTAAAATCATATCACTATTAATATACATATATATAAAAACTAAATAAAAATGTGAATGTGAATACCAAACCTTGAGCCATGGACTTTTTTTGGAATTTGGATGACGAATGGTAGTAGTTCTTATTTGTTACTTTCAAGTAATTGTAATGATCTACCAACGATTTGACAATTCATAATAATTACTCGGTAGCATTCAAACAGACAAAATTATTTTATAGCCAAATGGATGAAGGTTTTGTATGATAAATGACATATAGACCAAATTTCAGTATAGTTGTGAGATTTAGCATTTTTTATTTATGAATGTATTATTTAGAGCGTTTGATTAAAAACATATTGAAATAGTATATTAGGGCCAATATGTTATTTTACAATATGATGTTTTTACCAATATATTGGATTTGCAGATTAGAAAAACAAATAATTGTCTTATTTACCCTCTTCATAAAATACTAACCATCCTTAAATCTTTTTACATATTTAATAAATAATTTGTTCATGTCCTTATATTTCATTTTACAAAAATGTTAAACAATCTCCTAATCTAAACTACCAATTACCAAACACCTTTAAAATAATTGTGCTAAATAAATCTGCTAGTCAAATCTGCTAAATCATTTTACTAGTCAAATCTATTTTCTAAATCTATTTCCGCCAATATTAATTTGGTTTTATCAAACAGGGCCTAAGTATTACACTATTTAGATATATGAGACAAAATTTTGTTATTCCTTAGATATTAATCTTTTATCTTCATTTATATAAGTAGGTAATACTTTTTTTTTGATAAAGGTAAGTATATTCATCAAAAAGATAATTACAAGGTATGAAACATTACTGAGAATGCAACATTACACTGTATGAAGCCTAGTAACAAAATTGGAGTCTCTACTACTAAGAGTGCATGTGTGAATGCCTGAGAAATACACTTTCATCTCGTGGATAAGTTGTTTGCTGACTATTTCTGGTCTAACCAAGACCCCTTCAGTTCTGCTCTTGTTCCTGTGAAACCAAACAATGTAGATAATTGCATTGAGAACACTATTGATGATAGACCTCTTCATTTTCGACCCGCGCAATCGGTGCCTCCAGTTATTACTAATGTCAGGGGCAATTGAAACCGTAACCACTGTCCAATATTCTGAAGAATTCTCCTGCTAAAAGGACAATGACAGAACAGATGCTGGTTGTCTTCTGTAGTCAACGAGCAGATACAACATAAGTCATTAGGGACTATCTGCCATTGAGCTAATTTATTCTTGGTGTTCATAGCATTGTGGTGATACATCCAGGCCACCATCCTATGCTTTGATATAGTCCATTTATTCTAGACCAAACGATGCCAATCAACCTCCTCATTTTTCAGTCTAGTATT
The DNA here is from genome assembly GCA_029255685.2 of Silene conica. Lineage (NCBI taxonomy): Eukaryota > Viridiplantae > Streptophyta > Magnoliopsida > Caryophyllales > Caryophyllaceae > Silene > Silene conica. Next base: position 78,941,925 of record CM055317.2, read on the forward strand.
ATGGTAAGCTTTGGCTATGGAATACTCATGTATCCCAGCCCAATCTGGACTCACAAACAATCCATCAAACTGTTCCTTCACTTGACAGATTTTTTTCCATCCCCAACTAGTATCATGCGGGGGTTGGTATGTCATCCAATCTTGACCCTTTAAGTAAACAGATTGCACCCATTTGACCCATAATTTATCAGGTTTCTTAAGCATCCACCATGCTAGCTTTCCAAAGGCAGCTCTATTCCACACCCCACTTTGAATAAGATTAAGACCACCTTCATTGAAAGGAGTACATATTTTGCTCCAGGCAACTAGGGGAGTCTTAGTATAATCAATCCCTCCATTTCATAGGTAATTCCTGCAAATGGCTTCGATTTGGTTGAGTACACCAGTAGGAATTATGAAGATTGTAGCCCAATAGTTATGCAATGTACTTAGCACTGTTTTGACCAGAACCAACCGACCAGAGTAGGACAACTTCCGTGCTCCAAGTTTCCTAATTCTTTCCATCACATTATGCACCAGAGGTTGGCATTCCAAAATAGTTAATCGTGATGAGGATTTGATGGGAATGCCCAAATACTTGAAGGGGAAATATCCTTCTTTGCAGCCAGAAACTGTAAGGATATCATGTTTCAACGCTTCGCTAACCCCATTGACGTAAATATTGGACTTACCAGGGCCAGAAGATGCGGAAAAGGTAGCAAAAGTTCGCAACAACACCATTATAGAGGCCACATCTCCTTTACCGAAGAGAAGGAGGTCATCAACAAATATAAGACTTGTCAGTTTCATTCTATGACATAGAGGATGGTACCTGAACTCATTAGTAGTTGTGGTATGTTGAAGCAACCTGGTCAGGTACTCCATACAAATAGTAAATAAAAGAGGTGACATCGGATCACCCTGTCTCAACCCTCGATGTCCTTGGAAGAAGCCAAATGTATCCCCGTTCGCAATACTGTACGTGGCAGTAGTGACACACTGCATAATCAATGTAATGAAGTGGCTTGGGAAATTCATTTTCTAAAGCATTTGGAGTAAGAATGCCCACTCAACAAAATCATAGGCCTTCTGCATATCCATCTTAATAAGACATCTGGGAACAGCTTTCCTAGAATACAGTCTTACAAGGTCCTGACATATCAAAATATTCTTAACTATGCTCCTACCTTGGATAAAACCACCTTGGACAGCGGAAATCAAGTATGGTAAAACAGAAGATAGCCTGTTGCACAGGAGTTTAGAGATGCATTTGTAGATAATGTTGCAACAAGCAATAGGTCGAAAATGGAGCACTGAGGTAGGTGTAGCAATCTTAGGAATCGTGGTCAGTTTAGTAGTATTAATCTGTTTAGTAATACTTAACTCATCTCAAGTTCTTAATAGTAAAAAGCAATCTCTTTCTCTAGCTCACAAACTTTGTAAATTTTTAAATGCATATACAAAATTCATGAAAATTTAATAAAAAAAAAAGGAAGGAAATATTAATTTATTTTTTGAAGTAATTGTGATAGCTATCCATGTGCCTACACACTGGGTATATGAATAAATGCAAGAATTTCCCATATTGGTTAAACGGTTCACAATTGCATCCTAAACAATACAACAAACCTATCACGAATTCACGATGCATGAAGTTGAAAAACGATCATACCATGCATGTTCATGTACACAAGCAGGAAATCTAAATAAATCTACATTTGTTATGTTCATTGAACATTGAGCTCATAGAGTTTCCTCTATCTCATCCTTTCCAAAGATAACGTTAAATATCTTTAGTTATATATTATTAAAAATTATAAAAACCTAGTATTATTAGAAATTATACAAAATTTATATTTTTATACTTTTTTCTTGAAGTATAAAAAGATCGGTTTTGTAGTTAAGAAAAATATGTAAAAAATAAGAGTAAAAAGAGAAAAATAGGTGGGGTATGTAATTGTAGATTGGTATGTAGGGTATGTGATGAGATTTTGTGTGTAAATATCAAATTAATATAAGGATAATTTCGTAATATTGTGGGTCAAATAAGAAATGTTACATTTGGCGTGGTACGTCCGTTTATATTAAGTTTTACTTTTTGCGTGACACGGAGGAAGTAACATTTATGACAATAAATTAAACATGATCTCACATAACTATATGTTCCCTTAGGGTAATATTATCAATAAGACTCTGTCAAATCAGCTGACAAAATTGTCGTGTATCTTAATCAAAGATAAAGTCCCCTAAATTTTGCTAACTTGTAAATGTAATTGGATAGGGGTCGAACACAGGGATACAGAATTCTCTCTAATGTCATGCCATGAGTTGAATTCTATCTTATATCGGTTGATGTCTTTTTGTTGGATTTGTTGATTGTTTTAAACGTAAATATCAATAATAAAAGGTGGTTTAGGAGATGTCGGGTCACACATGCAAATAAATAACGAATATGATAAATAAGAAACATGTTTTGTCAACCACTATCGATCTTATTGTCAACCTTAGGCCGGATTCTAAAAAACTCTCGTTATGACTAGATCGTTCTACTAAAACATGTTTTGTTCGATTCTATTTTAGGCTTTTGAGCTTAGAAAAAAATCCTCACATTTAAATTATGATTGTGATCAATAATCAAATATAACCATACAAAACAAACATGTGATAGCGACAGTTAACCAATATTATGAAATTCTATTTTACATATATAATAAATTATTTATTATGCATGGTTCCCCTAATCCATCCCCTATACTATGAAAACTACTCGCTCATGTTAGAAAATAAACTAATGACATATAATATGAAAAACATTATGAAAAAGCTAATAAATAAATGAAATCATATGAAATTACTAAATACCATGTAAAATGATAAATAATATTGAAATGTGAAATGCAAATGATAATAAAATGACAAAAGTAAAATGACAATAAACTAAATAACAAAATCAAAAGACTAGAAATATAAATTACCGAAATTGAGAAACTCAGAATTTGGAACAAAAAGTACAACCAGAATAACCAAAGTAACTTGTGTTATATTATAAAGTAAAATAACAAGTGTTTTGTGAAGTGGAAATAAGAAAACTAAAACTAAAACTAAAACTAAGAATAAGAATAAAAATTGCTGATAGATTATGAAAGTATATGAAAGATGCATAAGAAAGTATAAAATTGGATGAGATAAGATTGGATGCCAAAGAGGTCGAGATGAACACCCCTTAAATGCCAATCACCCCGATCGGGACACTCCACCCTGATCGGGGACGGAGAAATTCGGGTTAATTCTTTTAAAAGTTTGATTAAATGCATAAGGAACTTCATGTTTTTCTTAATTCGTCCAACTTTTGGCATCCTAAGCTTGATTAAGGATCCTATACATGCTTCTCGAGTATTTTCTTGGGCCTTGAATATTTTTGTTTGTCCGTCATCCAAAGTTGGTTTGTCCATACTCGGTTTTCACAATTTTTCCTAAAATGCCATTTTTCGGGTCGATGCTTGCTTTTTTAGCTCTTGTTCTTCAGTGTATGCCAGAAATGCTCGAAAAAAACTTCTAAAAGTTTAATTTCCTACAAAACACGTAAAACACATGCAAAACACATAGAACACAAGATTAGCTCACAATACACTAATAATAGTGCAAATATACATGACAATCAAGCTAATTAAAGGGGTAAAAGTCTATAAAATGCAAACATTATAAGTTTTTCACTAACTTTTATTATTTTTTTATTGTTCAGACTCGTCTCAGACTCACACCCCACTTTATTATTCGTAAGGCTCACCTCAGACCGTACTTTTTCATTTCTCTTTACGAAAAATGACTCATGTAATTCACTCATTGGATCAAAATTCACCCAAAATCTTAACTTAACTTAAGACTTTCTAAAAAGTATGGTATAATTGGTAGTCTTCACGGAGTCTTATCCCAACATCACCAATAATCTTACCCATAAGATTATTCTGCTTGACTCTCACGGGTTTTAAAACTCTGTCACATCAACTCTTCGTTAACTTTTATTATTTCTTTATTATTTAGACATGTTTCAAATTCACTTTAAACTTTATAGATTATCCTTCAAAATCATCTTAAATTCTATTTTTCCACTTCGCTTCTTTTTTTTACAAAAAAGAAATGATAACAAGGGATCCACCCATTGCATAATTTTTCTTTAAAGCTCGATGAAGACTCAACCAAAGTTTTAAATTGAGTTTTTATCTAAGACTATCATTTATAATCTTAAGTGAGTCTTGTCTCAAGGCTTGTCAAAAACACAAATTCTCATTTGTGACGGCGGTATCCTCTCACAAAATACCCATGAAATGCGAGTGAGAAAGCACTGTCCCACCTTATTTCCCTTCCTTTTTATGAGAGGTCACAAACTTATAATGAGATTAGCCCGTCACAAACAAGACCTGTTGTATCAAAAATTTGTCTCCAGATTACTTATAATCTTAACCATATATAGTACTGAGGAGTGAGGGAGTATATAGTAAATGTAATTGTGAAGTTATGGCATTGTTTTAACTTTATATGATCCAGTCAATTGACCAAGTGAAGTATATAACCTGAAACTAAAAGCCCATCATCAGCTACATCTTCTTTATCCGACACATGCTTCGATCCGCCATTATGCGCTCTTAGCTTACTCTATTTCCTTATCCACTATCAGTATCACCTCTTCTTATTGGATTCTCCTAATACTTAGATTGAATAGATTCTCCTTCTTCCATGTGAATATGTTTAGGTCAAAATTTACCTAATGTAGTTTTTATGAGGTTGTAGTGATTTCAAGCCAAGTGTATGATTTAGTGGATGAACTAAGTGTTTAACAGCGTAAAGAGAAGAAGTATGGAAGAGAAGAAGATTGATGACGCAGAAACCCCTTAGGGAAAACTACGGGAGGAAGGTTTCCTCCAATTTCTACTAGAATTCTCCTTTAGGATGTGTATGCGATTACAGGTGTTTCTTAGGTTTTTCTAGTGATTTATATGCTAAGTGTGTAATGAATGAATCAACTAATAATACAAGGTTGACATATATATGCAAAGTCTCCCATATGGACCGTTGGATGCTCCTTCCATCCAACGAGTCTTTTCTCTTCCTTTATCCTCTTTTAGCTTCTTTACTCTCTACGCTTTTTCTGGTTCTTCCTGCGTGTGTGGCCATTTCGGGCAATCCTCGAGCCTTGGTCTTTCGTCCTCTTCTCCTTTCTCGTTTTTAATGCTCACTTCCTTCTTGTGCAATCTTCCTCCTATACGACTTTCCTCCTTGCTTCTCCTTTAACTTTGGACGCCACATGTACGTGCTCCATCCATTTAGACGATGCCACGTGTTAGCTTATAAAAATGCTAATTTTAGGGCGTAACATTAGCCCCCAGTTCTTGTAGAAATATGTTTGTGCAAGAACTCCTGCAGAGATCGGACCCAGAACTTTGACGCGGATTTCCTGTAGAAACATCGGGTAGGGTTGGCAGTTGATGAGACCCTGATGTGACGTATTCCTGACATGACAAGTGCCTCCTTTAATGCTTATTAACCGCACGCCAACTGTCCCCCACCATTTTCAAATTTCGAATTTACTCCTATATTTATACCCCTTTACCGTTTCTTACCCTTCACTTTGTATCTTTCACTTCTTATCTTTCACTTCTTATCTTTCACCCTTCCCCTTTTCACTCTTTTTCTTTCTTCAATTTTTTCAACTTCCGATTCTGCCAACCGCTTTCTGCCTTTTCTCTTTGTCGAGGTACGGCCCCTTTGTGATTCCCCTCTTTTCGCATTCTTAATGGCTTTGAACACATTTTCCGAATGCCCTTTACTGCATAGCAAGTATCGCGTTGATTCTTGTTTCTCTCTGGTGGATCCGTCCGTGGTTAGGGATTTCTTCCCTTTCGACGAAAATGTCGAAATGATTGTCCCTCGCCCTGGACAAGCGCCTGATGCGCACTGCCCGGGGTGGACCACCTTTTACTTGTACCCGTTCTCCTTGGGTTTATCCTTCCCGTTCCCTGCACTCGTGCAACAATTTCTTCACCACTCAAAACTCCCCCTCTGGCAAATAAATCCCCATGCATGGAGAATCTTTCTTTCCCTTTCTTTGTTGAGCAGCCGTCATTCCCTCGATATTTCCCTAGGGGACTTGGCCCACTTTTATACAGTCAGGGACCTGGGTGACGCCCAGTATACCCTTCGGGCTCATTCCAAGATCAACCTTCCCATCACTCTTCCAAAAAAGGCCAAGGACGCTGGGTGGTCCACACAGTTCGTCTATGTACGAGTGGATTCACTTCCTGCGCCTGCTGACTATATCTTCCAGGACCCTATTACTGATAGCAAAGGTACTGGCAGTTTCTTCCTTTTGTCTTTTGTTCTCGTTACTTCTCACGCCCTTACATTTTCTTCTGCGCAGGTGTGAAAGAATTGGTTCTCTCACCCGACATCAACGAGACATATAACAAATTATTCGGACTGGACGCCGACGCCCGCTGCTTTAACACCTTGTTCGCCCTAGAGGAACCTGAAGAGATGTCCACCAGTTCTACTCAGACAAAGAAGACCCCTGCAGAGCTGCTTGCTGAGCGCATAAAAATGATCATGGTTTCGGCGGTGAAGCCCTTATCAAAGAGAAAGCTGGAGTCCGGTGAACCGCTGCCTGTTCCCAAGAAAGCTGCCCTGCCTGCTCCCTCTGAATCGTCCCCCTCTGTCAACCCTTTTTGCCCTCCTCCTCCTGCTATTTCTTCCAGGACTCGCAACAAAGCTTCCAATTCCACCGCTCTGGTCAAGAAGCCTGCCGCTCCCATTATAGAGGACCTGAGCGAGGACGTCATTCGCCTACCGGAGGGTTTCAGTTGTGCTCTGGACGAGGACCTGTGGCCTGCTATGGGCCGCCTTCTGACTCCCGGCTCTAAGGCGTTGCTGAAGGGTCAGCCTGTGATGCCGCTGTGGCGTCAGGCTACAGAGGACGTTTTCTCGGTGAGCTTTCCCTCTCCCTCTTTCCCTTGCGTTTATTTGTGTCTTCATTTCGGTTGACATATATCGCCTCTGGATCCCTCTTTCAGGGCTTCCAGAAGATGCTGATGGGGTGCAGCGAGGCTGAGGCCGCATTTCAGAAGGCTCAGACCGGGTTGGACGTCGAGAGAGGGCTCAGGGCGAGAAAGTCGGAGGAGCTGGCCCGCTGCCAGGTTAGGGTGAAGGAGTTGGAGGATGCCCTTGCGGAGTAGTGCAGGAAGAAGGACGAGGCCCTTGCTGAGCAGCGCAGAGAGAAGGACGAGGCCCTTGCTGAGCAGCGCAGGGAGCAAGATGCACGACTGAAGGCTGTGGTGATCAAGAAGAAGACTCTGTCCAAATTGCTGTATGACATGGCTCCTTTTTCCTCCCTGGAGGCGAGGATAGCCTGTATGAAAGAGTTCAGGGCGGGGGAGAACGCTAAGTGGAACCTGGAGGATGAAGAGAAGCTTATGGAGCAGATGTTCCATGTCCATCCCGTGCTTCCAGACTTTTCTGATCTTAATCCTGATGGATCTCTTCGCTCCCCGATTCCAGGCTCTCCTGAGGTACAGAGTGCTCCTCCAGGGTCTCCCGCTCCAGCTGGCGTTTTCCAGGACCAGATTATTGATACTCCTGCTGAGGAAGGTTCCTCCTCAACTCGGCATTCTGGTGGCGAGCAGGCTGTGGAGGGAGCTGTTGATGTTTAACTTCTGCGCCCTTAGTGGCATTTAGACTTTGTTGTTTTTTGCTTGTTTGTTGGCTGGGCTAGTGCCCTTGACATTCTGCGCCCTGGGCCCTGTGTGGCGGGCATTTTTATTTTGTCTCTTTTGTTTCCGCTGGTTTGTTTGAACTTCTTCCTGGGTGCTGCCCAGAAGTTTCCGGCAGTTGTTGTGCCGTGTTTAATTGTGCGCCTGTGGGCGTCTTTTCTATACCTCGTGTTTTCTTTTCGTTTTTGTTTTGTTTATGCATGCTCGTGTATGTTTTTGGCCATGTGTGGGTGTTGGCTTCAGGGTGTACCCATCTCAGTCAGAGGGTGTCAGGCTTTCGTGAGCGCTAAATATCGTGGGCGACAGTGTCCCAGTTGCTTGTACCTCGCTTATACTCACGCAGTGTAAGGGATTGAGTGCGATTTGACCCATACCTGCCTTCTATAGAGACGTCGTATTGGAAGTATTCATGATAAGAAATACCTCAAGTAGATTTTCATTGATAAGCAAATATGTTTCTCAAATAACTCCCCCAGGATAGCTGGATCCTGGGGGTGATACATTTGTAAGTAGCTAAGATATGAAATGTTAAACATAGAATAAATGAGTAAGTACCCTAGAATTAGGACGCAGATCTTGGGTGCGGGTTCTGGAAGTATCCCGGTATGCTTCCTTATATGTGATACTTTTTCAGATGGAGGATGTTCCAGGGTCTGGGCACCATGTTTCCCTTCATGTCCATTAATCTGTAGGACCCACTTCCCGTGGTACTTTCCACTTGATAGGGTCCCTCCCAATTGTAGGCGAATTTCCCGGCGCTCGTATTCTTCGTGTTCTGGAACACTTTCCTGAGGACTAGGTCCCCTACCTGGAGGGTTCTTATCTTCACGTTCTTGTTGTAGCTTCGGGCCACCATTTGTTTGTAAGCGGCCATTCTGATGGCGGCGCTGGTCCTGAGCTCGTCTATCGTGTCCAGGCTGCTGGTCATTTCTGTTTGATTGCGTTCTTCCGTTAGGCAGCCATATCTCTGGGTCGGCACCTTTACTTCTGCTGGAATGACGGCTTCTGCTCCAAACACCAGGCTGAAGGGGGTTTGGCCTGTCGCTGTCTTTGGTGTGGTCCTGTCAGACCATAGGACTAAAGGCAACTCGTCTGCCCACTTGCCCCCAGCTTCTTCCAGTCTCCTCTTCATGTTGTCCATGACTATTCTGTTGCTGGATTCCGCTTGACCGTTCGTTTGTGGGTACCTGGGAGCAGCTTTTAGTAGGGTGATATTCCAACTAGCACAAAATGCTTCGGTTTTATTAGATATGAATTGTGAGCCGTTGTCGCACACTATTTCAGAAGGTATACCGAATCTGCAGATTATGTTTCGTTTAAGGAAGGATATCACCTGATTTTCTGTAACCTGGGGGAAGGCCTCTGCTTCTATCCACTTGGAGAAGTAATCCGTTAGTGCGAGCATGTAGGTTCTGTTTCCAGCTGCTCTGGGCAGCGGTCCTACGATGTCTATTCCCCATTTCATGAAGGGCCAGGGCGATATGATCGGGTGCAGGGGTTCAGCGGGTTGGTGCGTGACAGGGGCGTGCTTTTGGCAGGCTTCGCATTTCCTGGCCAGCTCCACTGCATCCCTTCGTACTGTCGGCCAGAAATATCCCATTCTGATTGCCTTGTTGGATAAGCTCTTGCCCCCTGCATGATTTCCGCAGTCTCCGCTGTGGAGATCGTGCAAGACTGTTTGCGCTTCTCCATCGCCCAGACATCTCAGGTAGGGTCATGCGAGCGATTTCCTGAACAACACACCATCTATTAGTATGAATCTGGAAGCTTTCATTTTGAATCCCCTTACCTCTTTCTTGTCCGCTGGCAGGGTTCCGTCTTTCAGCCATCTTTGGTAAGGTGATCTCCAATCCTCTCGTTCTGGTTGCTCCGTGGTATTGCTGAGGACGCCTAATCCGGCCTCCCACTGGGTGCTGGAGTTTTCAACTTCTCGGTCTTCCTGGAAGTTGATGGTTCCAGCACGTGGGTGATGGGGATTGAGGAGACGTCTCTTGGCTTGAATGTTACCCCCAGGTTAGCCAGCGCGTCTGCTTCCGCGTTCTGCTCCCTGGGAATTTGCTCTATTCTGAAGGTGATGAACCTTGCCTTCCTGTCTTTGACTACCTCCAGGTAGGCTGCCATCCTGGGGTCTTTAGCTTCGTACTCACCGTTGATGTGATTTACTATGAGCTGCGAGTCGCTGAACGCCTGTAGGTATCTGACCTTGAGGTCCAGAGCCAGCTGGAGTCCCTGGATCAAGGCCTCATATTCCGCTACATTGTTGGTTGCTTGGAACTCACACCGTACCGCCTGCACGATCATATCTCCCTGAGGGGATCTGAGCACCATTCCTACCCCTGCTCCTCGGCTGTTGGAGGCTCCATCCACGTACAGCGTCCAGCAGTTTCCTTCAGGGTCCATTTCTGGGGGTAGGATTTCTTTGGCTGCTTCCCTTTCCATTCCTGGGCTAAAATCAGAGACAAAGTCTGCAAGGGCTTGCGATTTTATCGCGGTCCTTGTTTCAAATTTCAGGTCGTAGCCACTCAGGTGGACTGACCATTTGGACATTCTCCCAGAAAGTTTTGGCTTACTTAATATGGGTCTTAAGGGGTAGCTGGTTAGAACTGATATAGAGTGAGACTCGAAGTAAGGTCTCAGTTTGTACGAGGCTGTAACTAAAGCAAGAACGAGTTTTTCAGGAGCGGTATACCTGGTCTCTGCAGGAAGCAGGGACTTACCGATGTAATAGACTGGATGCTGGGTTCCCTCATGTTCCCGTACCAGGACTGCACTTACTGCCACCTCTGTTACTGACAGGTACAAGTATAACGGCTCTCCCTGCTCTGGTTTGGATAGGAGTGGGGGGTGCTGAGGTATTCCTTCAGTTCTGTGAACGCCTTTTCGTGCTCTTTCGTCCACTCGAATCTTTTGCTCTTTCGCAGTATGTCGTAAAATAGCCGGCATCTGTCGGAGGACCTGGAGATAAACCTGTTGAGGGTTGCCACCCTGCCGGTCAGTTTTTGCACGTCTTTCGGCTTTTGAGGAGACTCCAGTTGCAGGAGTGCCTTGATCTGCTCGCTGCTGGCTTCGATCCCTCTCTGCGTGACCATGTACCCCAGGAACTTCCCACTGGAGACTCCAAATGTGCATTTGGAGGGATTCAGCTTCATTTGGTATTTCCTCAGGATGCCGAAGGTTTCTTCCAGATGCTGGGTGTGTTGGCTGGCCGCCTTGGATTTGACAACCATATCGTCTATGTAGACTTCCATGGTTTTGCCTATCTGATCCTTGAACATCATGTTCACCAGCCTCTGGTAGGTGGACCCTGCATTTTTTAAACCGAATGGCATAACGTTATAGCAGTATATACCTCTTTCAGACCTGAATGCCGTTTTTTCCTGGTCCTCTGGATGCATTTTGATCTGGTTGTATCCGCTCCAGGCGTCCAGGAACGTGAGCATCTCATGGCCTGCTGTCGCGTCCACCATTGCATCTATGTGCGGCAGAGGGAATGGATCTTTAGGGCACGCCTTGTTGAGGTCGGTGAAGTCTACGCACACCCTCCACTTCCCGTTCTTTTTGGGGACTACCACCACGTTTGATAGCCATTCTGGATAGGTTACTTCTCTGATCTTCCCTGCGGCCAGGAGGTCGTCCACCTCCTGGTTTATCACCTGGTTTCTCTCCGCGGCAAATTTTCTTCTCTTTTGTTGGACCGGCTTGTAGCCGGGGCTTACGCTCAACCTGTGTGAGATTATGTTTGGGTCTATTCCCACCATGTCTTCGTGGGACCACGCAAAACAGTCGATGTTAGTTTTTAACAAATTTAACAGTTCTGAACGAACAGTACCTGTACACTCTGCTCCCACCAGCACCTTCCTTTCTGGGTGTAGCGGGTCTAGGGGAATTTCCTCTACCTCTACTTGGGGAGGTTCCTCATAGGTCCCCCTGACCTGCCTTGCCTGTGATTGCTATGCTGGAGGAGGGGTGGCTGTGGGCTTGAGTGCCACCTTGTAACAGCTCCTTGCTTCTTCCTGGTTTCCTCTTATAGTCTGGACTCCCCACGGCGTAGGGAACTTGAGGCACTGGTGGTATGAAGATGGAATGGCCTTCATATCATGTATCCACGGCCTGCCTAGGATGACGTTGTAGGTGGAGGGACCGTCAATCACTAGGTACCTCACCTGCTTGTTGATTCCTCCGGCGTAGGTCGGGATCATGATTTCTCCGAGTGAATGCTTGGTTTCTCCGCTGAATCCCACCAGCGGAACCGCCTTTTTGGTCAGGTCTGCTTCTCCAAATCCCATGCTCTTCAGCGTTTCCAACATGATGATATTGACTGAGCTTCCCGTGTCTACCAGGATCTTTTTTACCCTGCAGTTCCCTATGGATAGGGTGATGATCAGGGCGTCATCATGGTATTCAGCGCCTTCCTCTACGTCCGTCTCATCGAAGCTGACGACTGGCAGATCCCGGGCGCTGATCCGGCACGAGGATTCTGGCTTGTCTCCTTTGACTCGGGTAGCGTGCCTCTTGGCTGCGGAATAGGTGAGTCCGCACAGTTCCGAGCCCCCTGTTATCACGTTAATAGTCCTAGTGCAGAGAGGAGGGCTAGAGGGTGCTACCTGACGAGTTGCGTTCACCTTGGTCCCTTTTGGCAGGATGTGGTTCAGGTTACCTTGCTCGTACTGATACCGGACCTCTTTCCTGAGGGTGATGCAGTCTTCGGTTGTGTGCCCGATGTCTTCGTTATGGAAGTCACACCTCAGGTTGGTGTCTCTTCCGTCTTTGCTCCTTTCCTCTGCCCTTTTCTTGGGCCACTTGACCTTCTCCCCCAGCTCTTTCAGCGTTTTGATTAGCCCTGCAAGATTGACAGTAAAACCATACTCTTGTACCTTTGGTGGCAGGTTCGGATCATTTTTCCAGCTTTTTCCCCCAGAGACCTTATGCACCGGCCTGTTGTAGGGCTTTGATCTCTCCTGCCTGTCCGCTGCTGGTGCCTTCCTACTGGTGGAGGCGGGGCTGCAGTTGATCCTTCTAGGTCCTGCGTCCTCTTCCAGTCGGATGGCGTCCAACGCCTTTTGCTGAACCTGAGCATAAGCCGTGCATGGCCATTTGGTTAGCTCTTTGTATAAGTCGGAGGCCTGTGGTAGCCCCCAGCGAAAGGCGTGGATGGCAGCCTTCTCCTCGCAATGGGGTATGGATACCATCTCCTTGTTGAATCTGGCCAGGTAGTCTCTGGTGGACTCTCCATCGCCTTGCTGGATCTCGTAGAGATCGCTGCTTTGCTTTTCTGGCCGCCTACTGCTGGCGAACTGTTGGTTGAACGCGTTCACCAGGTCTGCAAAGCTGGAAATGCTGGAGTTGGGCAGGGTGACGAACCATTGGAGGGCGGCTCCTGAGAGAGTGGACCCAAACCCTTTACACATACATGCCTCCTTCAGGGAGCCTGAGGCCGTTATCACCATCATCTTCTGCTTGTACTGGTTGATGTGGTCTATCGGATCGGCTGTTCCATCATAGCTGGTCATATTTGGGGGAGTGAACCCCTTGGGCACATCCACCGAGACAATGTTGTGGGTGAATGGCGAGTCTGCGTAGCTGTCTGGGGCCGCTTTCTCCAGGGGCCTTGACATTCCTGGTATGCGGCTGACTAGATCCCACAGCTCCTTGTACTGGTGTTCCCAAGGATTCGGTCCTGCAAGAGGGTTAGCGAAATTCCAAGGGGTAGTATGAATGAGAGGTGCATACCCTGGCGCTCCTGGGGTCTGACCGACCGTGGGCTGGCTGAGTGCCTGATGACTCATCGATACGGTGTGGACTATTGATGGCGCCTGTTGAGCAGAGTATCCTGACGAACCAGCCCCCAGCAGAAGTGGTTGTCTTGCCGACGATCCTTCCCCTTGCGTCCAGACCGAGGTTGGGGTGAAAAAAGGTCCTGCATTACCATGTCGGTTAGTATTAACGGGTAACCTTACAGATCCGTTACCCGGGGCCCTGTTTGCGGTGGGGGTGAGTCTAGGTCGACGGAAAGGTAGCCCAGTCCTGCAGGAGTGATCCTCTCCGAAGGAGTTATCCCCGCGAGGTTTGGTCTGGTGACTATTTCGTTGGGAATGACTCTGGCCTCGCTTTTGCTCCCGGGAGGCCTTGGGATTCCGGCATCGATGGCTGGTCCTCCGTTGAACCGTGGGGGTTGATTCTGCGCGGTAGCCAGCTTCCTTAGCTCCTGGTTGTCCTTCCTCAGGCCGTCGACCGCTTGATGGAGGGTGAATATTCCTTCCATCATGGTCTTCCACATGGCCGGGGTAGGGGTGTCTCCACTGGTGTCGCCTGAGCTGGCCATCGTGTCGCCGCTGGCGATGCCTGACTGCATCTGAGGAGTGCTGGTGCTGAGGGGAGCCGCCGCAGCCGGAGCTGGAGTTTCCTGAGTCCCCACAGAGGTGGAGGTTGCTCCTGCTACTGCGGGGATGGACTGTGAGGTTGTTTGAGAGGTTGTATTTGTCATTTTGAGAGATTTTTCTAAGAGTTTTGGGATTTTTTGTACTTTCGGGTTGAATAATCACTACAGCCCCACGGTGGGCGCCAAAATGTTTAGGTCAAAATTTACCTAATGTAGTTTTTATGAGGTTATAGTGATTTCAAGCCAAGTGTATGATTTAGTGGATGAACTAAGTGTTTAACAGCGTAAAGAGAAGAAGTATGGAAGAGAAGAAGATTGATGACGCAGAAACCCCTTAGGGAAAAACTGCGGGAGGAAGGTTTCCTCCAATTTCTACTAGAATTCTCATTTAGGATGTGTATGCGATTACAGGTGTTTCTTAGGTTTTTCTAGTGATTTATATGCTAAGTGTGTAATGAATGAATCAACTAATAATACAAGGTTGACATATATATGCAAAGTCTCCCATATGGACCGTTGGATGCTCCCTTCCATCCAACGGGTCTTTTCTCTTCCTTTATCCTCTTTTAGCTTCTTTACTCTCTATGCTTTTTCTGGTTCTTCCTGCGTGTGTGGCCATTTCGCGCAATCCTCGAGCCTTGGTCTTTCGTCCTCTTCTTCTTTCTCGTTTTTAATGCTCACTTCCTTCTTGTGCTAATTTTAGGGCGTAACAGAATATGTGATACATCAATAACATCATCCATCTAAATACTACTCTCATTATAGTTTTGTTTCTAGACTAGTATAAATTACATATTATAGCATGACAAGTGTAACAAAACGTTTTATTTGTGATGGACACTATCCGTTGAAGCTGAAGACGGACACTATCCGTTAGAAGCTGAAGACGGACAGTGTGTCTTTCACAATAAAGTAAGTGAGAGGATAGATGGGAAAAAATGGAGTATATCCTGGATAGTGTCACTTGTATTTTGTGAGAGGGGAACTCTCATTATAGTTTTTTTTCTAGACTATCCCAAAGCCCGATTCAGGCGGCCCACGGGAAAAATTGGGCTGGATTTGGGCTCAACTTTCGTCCCCCAAAAAGCCCAAAGCTCGGCCCCAATTTTAATAGTTCGTGTAATGTGTACTTTGTAGTTGTGTACACAATGTACACTGTATAAGTAAGCAAAAAGTCAAAAACCGTTGATTATTGATATGCTATTATCTACGGGCAAGTTCTATATTCATGTTATCACTTATCAGTAACAAGTTTGGGTTCATTTGACTTGGAATTATGGATTAGAATTTGTTAAACCTTATTTTAAGCCTATTTTAGTTGTATTTTTTTCAATGTGCGCTTTTTGCCTCTTTCATATTTTGAAGGTGTCACGAGTCGTAAGGGCCAAAAAAAGCCCAATCTATCCCGAGGGCTCATATGAGGCCACAACAGTTGGATTTAGGCTAAAGGAAAAGGCTCATTGACTTGGCCCAACCCGACCTCAATGAACGGGCCGTTTTTAATATGTCAGCACGACCCAAACCTTGTCAAGCCCGACCATGATCAACTCTTGAACAACCACAATGGCTCATATCCATAATTCCATAGAAGTTCATTTGCCGCCACGTCACTAAACTACAAACCCAACCTTCATATAACCAATGTCAACAATAGTACAACTTCATCTAAGTTTATAAATGAGTTCCACCTACAATTCACCCAGTACTAACATTTAATTTTTACCCATCAAATTCTCAACGATTGTCCCATGAACCAAGTTTTTCTGCACAAACGTTCATCTACGAACGAAAGACAAACCGTACGCAACAAAGTATCGATTCGTTCATCTATTAAAACCCCCTCCAATAAACACCATTATGATTGGTGTTAACTTAGGCTGTTAATGAGACGAGACAACTCGCGAGCAACACGATATCGGCTCGGTCAAAGCTCGGCTCGTGTGAGCTTGACTCGAGCTCGGGCTCGGCTCGAGAGCTTAACGAGTCAAGCCGAGCAAAGGCTGGCTCGACTTGAAAAGCTCGCGAGCGGCTCAGACATTTAGGATTACATAAGATTTTAATCATATTTTATAAAAATATGCTCATATTTTATACAAATATTTTATACAAATATTTTATCATTATTATATCTTTGTATCATATATATATATATATATATATATATATATATATATATATATATATATATATTCAATATTTTGTTGATTTGCTAAATATTTTTATATAAAATCTTCGAACCTTATTATTGAAAATATTGGAAGAAAAAATAAAAAAATAAAAATTTTTATATAGGCTCGATTTGGCTCGAACTCGTGTTAAAGCTCGCAAGCTTTGTAACGAGCGCATTTTTTTCAAGCTCGGGTAAGCTCGGCTCGAGCTCGAGTTTTGGCAATCGAGCACAAGCCGAGCAAGGCCAAGCTCGGGCTCGGCCCGACTCGTTAACACCCCTAGTCTGAACTCTTAACTAATTGAACATCCTTTAAAAGAATAATAGGTCTCTCTTGTGACGGGTATATCCGTCACAAGCTTACGACGAGTCAATTATACTCACTTGATTAGATAAGACAAAAATGAAAGTGCATAGAGATTGACAAATTGTTTATCCTTATCTTTCTAAATAAGTTTTATTTGACCCGTCACAAGTTTGGAACGGATAATGTCGTTACAAATGAGAATGTGTGGTAAAAGAAATTAAGTAATCCATTATTAAAGTACACCCCGGCATCCACATTCGAGTGTAGTCTCTAGTCTCTAGTAGTGAAAATGAACCAATAGAACCAAAAAGCCAATAGACAAGATTATTAAAAAGTTATGTAAAACACCAAAGCAGGACGTTATTAATTTGTCCTCTGTACTCTACAAACTCATAAAACCCTTTCCTCCCCGCTATAAATACACAAACAAACCCCCTCTGCTTTCCTCATCCCTTTCAAACCCTCACTGATTTTTCACACTACCTCCCTTCCCCTCCCCTCATTTTTTTCCCTCCAAAAACAACAATGTCGTCGTCTTCTTCTTCTTACTTGACCCACATTTTTTGCGTCCTTCTCTGTATATTTGCGACGTTTATTTTTAGCGACGCTTACCCATTTAAGCAAAGCTCCCACCGTCGCTCTCGGGTAGCATCTCATAATTACAGGGATGCCCTCACTAAATCTATACTGTATTATGAAGGACAAAGGTCTGGTAAACTGCCCGCTAACCAGAGAATGACTTGGAGGAAGGATTCTGGCCTTTCTGATGGTGCTGATGCCCATGTATGTTTCTGCATTTTATTTTGTTTAGCATTTTTTATTTTAAATCAGACCGTCTCATAATATTGTTTTAGTTTTAGCGGGTTTATGAGTTTCGACTCTAGTATTCAGCTCTGACATTTATATTAATATGAGACGGTTTTACAGTAATTGACTAGTAATTAAAATACAATGGATCTCATGTTAAAACACTAGAAAGCTGGGCATTACGGGTACACTTGCATTTGACAAGTGGAAGTGCTCAAGTATTTTGGAAATGTTTAAAAAGACAAAAACAAATAAAATAAGTTCGAAATATAAAAAACATAGTAATAAGACTAATAAGTTACTCGGTCAAACTTTATTATACTCCTCCTACCCATTTATAATGTCCGAGTGAAAGTACAAAATTTATGAGATATTAATTGTTTAATATTTTGGTTGAGTAGGGCTATTTAGATTGGAGAGAGCGTACTCGTATAAAGTATGTTGTTAATGGGTGGCTGTTTGATTAATAAATGAAAATTAATAAGGGTAGAATGTTAAAAAATTGTTAAAAAATTTACTAAACATGGACAATGGGACACCTCGATGAATAGATGGAAATGTACAATAGAACATTTATAAATAAATGGGACATTATAAATGGGTAGAGGTATATTAGCTTTTTACTGACTCTTATTATTATCCGTGAGACTCGTTCCAAAACCTATTTTCTATACGATTTTCAAGACTCAACTTAAGATTTTGGTAATTATGGGTAGTTTTTAATAGATTATTGCCAATAATCTTCCCCTAATGAGTTCGGGTGTAAAAAATGAAAATGTAGGTAGATTTGGAAGGAGGATACTACGATGCAGGGGATAATGTGAAGTTTGGTTTTCCAATGGCATTTACAACAACAATGTTGTCATGGAGTGTGCTTGAGTTTGGTGGGCTTATGAAATCTGAACTCCAAAATGCTAAACAAGCTGTTCGTTGGGCTACTGATTATCTCCTCAAAGCCACTGTTCATCCAGATGTCATCTATGTTCAGGTTCAACTCAACCTCCTCCATTTTCGGAAAATCGCTAATTCTTATTCTTGTGTAAGACGGTCTAATACAATTACATTGTAAACGGATCTGTTTATTAAACGAGGGGTAAGTTTGTAATTTCAGGTGGGAAATGCACAGCAGGATCATGCTTGTTGGGAGAGGCCAGAAGACATGGACACACCAAGAAATGTGTACAAAATAGACAAAAATAACCCTGGTACAGAGGTGGCTGCTGAGACAGCAGCTGCATTAGCTGCTGCTTCAATGGTATTCAAAAAGACTGACCCTGCTTATTCTAGGACCCTACTTAACCGAGCTATTAGGGTACATTCCTCAAATCTCTCCTCTAATTGCGCTTATTAATTTATTATATTTATGTACAATGACTACTCATTTCATTGGTCAAAAGGTAAAGGTCTTGGTCTCACCTGTAACATTAACATTGCTGAAAACGGATACTATTCTTACGGATAGTATGTTCTTACAATAATGTAAGTGGAAGAATAAGTGGAGAAAATGAAGCATTTTCATGAATTATAATTGCATTTTGTGATAGAGGCGCTATCTGTCTTCAGCATGTGACAAATAGTATCCGTCTTTAATAAGAATGTACGGTGATATTATAAACCATACGAAAAAGGTACAAAGGGACAATTTTTGGTGAATGGACTACTCCTATACTTTCATCATCACATCATTCACATGTGTATTCAACAATATGATTACAATTTTAATTCAGTTGATCTTTTAAAAGATCGCCTCTCAATAAGCTTATTGAGACACTATTGTAGATTTGTAGAAATTTAAGAAAAAGTCGTATTAAAGATAAATCATGATTAAAGATAAAATGAGTACATTTATTATGTAAATAAGTATGAAATTAATACGGTACGATTAATGACAAAATAGTCACAAAACACAAATAAAATGGTACAAAAGAATGTTCTCTCAATAATTTATTGAAAGACCGTCTCTCTTAAGTTTTAGTGATTTTAATACTAAATTAACGATTTGCTTTCTTTTCTATATTAATATTAATTTTTTTAAATGATTGCCTTTCAATTTTGTGTATGAATTAAGCATAGACATTATATTCTTACCTTGTTAAGCATGGGCGAACCCATAATTTAATGTCTGGGTAGTTAAAAAATATTAAAAAAATGAATATACACGTAATATGATTCGAATCCATGACCTCTGGGTGGAAATTTGAAACCTTTATCATTGAATCAGATGGGGTTTATTATTCATTTAATCGGACAAAACCTTCCTGTTGTAGAACTAGAAATAATTTTTTTGTGTCATTTACGGCAAGGCAAAATTAATTAATGGGTTTTATTTACTGGAAATTAGGTGTTTCAGTTTGCTGATAAGTACAGAGGATCCTACAGTAATAGTCTCAAGACTATTGTTTCTCCCTACTATTCCGATTTTTCTGGTTATCAGGTAAACATAATTCTACTTTGGATTGAGCTTCATTCTACTGTATTAATACATTCTTGTAATAATTTATATGTTTGTTATACAAAGGATGAGCTGTTGTGGGGAGCATCATGGCTTCACAGGGCGACCCGGAACACAATATACCTTAACTACATCCAAAGAAATGGCCAAATCCTCGGTGCTTCTGAGGAAGATTTCACCTTTGGTTGGGATAACAAGCATGTTGGTGCTCGAATCCTCCTCTCCAAGGTATATTATTACGCGGTATTCACACATACTGATTCGTAACTAGTCTGTTCATGTTCTAATATCGAAAATATATATTGGCAGTCATTCCTCGTTCAAAGAATGCAATCACTACACGAGTACAAGGGCCATGCTGATAGTTACATATGCTCGCTCATTCCTGGTGCTCCATTCTCAACAGCGCAGTATACACCAGGTACGAAATAAAAAGAAAATTAAAATCCGTATATTGAGTTAATACAGTAATAAATTGAATGAAATTGACATTTACCAAGGGGTAATAAATGGATGGCAGGAGGACTTCTGTACAAGATGAGTGATAGTAACATGCAGTATGTGACCTCAACTTCCTTCCTGCTCTTAACTTATGCCAAGTACCTCAAGACTTCTCGCATGACTGTTTCCTGTGGCGGTACCATCGTAACTCCCAGGACTCTCAGGAAAATTGCCAAGAAACAGGTTTCATTCACACCCTTCTCAGTTCTCACATGTTTTCTGCCTCTCTATTTAATGTCTAGGCCTGTGACTTGAATTGGTATTGGTACTGTTCAATATTATTGTCTTCCAAGGTAGCTCGTTTTTTTTTGTTGCAGTGCGGTGTTAATGATGCCGCACTGCAACGAATCAAAAATAGGTGGAATGTTGTTGGAATTGTTTAAACTGTCAAGGTAGTTAAGCATGTTAGGCCATGTTCTTTCTGGCTTAATTTCAGCTTTTTTCAGTTTTTCTTAGTTGTATTACGTTGAGTTTTATTTACGTTCAATCAATTATTCACAAAATTAGCTTCCACTCAATTTAGTTCAATTAATTCAATTCAGCTCGTTTCAGTCGAAAAGAACAGGCCTAGTGGGGTTTGAGTAATGCTAATGACAATTAACTTATGTAACAGGTGGACTATATACTAGGGTCGAATCCGTTGAAAATGTCCTACATGGTAGGTTATGGTCCAAGATACCCACAGAGGATTCACCACAGAGGCTCATCTCTCCCGTCCATCGCAAACCACCCTCAAAAGATCCAATGTGGTGCAGGCTTCAACATGATGCACTCTCCATCACCTAACCCCAACATTCTTGTAGGTGCCCTTGTCGGTGGACCCGACTTCCATGACAGGTTTCCGGATCAACGGCCAGATTATGAGCAGTCTGAGCCTGCCACATACATGAATGCTCCTCTTGTGGGTGCCTTAGCCTACTTGGCTCACTCCTTTGGCCAAATCTAAATAGTCCGTTCCCCAATCCCCCTCATGTAGGACACTTTGTTTCATAGGGAACTAATTTTTCAACGGACTTAAAAAGATCGTGTGTTAAGCGATGTATTGAGCGCGTAAATTAGAATTTGTTTAAGCAGTCCCCCCTTTTTTCATGGGTCTATGTTATATCTTAATGTTGTTAATTTAAGTCTTAATGTGATTCCCCATCCCTTGGAAGTGTAATTAGCGGGTAAATTATTAAGATCGAGGTCGAGGTCGAAGCTGGAGCCCCTTGAGAAGATAACAAGAGTGGTTCTGCTTTTGATGAGTACTATAATATTAATGTAGTACTACTGCTATCATAGATTATTAAGGATTTACAATTTACAATATTGTAATGTTTGCTGATTTCGTGCCACAAACGGCGTGTTCGTTATTGTAAACTCCATACATTCTGAATTGGTATTTCATCTGTTTGTGCACTGCTTTTAACTTTGCTCTCCTAGATTTCTGGTGAATGTCCTTATTTATGCTGTACGGAAGTCTCCTTGCGGCCATTGTAAGTTTGTAATGGGTCAAGTTTTCTCACACGTGTATATAAGACAGAACATTGAAAATCTATGTTTTCTCTTTTCCTATCCAAATGGGTATTATTAACGCGACACACTCACACACTAGGACCAATCATGACTTGTTACCCGAATTGATCCGAATCAATATAACATCACAAATGTTTATTAATCTAAACTAACCATTACCCCTAATATACTTGATAATAATATACCCGTAAAATGACCCATATTTGAAATGGTTTGACCCAACAAATCCAATATATATTATTTATTTTTAAAATATTTGGTACTTTATTATTTATTTATTTTGACCTAAATATAATAAAATTAATTTTTTACTAATTTTTTCAATATACGGTATTTTATTATCAATTTGTTCAATTTGCTACTTTTTTTTTTTTTATCAATTTACAATAGGCTATTGGGACGGATCTAGGATTTTTGCTTTGGGAGGACACAATTTTTTTCTATTTTTGCTTTGGGAGGGCATAATTTTCTCCAACCTCACCAAACTTCTAATCTATAACCACTTGTAACCACTAAGCTCAACACATTTTTGTGAACTTCATATTCAGAAACTCTTCTTATTTTTATGTTGGGGTGACACTTGCCTCCCCTATCCACCCCTAATCCGCCCATGATAGGCTATACTCTTTTTACCCATCAGGTATTTTGGCAGAACAATAAGTACACAATTTCTCATTGAGGATGAACACTATTCGTAATAAGCTGAAAACGGATAGTGTCTTTAACACTATGCAAATGGTAATCAAGTACTACGTATAACTTAAACAGAGCACCCCATGTCCCCATGCCTTCCCACTTGTGATATTAATTACTCCCTCCTATTCTCAATAACTGTCCAATTTCGGGTTGGGTACGGGAATTAAAGAATTTATTTGTTTAATGTAAAATAATGTGTGGGGTGGGAAGATTGGAGAGAGGGAATGTATTATTGATTATTATTGTGAGTAGAGGTGATTAAAATAAGTAGTGTTGTGGGCTAAGGTCGGATATTATTATGGGTTAAAGTGAATAAAATAAGTATAAACAATGTCCCAAAATGGAATATGTGACATTTACGTGACTAGACAAAAACGGCAAATGTGACAGTTATTCAGAATAGGAGGGAGTATTATCGAGAGGGTACGATCTTCCCCAGCTTTTGATAAATAGTATCCGTCTTTAATAAGATTAGCCGAAATAGCTTTTGATAAACCAACCTACTATACGTCGTCGACAAATTACTAATTATCGTCGACACATTTTAATGAATTACCTAAACTACCCCTCCCATCCCCTTCCTTTTCCCTTTACTCGTCGACAAGTTTTGTTTTTTTTGTTTTACTCGTCGACAAGTTTTGTTTTTTTGTTTTCTTGTTATTTTGATAGATTAGAAACGGAATTAGGATAAATGCCTTAATTTTTACGGAATTAGGATTGAATCGTAGTTTGAATGTCGGATTTTTAGTTATTTTTTACCCGGATTTGTGACTTGATCTTGCCAAAAAACGCACGAAAAAAAAAAAAAAAAAAAAAAAAAAATTATATATGGGACGAAAATATTTTTCGTCTGGGACCTTGTTGGGACAAAAAATATTTTCGTCCCAGACCAGAGTGGGACAAAAAGATTTTTCGTCCCAACCCTTGTCTGGACGAAATTGTTTTTCGTCCCACTCCGGTCCCGGACGAAATTGTTTTTCGTTTTTTTATATCTATTTTTTTTTCAAAAATTCAAATCAACTTCGGGAATGTAACGCTAATTCGTTCTACTATATTACAAATTATAAATCGTAAATTTGAAACAAATATAAATCTTAAACTAACCTCGTTATTGTCGCTCATCGTTGAAAACTATTCTTTAAATCATTGAATTAACGTTGAAAACCGTTGTTGAAATCGCACTAAACCGACAAGTTTTTGTATTTTCTAAGAAAACCGAGTTTTTTTAATTTTGTAAGAACCCGACAAATTTTTTTAGTCCGAATATCAAGCGGTAAATATAAAGAGCTGACGGGCAAAATGGGTATTTCATGTAAAAGTGTCGACGATAATTAGTAATTTGTCGACGATCTTTAGCATGCCCCTTGATAAATAGTATCCGTTGAGATTAGCGTTAATGAGTATTGACGGAAGAGATGTGAATAAGAAGAGGGAAAGAGAGAACACGTGAGAGGGAAGATGAAATGTAGTAGCAAAAGCTGCAGTAAATAGTGTCAGTAAGAAATGTTGGGAGAAGGAGCTGACTACTGACAACCTAACCAGCGTCTACTTTTTTTGACGTTTGATACCCAAATGCAGCGAGAGCTTCATATTCATGGCGGTCTTAATTAGATCACGATTTATATTTTACTCTCGATATTTTGAATCACTTTTATCTCTTTAAAACTATTATCACGTAAAAACCGAGCTAATTAGTTTACGATTTATTTTTAATTTTAATCAATCATATAAATTATTTTCACCTACTTTTACGCTCCCAAATAGAAGGTACCTAGGTTACAAATCCATTTATTTTCCATTTTCCAAAACTTTCATTCATTTTTCATATTCTCTACCCCACTTTTCTCTCTTTCCCTCTACAATTATTTTCCCAACATTTTATAAAATTTAGTTTTTTCTATTATGTTAAAATATCTTAATAAAATAAAAATTACTCAAATATTTTACAGTTATATTAATCTTAGGGCGTAATTTACGGGATTTTTTTTTTTCTCTTTTTTTGTCAATGGGTGATAAAGGGGGTTCACAGAATGGTTTCTAAGGCCAAATTATGAGCCACCGAATTAAGAGTTCTAGGGATGAAAGAAAAACTAAGACAATGAAAAAAAGAAAACATGCTTCTACAGTCCTCTAAGATTCCTTGAATGCGGTGATCACTATCCATGAGACCTGCAAGAGAAAGCACAAGCTCCTGGCAATCAGAAGCAATCAGAAGAAATTCTTTTATTTTTATTTAAGCGTAAATGAATGGCTGTTGAAGATGACATGGTGGTGGGTGGTCGGAGACGAAGTGAACCGAAATAGGTTGCACCAAATAACGAAATATATAAATATATTTTTCCACTTTCCCTCATTTATCTAAAATAATTAAGATTTAAATATCAATAAACTAGTAAAATTCCATCGCTGGCATCGAAATTGTGTATAACCCAATAACATCATCTCATTTTTCTAAGTTTGAATACCAACTAAGCAAGCTCACAAAATAAACCACAGTAAAGTAGTTAAATAACTTTTCAATTATCAAAACATCGGATTAATATTAGCGTATAACCGCAATCACACAGAAAGAAACAATAAAAACATGCAATCAGCGAATAGAAACATCAAACATGCAATAATAATGAAATAATAAAAACAGAGAATCCTTCATCTTTGTTGAATACACATAAAAAGAGTTGTTCAATCTTCACATCCAAATCTCTCAAGCACTGCCGCCATTGCTGACACTGAAGGAATTCATACCAGTCTTAGGATCACGGTTCAGGAGGTACTTACACCACATCTTCACATAATGCACTAATTTCTTAGCCGGCCTAATGAAGAAACGAATGATATTTCCGACTAAAAGAATGACTACCAAAACAAGCCACACCATTAACGCAAATCCAATGGTAATGTAAACTCCGTCATCCAACGGTGGATTCGAAGGGTTTCCTAAAGCCATAAAGTAAGCCCATAATGTCATTGTAATTGAGACCCACATAGTAACCATAAGAAGGACAACCGAGAATCTTTTACAGGGAAGCCCACCAACAAGCAGTAACACCACGCTTAAAGCTGATACAAAACCTACGGTTGTGATTTTGATTATGCTGTCAAAAACTGGGTCACTAACGAGAGCACCAGCTTTGACATCCGAGCTCGATTTGGATCCCCAATTGGGATTAATTCCGAGTTGGAAAGCCATGGTTGCGATCAACGAGGATACCACCATCAATGAGTTTCGTTGTTTATTCAACCATTTCATGTCTTTGTTCTCGTGTTTTTCCACGTATTTTGCTTTCATTACTTTTGCTCGCTTTAGCTTTAGACGGATTATGGATTCGTTTGGACTCCCCTCATCAGTTCGAATTACACAGTCAAGTGCTGTTAATCCATTCTTATTGATTGCGTTTTGTTCCATCTTTTTGTTTTCAACCAACAACTCTACTACCTGCATTTATAGATTGCATGCAATATTAGGATTTTGTTGCATCTTTACTTATATTTCTTCTCACATTTTACACCATCATTAGTGGGTTAAGAGAGAATTTTGTATGGGCTTGTGAAATGCTTAAGTAGTAAGAGCGCTCTTATCTCAACCATGAAGTTGGGGTTATGGCAGATCCCGTGGAAAATCTCTAGTATTATTAAGGATGTGAAACTTGATCTTCATCTTTTCGATGAAGTGATAATTAAACATTGATTGCTTTCGTGAAGCCAACAAGGTTGCCGACTTCATAGCTTCTGTTGGACATTTATGTCCAACTCTTTCGAGGTGGGTTGAAAGCCGGTGACTTCAACTTACTTTAGTCATTCGAAAGGATGAGATAGGTTGGTCCTATCCAAGATGATCAATCTAGTTTCCTTATCTTATCAAAAAAAAAATGAAGTTGGGGATTCGATTCTCACCCGCTCATTTAAACCAAAAAAAATAATAGGTGAAAGATGAAGTGATTATATTATTGATATTTCATAGGAATAATTCATCATATGCGGTAGAGCTGGCCAAATGCGGGCCAACCCGTTCGGCCCACCCGTTCGGCCCGCTTCATTAGCGGGCTTGGTCAAAAAAAAAATTAAAATAGGCGGGTACGGACAAGAAAATTAGGCCCGCTAAAATTAATGGACGGGCTTGGACAAAATAAATTTGTCCATGGACAGCCCGTTAGGCCCGCTACAAATTTGTAAACTATAATTTTTATTTAACATAACAAAAAAAATTTAAAAATTAAAACTGAAAAAATATTTATTGAAAATATGAAGTAAATTACTTCGTAATAAAGTTACCTACATTGAGAAGATTAATAGTTTATTGAATATAACAAAAGCACACTTACCCTACACTTACTCCGTAGTAAAGTTTCCTACTTGGATGACGGATAAAGACGTGCCTTCCTCGACTAATATTTTGAAGTGTTTTGAGACTTTATAATGTTTATATAAAACAAAGATGATGTTTAGTTACTATTTTGAAAGTTGTAAACGTTATATTAATTCTGAAGTTTTTAATTTTATTTTGCAAATTTGGTAATCAGGTTGTTTATTCTACCGTTTTGTTGGTTTAATTTTTCAATAATTAATTTTTCAATAATTAAGTTTTTAATAATTAATTTCAATAAAAGCCCGCAAGCCCGTCGGTTGGCCCACTAAGGTATATTGGACGGGTACGGGCAGTTATAGTAGGCCCGACATAGCGGACATGGGCACTAAAAAAAGGCCCGTTGGACACTTTTTGATAGGTTAGGCCCGGCCCATGTCCAGCCCAAGCCCGCAAACGGCCAGCTCTAATATGCGGTTATAAAAGAGAGTGCTTGTGATGAAAATTGAGTTGATGAGAATGTAGGGAATATGAATAAGGAGAATATTAAGTTTCCGAAGAAGGTGGCTAAAGGAACATTGTTGTCGTCGTTGTTGTCTTGGTTTGGTGGTTGAATCTTTGAAGGTGGGAAGTTTTTGAATAGGTGATCGAATTGAAGAGGGTAACGTTGTGATTGCGTTGTTGCTGCGTATAATGACATTTTTGTTTTGATTCGAATTTTTGAGTGTTTTGGATTTATTTCACATCTTAAGTTTGCTATGCAAGTTAGGACGATTTAGTTAATAGTAGGTTTCAGTTACCCATTGATATGGTTGGAATTGAGAGAAGAAGAAAAAATAACAGAATGGAGGGAGTCGGCGCTGGAGGAGTGACCGCAAGAGGGGTGTTAATAGTTTAGATTATTATGAGATTAAATAAGGTGGGAGTATTGTAAGATCACTAATAGTTTTGGATTATTTTGGTAAAATTATTGAGATGTATATTAGCCTTTAAAAACATAAGGTAGCCTATTATTTAGGTTGCTGATCACTCTAGATATAACTTATGAGAGGTTAAATTCGGTTTACGTAAAGGAGGAAGTAATTTAAGCAAACTACTATATAATCAATCGGTAGAATTGAATTATAGAACCGTGATATCCTACAAATTGACTAAATATACCTTTTCCTTTGGTAAATATAAAATTGGAGATCAAATTACATATTTTTTAATATTTCTCCATATATTATTGATGATTAGTAATTTTTGTGTGCCATTTTATGTTCATCTTTCTACAATCTATATAATATTCAAATTTTACAATATCATTGTACAATATCATTCCCTCACGCAGGGCAGGTGATAGGGTTGGCAATTGATAATGGCCCGAGTTTAGAAGAGGTCCATTATTGTGAAATTATGAGTGTTTTACTTATAAAATTAAACTTATCATAAGTAAACTTCAAATTATGTTGTGGAGTCTAGTGGTAATTCATCTTATCAAGAGCTCATGGGTTCTATCCCCATAAAGCTTGTTTCTAGTTTTTGACGATAAAAAAGTTGAATGATAAGATACATCCTATCCAATTCTCCACATTCAAAATCGTTTTTTGTACTAAATTTCTTAAGATTTTTCAAGAATTAACATCATCTAGTTCAAATTTTTTTCTGCATCCATTGTTTTATTTATTTAATTTTATTAGATAATTAAACATGAATTAATTGAAAAAAATGTAAAAGTTAGGGCCCAAATTTACATTTTCGCCCAGGACCTCTAAATGCCTAGGACCGGAACTGCCCTCACGATATCGTTTTAATTAAGTGTAAAAATCTAATTTTTCATATGGAAAGTGTGTTCTTATAATTCAATGTCCCTAGTCTTTGTACCCAAAATAATACGGAGTAAGTTAAATAAGTGCAAACCTCGGGTAATTGGGCTACCACTGCAAGATGCAAGACTGTATTACCGTCGCTGTCCTTAGCATTAAGAAGCTGCTCCCCAATAGCCTTCAGCAAGTATTTGAAAGACTCAAGTTGTGCATACTTGACGCACAAATGTAAAATGGTCTCATGGGCGCTACCTCTTTCTTGAGCGGCAGATGGGTTCGTACGAACAAGAAAGTCGAGCACATGAAGTTGGTTATTTATAGCCGCAATGTGAACAGGATTTCGACCATCTTGATCGCGTGCAAAGCACATACTAGGCATCACTTCGAGTAACTTCATCACAACGTCTAAGTGCCCTTTCTCCGAGGCCAAATGAAGTGCAGATGATCTAGTCGATTGATCAAGCTGCTTGGCTAGTTCAGGCTTTAGACGTAGAATTTCCGCGGTGAACTCTAAGTGACCAAGAGTTGCCGCGACATGCAATGGCGATTGCATGAAACAGGTTGATTTCTCGATAATGCATCTATCTAGAATGTATGGATCTTCAGAGAGTAAGTTGTGTAAGGAGTTCAAATCTCCTTTAATTGCCGCATCATATAGTTTTGTGGTTAGGTTGAGAGGGTCGAATTGTGGTTTCAACAACTCGTGCAAGGAATTCATGTTGGTTTTTAGTATAGCTAAGTTAATTTGATAAAGTATTGGAATAATTCTTAGGTTCAAAAATTAGATCATATTTATAGATGGGAGTTAGGGCCTGAATGTAACTTCAAATTAAGTAGCCCTTCCTCAGTTAATATGTTGCACTTGCCCAATTGCTTGTCAGTTCTATTAATTTTCTGAACAATAGGAGACATAGGAAGTTTCTGGGTAATGTATTGTATATTCCTTATTGATGATAAGAGTACAATCTAGTTCACAATATATACAAGTCTATCCTTATGGCAAAAAGTAAGGGAACTAAATACTACACTAAATACAAAGCCATCCACTACCTCTACATGAAACGTAAGCAATGCTTACATCATTCCATATTAATGTTAAGATTAATTCTAATACTCCCCCTCAAGTTGGCGATCTTGGTAAACCAAGTCCCAACTTGAACTGCAAATGATCAAACAATTCACCTCCCAAAGCTTTTGTGAACAAGTCTGCAATTTGTTCCTTGCTACGAACATGCGACACGTTAATTGTATTGGAAACAAGATGTTGACGCACAAAATGACAATCCACTTCAATGTGTTTCGTCCTATCATGAAATACCGGATTTTTGGAAATGTGGATTGCCGCTTGATTGTCACAAAAAAGTAACATAGGCTTCGAGTGGAACACGCCAAGTGACGCAAGAAAAGATTTTGTCCAAAGTAGTTCACTCGTTGCCGCACCCATTGCTCTATATTCTGCTTCTGCCGTGGACTTAGCTACCGTTACTTGTTTTTTTACCTTCCATGAAATTGGTGACCCACCAAGAGATACACAATAGCCACTCAATGACCTTCTTGTCAATGGACAACTCGCATAATCCGAGTCACAATACCCTTCCAAGCATAGCCGTGCATTTCGCTTAAGACTAATTCCCTTACTTGGATTTCGCTTAATATAACGCACCACTCTCAAGGCCGCTTCCCAATGCTCCTTTCTTGGCTCGTTCACAAACTGTGATAGAATATGTACCGCATAAACCAAATCAGGCCTCGTGATGGTCAAATACACGAGTCTCCCAACAAGTCAACGGTATTTCATGACATCCTTTAAAACATAACCCTTAGCCAAGGCTAAACCATGTCTCGGTTGTATTGGTGTTAGAGCAGTTTTCGCACCCTTCATTCCTACCTCTTCTATAATTCCAATGGCATACTTCCTTTGATTGAGAAAAATACCCTCTTTATTGTGTTCTACTTCAATTCCCAAGAAATATTTAAGTCGACCCAAATCCTTTATCCCGAAACTCTTGTCTAAGAATGACTTGAGTTTTTGACAAGCTCTTTCATCATTACTTACAACGATCATGTCATCAACATAAACTAATATCCCAATAAACACACCATTTTTGTTGTAAGTAAATAACGAATAATCTGCTAATGACTGCACGAAACCGTATCCCTTCAATGACATAGATAATTTTGAAAACCAATTTCGTGAAGCTTGTTTCAAACCATAGATCGACTTAATTAACTTACATACCTTCCCTTTCGCCTTTTTCTCAAAACCTTGTGGTATTCTCATATAGACTTCTTCTTCAAGGTCTCCGTGTAAAAAGGCATTGTTAGCATCCAACTGCTCTATAATCCACCCTTTGCTCACTGCCACGGCTAACAAACATCGCACACTCGCCATCTTTGCCACTGGTGCATAAGTTTCATGATAATCTACTCCTTCTATTTGAGTAAAGCCTTGTGCCACCAATCTCGCCTTGTATCGTTCCACTGTACCATCCGCCTTGTGCTTGACCTTATAAACCCATTTACAACCGATGGGTCTCTTACCATTTGGCAAATCAACAATCTTCCACGTCCCATTCTGTTCTAAAGCATCGACTTCCTTCTTCATTGCTACTATCCATTTTTCATTTTTTATAGCCTCTTGATAACTCTCCGGTTCACTGTCTTTATCAATTCTCATCATAAAAGCTTTGTGAGATTCGGAAAAACAATTGGTAACAACATATTCATCTAAAGAATAACGCGTACCTGACTTTGAGGAAGTTTCATGGCCGAGATGAGCTTTTGGTATCGGGGTAATTATTTGCATCGACTTGCAATAATAATCTTTTTTCCACGCAGGTTCGAACTTTTCCCGCTCTCCACGTCCAAGTTGTGGTTCCTTACTTTCTGATCCTGTTGCCACATGGGAATCACTAATTTCCGAAACTACTGCTTCATTCGGATTGTCTCTATTCGAACCGTCATTCGAATTACATTCATTTAAAATTGCTGCTTCATTCAAACTATAATCATTCAAACCATCAGCTACTTCGCTATTACTACGCTGCTCATTTTGTCCACTAACATCCTTTGTCACACCTCCATTAACTTCCTTTTGTACATCACCATTTCTCCCCTGTTCACCCGAGGTTAAAACCTCAAGTGTACCGGAATCGAAAGTACCTACTTGGTCATTGAATGGGGCTGCTATACTGTTTTCGAATGAGGACAGGTTAGTGCTATTGGATGACGCAAATGGGTAGACATGCTCATAAAACACAACATCTCTTGAAACAAACACACGATTCTCTCTTAAGTCATAGACCTTCCAACCCTTCTTACTATGAGGATACCCTATAAATATACACCTCTTCCCCCGTTCTCCAAATTTGTCCTTGGGTCTTTCTTTGTTGTGGGCATAGCACAAGCAACCTATTGTCTTCAAATTGTCTAATATAGGTCGCTTACGATATAAAATCTCATAGGGTGTTTTTCCATCAAGTAAGGGTGTAGGTGTTCTATTTATCAAGTACGCAGCTGTCATAATACACTCCCCCCAAAACTGAAGAGGCAAAGCTCCTTGAAAACGTAGAGCTCTTGCCTTCTCCAAAATATGTCGATGTTTTCTTTCGACCCTACCATTTTGTTGAGGTGTATCTACATTGCTAGTTCGAAAACAAATTCCATTTTCCTCATAATAGGACCTCATATGACCCGATAACAACTCCGTTCCATTATCACTTTGAATTATTTTAACTATTTTGTCAAATTGGGTTTTAACCATTTGGCAAAAAACTTTCATATAATGTCCCGCTTCTCCTTTTTCTTTCATCAAATCAATCCATGTGGCTCTACTGTGGTCATCGACTATGGTCAAAAAATAATGGGCCCGGGTTAAACTAGCAACTTTATACGGTCCCCAAATATCACAATGTATAAGACCAAATAAAACATCACACTTTTTATTATTGAGTTTAAAAGGGGTTCGTGTTTGTTTAGCCCTACAACACGAATCACAAACAGTGTTTAAATTCCAATGTAAATCACAACCAACAAGACTAGAAAATCGAGGAAAAATACTCTTCGACGGATGCCCAAGCCGCATATGCCACATCCAACTTTCCTTTGATACCATTGCTTGATTCACGACTTCATCCTCCTTGACTCCCAAATAATATACCTCTTGCCTATGCTCACCTCGTCCAATCTCCATCCTCGTAGTCGGGTCCTGCATTAGACAAAATTTAGAATGAAAAGTTACCACACAATTGTTTTCACAAATCAGTTGTTGTACCGAAATCAAATTACAAGTGAGAGTTGGAACATATAAGACGTCTTGTGGCACAAAATTTTTATTCAATTGAACTTTCCCATGTATTTTAGCCGTCACAATACGACCATCTGGAAGACTTATTGTCGATGGTGCATCCACCCATTCACGCTGAAAAATTTCTCTTGTTCCCGTCATGTGGTGCGATGCACCACTATCTATTAACCATTCGATATTTAAATTCTTACCTTCCAATTTCTCATTACCGTTTGGACTATCGTTCAAAAGGGATCGAAGCTTCTCCATCTCCTCGACAGTGAACCCAACAGATTTCGAGGCATTTGATTCCGTGGACGACGACCCTATAGCGTTCGCCTGAAAGTTGCTACGGCCTCGCCCCCTTCCTCTACTGCTGTTACCTCGGCCTGTGTTGCCTCCTCTTCGTCCTCGTCCCCTTTCACGCCCTCTGACTTCCTCGTATCCGTGCTTGCTATAGCAATTTTCTTCGGTATGATAAAATTTCCCACAATAAGTGCACTGTGGAGGGTGCTCTGTCTCGTTTCAATGTTCTTGGAAAGACACTTACTGTCAAATTAATTTTTTAAGCACATATATTTTTATAATGATTCGTATACTTTTCATTTGAGAATCATCTTAAAGAAATTTTTTTATCCAATATTTTCAATATATGAAGATAGTTGAAGCTCGTATTAGTTAAATATTAGCTCGTATTATTTTAACATTAGCTCGTATTCTTTTTACTAACTCGTATTTTTATCTTAATAACTCGTATTTTTATCTTATTAAATCGTATTTTTATCTTATTAAATTGTATATTTTACATTAGTTCGTATTTTTATCCTAATAGCTCGTATTCTTATCTTATTAGCCCGTATTGTTCTTACATTAGCTCGTATTCTTTTTATATTAGCTCGTATTCTTATATGCTCACATTTTTAAGTTCGTGATCCTCTTAAATGCTCATATTTTTTTTTTCATTAGCTCATATTCATATCTTAATAGCTCATATTTTCTTTTACATTAGCTCGTATTCTTAATTTAATAGTTCTATTAGCTCGTATTCTTAGGTTAATAGCTCGCGTTCTTATGTGCTCGTATTTTTTAGTTCGTGATTCTTTTAAGTTCCACAAATTCTCATTTGTGACGGCGGTATCCGTCACAAGTTTGTGACGGATACCGTTTCCTCTCACAAAATACCCACTTTTTCTCTCTCTCTCCGACACTATTCATGTGGTCCTCTTTCTCCACTAACTTATTTTGTATCCATTTTATCTCACAAAATATCTGTCACAAATAGTGACCCGTCACAAGCAAGACTTACTATTTAAGTTCTTATACTTTTTACATTAACTCGTATTTTTTGATATATTCATATTTTGTAGCTCGTATTATTTTAGTTATACCTCATAATCTTAAGTGCTTAATATATCATGAAATTTGACGTTTCGCAAATCTGGTTTTATTTTTTTAACTCGAGAAGTGTTTCAATTAGCTCGTGTTTTCGTAATCGTTTTACATTAGCTTGTATTCTCATCTTAATAGATCGTATCCTTATGTGCTCGTATATTTAAATTTATGATTCTTTTAATCTCGTATTCGTATGCATTTATGCTCGTATTTTGAAGCTCGTCTTATCTTATAGCTCGTATTGTTTTTTCATTAGCTCGTATTCATTTGTGCTCGTATTTCAAAACTCGTATTATCTTAATAGCTCGTATTGTTTTTACATTAGCTCATATTCTTAGCTTAATAGTTCATATTCTTTTTATATTAGTTAGTATTTTCAGGTTAATAGCTCGCATTCCTCTATGCTCGTATTTTTTACTTCGTAATTCGCTTAAACTCTTATTCTTTTTACATTAGCTCATATTTTTATGTGTTCGTATTCCGTAGCTCGTATTTTTTTTAATTATACGTCGTAAACTTAAGTGCTTAATATATCATCAAATTTAACGTCTCGCAAATTTGATTCTTTTTTAGCTCGAGAAGTGTTTCAATTAGCTCGTATTTGCGTATTCTTTTTACATTAGTTCGTATTCTCATCTTAGTAGGTCGTATTTTTATGTGCTCGTGTAATTAAGTTCGTGATCCTTTTATATACCCGTTTTCTTTTTATATTAACTCGTATTCATTTGTGCTCGTATTTTGAAACTCGTATTATTTTAATAATATATAGTATTTTAAGCGCTTGATATATCATCAAAATTTATATATAGATTTTGGTATGCTTATTATTAAATTGCATGTGTTTATATCTTCGTTTACTTCGGCCATCCCATCTACTTCTTCCAATATAACAGAAAAACAATTGAGCATCAAAACAAACTGAGAGTACCACCTGATAATTGACGTTAAATTGTTGAAAGAGTGAGGAAATATATTATATTCTTATGAAATAACTCAACTAACCGCATTTTCTAATAATGTCTAGTGAATTTATAAAACTCAATTCACAAATGTTCTTTTTTTTAAAAAAAATTTCGTATAGAAATAGAGATTAGAGATTGGGTAGTTGCATTAATAGTTTTTAATTGTTGGAGACCTTAAAGAGTTTCTCATATATTGGACTTTATGTAATTGCTCGAAAAAAAAATCTTTATTAATATAGATAAACAGTTTCTATATTATTAAATCAATATAAAATTACGCAAAAATTGTAACCAATAAAATCGTGCAAAAATTGTAACCAATAAAATCGCTCGAAAAATTCCTCCTTTAAGTATATATATTGATTTCAGTGAATGGTATACATATATTTCATACATGCATGATTTTACACAAAATTTAGTATATACTTTATCCTTCCATCTTACTCATTGTTTATCAAATTGTCTTCCGCACAAATACCAAAAAGTCATGAGAGTAAGTATTTTAATAATAATAATATAATAATAATATTTTACTTTTACTCTGCGGTCATGTTTGATATTTGACAAATTGACATATATTAGTCTATAAATGATATATCGGACTGATAGATTTGGCTAGAATATTTCAATAGTAATTAGCGGATTTAGGTTAAGAGATTGTTGTAACTATGTGTAAATGGTTGACAAATTCAATATCTGCAATCTAGTAAAATGAATATGATGGGTGAAACATCATATTGAAAAACACAGTAACTAGTAGTTAAATCTACCATTTCAAATTTTCAATATATCATTTACCAAACGCATAAATTAATAGATTAGTAAGTCAAACATGTTAAAAGAGTTGAATATACCGAAAATTTATCAATCCGTTGTTACCAAAACCCCCTTCCCCACTTATAAGATAAATTTTATTATAAATAAAAATGATAATAAGTATTAATTGATAAACCTAAAGTTGAAAAATAAAAACAAATTTGTATAAATGGAATACAGGAAATAAATATATTATACGAGACAAACTGTAAGACATGTAGGCATGAAGATTGTGTTTGAAAAGAAAAGAGTAGTTGATTGCATAAATGAAAAGGTATATTATTTGTGATATTGGAGAGGTATATCCGTAAGTCTTACTGAAGACAGATATATTGTCATAAATTGAAGACGGGTTAAGTAAGACTCAAGTTATTAGATAAGACAAAGGAAATTGTCTTCGTTGATTAATTTTATATTTTAACACTCCCCACACGAAGACCATTTTTTTTTCTTTGTTCTGATTATCCACTTTAGAATGGAGGGGTGAGATTCGAACCTGTGACCTTATGGCTCTGACACCATGTTAAAAAACCAACTCGACCAAAAGTTTAAGCCGATGGTTGGAGTTCCTTGATTCGTTTTACATTCTAACAAACCCGTTTTCAGCTTGTGACGGATATGTCCGTTTTTAATGAGAATTTGTGGAGATATATAGACATGAATCGGCAGCAAGTACGTCAGCCAAAATAGCGACATATATGGAAGAGAATGTGGCATGCCTCTTCCTGCAGGCTTTGCTTAAATGTTATTTTAAAGTGTATAAAACTAATAAGTCAACTAATAATCGATTCTACTTTGGCAAGTCATCATAATACTCGTACAATCGTACGCATAAACAACAACGTTTACGTGCACCATTATTATTCCCTTTGCTTTCAACTAATATTGGCTTTCATTTGCCATCCACCACCAACATGTTAACATGTCTTCGACGGATCCTCGGTTCTAGATTGGTTTTTGGAATGGTTTAAAACTCAAGAAAAAGGTTTGAGTCGTATCCAAATAGAAGAGGTTATTAATTTTACATATCAAAATTAATTAATTGGTTATACAAACTTCTCCAGTAAAATTATTTGGTGATATGAGTAGAATCGATGGGCATTCTCAACAAATTGAACAAATTGATATTGAGATAATATAAGACGTTGTGAATAAATCATATAATATGAGCTCATACCAAACGGATACAGGGACGATACGTATCCTCACAAATATGTACATGGGTTTGCGTCCTAATAATCCTCCCCTCACATCAAGGACTATCATCTAAACTCGGACATGGACCTTCATGGAAAACTCCCACCACTCTACAACCTCAACTTCTAAACACATGAAACATCACCAAGTCTTGATAACCTCCCCATAACTGACAGATTATGCTAGCACAAGTCATGTCTTGCATCACGTGTCACCACATGGTCAAGTGAGTGCCCCCACGTGATCCCACACCAGCATGTTCAAGTCGCCTTCTTGTGGTCTTTGTCCACAAGACCTATAATCTCTTTCATCATTTAGGCCTGGACAAGGCTTGCTCAAGGACTCGATCACCTCGAGCTACGAGTTCCATGTCTTACCGTGTACAACTTCAAGTTTTGGGCCTGCTCGTGCATCTACATGTCTAGCCCGAGTCAAACCTTGGGCTCTGATACCATTTGTTTGACCTTGCTTATGAAAAAGAATTTTTACTTTTGTAAATGAGTTTTTATAAAACTATTTCTTGATAAAATTGGTACTGTATGGCCAAAAATTTTAAAAAAACTATTTTTATCAGTTTTATCGTGTTTAACCTAACTAGTTTTTATCAATATTTTTTAATATTTTTTTTTGCTAAAATATAATTATATATAGATATACAAAATAGGTAAAAAAAAATATGCAAATTGGTACTTGGCGCATTTTTGGATTTTGGCGCTCAAATAACACATAAACAACGTGACAAGTAGAAACCGAGGTAGCAATTTTTGTTTCTAGGGCTCAATTTTACAATTTGTTTAATAAAATTAGTTTTTAATTTTTTAAAAAGTAGTGTTTGACCCAACTGCTATTTCTTTAGTTTAAAAACCAATTAAAAATCAGGGCCAAACACATACTAACTTAACTAGGTTTAGGGCTCTTATAATTATTCCCTTATAAAACCATATACTATCTCAAGGTAACATTTTATAATTGTTATTGTGTTAAAAACATTTAGCTAATCCAATTAGTCAACGTAGGCAATTACCAATTGGTTAACCAACCTACTATACGTCGTCGACACATTACTAATTATCGTCGACACAAATTAATGAACTACCTAAACTACCCCTCCCATCCCCCTTCCTTTTTCCTTTATATTTAAATAATAATAACTCAATTTTCATTTCTCACCTAACAAAATTCAAATTCAAATTCAAAAACCGTATATTGTCAACAACAATTTTTCCGTCTCAATTTCGTAACTTGAACACGGTATGTATTTCTTACTTCGTAGTTTTGTTTTTATGTTGATTTCTTGTTATTTTGATAGATTAGAAACGGATTTAGGATAGATGCCTTAGTTTTTTACGGAATTAGGATTGAATTGTAGGTTGGTTGTTGGATTTGTAGGTATTTTTGACCCGATTTTGTGTCGAATTGTTGCCAAAAACCGATCGAAAAAATTAAAAATAAAATAAAATAATAATGGGACGAAGAACTGGTTCGTCTGGGTGGGGGGTGGGACGAAATTGATGTCCGTCTGGGTGGGGTTTGGGACGAAGAAGTGTTGCGTCCAGGGGTGGGTTTGGACGAAAGGTTGTTTCGTCTGGGGTGGGTTGGGGACGTAAGGGGGTTACGTCT
The DNA here is from genome assembly GCA_029255685.2 of Silene conica. Taxonomy (NCBI): domain Eukaryota; kingdom Viridiplantae; phylum Streptophyta; class Magnoliopsida; order Caryophyllales; family Caryophyllaceae; genus Silene; species Silene conica. Next base: position 78,980,871 of record CM055317.2, read on the forward strand.
GGGAAGGGTTTGGGACGAATGGGGGGTCGTCTGGGCATGGGTTTGGACGAATGGGTTCTTCGTCCGTTTTTTTTTTTTTTTTTTTTTTTTAAAATTAGGGATTAGGGTTAGGGTTTTAGGTTCGTTTTTTTTAAAAAAAAATTATTTATTTTTTAAAATTACTTACCCGGTGGTAAAATGACTAGAGTAGTCAACACCGTCTCCATCATCATAAACCTGCACACGGTTCGATAATTACGTTCATGATTACGGTTTAGGGGTTAGGGTTAGGGTTAGGGTTACGATTACGATTAGGGTTACGGTTAATTTTAAAAAAAAAAAAAAAAAAAATGGGACAAAGAACATTCACGTCCAGAACAGGTCTGGGACAAAGAACATTCACGTCCAGACCCTGTCCCAGACGTGGCACTGGTTCGTCCCAAACCAGTGCCAGACGTGGCCCATCTGCGTCCCAAACCATGGCCAGACAGATGGGATTTTCGTCCCACACCCACCCTGGACGAAAATCCCATTCGCCCCATACCAACCGTGGACGAAAAATTTCTTCGTTCGGCAATTTTTCCTTTTTTTTTTTTTTTTTTTTTTAAAAAAAACATACCGGCTTCGGGAATCTACGCTAATCCGTTCTACAATATTACAAATCCTAAATTTCAAACAACTAAAAATCGTAAATTTCAAACAAATTAAAATCGTAAACTAACCTCGTCATTGTCGCTCATCGTTGAAAACCGTTCTTCAAAACGTGGATTTGTATTTTCTAGAAAAACCGATTTTTGTATTTTCAAAGAAAACCGAGTTTTTGAATTTCGTAAAAACCCGATATGGTTTTTAAGTCCGAAAATGAAGTTGTAGATTTAGAGGATTGCTGGGGGCAAAAAATTAATTTGACAGTAAGTGTCTTTCCAACCTACTATACGTCGTCGACAAATTACTAATTATCGTCGACACATTTTAATGAATTACCTAAACTACCCCTCCCATCCCCTTCCTTTTCCCTTTACTCGTCGACAAGTTTTGTTTTTTTTGTTTTACTCGTCGACAAGTTTTGTTTTTTTGTTTTCTTGTTATTTTGATAGATTAGAAACGGAATTAGGATAAATGCCTTAATTTTTACGGAATTAGGATTGAATCGTAGTTTGAATGTCGGATTTTTAGTTATTTTTTACCCGGATTTGTGACTTGATCTTGCCAAAAAACGCACGAAAAAAAAAAAAAAAAAAAAAAAAAAATTATATATGGGACGAAAATATTTTTCGTCTGGGACCTTGTTGGGACAAAAAATATTTTCGTCCCAGACCAGAGTGGGACAAAAAGATTTTTCGTCCCAACCCTTGTCTGGACGAAATTGTTTTTCGTCCCACTCCGGTCCCGGACGAAATTGTTTTTCGTTTTTTTATATCTATTTTTTTTTCAAAAATTCAAATCAACTTCGGGAATGTAACGCTAATTCGTTCTACTATATTACAAATTATAAATCGTAAATTTGAAACAAATATAAATCTTAAACTAACCTCGTTATTGTCGCTCATCGTTGAAAACTATTCTTTAAATCATTGAATTAACGTTGAAAACCGTTGTTGAAATCGCACTAAACCGACAAGTTTTTGTATTTTCTAAGAAAACCGAGTTTTTTTAATTTTGTAAGAACCCGACAAATTTTTTTAGTCCGAATATCAAGCGGTAAATATAAAGAGCTGACGGGCAAAATGGGTATTTCATGTAAAAGTGTCGACGATAATTAGTAATTTGTCGACGATCTTTAGCATGCCCCTTGATAAATAGTATCCGTTGAGATTAGCGTTAATGAGTATTGACGGAAGAGATGTGAATAAGAAGAGGGAAAGAGAGAACACGTGAGAGGGAAGATGAAATGTAGTAGCAAAAGCTGCAGTAAATAGTGTCAGTAAGAAATGTTGGGAGAAGGAGCTGACTACTGACAACCTAACCAGCGTCTACTTTTTTTGACGTTTGATACCCAAATGCAGCGAGAGCTTCATATTCATGGCGGTCTTAATTAGATCACGATTTATATTTTACTCTCGATATTTTGAATCACTTTTATCTCTTTAAAACTATTATCACGTAAAAACCGAGCTAATTAGTTTACGATTTATTTTTAATTTTAATCAATCATATAAATTATTTTCACCTACTTTTACGCTCCCAAATAGAAGGTACCTAGGTTACAAATCCATTTATTTTCCATTTTCCAAAACTTTCATTCATTTTTCATATTCTCTACCCCACTTTTCTCTCTTTCCCTCTACAATTATTTTCCCAACATTTTATAAAATTTAGTTTTTTCTATTATGTTAAAATATCTTAATAAAATAAAAATTACTCAAATATTTTACAGTTATATTAATCTTAGGGCGTAATTTACGGGATTTTTTTTTTTCTCTTTTTTTGTCAATGGGTGATAAAGGGGGTTCACAGACGAATTAAGAGTTCTAGGGATGAAAGAAAAACTAAGACAATGAAAAAAAGAAAACATGCTTCTACAGTCCTCTAAGATTCCTTGAATGCGGTGATCACTATCCATGAGACCTGCAAGAGAAAGCACAAGCTCCTGGCAATCAGAAGCAATCAGAAGAAATTCTTTTATTTTTATTTAAGCGTAAATGAATGGCTGTTGAAGATGACATGGTGGTGGGTGGTCGGAGACGAAGTGAACCGAAATAGGTTGCACCAAATAACGAAATATATAAATATATTTTTCCACTTTCCCTCATTTATCTAAAATAATTAAGATTTAAATATCAATAAACTAGTAAAATTCCATCGCTGGCATCGAAATTGTGTATAACCCAATAACATCATCTCATTTTTCTAAGTTTGAATACCAACTAAGCAAGCTCACAAAATAAACCACAGTAAAGTAGTTAAATAACTTTTCAATTATCAAAACATCGGATTAATATTAGCGTATAACCGCAATCACACAGAAAGAAACAATAAAAACATGCAATCAGCGAATAGAAACATCAAACATGCAATAATAATGAAATAATAAAAACAGAGAATCCTTCATCTTTGTTGAATACACACAAAAAGAGTTGTTCAATCTTCACATCCAAATCTCTCAAGCACTGCCGCCATTGCTGACACTGAAGGAATTCATACCAGTCTTAGGATCACGGTTCAGGAGGTACTTACACCACATCTTCACATAATGCACTAATTTCTTAGCCGGCCTAATGAAGAAACGAATGATATTTCCGACTAAAAGAATGACTACCAAAACAAGCCACACCATTAACGCAAATCCAATGGTAATGTAAACTCCGTCATCCAACGGTGGATTCGAAGGGTTTCCTAAAGCCATAAAGTAAGCCCATAATGTCATTGTAATTGAGACCCACATAGTAACCATAAGAAGGACAACCGAGAATCTTTTACAGGGAAGCCCACCAACAAGCAGTAACACCACGCTTAAAGCTGATACAAAACCTACGGTTGTGATTTTGATTATGCTGTCAAAAACTGGGTCACTAACGAGAGCACCAGCTTTGACATCCGAGCTCGATTTGGATCCCCAATTGGGATTAATTCCGAGTTGGAAAGCCATGGTTGCGATCAACGAGGATACCACCATCAATGAGTTTCGTTGTTTATTCAACCATTTCATGTCTTTGTTCTCGTGTTTTTCCACGTATTTTGCTTTCATTACTTTTGCTCGCTTTAGCTTTAGACGGATTATGGATTCGTTTGGACTCCCCTCATCAGTTCGAATTACACAGTCAAGTGCTGTTAATCCATTCTTATTGATTGCGTTTTGTTCCATCTTTTTGTTTTCAACCAACAACTCTACTACCTGCATTTATAGATTGCATGCAATATTAGGATTTTGTTGCATCTTTACTTATATTTCTTCTCACATTTTACACCATCATTAGTGGGTTAAGAGAGAATTTTGTATGGGCTTGTGAAATGCTTAAGTAGTAAGAGCGCTCTTATCTCAACCATGAAGTTGGGGTTATGGCAGATCCCGTGGAAAATCTCTAGTATTATTAAGGATGTGAAACTTGATCTTCATCTTTTCGATGAAGTGATAATTAAACATTGATTGCTTTCGTGAAGCCAACAAGGTTGCCGACTTCATAGCTTCTGTTGGACATTTATGTCCAACTCTTTCGAGGTGGGTTGAAAGCCGGTGACTTCAACTTACTTTAGTCATTCGAAAGGATGAGATAGGTTGGTCCTATCCAAGATGATCAATCTAGTTTCCTTATCTTATCAAAAAAAAAATGAAGTTGGGGATTCGATTCTCACCCGCTCATTTAAACCAAAAAAAATAATAGGTGAAAGATGAAGTGATTATATTATTGATATTTCATAGGAATAATTCATCATATGCGGTAGAGCTGGCCAAATGCGGGCCAACCCGTTCGGCCCACCCGTTCGGCCCGCTTCATTAGCGGGCTTGGTCAAAAAAAAAATTAAAATAGGCGGGTACGGACAAGAAAATTAGGCCCGCTAAAATTAATGGACGGGCTTGGACAAAATAAATTTGTCCATGGACAGCCCGTTAGGCCCGCTACAAATTTGTAAACTATAATTTTTATTTAACATAACAAAAAAAATTTAAAAATTAAAACTGAAAAAATATTTATTGAAAATATGAAGTAAATTACTTCGTAATAAAGTTACCTACATTGAGAAGATTAATAGTTTATTGAATATAACAAAAGCACACTTACCCTACACTTACTCCGTAGTAAAGTTTCCTACTTGGATGACGGATAAAGACGTGCCTTCCTCGACTAATATTTTGAAGTGTTTTGAGACTTTATAATGTTTATATAAAACAAAGATGATGTTTAGTTACTATTTTGAAAGTTGTAAACGTTATATTAATTCTGAAGTTTTTAATTTTATTTTGCAAATTTGGTAATCAGGTTGTTTATTCTACCGTTTTGTTGGTTTAATTTTTCAATAATTAATTTTTCAATAATTAAGTTTTTAATAATTAATTTCAATAAAAGCCCGCAAGCCCGTCGGTTGGCCCACTAAGGTATATTGGACGGGTACGGGCAGTTATAGTAGGCCCGACATAGCGGACATGGGCACTAAAAAAAGGCCCGTTGGACACTTTTTGATAGGTTAGGCCCGGCCCATGTCCAGCCCAAGCCCGCAAACGGCCAGCTCTAATATGCGGTTATAAAAGAGAGTGCTTGTGATGAAAATTGAGTTGATGAGAATGTAGGGAATATGAATAAGGAGAATATTAAGTTTCCGAAGAAGGTGGCTAAAGGAACATTGTTGTCGTCGTTGTTGTCTTGGTTTGGTGGTTGAATCTTTGAAGGTGGGAAGTTTTTGAATAGGTGATCGAATTGAAGAGGGTAACGTTGTGATTGCGTTGTTGCTGCGTATAATGACATTTTTGTTTTGATTCGAATTTTTGAGTGTTTTGGATTTATTTCACATCTTAAGTTTGCTATGCAAGTTAGGACGATTTAGTTAATAGTAGGTTTCAGTTACCCATTGATATGGTTGGAATTGAGAGAAGAAGAAAAAATAACAGAATGGAGGGAGTCGGCGCTGGAGGAGTGACCGCAAGAGGGGTGTTAATAGTTTAGATTATTATGAGATTAAATAAGGTGGGAGTATTGTAAGATCACTAATAGTTTTGGATTATTTTGGTAAAATTATTGAGATGTATATTAGCCTTTGCGATTTAGGTGCTAGTATAAGTGTCATGCCCCTAAGCGTTGCCTTAAAACTAGGAATGACCGAATTTGCAGTGACCAGTATGACAGTCCAGATGGCTGATCGCACATCTATGGAACCTATAGGGGTGTTAGAAAACATCCCTGTGCGTATTGACAGGTTTTTCTTCCCAGTAGACTTTGTTGTTTTGGACATCCCAGAGGATGCCCATATACCCATCATTCTAGGAAGACCCTTTCTTCACACTGCAGGTGCCATTATAGATGTAGGCACTGGAACTCTAACCTTCAAAGTAGGCAAACATTCTATCATCTATGGCCTATCCTATAGGAAGAAAGATGCTATGACCCCCATCACATGTAATGCTATCACTTCTGAAAAGAAGTATGAGGTCATCACTACCTCTCCCACTTTACTACCTGTTCCTGTATCTGTTTTTACACCTCCGCCCCAGATTGGGAGCAGTAGGGAGGACACTTTTGTTATGACTATTGCAGGAATTGGTTTGGGGAAACCCAAGGAGAAGGAAGTCATCATCCAGAGAGGAGGAATGGGATGCCTGAGCTATGAAGAGGATGAGGATCCAGACGTCGTGGATCGAGAGGAGAAAAAGAAGAAGAGGCAGGCTCAAGCAGAGAGACCGTCGCATATGCTTTGCGACGGAGGAAAGAAAATGTGTTTTGCTACTGAAGCAAAAACTGTGGAGACTACGGCATGCCGTCAGAAGCCGTGGTCGGATATCTTCCGCATCTTTAGCGGATAGTTGTTTTTAAATTGCAGTTTTAAGACAATTTATTTTATGTTGTGTGAGACTTTTTAGTTTGGCTTGCTAGTAGTTAAGACTTTAAGAATCGTTTTGGCATTTCGCGCATTGTTGGGCGCGCATATTTTCTTGTTTTTTCAGGATTTCCGAAGAAACAAAGACCTCCAGGACTCAGCTGGTCGACCGACCAGAATCATCAGTCGGTCGACCAGACGCGCTGTATCGAAGATTTTTCCGCTGTTCACAGGAGGTCGATCGACCAGAAACACCGGTCGGTCGACCTACTGTCCGTCGCAGTCTTTCGTTTTCTTCCTTGGGAACCGCAAAATCAACTTGGATTCTTGAATGGCACTGCTAGCCACCAAAACCTCCCAGCTTACGTTGGTTTGGGGAGGTTTTTCTCTTACATCTTTTAACCCAGTGAGTTCTTTCCAGTTTTTCCTTAGTTTTAATTTCTTTGCATCTTTCCTTTAATTTTCTGAAACCTTTACTTAGGCTAATGCACAATGGGGACATTGTGCGGGTTGGTTTAGGGAATGGTTTCGTGTTACATGCATTGCATTTTGTCACACGTTTATTGCATTTCTGTCTTGCATCGTTCTTTTCTTTATTTTCCTTATATATACAAAAATCCAAAAAAAATTAAAAAAAAAAAAAAAAAAAAAAATTCAAAAAAAATTCCAAAAAATGCACGTTTATTTTAGCATATAGGTCGAGTCGGAACGAAAGTATTTCAAGGATGATTTTAGCTATCTTACATGTTTATGCCTTTACCTTGCCTTGTCAACTTGTTTTAGTATAAGAGTCTTTTGCATATCTACGAGTTTTTGTCAACTTGCATATCTTGAGACTTGACTTATACCTTGGCAACCTACTATACATTCTAAGGTTTAGAGCTTATTTCCTGGTTTCATTCTTAAACCAGTTGTCTAGGATGTGAGTAGTACTCCCCTTGGAACATGTTACATCAATATGCATAAACATGAACTTGAATTGCTATGTACTTGTTTTACTATCTCGTTTTGTGAGTCTTGATACGTGCATTTGGGATCCCTTTTCTCATATTTACCCATAAGCTTCACATAAGCTAAATTCGCCTTTTTATTCCCCCAAAACTACATCCCATACTTAGCCTACCCTTCCAAGCTAGTATTTGTGGTCATTGGATTATTTTTTGAGGCATCTTGGTTTGTGTGCTATCATGAGCAAAAAGAGAAAAGAAAGAAAGAAAGCAAGAAAAGGAAAAGAACAGAAAAATTCAAAGAAAGAAAGAAAAGAAAAACGAAAAAAAAAAAATCCAGAAAATACGAAAGTCAGTCGACCGACCACATATACAGGTCGGCCGACCAACTGACAGCATCAGAATGCAAATTTCGTTCCAAAATCCCTTTCTTTTATATGTTATCACTCCCGTACCTCATTCAAAAATATTTGGGAGTCCTTTCTTATATAATGTGAGAGTTGTGCCACAAGAAAAGGCACTTTCTTAATATCAAAAAGTCGTGAAGTATGTTGTTGAGAATCGGTTTTACTAGCTTGGCTACTAACCCCACATATCCAAAAGCGTCTTAACCACTTTTTACCTTTTACCTCACATATCTTTCATTACCTCAATTGCATGTATCTAGGCCACTTAAATGAGATTGTTATACGAAGTTGTAGAATTCTTGTTCATGTTAGATTGCAGGCATGTTTTCATGGGTCGTAGTTAGGTGAGTGTCATGACAAATATACTTCTTTCTATTTTTTACATATACTCACCCTTTGCTTCATGAGTGTCTCGAGCGTACCGCGAGAGTCCATGGTATAAGTCTCTATAGTTTTTATATGTGCAAGATTTACGACACCATAACTCGTTTGCATGACTTATATACTTTCTCATTTTGTTCTTGGCATTGGTTTAAGCTTACATGTAAATTTCGCTCTGAGATTGAAATCGTTCCATTAGTTAGGATCGAGTCTATTTCTTGCTTGAGGGCAAGCAAGGGTTTGGTTTGGGGAATTTGATACGTGTCTATTTTATGATGTTTTACATCTATTTTTACACGTATTTAGTCGCTCATTTACTATGTTTTAGCCTTTATTTCCCGCAAATTGTGTACTTTCGTATTTTTATGCACTTTTGCAGATTTATGCGGAAAAGAGACGATTTAGCACCAAATTCGTATCCTCAAGTCTTTAGCTTAAATTAAGGAATAAATGGAAAGTCAACTGGAGTCAAAATCAAGTACCAAGAGTCAAAACAGAAGAAATCCGAAGATTTCCGTACAGAAGCGGTCGACCGACCAGCTAAACGGGTCGGCCGACCAGGCCTGATTTTCAATAAGCCCAATTTTCCAAGAAAGGCCGGAAATAAAAGAGGTCCAGCAAGAAGCGGTCGACCGACCAGCCAAACGGGTCGGCCGACCAGAACGAAGCCCATGCGATTCTTTTTTCGGAAATAAATTAGAATTAGAGTCTTTAGGAAACTCTTACTTTTTCTACCCTATATAAGCTAATCTTGTAGCTAGGGTTTAGAGAGCGAGGATCTTGATAATCAAGTTTATCTATCGAATCTTTTAGAATGAAGTCTTATTTAGAGAGTTTTATTTAGTCTTTAGTTCAATTACAATCTTTCAATAATTCTCAACACTTTTAGTTTGTTCTTCAATCTTTCAACATTCATCAATAAAGTTTGTTCCTTTTCTGCCTTAATCCTATTTCCGGTAATTATTCTTTTAATCTAGTTTTATTATTGTTCTTATTTTTATCGCATCCGGTTTAAGTTAGAATCCCAAGCTTTATTAATTCTTGCACGTTTAGATTATCGTTCACCATGTTTTCCATATCAAATCTCGTTTTTATTATTGTTCCAGTAATCATGAGTAGCTAATTTTCATATGTTAGGATGTAGGGGATAAATATGCGTAGGTAATTAAAATTCGAAAGACCGACCTGTAGCAGGACCACGGTCGGCCGACCGGAATAGCTGGTCGGTCGACCGAGGCCGTGGTCGGCCGACTGGAGTAGCCGGTCGGTCGACCACTCGCGTATGTATTCTTATTTCGTCTTTTCTTGTCAATTATAATATCCTGCAATGAGACCATAAGGAGACTTGTAGGATGTTAGTAATGACCTACCCAAGATTGAAAGATACGGGAAGGGCATTGGTTTACACCTTAAGACGGATAGGTTACTCAAGGCTGAAAGGTATGTGACCTGGGATTTAGGAATCACCCTTATTGTTGACACCCAATAATTGTGAGACCTAGGAACTAATAGCATAGGCCGAAAGGAGCTATTAGGTAGCATAGACCTAAAAAGTTATGTTCACCCCCTTACGCGACTGCAATACATGTTGACCTTAGGATTTACTTTACCCTAGCTATTTATTACCCAAACATCCTAGCATCCTCTTTATTTATATTTTTATTCTCATCTTTTAATTCTTGTTTTGTTTTAATCTTTGCTTTAGATATAGTAATCAACCAATCAACCCCCAAATTTGTTACCTATAAACATTAACATTAAGACAATAAACATTCCCCACCTCCTTGTGGTTCGACCCTGACTTTCACTATCTATTGTTAAAGTTAGGAATTATAAATTTTATCTTTGGTACCCTCAACGACGGGCATCAACAACTATTTAGAAGAAGCTTATAAAATGAGAAATGTCCTCCAAGAGTTTCTGGAGGATCGAGGACATCAGCCTCCCTCGATAGTTGGCTTGAGAGAGCATGTATTTACTGGAAGGTAAGTTATTTGCACAAATATTTGGCGGAATAACTAGAGTTCATCATTTAGAAATCAATGATAATAATGCAGATGTTGTGGAGGCGAAAAAGCTTAATGGGATGAGTGTTGGTTCAGCACCGTACTTGGGATTGAAGAAAAGGCAAGTGATTAATGATGAGGATGAAGATGATTCTGTTCAATCTTGAATGCTTGGTAAATTTGTTGAGCAACGTTTTCAAGTCGACAGTTCCGCGAAACCGAGATCGTTAGTAAACAGCGATTTTGAGGGTCCTCCTTGGGTTGTTTGGGGTCGGGTTGTGGTTCCGGGTCTAGATCGGAGGAAGAGGATGCTTTGGGGATGAAGTGGATGGGTTTATGAGGACGAGGGAAGGACGAGGGAAGAAGGTCGTGAAGTTTCGAAAAGGGTGGTCTAGTGATGATGATGGCGCCAAGGTTCAAAAAAAATACACTGCCATAACACGCCATTTAGTATGGCGTGTTCCCCCCTCACTATTTTTCCAAACTTCCTCATTTGGACTGCAAAAATCTTTTGTGTAAACACGCCATACGTAATGGCGTGTTTTAATGTTAAAACCCGCCATTAATAATGGCGTGTTTAAGCCTCGGAAAACCCGAGCCTACGTGGACACCATTTTGACAATTACTTTCAAATACAACCCAAAACGATAATTACTTTATTTTTGAGCGCCATTTTAAAAAATCGTTCACATTAAAAAGCGTCACTAAATAACGACGGCCAGTAAATTGACGCTTTTCTAAAGCGTCGGTAAAAATAAATTTGACATTTAAAAGCGTCACAAAACGCTTTAAAAAGCGTCATATTCGCACGCTGTTTGTTGTAGTAGGTCAAATCTGTATTGTATCAGGTTAAGTATACTATATAAACTCTTAACCTCTACCCTAGCAGTCATCATTCAGTATACCGTTCTGAATCTGTAATCTGAAAACTTCTCAAATTAATAAAACTCTCTTCCTTCTACCCTGTGGATGTAGTTAACACACCGTTAATGAACCACGTAAATCTGTATGTATTGTTCTTTATTATTTGTTTTTATCTTTCTCCGTGCTTCCGTTATAACATATCTTTTTGTTGCTTACTTATATTTCTTCTCACATTTTACATCATTATTAGTGGGTCAAGAGAGAATTTTGTATGGGCTTGTGAAATGCTCAAGTGGTAAGAGCGCTCTTAATTTCACCATGAAGTCAAAAAATATAATAGGTGAAAAATAACGTGATTATTCATATTTCTTAGGAATAATTCATCGTACGGTGATAAAAGAGAGTGCTTGTGATGAAAATTGAGTTGATGAGAATGTAAGGAATATGAATAAGGAGAATATTAAGTTTCCGGAGAAGGTGGCTAAAGGAACATTGTTGTCGTCGTTGTTGTCTTGGTTTGGTTGTAGAGTCTTTGAAGGTGGGAAGTTTTTGAATAGGTGATCGATTTGAAGAGGATAACGTTGTTATTGCATTATTGCTGCCCATAATGACATATTTGTTTTGATTCGAGTTTTTGAGTGTTTTGGATTTATTTCACATCTTAAGTTTGGTATGCAAGTTAGGGCGATTTAGTTAATAGCAGGGTTCAGTTACCCCTTGATAAGGTTAGAATTGAGAGAAGAAGAGAAAATAACAGAATGGAGGGAGTCGGCGCTGGAGGAGTGACCGCAAGAAGGGTGTTAATAGTTCAGATTATTATGAGATTAAATAAGGTTGAGAGTATTGTAAGATCACTCATAGTTTGAATTATTTTGGTAAAATTATTGAGATGTATATTAACCTTTAAAAACATAAGGTAGCCTATTATTTAGGTTGCTGATCACTCTAGATATGACTTATGAGAGGTTAAATTCGGATTACGTAAAGGAGGAAGTAATTTAAGCAAACTACTATATAATCAATCGGTAGAATTGAATTGTAGAACCGTGAGATCCTACAAATTGACTAATATACCTTTTTAGTTAACTTATTATCAATGGTCATCAATGATTTAATTAATGAAAGTAGTGAGAAGATTAAATTGAAGTAATTAATCATGTAAATGAACATGGCGGACCCCACATTGATTAATTTTTTTTCTGATCGACCAATCAGAATTCTCTAAAATCTATTCATTTTATAGTAAAGGGATTTTTCATGTACATTTGTTTACCGAATTTTGATCAAACCCATTCTACACGGGCAAATTCTTATTTCAGACCGTCATTTTGGTCTGAAGTTCAGAAGAATTTATTGTAACCATTTTTATAATAAAATGTTATCATTTTTTGATAAAATGTTAACATAATTTTTCAGGGTAAAGAGTAACTAATTTGTGATATAACATTTTGTTATTAAATGGTAACATTTTATTAAAAAATGGTGATATTTTAATCCGTCTGAAATAAGACGATCTGAAGCAAGAATTTCTGTTCGGCACCATATTCATTATTATTTTTCTTTTTTAATTTTGGGGTGGAAATGCGCAATAGATTCCCATAAAATACATGTCATGTGACAAGTACAATGTGAATTTATGGTGTGTAACTGCCTAACTGCCTCTTTATTGCATATTGGCATGTACGAAGTGATCATCTTAGACGTACGGTACAAGTCCTACAACATGTTGGACGATCAATCCTATTAACTTTGTTGGACTCTCAATAAATACTCCTTTAAGGTTTTCAATGTTTGGTTCACTATAAATAGTAAACTAAGACGTGTTTAATATTTTTAGATGTTCTTTCCAAAAAAAAAAAAAAAAATTTAGATGTATATACCACTATTTCAAAGAATAATTTACACTTTTTTATCGAGGTAAATGTAAATTATTGATCAAGACGGAGAGTAGTAGTTAAACTAGTTCAATCAATCTATTATGGTATACAGTATTATTTTTATTAAATTACTTAAATAAGATTATTTTATTAGGAGTCGTTTGACTCGAGTATGTGGAATGAAATGAATTGGAAAATCATACTATAGTGAAATGTATTGAGATTCTCATACCACACTAAACTTATTTTGTTTGACTATTTCCTACCGTGGGAGAAATGAGGTGGGAAACTTGGGGAAAATGTAAGGTATGAGATTCGAAGGAGTTAGAATGGAGTTAGAATCTCTCAACTGTCCAAAACAAGCCAACTAAACACTTAGGGGCGTTTGGTTCAAAGTTTGGGAATGAGATGGATTGGGATGAGAATTCAGGGTGGAATGAAGTTTCGATTCAATATGTCATTCATCTTCTTCTTCCCTAGACTTTTTCAATTTCGTCTTATTCATACAAACGAATATTAGTTGACTCGTTTTAACTTAAAACAGATATATCTGTCTTCAAAAAAAATTATCCTCTCAATTCCACAATTAATCCACGCACACTCCCACTCCTACAATTATTCAACGAGCAGAATCACGATTTAAATTTTTTTTTTGATTTTCAACCATAATTATTCCTTTATGTACGTAATTTCGATCGTTATTAGTAATTTATTTATCAAATCGTCATTGAAAATTAGATATATTTTTGTAATTTGTTTAACAGATCGTCATAGGCCCTTATATTAAAAAAAGAGATAACAACATAAACTAAAGCAGTAGACACGTGTATTATTAGAACTAATCATATATATATCCATGAACAATTGCAAATAATTTAACTTATTAAAGCAAAAAAAAACATTATAATGAAGACTTACATGAAATAGAACAATAACAATTTGGGGTTTTTTTTTTTTTCTTTCTTAAAATTTAGGTTTTGTATCCAGGAAGGATTGGATTTAGAAACATGGGAAAGGGGTAGAGTATGAGATTCCACAAAGCTAAAACATTAGCGACCCAGTTAGCGTGACTTCTGCTTTGAAAGGTCTAAGAGCAATAGCAATAGTAAAACTCTATATAAAGTTCTTCACATGCCACATCAAAATACACCAATTCCAATTTTTAAGAACTTTTGTTCACAATAGAAGAACTTTATATAAAATTCTTAGATTGAAAAAAAATACTTCCTCCATTCATATCCAACCTACATATATTCTTTTTTCATCCATTCATATCCACTCTACCATTTTCCTAAAAAAGAAAACAAAATGACTAAACTACCCTTATGGAAACCATTTATCTACATAAAATGTCACTCAATGGCCCACCTATAACCCACCATCACACATTTAAATTAATAAAAAAACATCTTACACACTTCCAAATGTACCTTTAATAGTTTTTTAATATCTTTCTTAATATTTGTGCAAAAAACATATATACGCTTTGGATATGAACGGAGGAAGTTTAAAATAAATAATGTTAAATGAGTTTTCACATTTTACAAAGTTATATTAATTGGTTGTTCATTTTCCAATAGTTAAGAATTTAGTTCTTATTTTAGAACTTGGTTCTTAAAAATAAGAACAAACTTTTAAATGCAATAGAAAAACTATAAAAATAAAGTTCTTGGTAACAAACTCAATGTTAAGAACTACTATTGCTATTGCTCTAAGAACATCCAAAATAATGAAGTTCTTCATATTTTATCTCTTTTTTTAATTCGTTTATCTCATTTTTCACTAATTTTCCAACTACTTTCTCTAATTTATAACTTTATTTTGCAATAATGAGGTTCTCCAATCCTCCAATTATATATGAAAATTTGGGAACCTCACTAAAAGGACCACAATTTACCCTTATTTTTTTTTAGAACCTCCACTGATAATGGCGGAGCCTCAAATTAGAGATTGATGCATTTTAGTGAGGTCTACATATAACCGATATAAAGAGAGAGTGTACATATGAGGAGATAGTTTTCCACCTTACAGATGCTCTGTCGACCTACTGTCGCTGTATCGCTAAATTTTCTGTGGTTCACAGGAGGTCGGTCGACCTGTTACATAGGTCGGTCGACCTACTGTCCGCTGCGGTCTTTCGCTTCTCTTCCTTGGAAATCGCGAAATTGACTTGGTTACTTGAGTGGCACTGCTGGCCACCAAAACCTCCCAGCTTACGCTGGTTTGGGGAGGTTTTTCTCATGCGCTTCATAATCCAGTGAGTTCTTTCCAGTTTTTCCTTAGTTTTTATTTTACTTGCATTTGTCTTTTAATTTTCTGAAACATTTACTTAGGCTAATGCACAATGGGGACATTGTGCGGGTTGGTTTGGGGAATGGTTTCGTGTTACATGGTTTCACCTTAAACTATAAGACCGTCTTATAGACAAGATACTTATTATTTGTTGTTCCAAATTTTTATGTCGTGTAATTTAATAAGTCGTATTAGAATAAATATTACGAACAAGTTTGTTTGATTTGTTTAATCAGGCGAAAAACATGACATGTATTACCTATAATATTGAACTAACAATATGATACTTATAATAAATTGAGTATAGAGTGAGAAAACGAAAACCGGCCCCTCCTAAAATTTTATGCGAGCTGTAATAGTATCATTTTCGTTCTAGTGGGTCTTGCTTCAGACCATAATTTTGGTCTGAAATAATAAGACGGGATTTTGTAACCATTTTACAGCCAAATGTAACCATTATTTACAAACAAGTTATCATAAGCTGTAACATTGACCATACTATCGTGGTTACATTTGGCTGTAAAATGGTTACAAATCCCGTCTTATTATTTCAGACCAAAAGTGACGGTCTGAAAAAAGAATTTGTGTTTTCTTTGGTTGCCCATGGTGCCAAGCTCCGTCACTCCCTCACGATATCGTTTTAAATAAGTGTAAAAATCTAATTTTTCATATGGAAAGTGTGGTCTTTGTACCCAAAATAATATGGAGTAAGTTAAATAAGTGCAAACCTCGGGTAATTGGGCTATCACTGCAAGATGCAAGACTGTATTACCGTCACTGTCCTTAGCATTAAGAAGCTGCTCCCCAATAGCGTTCACCAAGTATTTGAAAGACTCAAGTTGTGCATACTTGACGCACAAATGTAAAATGGTCTCATGGGCGCTACTTCTTTCTTGAGCAGCAGATGGGTTCGCACGAACAAGAAAGTCGAGCACATGGAGTTGGTTATTTATGGCCGCAATGTGAACAGGATTCCGACCATCTTGATCGCGTGCAAAGCACATACTAGGCATCACTTCGAGTAACTTCATCACAACGTCTAAGTGCCCTTTCTCCGAGGCCAAATGAAGTGCAGATGATCTAGTCGATTGATCAAGCTGCTTGGCTAGTTCAGGCTTTAGACGTAGAATTTCCGCGGTGAACTCTAAGTGACCAAGAGTTGCCGCGACATGCAATGGCGATTGCATGAAACAGGTTGATTTCTCGATAATGCATCTATCGAGAAGGAATGGATCTTCAGAGAGTAAGTTGTGTAAGGAGTTCAAATCTCCTTTAATTGCCGCATCATATAGTTTTGTGGTTAGGTTGAGAGGGTCGAATTGTGTTTTCAACAACTCGTGCAAGGAATTCATGTCGGTTTTTAGTGTAGCTAAGTTAATTTGATCAATTTGTGTCTCTTCCATCTCGAAAAGTATTCGAAAAATTCTTAGGTTCAAAAATTAGATTATACGTATTTATAGATGGGACTTGGGGCCTGAATATAACTTCAAATTAAGTACCCCTTTCTCAATTAATAATATGTTGCACTTGCCCAATTGCTTGTCAGGTCAGTTGTCACAATATGAACATGCGACACACTATAATACTATACTAGTTTTACGCCTGTGCAAAAAATACAGGTATAATTTTATTAAACTGAAAAAATAAAAATGAAAAGGTGAATATATTTAATAAAAAATATAATTTTAATATTGCGTCTACTTGACATTATAAAATATACGCTTAACTTAGACGTAAGTAAAAACAACGTATTTGCTTGACATTATAAAATTATACAAATTCTTATATAGGACGACACTATCGAATTAAGTTTAGGACGGAATCAGACAAAAAAAAGCATTATACATGGCGTAAATAAAATAGTTGTCCTATAACCCATGGGGAGTGATACTCACCCGTTTTAAATTTAAAACGGATAATAGCCGTTAAAAATCAATATCAATCATATATATATACTTAAAAGAGGAACTTTTCGAGCGATTTTATTGGCTATTGTTTTAAAATAATTTCATTGGCTATTACTTTGCTTGAATAAATTAAGTGTATAAATAAAAGATAATTAAATAGTAATAAAATATCAGTTGGATAATTATTGTTTTTAGAGCGATTATATTGGATATTACTTTTATTAAAGAAATTAAGTATATAAATAGAAAGATAATTATATAGTAATAAAATATCAGTTGGATAATTATTGAATTAGTTAACAAAATATTGATGTGATTAGTTATTGTTTTAGAGCAATTTCATTGGTTATTATTTTGGTTAAATAAATTAAGTATATAAATAAAAAAGATAATTAAATAATAATAAAATATTAGTTGGATAATCATTGTTTTTAGAGCGATTACTTTGGTTAAATAAATTAAGTATATAAATAAAAAGATAAATAAATATTAATAAAATATCAGTTGGATAATTACTGAATTAGTTAATAAAATAATTGATTGTAAATTAAGAGTTTTGGTTACCGTGGAGACGTGAAGTTATGTTATAATTTATTGTTTTTCTTCTCTTATTTAATTAAATTAAAAGTATAAATAGATGAATTGATGAATATATTAAGTACTTAAGTTTACGAGATATAATTAAAAAAAATACGGGATACAGAATACAAACACATAAGAATATGAGCTAATGTAAAAAAATACGAGTTTAAGAGAATCACGAAGTAAAAAATACGAGCACAGAACAATGCGAGTTATTAACCTAAGAATACGAGCTAATATAAAAAGAATACAAGCTATTAAGCTAAGAATACGAATTAATGTAAAAAAAATACGATCTATTAAGATAAGACGAGCTTTAAAATACGAGCACAAATGACTACGAGCTAATGATAAAACAATACGAGCTATTAACATAAGACGAGCTTCAAAATATGAGCACAAATGAATACGAATACAGGATTAAAATGATCACAGACTTAAATATACAAGCACATTAGAATACGGCCTATTAAGATGAGAATACGAGCTAATATAAACATAATATGAAAGACAAGCTAATTGAAACACTTCTCGAGCTAAAAAAAATAGAACCAGATTTGCAATACGTCAAATTTCATGATATAATAGGCATTCAAGACTACGAGGTATAATTAAAATAATACGAGCTACAAAATACGAATATATAAGAAATACAAGCTAATGTAAAAGGAATAAGAACTTAAAAGAATCAGGAACTAAAAATATGGGCACATAAGAAGGCGAACTATTAACGTAAGAATGCGAGCTAATAGAGATATTAAGCTTAATACGAGCTAATGTAAAAAAATACGAGCTATTAAGATAAAAATACGAGCTAATTTAAAAAGTATACGAGCTAATAAGATAAGAATACGAGCTATTAAGATAAGAATATGAGTTAAAGTAAAAAGAATATGATCTAATGTAAAAAAAACACGAGTTAATATTAAAAGAATACGAGTTTCAACTATCTTCATATATTAGAAATATTAGATAAAAAATTCTTCAAAATCGTGCTCAAATGAAAAATATAGAAGTTATTATAAAAATATATGTGCTTAAAATATTGTTTTGACAGTGATGCGTAATATGTAAGTGTCTTTCCAAAACCATTGGATTTGACGTACATGTTTCCGTTTCTAATGGAGTTTCATGCACTTTCAACGTTCGATGTTGTTCCGATGATCATACATCTAGCCATAAAAAACAATCATACTTAAATTTTTCTCTATAAATGTCTATTATACTAAGTATATTTAGAAGATTAACTGTTACGATATTATTTCGAAACAATGTCAAGATATTACCCGGGCAACGCCGGGCATGAAATCTAGTATATATAGATTGAGATAATTAATTATGTAAATGAACATGGCGGACCCCACATTGATTAAATTTTTTTATTTTCCTAATTTTCATCGACCAATAAAATTTTTCTAAAATCAATTCCTTTTATAATAAAAGAATTGCTTGACAATTGACATGGTCGATGATGAAAGTCCTTAAAAATTACAAATGACCAGCCTTACAAGAATAAACTGGTAGCAGAAAAACATGGTCGATGGATCGATGAAGGTTTTAAAAAATTACACAAGACCGGCCTTACAAGAATAAACTAGGTCTTAAAAAATTACACATGACCGGGTCTTAAAAAATTACGCATGACCGGCCTTACAAGAATAAACTGGGAGCAGGAAAACACGATCGATGGATTGATGAAGGTCTTAAAAAATTACACATGGCCAGCCTTGAATAAACTGGTAGCAGAAAAACTCAACCCTATTTCATTCATGGGAACTAATCATGTTCACACATTCTCATTTGTGACGGCAACACAAACTTGTGACGGATATCATTTCCTCTCATAAAATACCCGCTTTTTTTTTCTCTCTGACACTATTTATGTGGTCTCCTTTCTCCACTAACTCATTTTGTATTCATTTTATCTCACAAAATATCCGTCACAAATGTTGAGCCGTCACAAGCAAGACTTACATAACGATTAACAATGTTTGTTCTTTCATTGACAAGGCCAAATAAAAGCTGGCGCAAGGGTAACTCAGTTTGAAACGATCAAAGTTACTGTGTCCTCAAAAATTTGGTAATTAAACTCACCATAACTCGGGACCAAACAAATCTCTATACTATAAAAGGAATAAAATTTCAAGCATTTTCACAGGCCGTTGAATTTCATGAAAGAATTTGATTAATGTTAATGTAGGACCTCCCATGATTCTCAAACTAATTAATTACTCTCTCTTCTTTCTATTTTTCTATTAATTCAATGATTTTTTATTTCTTAATTCAATAACTAGTTTTGTAACTAGTGAAAATCACGGGATCATTAATAATTTACTGTGTTTAACTGTTAATTTGTGAATAACTTATAGGGAGTAGTCCCTCACTCAATCATTTGTTTAAAATGAACACGATTGGGGAAGCGGTATTTTAATACAAATGTTTAATACAGTCCAATTTTTGATTCAGGAGAATAGACAAACCAAAATGTGAATAATTCGGTAGTTTTGAAGCAACCATTTAAAACTTGCATTGAAATTTATTTTTTACTCCATTAACGATGTCGCCTTTCATATATGAACAAATTGCATTGAAATTTATTTTCTACTCCATATGCAGTTAAACCCTCCTAACTTCGAAATATATATGAAAAATTATATTCCTAATTCTCTCAAAATTTTATGAATGAAGGAAAATAAAAAATATGATACATAAATAAAGAGTATATATAATAATGATGAAAGGAAAGTTAAAAGTCATTTCATTAATAAATTATATAATGGTTAAATAAATAAGGTAAATTAGGAGAGGAGATCAATTACGATTTTTTTTTTTATACCTTCTATTTTTTAAAAAATATAAAAAAAAATTCTTATATTTTTAATTTTCTTAAATTGGTAATCAATGTCATTTTTTTTGCCATATCACATAAAAGTTGCCACATCACAATTAAACTCGTCCTGTCACATTTTTTAGGTTAGCCTTTTAATACGATTTTATATATTTGGGACAAAGTAAGAGAGTAAAGTAATTATCAAAACTTTGTAGGTGCCCTCTAATAATAATTATTATTAGTAGTATAAGATCGGTAAAAGTAATTAAACATCTATCGGAGTTACGCAACAAATAGAGATTTATGTACAATTCCAAACATAGATTATTCGATCATTCATCCAAAAGTGTAATCAAGACAATATTAGTATACTTCATGCGAAATATTAACATTTTCTAGGTCATGAGAAATAAAATATAAACAGATCATTTTAAAAAGAACATTTGTCCAAAAAATATTGTGAGTTATAGAATAATATATTTGATGGAAGGCAAAAAAATGATTTAAAGGCTTGAAAGCATTGGAATTGGAACAACAAATTGGAGAATATGAATCGGTTTCTAACTAATTACTAATCTTGCATATTTTTATTATGAATATATTTATAATACTATGATATGATAAAATTGACATATGTGCATTGTACTTTAACACTTTGGTTAAGCAATTTGATTTCTAACCTGTTTGACAAAATAAAAATAGAACATAAGTGTTACAAAGGAGACCAACGTGTATGAAAGAGTGAAAGACAATAATGTCACATGATGTCAATAACTTATTAAAGATTTTTGTTACCTTTCGATGTTTCAAATACACCATCGCAGAAAGAAAAAAATCGGCAAAAATAAAAGAGTCATTCAAATCAAGAAAAAATCTATAAAGAAGATTCATTGCTATTATTTTCAATCTCGTGCATTGCTATTTATATGTGAGTATGTCATCCCCTGTAATATTAATGTAAACACACAAATAATAAATGATAAAATTCTAATTGATTCAAAACATAATAAAAATAAAAAGGGAATAATTAACTTAGTTCTCCGCGTATACTTTACCTGGAATTTTTTTGACTAAAGTTGAAATTTTAACCTCCTGCAATATTAATATAAAAAACTAATAAGATTCTATTTGATTCAAAATATAATAAAAATAAGAAGCGAATAATTAATTTAGTTCTCTAGGTATACCTCACCTACTAATTTTTTGACTAAAGATGAAAATTCATTCTACTGCAATATTAAAACAAACACAAAAAATAATAAATAATAAGATTCTAATTAATTCAAAATATAATAAAAATAAAGAAACGAAATAACAAATTTACTATCCTATGTATACTTTAGTACTAATATTTTGAGTAAAGTTGAAATTAGGGTTGTTATAATAGTTACAAATTTTTTGCAACTAATTCTCTCAAAATTTTATAAATAGAACGAAGATAAAAAATATGGAATATGCAAACTGAGTATATATTGTAAATGAAAAGAAAGTTGAAAGCTCATTTCATTAAATAAAGAAAATAATGGTTAATTAATAAAGGTAAATAAATAACAAAGAATATGAGAGGAGATCAATGGTTAATTCTTTTTAGATAAATACTTTATAAATTGCTTATCTTGGCACATGATGATAAACAACTATTTAATTTAGCGTTGTAATTATATTATATATGTATACTATTTATACAATATATTGTTCACTTATGATTACGGAGTAAAAATTTTTACTTTTTATATTCGAAAAGAACTTTAGTATTTTAGATAACACGTTGAATAAATTCTTAAAATTATTATAGACAAAAGAAAGGCCAAAAGTGTATTAAAAGCTATTAACTTCACCTAATAATTTTACCTTTGAGTATTTTTTTAGAGTGTGAAATATAATAATAATTAAAATGTTTTAGTTTTTAGATAAATACTTTGTAAATAGCTTATATTTACACGCAAGTACGCAACACTAAAAAAATTAATTAGCCTTTAAATTATATTGTATAGATAGATGTATATAATTTAATCCTTATTGCAAAACAAAATAGTTGCATGATGTAAATTTACAGTGATGTGTTTTTTTTATTTGGGGATTAACTTATTCTAACAATGAACACGTAAATTTTAAATTTAGCATGCATTTTGATTTATTAATTGCTGTTAAATTTATTAAAAATTAAAGGTTTAAACTTTATTTGTTATTATGCTATTTAAAAACTTGATATGCATTTAATGCTTGTAAATTAATTATTTTTTTATTTTATTTTTTTTATAAATAATGATACTTCGTATTATGCTATTTAAAAAACTTGGTATGCATTTAATGCTTGTAAATTCATTAATTTTTTTTAAAAAAAAATAATGATGATGTCGCTTGTTAAAATTTCTCAAAAGTGAAATGGTGAAATGTGGTGTTTTGTCTTGCCTTTTTATATTATATATAGATATAGAATTGTAAGATCATTAAAATTAATTAACTTCTAAAATCATTAAATTCAATTAACTTTTATTTAGAAAAAATGAACAAGTAAATAGCCGAAAGAATGCATTGATATAATGTTACTATTGTTCATCGTATAACGAGTATGATTCACTGTATAATTACCATTCTTTTTAATCACATATTTATCTCTACAACAAAGATAAACAACAAAAATAAAAAATTTATGAAAATAGAGTTGCAAAATCGATAGCAAATTTTTTTAAAGGTATTATATTTTGAACACATACTTTATATCAAATTAAACGAGCCAAATAAATGAAAAATATACATATATATAAAAATAATGAAAAAAAAGATAAAAATTGTAAGAATAAATATTCAAAATAACAATCTGTATTATATATAATATATTTGACGGACAAAAACTAATTTTTCATTTGCTTCTTTCTCTTTTGTTAAGCATTAATTAACAATCAGATGAAAAAAGTCGAGACGTGAGCTGAAGTGAGTTGAGGTAGATATAGGTTTTATCCAATGAAAGAACATAGAATTTTTCACTTTGTTATACTCACTATATAAAGTTTAATAGCTGGTAATTATCAATTGGACCCAATGCATACTAATAAAAGACATGCACCTGGTAATTAATTGGTAAATTAGTAAAATATAGAAAAATAAATTTATATAATTTTATATCAAATTTAATACAAAGATTTAGATTATAATATCTTGATTATATGAACAAAAAAAATCAATTAAAATTAATTATCGAAAATAAAAAATTCTGAATAATTATTTTGAATGTGAAAAAAAATCAATCTCATATATGGTCCGATGGTTAAAGTTTTTTTTGAATATATAGTTTAAGTGACCAAGTTTATATTATATGGTCGGATTTTATTTTGGCAGTTATAGGGTCGGCCAAAAATAATTTGGGTTAATTAGGATAATTAAAAACTTGGGATTTAAACCCTAAATATAATTTTCAAATCTATACCTATGTTTATTGGCTATTATATTCGTTTTAAGTTTAAAACAAGTTAATTTTAACCCTTAGATATATAGGACAAATATTTAACTTTTTTATGCATAATGCTATTGTTTTGTCTTACTAATCTTCTATTATATATTTGATATATTTTAAATAAGAATTTTTGTATTTTTATAATGTCGAGCTAATACGCTATTAAACTCGTGCATTTTTTGCACGGCGTAAAACTAGTTAGGTGGAAAGTAATGTTTGATTCGCCCACCGAAATTCGAGGCCATTACTAGAATGTGTGTTATATGTGAAAATGCAGGTCATGGTGTTATTATGACAAACCGTCATTAGGTTTAGAATAATGTATAGCTCATTATATTCTTTGAGAGTGTGCAACTCGATCGAGTACTCTTCCAATCCGTATTCGGCCGAGTGATATGCAATCACTCAATCGATGAAATATGATGTATGAGATAGCATGAGGAAGTGTTACATTGTTAAATCCTTTGTTGTGATATTAGCGATGACTGTTTTTTCCGTGGTAAGTTGTACATCACGCGTTTCATTTAGAGGTGGCAATTACGTACTAACCCGATCCGAAAACACGATATAAACCCGACACGAAATTAGAGGGTTCGGGTCAAGGAGTTTCGACCCGTTTACGTAATTGGTTCGACACGGACACGATTCGAGCTTATATGGGTCGGGTTAGGGTTGGGGTCTTGCAAAACGAACCCAACACGAATAACCCATTAATTTAAATGGGTTATGATATATCCATTCTGTTGTGCGGAAGCGATACGGAGTAGATACAAAAAATAAAAGACACACAAGATTTACGTGGTTCACTATCAATGCGATAGCTACATCCACCGGGGCGAGGGAAAATATTTCACTATGTCGGGAGCAATGGCGGATCTTAGGCGAATTTTAATGGGGGGCCGAAAGATTTTTTTTCTTTTAACATAATATAAAATTTATTGAGTAGCGTAACAAAAATCTTCGTACACATTATTTTGATTGAGTGAGTAGCCTAAAAAGGATTACACTTTTAGAAGTAATACAACTGTCTTAAAATCTTATTTTGTTTAAATGCATTGTTTCGAAATTTTTAAAAGTATCTAAGTTAGAGTAGTAATTACTAGTAAAATTTTGAGCTCAACAGTTATGCTAAGGAGAAATCATTTATACCAAAATTCAAAACTTTACGGCACATCTGAAAAATTATATAGGAAGGCTCAGAAATATTTTTTTTTTTGGTGAGATCAACTTAAAAACTATCTTCCGGTTATTTATGTACAATTATGAGCAAATACATAGCATACACTATATGTCTAAAAAAAATTAGATCAATGTACAATGCTGACTTACGTAAAAAGTTCGTAAAATAAACCTTTGTAATAACTAAGTTACGAGGAGTATTATATTTGTAATAAATAGATTTCTTGTAAACAATTTTTATATAAGTGACAATAGCAAAGTAAAATGAAGAAAAAACAAGGGAAAATAATAAAATTAGAGACTACCAAGTCACACTCACACCTATGTGAGTACCTAGAAACTAGTATACTCTATTTTCAATGTAATTAAAGCCCAACTTGTTAAATTGGGGGGGGGGGGGCAAGTTACTATTTTCAGTGTAATTAAAGCCCAACATTTTGTAATATTTGATATTGGGCCATAATG
Organism: Silene conica; assembly: GCA_029255685.2. Lineage (NCBI taxonomy): Eukaryota > Viridiplantae > Streptophyta > Magnoliopsida > Caryophyllales > Caryophyllaceae > Silene > Silene conica. Next base: position 79,006,509 of record CM055317.2, read on the forward strand.
AGAGGGGGGGCCTGGCCCCTGTCCACAACCAAAGAAATCCGCCCCTGGTCGGGAGAATTACAAATTACAAAAGATGAGCACAGGGTTTTTCTAGATCTGCCTCTTAAAACTCTCAAAGTGTTTGCCTCACAAATCTCTCCTTAAAAATAGCTAGGACGGAGTAGTGTTTATATAGTAAACTACCCTGACAAAGACTAATCTAATTAGGAAACATATTCCTAAACAAACTTATCTTAAACAAACTAACAAACTGCACTAGCATAGGGAACCGTTGACATATAAGACTTCTCAGCTTCAGTTTCAGGTGCAGAAGATATAGTTAGCTTACCGACAACATAAGGAGTATTTAAAGGTTTAGCATTAGTCATACCAAAACGACCAAGTATCTTCTCAATGTAGCTTTTCTGAGATAAGAAAAGCTTCCTTTTAGAACGATCCCTGTAAATCTCCATCCCTAATATCTTCTTTGCGGACCCCAAATCCTTCATATCAAACTCTGAATTGAGTAGCTTCTTCAAATTATCAACATCTGACATTTTCTTAGCAGCAACAAGCATGTCATCGACATATAAGAGTAAATAAATCAAAGACCCATCTTCTAGCTTGTTATGATAAACACAACAATCATATGGATTTCTCTCATAACCCTGTTCAACCATAAAAGTGTCAAACCTCTTGTACCACCGCCTTGGAGATTGCTTAAGCCCATACAAAGACTTCTTTAAATGACAGGCAAGATGCTCTTTCCCTGGAATTTCGAACCCCTAGTGTCAAACCTCTTGTACCACTGCCTTGGAGATTGCTTAAGCCCATACAAAGACTTCTTTAAATGACAGGCAAGATGCTCTTTCCCTGGAAAGTTACTATTTTCAGTGTAATTAAAGCCCAACATTTTGTAATATTTGATATTGGGCCATAATGAGAGGGGGGGCCTGGCCCCTGTCCACAACCAAAGAAATCCGCCCCTGGTCGGGAGAATTACAAATTACAAAAGATGAGCACAGGGTTTTTCTAGATCTGCCTCTTAAAACTCTCAAAGTGTTTGCCTCACAAATCTCTCCTTAAAAATAGCTAGGACGGAGTAGTGTTTATATAGTAAACTACCCTGACAAAGACTGATCTAATTAGGAAACATATTCCTAAACAAACTTATCTTAAACAAACTAACAAACTGCACTACCATAGGGAACCGTTGACATATAAGACTTCTCAGCTTCAGTTTCAGGTGCAGAAGATATAGTTAGCTTACCGACAGCATAAGGAGTATTTAAAGGTTTAGCATTAGTCATACCAAAACGACCAAGTATCTTCTCAATGTAGCTTTTCTGAGATAAGAAAAGCTTCCTTTTAGAACGATCCCTGTAAATCTCCATCCCTAATATCTTCTTTGCGGACCCCAAATCCTTCATATCAAACTCTGAATTGAGTAGCTTCTTCAAATTATCAACATCTGACATTTTCTTAGCAGCAACAAGCATGTCATCGACATATAAGAGTAAATAAATCAAAGACCCATCTTCTAGCTTGTTATGATAAACACAACAATCATATGGATTTCTTTCATAACCCTGTTCAACCATAAAAGTGTCAAACCTCTTGTACCACCGCCTTGGAGATTGCTTAAGCCCATACAAAGACTTCTTTAAATGACAGGCAAGATGCTCTTTCCCTGGAATTTCGAACCCCTAGTGTCAAACCTCTTGTACCACTGCCTTGGAGATTGCTTAAGCCCATACAAAGACTTCTTTAAATGACAGGCAAGATGCTCTTTCCCTGGAATTTCGAACCCCTCTGGCTGCTTCATTAGAATATCTTCCTCCAACTCACCGTGCAGAAAGGCAGTCTTGACATCAAGTTGCTCAAGCTCATAATCATAATGTGCCACTATAGCTAGTAACACACGAATAGAAGTGTGTCTCACAACAGGAGAAAAAAATCTCCACATAATCAACTCCCTCTACCTGACTAAACCCCTTAGGAACAAGTCTAGCTTTGTATCTAACTGGCTCAACCTCTGAAGTTCCCTCCTTTTTCTTGAACACCCATTTACACCCTATCAATTTCCTCCCTTTTGGTGGTGACACAAGTTCCCAAGTATTATTCTTGTGAAGAGACTCCATTTCTTCACCCATAGCAGCAAGCCATTGCACTGACTCACTACTAACAATTGCTTCTTTATAAGATGATGGTTCTTCAGACTCAATATCATCAGCTACCTGTAATGCATAACCAACCATCTCCTCAACATAGCAATTATTGCCGTAAACTTTGCGACCCTCAATCTCCTCAATTAACCTACTAGTCTTCTTACTTACACGTTTAGGCAAGTCAGTAAGATCAGTTGGTTGACTAGAAGACTCACCCTGATGACTTTCCTCATTAATTGGAGTATGAGTAGTCACAGGATTAGAAGTAGTAACTGCTTCGGCATCCTCCTCGATCACAACCCGTGGTAACATAGATAAAGTGGCAGAAGCCACCTCAAACTCCACCCCTTTCTTGGCACTATTATCCTTTTCAACACCCTCGGACACCTCCTTAGAAATAAACATGGAATTTTCATCAAAGGTAACATCCCTGCTAATAATAACACGACCCTATGACGGAGACCAATTTTGAACCCCTTAACCCCATCTCCATATCCTAGAAAGCACCCCTTCCTTGCCCTCAGATCTAACTTACCCTCTTTTATATGATAATAAGCTACACATCCAAAGACTCTCAGTGTAGAATAATTCGGTACATTGCCGCTCCATAACTCATAAGGAATCTTGCAGTCTATTCCCGTATGAGGCCCACGATTGATCAAGTAACAAGCTGTAAGAACAGCTTCACTCCAGTACCTTCTAGCAAGACCTGCATTAGAGAGCATGCATCGAACTCTCTCTAATAGTGTTTGGTTCATTCGTTCTGCTACACCGTTCTGCTGTGGTGTACCCCTGATGGTATGATGCCTTCCTATACCCTCATTCTTACAGAACTCATCGAATTCTACTGAACAGAATTCCAAACCATTGTTCGTTCGTAGCTTCTTAATCTTCTTACCTTTCTGATTTTCCACCAAAGTCTTCCATTGCACAAAGACTTTGAAAGCCTCACTCTTATGCTTCAGTAACCTAAGCCATGTATATCTGGAATAGTCATCAATAAATATAACAAAATAATAATAACCTCCCAAACCTTCAACACGAGCAGGCCCCCAACAATCTGAATGGATATAATCAAGGACTTCTTTTGTTGTATGAACACCCTTGCTAAATTTAGATATGTACTTTTTACCAAACACACAATGTTCACAAAACTCAAGGTTCCCCACCTTGACACCATTAAGAAGATCTCTCTTGGACAATAGTTGCATCCCTCTCTCACCCATATGACCAAGCCTCTTATGCCAAAGCTTAGTCATCTTTCCGTGATTTACGGATGCACAAACTGCAGAACTAGTCAGTGTTTCACCTTGAAATACATACAAGGTATTTTGTTTGACACCTTTCAGCACCAAACGAGAACCCTTCGTGACGAACAAAATTATTCCTTTACCCCGAAACTCATATCCTAAGTCACTTAATGAACCAAGTGACATAAAATTTTTCCCCAAGGCTGGAACATGTCTCACATTAGTCAAAGTACACTTCTTACCCTCAGCAGTCTTCACATTAATCGACCCAATACCCACTACCTCACAAGTAGCATTGTTACCAACAACAACATGACCCCCATTAAAGGACTCATAAGTACTAAACCAATGTTTGTGTGGACACATGTGATAAGAACACCCAGAATCTAGAATCCAACGATCTATAGGACGAACACAATCTACTGCAAGTGCATAATCCGCCTCAGAATCGTACTCCACATTCTTACTTTGTACTACTGCCGCATTAGACTTAGCTTTCAACTTAGGACAACTAGGTCTTTTATGCCCGGGTTCTTTACATAGAAAACAGATAACAGAACTACTAGCAGTATTGGTGTCCGGACTCTTAGCCTTAGCCGTTTTCTTCCGAGCTCCACCCTTTTTAGCATTAACAACTAAACCTGCCCCTGATCCGTCTCCTAAGTCAACAGTTGCCTTTTGTCGCAACTCCCTAGTGCAAAGTGCTGACTTCACTTCCTCTAGGGTCAATGCATCTTTACCAAGAACAAAAGAATCCACAAAATTCTCATACGACGCAGGTAAAGAAACCAGCAGAATTAAAGCAGCATCTTCATCCTCAATCTTAACATCTATATTACGCAGATCTAGTAATATAGTATTATATTTGTCCAGATGATCACGAAGTGACATACCTACTTGCATCTTGAAAGAGAATAGACGTTGTTTCTGATACGTGTCTATTTTATGATGTTTTACATCTATTTTTACACGTATTTGGTCGCTCATTTACTATGTTTTAGCCTTTATTTCCCACAAATTGTGTACTTTCGTATTTTTATGCACTTTTGCAGATTTATGCGGAAAAGAGACGATTTAGCACCAAATTCGTATCCTCAAGTCTTTTGCTTAATTAAGGAATAAATGGAAAGTCAACTGGAGTCAAAATCAAGTACCAAGAGTCAAAACAGAAGAAATCCGAAGATTTCCGTACAGAAGCGGTCGACCGACCAGCAAAACGGGTGGCCGACCAGGCCTGATTTTCATAAAACCCAAAATCCAAGAAAGGCCGGAAATAAGAGAAGTCCAGCAAGAAGCGGTCGACCGACCAGCTAAACGGGTCGGCCGACCAGAGCAGAAGCCCATGCGACTCTTTTCGGAAATAAAGTAGAATTAGAGCTATTAGGAAACTCTTAGTTTAGACCCTATTTAAACAAATCTTGTGATTAGGGTTAGGTATGCTTTTTCATATATATGCTTGATATCTATTATCAATCCTTAGTATCTCTTTTATTCAATCTTTTACCATCTAGTTCATCTTTTATCATTATTCAAGAAGTCTCAAGCATTCAATAAAGTTTATTCAGTTCTGCCTTAATTCCAATTGTGGTAATTATTCTTTAATCTAGTTTTTATTATAGTTCTTGTTTTTATTACAATTGTTAAGTTAGAATCCCAAGCTTTATTGAATCTTGCATGCTTAGATTATTTACTATGTTCTCCATGTTTATTCCCAATTTTACAATCGTCTTAACAGTCATGGGTAGCTAATTTTCATATGTTAGGATGTAGGGGATAATATGCATAGGTAAATAAAATCCGAAAAACCGACCTGTAGCAGGACCACGGTCGGCCGACTGGAATAGCCGGTCGGTCGACCGAGGCCGTGGTCGGCCGACTGGAGTAGCCGGTCGGTCGACCACTCGCGTATGTTTTCTTATTTCGTCTTTTCTTGTCAATTATAATATCCTGCAATGAGACCAATAGGAGACTTGTAGGATGTTAGTAATGACCTACCCAAGATTGAAAGATACGGGAAGGGCATTGGTTTACACTTTAAGACGGATAGGTTACTCAAGGCTGAAAGGTATGTGACCTGGGATTTAGGAATCACCCTTATTGTTGACACCCAATAATTGTGAGACCTAGGAACTAATAGTATAGGCCGAAAGGAGCTATTAGGTAGCATAGACTTAAAAAGATATGTTACACCCCTTACGCGACTGCAATACATGTTGACCTTAGGATTTATTTTACCTTAGTTATTTATTACCCAAACATCCTAGCATCCTCTTTTATTATATTTTATTCTCATCTTTTAATTCTTGTTTTATTTTAATCTTTGCTTAGATATAGTAATCAACCAATTCAAACCCCCAAAATTGTTACTTTAAACATTAACATTCAACAATAAACATTCCCCGCCTCCTTGTGGTTCGACCCTGACTTTCGCTATCTATTGTTAAAGTTAGGAATTATAAATTTATCTTTGGTACCCTCAACGACGGGCATCAGTTTCAACAACAACTTATTGGTGAGCGACTTTGTCATGTACAAACTCTCCAATTTCAGCCATAACCCCACTGCAGTCGATTCGTCGGCTACCTCAGTTAGGACATCGTCTGACAAACTTAACAAGATCGATGAATGAGCCCTCTCCTCCATTGTTATCAAGGCAGGATCTTCCGTCTCAGTCACCTTAGGTTGAGCATCCGCAGCCGAAGCTTCAGTCTTCGTCACCTTCGTGGAGAAACCCTGCGTCAAGGGTTTCCAGATGCACCGCTCCTTTAGCAAAGCCCTCATCTTCAATTGCCATAGTGCAAAACTATTCCTCCCATCGAACTTCTCAATCCTTATAGTGTCACCTGTCATCTTCTCCTCCCTGGATCCAAAAAACTCAAAGCTCTGGTGCCAATTGTTGTGCGGAAGCGATACGGAGTAGATGCAAAAAATAAAAGACACACAAGATTTACGTGGTTCACTATCAATGCGATAGCTACATCCACCAGGGCGAGGGAAAATATTTCACTATGTCTGGAGAATTACAAATTACAAAAGATGAGCACAAAGTTTTTCTAGATCTGTCTCTTAAAACTCTCAAAGTGTTTGCCTCACAAATCTCTCCTTAAAGAATAGCTAGAACGGAGTAGTGTTTATATAGCAAACTACCCTGACAAATAAAGACTAATCTAATTAGAAAACATATTCCTAAACAAACTTATCTTAAACAAAATAAGAAAACCAAGAAGTTACGTACGTATATAATACTAATACATAACTAAATAATAAATAAATAAATAAAGAAACCCACGGCCAACTAATCATACGTGAAACAGGATGTGCACAAATTTGATCATGACATCACCAATGATATAACGCTTATTTTCAACTCGTATTTCCGAGTTTCGAATTTACCTTCTTAGTTTATTGCTCACCGTAATAAAACTCCGACATATTAATGCGACAAACGAGTCACATTCTAACACATTCAAATGGGTTATAATCGGGTTTTGTTATTTTGAGTTCGAAATAAGACATGAAGATGGTTTATTCTTGCATTTAAAATTTAATTTTAAATGCATTATATTTATATGGGTTGAACGGGTTAAACGGGTTTAATGAGTGGAAATTGATCTGTGAAAAATTAAATGGGTTAAACAAATCGGGTTGGGTTATTGAGAAAATTAATAGAATATTGAATGTGTAATTATATATTATTCTGAATTATTGTCTCTGATTACAAGAGATGTTATGCTTATATTTACAATAAACGAATCTCACTATTTACGGAAACGAAATAATAACAAGCAAGCTATAAGGAAGGAGCAACGTCTCCAAATCTTTGGAAGCAACGGCTCCAAATCTTTGGTGAGCAACGGCTCTCTTATTATCCCCCCCAAGTTGGAGCGTGGAGGTTCGAAACGCCCAACTTGGATAAAAGATGAGTAAATGGGGCGCGACCAAGTGCTTTGGTGAGAATATCAGCGAGTTGATTCTTGGTGTGGATGTAACTTGGAGCGATAGTACCCTTTTGAATCTCGTCGCGAATGAAATGACAATCTACTTCTATGTGTTTAGTCCGTTCATGAAAAACCGGATTGCGGGCAATGTGGAGAGCAGATTGACTGTCACTTTCTAGAGTAATAGCATGTGGATGAGGAATCCCGAGAAAATTAAGTAGACCTTTGAGCCATTTGAGCTCGCATGTGGTAAATGCCATGGCACGGTACTCAGCTTCGGCGGAGGATAGAGAAACAGTATTTTGCTTCTTCGTCTTCCAAGAGATGGGGGAGGAGCCGAACAGAACAAAAAAAGCTGTGAGAGAGCGGCGGCTTGTCGGACATGTGGCATAGTCGGAATCACAATAGGCATGAAGACTGAGGTCGGAGTCGGACCGTAGAAGGATACCTTGACCCGGAGAGGTTTTAAGGTAACGTACTACTTGTAACGCGGCATGCCAATGCTCGGTGGTAGGAGCATGCATAAATTGTGCCAAAATATGTACCGAGTAGGTAAGGTCTGGCCTTGTAATGGTGAGGTATACGAGGCGGCCCACTAGGCGTCGGTATGGTTGCGGATCCTTTAGAGGTGGAGCAGCAGATAATGCTAACTTGTGATTCGGTTCCATGGGAACATGAGTTGGGCGTGACCCAAGTAGACCAGCTTCGGTGAGTATGTCGAGCGCATATTTCCGTTGAGAAATAAATAACCCCGTGGGATTGCGAGCAATTTCGAGCCCAAGGAAACACTTAAGATTGCCGAGGTTCTTCATATGGAAACAAGTGCATAGGTAGTTCTTGAATTGCTTGATTATATCAGAATTGTTTCCACATATTACCAAATCATCTACATATATAAGAACGTGAACATCGGTAGTAGAAGTGGTAATTGAAAAGAGAGAGTGATCATACGGGCATTGTTTGAATCCGTATTGAGTAAGAGCGGCGGCGAGCTTGGCATACCAACATCGAGGTGCTTGTTTGAGACCATATAAAGACTTTCGAAGGCGACAAATTTTGCCATCTGTGGATGAGTGAAATCCCGGAGGAGGTTTCATATAGACTTCCTCATGTAAGTCGCCATGAAGGAAGGCATTATGAACGTCCATTTGGTGAAGTTCCCAACGTTTGGCGGCCACAATTGCGAGAAGAGTGCGAACCGTAACTATTTTGACCGTAGGAGCGAAGGTTTCGGTGTAGTCAACTCCTTCAACTTGGCGATTCCCCATAAATACTAAACGGGCTTTGTACCGTTCAATAGTTCCGTCGGCATTGTACTTTATTTTATAGACCCATTTAGACCCAATTGCCTTCTTATGAGGAGGTAGTTGTTCGAGAGTCCAAGTATTGTTTTTCTCGAGGGCATCAATCTCGAGTTTCATTGCGTCCCTCCAATTGGCATCCTGCATGGCTTCGTTAAAAGTACTAGGCTCGTGACCTTTTGTCACGGCCGTCAAAAAAATCTGATGGTTAAGGGAAAATTTATTACTAGAAACGTAATTAGAAATCGGGAAAGAAATACCTGAAGACGGTGACGATGCGGTGAGAGCGTGAGGTGAAGGACGCGTGGTGTTGACCACAAAGTCTCGAAGATTCGGATTTGGTTTCTTCAGTCGATGTCCCCGTCCTAAGGTGTCGGTGTGGGTTTGCGTGGATGTGGAGGAAGCGTCGGGTGGAGGCGGTGGTAGATGCTCGGGGATCGTGGTGGGTGTTTGCTGAGTCGTGGGCGGTGCATGGTCGGTGGTGGTGGTGGTGGTGGTCTCGGGTGGAGTAGCGGTCTCGGGTGGAGTAGCGGTTGAGGAGATGAGTTGTGTTGTAGTAGATGGATTGTTAATGATAAGAATTTGATCAATAGGTGTAAGGTTATCGTGAAGGAAGGGATTAGACTCACTATCTTTGTCATGGTATTAATAGCAGCATAAGGAAATTGATCTTCGACAAAAACAACATCGCGAGACTCAAAATAGGAACCGGTATCAAAGTCATATAAGCGCCACCCCTTTTTCCCAAAAGGATAACCAATAAAGACGCATTTACGACTTCGCGGGGCAAACTTGTCACGGGTTCGGTTGATGGTTTTTGCATAACAAAGGCAACCAAAAATTCGCATATGGTCCATTGGAGGGGTTTTATTAAATAAAAGCTCATATGGGGTTTTACCATGAAGAAGTTTGGATGGGGTTCGATTTATTAGATAAACAGCCGTTAGCACACATTCGCCCCAGAAAAAAATAGGTAAAGAGGCTTGAAATAAAAGAGCACGAGCGACATTTAAAATATGACGATGTTTGCGTTCCACCCGCCCGTTTTGTTGAGGAGTGTCCACATTCGATGTTTGGAAAATGACGCCATTTTCATTGAGAAAAGTTTTAAGACTTGAAAATTCTGTCCCATTATCGGTGCGTAGACACTTGATTTTCTTATTAAATTGACGTTCAACCATAGCGAAAAAATTTAAAATCTTTTGATGTTTTCGTTTTTGTGACGTAACAAGTAAACCCAAGTTGACCTAGAAAAATCGTCAACGATGGTTAAGAAATACGTGGAGCCACACGACCCATTTTCAGAATAACGACCCCAAAGATCGCAATGAATTAAATCAAAAAGACACGTAGCATTATTCGGACTTAAATAAAATCGTTCACGAGTTTGTTTTGCACGAAGGCAAATATCACAAGTTTTGCTATGAAAAAGAGAATTAGTTTGAGGTTTATTCTGCAAAATAGGAAGAAAAGGAGTAACTTGGGAGGAAGGGTGCCCCAACCTTCGGTGCCAAAGTTCGATTGTATCGACTGAACCAACCACAAAAGCTTGAGCCTTATCATTTCGGACACTTTGTAAATAGTAAAGTCCATCACGCTGCTCACTCGCACCAATCACTATCTTCGAGGAACGGTCCTGTATTAAACAAAATTTTTGAGAAAATTGTATAGTTAGACTATCATCAAGAAGAAGGCTAGAGACGGAAATTAAATGACAGTGAAGGTTAGCAGCGTATAAAACATCCTTTAAAATAAGACGAGGGGATAGAATAATATCCCCACATTGGGTAGCAACTGTTTGGTCACCATTAGGTAACCCGACACTTAATGGAGAAATGGTTCAAATATTCGAAAAGTGGGATAGGCATCCTGACATGTGACGGGATGCCCCCGTGTCAATAATCCAAGATGAAAGAAAAACGTTACCGTTAAGACGATCAGAAGATGAGTGCTTATGGGACTGCCAGAGCTGTGTAAGTTCAGCACGTTCAGTAGCATTTAAAGTGTTCAAATCAATATTATCGAATGCAGCGGGTATACCCGAAGAAGGTGACGGTCCTGGACTGGCAACCTGACTGACCATGTGAGCTCGTGGTCCAGAAGGTGGCTTCTTATTCTTACCTCGTGGATCAGGAACTACCACGGCTTGACTCAAGTCGGTGGCATCGTGGCTTATATAGATACGGTCACGGGGCCTATCACCCCACCACTCGGGAAAATTACCAGTGACACGAAAACAAGATTTGAAACTGTGTCCCGAACGATTACAAGCAAGACAAGTGGGTTTGGGGGGATTGGAGTGCGAATTTGTTCCAGAATTAAATTGGTCAGAACGAGGAGTTTGAGGTCCCCTGTTGTCCCGAATCCCTCCTCCCCCTGTTTGACGGTTACCATAAGTATGGGCAGCATAAATCATATTATCGGGTCGAGAGTCAGGCTGCGAGTTATGAAGAGTAGTACGCATACCTTCTTCTTGTTGAAGGCGACTGTAAATTTGATTTAAATTGGGCAGAGGTTCGGTCCCAAGGATATGGGAGCGGAGAACGGAGTAGCGAGAGTCAAGACCCATTAAAAAAGAACGTACCCGTTTTTTTCGCGGCCTCGACCAAGCAGACTGGCCAGATTACACGCACATGGATTGCAAGCACAATTAGGAAAAGCATCACTGGTAATAAGATCGTCCCACAAGCGTTTGAGACGACCATAATATGCCATCACCGACTCCGTAGGGCCCTGCTTACAAGCAATAATATCAGTTTCCAATTGATAAATATGAGCATCATTTACCGGAGTAAAGCGTTGTTTGATATCGGCCCAAAGTTGAGTCGCTTCATCAGGCAATGTAATGGAGGTGCGGAGAGTCGGATCAATGGAATTAAAAATCCAGGCCGAAACTAGTGCGTTCGCAGAGCGCCAGGACTTATAATCAGGATCAGTTGCTTGTGGCTTGGAGATGGTCCTATCAATATAATCCAACTTCCCCTTAGCGAGGAGAGCGAGACGAAAATTGCGGGACCAATCATCATAGTTTTGGCCGGTGAAGAAGACTTGAGTAATATGTGCTCCGGGATTTTTGACCGGAACAATCGAAAAGGAAGAGGTCGGTTTGGGATCGACAGCGGCATCGGGTATGGCAGAGTCGGGTTTTGCCATTGAAAACGAAATAATAACGGCGGGTAAGCGAGTTCAAAGGTTTAAGATCGGGGAAACCTAGAACCTGATACCATAATAGAATATTGAATGTGTAATTATATATTATTCTGAATTATTGTCTCTGATTACAAGAGATGTTATGCTTATATATACAATAAACGAATCTCACTATTTACGGAAACGAAATAATAACAAGCAAGCTATAAGGAAGGAGCAACGTCTCCAAATCTTTGGAAGCAACGGCTCCAAATCTTTGGTGAGCAACGACTCTCTTATTAAAAATAAATGGGTTGGGTTAGGGTTGATGCATGTAATCCGTTTATCAAACTGGGTCAGGTTAGGGTTGAGACCGTTGAGGGGGTCATGACCAAAAGACAAGATGGTCGTAATTGACATACTAAAATTCGTGAAAATAATATATCAATGCATGCCCTAAATATAGCAACCCATTTTATTTACCTGAACTTATAGTAAATGTGTTATGAAATATTATAGTATAATATTATAGATGTCCATATCTTATAATACCTTAGAGTGTTTTATCTTATGGAAACTCTATCTCATTGTATATGTATATATACCCCTCATAATGGAATGATAAACTACTTTTGTCTCTCTTACTTTCTCTCTATAATTCTCTCTTGTCTTTATTTCACAACACGTTATCAGCACGAGCCTCTAACCATTCTTATTATTATTATTTCTATCTCGGATACAACCTAATTATTATTATTATCTTGTACAATCAATTAGATCTGAAATCAAAAATCAATTAGCTCTCATAATCTGGAGGTTCATATCAAATCTTATTATGTTACTCATGTGATCCAGGTACGTATCATATATCTCATTTCATGTAACAATATATATAATACAATTTATACGGAGTAACCAACTGAGTAAAGAAGAAAGAAAAAAAAAAAAAATTATGTCAAATACTCGTAGAAGTATTCGAATACAGTACATATATAGGCTAAGCTATATGCCTGGTCACATATTAATCATTGAGATTTCTTTAATGTTGTATTGGCTTCTTGGCATTATACATGTGTATAGTCAGACTAGTTTCTAAAATTTTCATATGCTGCAAATTACCATTTATAATGTGCATCCAAGCTTATATATGAAAGACCAACTTGATATACGTGACTTCTCTCTTGTGTATTGTCCCTCTTGTTTGTTCTTAGTGGACATATATCAATTTATATATTATGTCACATGTGTTTGTATAAACCAATTATATTATTGGAACGGAAGTTCAATATATGTGAACAAATTCTGAAAAAAAAAAGGACATCATATTATTTTGGGTCTGTAATTCCAAAAGATTTATTTTCTAATGATAGGAGGATATGTCCGTATTATAACTTTGACCTGGAGTTCAAAGTTTTAAGGGGAGTAAATTTAATACTGTCTCATAAGGGAGATATGTTTATATGAAATTTAATACTGTCTCATAAGGGAGATATGTTTATATGACTTTGACCTGAAGTTCAAAGTTTTAAGGGGTATAAATTTAACACACCTAAGTTCAAAGTTTTAAAAGGTGTAGATTTAACACTGTCTCATAAGGGAGATAGGGAGATATGTATTATATTATGACTTTGACCTGAGTTTTAAGGGGTATAAATTTAACACCGTCTCATAAGGGAGACATCTTTATATTATATTATGACTTTGACCTGAGTTCAAAGTTTTAAGGGTGTTATAAGGGTGTAAATTTAACACCGTCTCATAAGGGAGATATGTTTATATTATAACTTTGACCTAAACTTCAAAGTTTAAGGGGTGTAAATTTAACACTGTCTCATAAGGAGATATGTTTATATTATGAAAAAGTTTAAGGGATGTAAATTTCACATCGTCTCATAAGGGAGATATGTTTATATTATGACTTTGACATGAAGTTCAAAGTTTAAGGGGTGTAAATTTCACACCGTCACATCAATACAATATATTGTAGTAAAAGGACATATCATATTATTTTGGGTCTAAAGTTGAATTTATTTCATAAAACAGGCAGATGTGTTTATATTACGACTTTGACCCAAAGTTCAAAGTTTTAAAGGGGTGTGAATTTAACAAAATCTCATGAATACAATACGTTTAAATTGTATAAGGGAAGTGGCTATAAGTGCACATGTAAAAGCTAGTGGTCAGAAGTTCACAGCTGCGATTTTTTTTATACGCATTTGAGTTTTAAATGAATAAACACAGTTTTTATTTAAGGGAAATTATTTCTGAATTGCTTTTTGTTCACCTGAAGTTGAACAGTATAATGAGATTTGAAATTAGATCCATTCCTGGAAGTGAATGTGACATCTCATAAAAGACTCTGCCGGTGACAGAGATCGAGAACATGGCATAATGATAAGCATAATGAACATGACATGAAAGTATCTCATGAAAGTGAATATCTTATAAAAGTCAGGCGAGACCCATATATGCTCGAAATTTGATACGAGAAAAGATAAATTATGTATGGGTTGGAAATTTTGACATTCACACTATGGCCTGAAGTTCATAGTGTTTGAAAATAACGAAATTATGGCTCGAATTTCATAAGTATTTACGTATATAGAATTATGACCGGAAGTTCATAATATTTACAAATATTAAAGCTGTGGCCTGAAGTTCACAGTGTTTGCAATTTATTTTTGTATACGGTGATACATTTTATGTATTAAAACAAAAATAAAGTCGGGATTTATTCATAAATTATGGCATATGGATTTTGCAATGATGCAATATACTTTTCATTTCACTCATATAATGTAGTCTTGAAGACACAATATCGTGAAAAAAAAAAAAAAAAAAAAAAAAAATGTTTTGAGTGAAATTATTATTTTATTAGGAGTAAATTATGTCAACGATAGTCCTTATATATAAGGACGTGATGTGTTTATTTTGAAACACTTAATTATATTCCTATCAAAAGTGGATATTTACTATACTCTTGAAAGAAATAATGTGACGCTCATAAGGTATTATGAGGTAAATTGTCGGAAAAATACAACTAATTTTTAAGTTGTTGGAACCTTTGTGGTTAAGAGAATAATTGATATGTAAGTTAATTATGATCAATTTACATATATAATTATCATGTTATACGACACATTAAAAGGATGTGATAAACATGAGTATGTCATCATTGTATATGTTGACGATTATAATTATTGGTCATTTGAGAAAATTCAAAGAGGAATATATTTCTTATTAGAATATTGATGAGTCTTGCCTACATATATGGGACACTTATTGTGTCATTTGTCACATCAATTATTAGGTTGAATAAAGTATTGCTGACTACAAATTTAGCATGAGAAATATAGTGAACTTGGAGTGGCGTTCAATAAGTGAAATTATTGAGACACGGCCGATTCTTATTAAAGTTTGCAATGAATTAATTGTGGGCAAGTTAGAAAGTTGACATGAAATAATTCAGATGTGACATATTAAGGCCATCCGGGTTCTTATTTTACCCGTTTCGATAAACCTGAAGTTTATCCTAAGGAAAATATAAGTGCTGAAACTCTTTCGTGTAAATTTATTAAAAGCAAGACGTTACACGGAGATTGAGTATATTCGATATTTGAGATCTAACAACTACTTGGAGTGTAATAAAGAACATAAATGTTCATTTATGGATTGTCATTATATAAAGGGGCTTGTAGCCACATAATGATTTTTTCTAAGTAGTTATTGTGTGATAATCACAGCTTATTATATGAAATCGTTAGTCTCCAAATTGGGCATTGTGATCCAGCACATTTAAAATCCAACTGCATTATATGGTTATTATACAAAAAATGCCAATATAAATTCTCATCGGTGATATGAGAAATTAAGGTCTAAAGTGGTTATGGTTAATTTTTACCACCTTAGGGGGAGAATGATAAGGAAAAGCTGGTAAAAACAAACAAGTATATTATCCCCAACTGGACATGATGTTCAGCGGTTTGTTTCAAATATGAAATACATCACATAGAGGTTCATGGAATTAAAATGATGGTATTCATTTAATAATGAAGATGTATTAATAATACCACTTTGATCATCTTATCAAAAATGTGATATGTTCATACAATGAAATCTATGATTTAATTATAGCCAGATAGCCCTATATGTGGTATAGCGAGCTATAAATTAGTCATAGAAAATTGGTGTAACGAAAATTAGATTCTTGCCAGTTTGAACAACAAACACACAAGAAAGGTAGTGTGAAAGTCATATCGGTTCAAATATTCACTAGTAGAAAAAAGCCTTTTTGCGGCTATCTATTTGAGGCGTTTTAGCCAAACAGCAGCAAATAACATGAGTGTTATTTGAGGCGTTTTGATTAAAACGCAGCAAAAGAGACATTTGAGGCGTTTTCCACCTAAACGCCGCAAATGAGTATTTTAAAAAAAAAAAATTAAATTGAAAGACACACGGATCTCATCACCTAATAATAAACGCTGTACTGTACGTGAACACAAATTAAAACAAAATACACAGTGTGAAAACATAAACTCCCTCAAACAATAAAACAGTAGAAGACATACACGGATCTCACCACGCACGCCTCACCGCATCACCGCATCACCGCCTCTCCTCGCCGGGACTCGCCTAGACTCGACGGAACTCGCCGTCACTCGCCATCTCCTATATTCCTATAATTCTAAATTAGGTATGTGATGAATTGATTTTTAGGGTTAAATATTTTCGATTAATTGGGGTTTGAATTAGGGAAATACAATACGATTAATTGAATTCAGTTTTATGGTGTCTCAATCTTACTTTCCTGTTTAATTATTATCACAAGTGTAAATTTGCTAAATGAGGAACATTTGACTGCTGGCCGTGACTGCTCAATTTGCTCAATTTGCTAAATTTGTTTCCCCTCAATTTGCTAAATCCCAAGTGACTGCTCCTTATAAGAGGAGAGGAGTTGCCAGTCCTGAGAGAGCAAATTTGCTCGAGCAAACATAATGGTGGCACGCTACTTGTTGGATCCCTTAAACCATTTTATAGGGTTAGATTTCAGTGATTTAGGGGACTGCTTGACAATTTGATATGGCTTTGTGGAATGGATGATAATGCCAACATTAATTGTCAGTGTGATATATAGCTTTGAATTTGAGGAAAGTGTTTGTTGACTGATTTGAGGAAAGTGCTTGTTTGCTTGATCTTAAGAAGAATATGAATGTTACCAGATGGAGAAAAAAGGAGGACTTGTCTTTGAAGTCTTGGAATCACACTAAGATTTTAAGTGATCAGCTTCTAGAAAACATGACATTTTACTTATTTTTTGAGTATTTACTTATCTTTTGGTCTTATACGGGGTACTATAGCACCAACACTAATCTACGTCGACTGATTCCAACCATATGATTAGTAGGTTGTTGATGTTTTGTTGTTGTTGAGTAGTAGTAAGTATTCTTTTTACTGTCCTTGGAGTTTTGCAAAGTCTGGTTTATAAGCTTTGATTTGCCACACATATTCACAACATACCCTCACCATCTCATCACTATATAAGGATGAATGAACGATTCATTGAACTGTGTTGGTGAGATTCTATAGTCAGGGAGTTTCTTCTCAGTTTTTTTGTGGGAGCTAGATCTAGTGACCTCAAAGTAAAAAATAAAAATTGTCCTTACCACCAAGGCACCAAGCTCTGCTTTGGTTCCCAACACAAGCAGCAGGTTAAATAGCTTAATCAATGGTGAAAATTGTGTCACTTAGTCCCCATAGTTGAATGAGTTATTTGTCTTTTTTATATTCATTCCAAATCTAATCGAAACTGAGTCTCTGTGTACATAATTTTGATGTTAATTCATACTAATGTGCCCATAATACATAGATTTGGAAGAAGAAACTAAAAAGGAGATAGCATGGGAGGTAGATAGTTAATGAGTTACCATCAATCTTCTGGAGGATTTTCTTCACTTTCTTCTTGCAACCTTCACAATGAATTGGGACTCTTAAGGTCCATGTCTGTTAAGAAAGATTACATAAGTTACTAGATCACTTCGAAGTCGTATAAACTTATATAGCAGTTTAGAGCATGGAAATTGAGTGCAAATACCGATAAGAAAACATATATAGCAGTTTAGAGCATGGAAATTGAGTGCAAATACCTGATATTGTAAAGAGCCAGGATGGTTATCAGGGGGTGCAGCCATATTGCAGGGATTCAAAGAGGGTGAAGAAATGGTGTAAGGATTAGCAGAGAAAATGGTTAATGCAGGAGCGATTAGTGAATGCACATGTACATTAAAAGACTGAAATAAGTAGAGGTTAAGGGAATGAAAAGTAGGAGCAAGAAAGCAGAAAAAGACAGGAGATGGGCTAAGCAAACACAAGACTAGTGGCAAACTGTGTCACTTACGTACTGCAGGCTGTCATTAATTGCTTAGTCTCATGTTCTTACTTTTTTTATATGCATTTAGCTTACTTAATTATATGCCTCTGTTTACGTTTTAATTTCTTATTTATCTAGCCTAGCTACATGAGCGTCACTTAT
The DNA here is from genome assembly GCA_029255685.2 of Silene conica. Lineage (NCBI taxonomy): Eukaryota > Viridiplantae > Streptophyta > Magnoliopsida > Caryophyllales > Caryophyllaceae > Silene > Silene conica. The sequence goes on from CM055317.2 coordinate 79,024,803, forward strand.
AAATTTTTGTGAACTAACATTGTAAATTTTGTATGTAAACTAACCTTGTTAAGTTTATGTATGGTAGCTCCTTAAAAAGGTACAAAATGTCAGGTGGCGAAATAAAGGTGAAAAGGAAAGAGCCATTGTGGAAATCTATTAAGGTGATCATTCTTTATATCAAAACATTAAGAGCATTTTATATCATTACCTCGTATTTCAATTGCGACTATCATCATTCTTTTTAATATAATGTACTAGTGCCCTCAACAAAACGGGAGCGTGGAGTCTGGCTATTTCGTGATGCGTTTCATGTATGACATAGTGAAGAGTTGCACAACTATAACTGATTTGGAGAAGGTATGTCCCATTGTCGTCCGTTGTCTTCTCCTGCGTTTTTATGTTCTGTCCATAATGCCTCACATAAGAAACACAAATGGGTTATTTTAAAACGAACTATAGTTTGTTTGTAGGGCCCTGGGTGGGGTTACACCTTTGGCGTGAGTTTCTTAAACCCGTCTTTTAAGTAGGTTGTCTTATGATATGATTTGGTAAGATGTTTAGAGGGTGAGTTTTTACCATTACTAAATGGATGTCGTTATCATCTTTATTGATTTTTATGGTCTGTTTATTTTGTACTGCTGAATGGGTGCTGCCATTCTAATTTAATAGGTTGTTAATGACTTGTTGTGTTTTGTTATATATTTAGGTTTTTTACTCATTCCAAGGAGAAGAATCATACACGAATGGTGAGATAAATGAAGTGCGGGACAAGTGGGCTACGTACTTCACCAGCCGATGTGTTAATTAGTCATTAACTAGTATGTACCGACTTTGCTTTCTATAGCTAAACGATTAGAGATCAGGACATCATTCCCGACTTTTATTTTATAGTTTTTTAATGTTGGTTGTGAAGAATTAATGAACGAAGTGTACTATGTATGTATTGATTGGTTGAAATTAGTTATATAAAATGGCATTCGGGTTGATGATTTTGGAAATTCTTTGGCATTCGGGTTGATGATTTTGGAAATTCTTTGGCATTTCGGTTATATTGCAGGAATCAAATGAATTATTTTGAAATGTGGCGAGAATCAAATGAATTATTTCGAAACCAGTGAATTAATAAAATATTTTTTAAAAATTAATAAAACTATTTGCGGCTCCATCAAGACGCCTCAATTGAGTATGTCATTTGCTGCGTTTTTGTGAATAAAACGCCTCAATTGAGGCTTTCATTTGCGGCGTCTCCTGTATAAAACGCCTCAAAAAAGAGTCTATCATTTGCTGCGTTTTTTCCTATACACGCCTCAAATAACGCTTCATTTGCTGCGTTTTTTTGACGCCGCAAATAACATTTGTTATTTGCGGCCCCTTTAATTGCCGCTACATGCAAAACGCCGCAAAAGGGCTCTATTTAGACGCCTCAAATAACGTTTATTCTACTAGTGATTTTCAGTAATAAGAAAATGGCAAGCATGAGCAGTTGGTACTCTTACAGAGTAAAGAAATTTGGATGTCCCGGAAGTGACATAGATATCTGAATGATAATAGATGGCCTATATAGAAAAAGAAATGGTACCGTATATATTCAGATATCACTTATTCAGTACTGACAATATCACGAGATATTGAAATTGTATCGATATGGTTAATGAACCGATATGCAATTGCGCGCGGAGTTTAATGGACTAGATAATGGGGATCGTATAAATAAGTCCAATTTTATTGTCGACACATAATCAATGATTATGAATGAGCTCATGGACCGGAAGTCCATCTATTGACCGGAAGTCAATTTAAGTTAAGAATTTTGGAAAACAAAATTGTACAGTTTGCATTATCGAGTCATCATCATGTGCATTTTTAAGATTAAGTTCATCATTGCATTTAGTTTTAATATTTACATTATTATTATTTGTTTTAGAATGTTGTATAGAATCGGTTACATATCATATGCATGCACGTGATTTATTATATTGTTATTATTTGATAAATATTTAAAAAAGGAGAAATATTATCTTATGAGATATTTCAACGAGGATAACTCCTTATAGGAGCCTCTTATAAATGATCATCAAATGGTGATGTTTTATTAATTGAGTTTTGGGAACTCGGGATTATATATGAACCTCTGCGACACGATTGAAAGGTTATCGTGATTATTTCCAAAATGGAAAATTCAAACTCATATAGAGTTACTTCAAGGAAACTATTATTATCTCAACTTGAAGTTTGAACATATGAGAATATTATTTAATTGAGCTTTATGCTAAACATGCAAAATTATTTTATGGCCCAGAAGTAGTATAACGATTGGAAAATATTGTAGTTAAAATCTACAATGAGGATGTCAATCAATAAATATATGGTTTAGCAAAGAAAATAGCTCAAAGGTATTGGATGATTTATTCAATAATTATCGCATTGATTCTCCTTAATACAAGGAATTAAGGAATGATGGCTACACTCTTTTTCCCTTCGACTAGGTTTTTTTGTCCCAACGGGTTTTTCCTGACAAGGTTTTTAACAAGGTAGCAACATAAGCGCATTATTACGCTATAGTCATGATCGTCATTATTGTTGAGATGACAGTTATTTTCGACATATAATGTTATGTCGTTTTGTGGAGAAGTTAAATCATTATTGCGGAAGTATTAACTGAAATGAAGATCCAAGATTTGTTATGAAATGATTATATCCAGAGTGTGAGTTATCAAAGAAATGTGATATCGAAACTGTCATGGATTTCTATTGACCGGAGATTCAAGTCTATTAACTACAATGGGTATTACTTCAACGATCGAGAAGTTATATCAAAGCATGAATCATTTCAAGATTTATCAAGTTATGTCATCATCAGGGGGAGTAACACGCGCTGTACTCTTTTTCCTTAGCTATGGTTTTGTCCCACTGGGTTTTCCATGGAAAGGTTTTAACGAGGCAGCTTTGCTACGCGTGTTTGAAGATTAGTGTACTCTTTTCCTTTACTAGTGTTTTCCCACGAGGTTTTCTAGGAAGGTTTTTAACGAGGCATCTTCTTCAGTGATGGACATCCAAGGGGGAGTGTTATGAAATATTATAGTATAATATTATGGATGTCCATATCTTATAATACCTTAGAGTGTTTTATCTTATGGAAACTCTATCTCATTGTATATGTATATATACCCCTCATAATGGAATGATAAACTACTTTTGTCTCTCTTACTTTCTCTCTATAATTCTCTCTTGTCTTTATTTCACAACAAAATGTTAAATTTTGGGGTTGAAGTTAAAATCGTTTTACCTTTGTAGCCGCATGTTTTACCCAAATACATGCAAGAATAGCAAGTTATTAACAATATTCTAATTTAAGCTTTTAGGTACCTAATTATTACCGTCATTTTTTCCCCTAAAAATCTCTTATCCTTAGAAAGGTGAATGAATTCCCATATAGTTGGAAACATGTGGTAATTTTTTAATTTTTTTTTTGAAGACATCAAGCATAATCCTATTACATAGTAACTTTCTTTTTTTTTACATCTGGTAAATTTAGCAGAGTTTTAACTTAAATTATAATCTTATTTGATTGATTAATTTTTTTTTATTATTATTAGGATGCAAAGAATGATGATTAAAGGACAGTCATCAAGGAAAAATGCAATCCTAATTATTTTAGGGTTTATGTTCTTATTACATGAAGCCTCGAAGCCAGTTTCCGCTAGTGGTGCCATTTTTGACGTTACTAAATTCGGCTCTAAGGGCAATGGAAAGCCAGAATACAACGAAGAAGATGAGTCCATTACAGGACTGGTATTACTCTCAATAATTATCAATATTAATATCATTTACTCCCTCTGAGCTATTGTGATTGTGTTATACTAATTATTTATAAAACAGAATTACAATTTGCAGTAAGGCGTTGCTATATACTTTCCGTAAGGAATTTATGCCCCCATTATTTTGGGCATATCCTTGGGGATACAATACTGCTATATTAAAGCCTATTGAATTTCAGAAATTATGGAAGTAGTTTGTGATTGCTCTATTCAGAATGAGGGGCATGAGTGGGTATATTTATAATACACAAAGAGGGAGTGTTTGATCCAGGAAACAGACATTCTGTTTCACGAACAGTGGTGTCTGTTTCCGATATCACAAAACACAAAACGAATGGCAGTGTGTTTCGTAATCCGCCCAAGCGCCCCACGTGCCCAAGTGCCCGTCTTTGATTATTAAAGGATTAGGCCTAAGAGACTAGTAATCATACAACAGTGGTCCATACTCCAATTAATAAACTAGAGACTTAATTCCATATAAGCACATGTTTTGCACTTAGAGCATGAATAACAATGGAGAAGGACCTCTCCATCCTCCATTATGGAGAAAAAAAACTCTCCAGGTCTTAAATAACAATGGAGAAAATCTCCATGTTCATGGAGGAAATGGTGGAGCTCCATGAACATGGAGAAAAAGATGGAGAAAAAGGGGAAGGAAATGTGGGGTAGTTGGCGGAGGAAAGAGGGTGTGGGTGGGGTGGATATATTAAAATATTGAACTCAACTCAAATTATTCAAATATGAGTGTATAAATTGGACTTGAGTTGAGTTCAAATATGAGTGTACGTACAAACTTTTTTTTGAGTTGAGTTCAATATGAGTGTACGTACAAACATTATTCACATTATTGAGATATATTAAAATATTGAACTCAACTCACTTTTTTTTGAATTACCAACTTCTTTATTGTATTTTTAATTCGCGTAATTTATGTTTGAATTTGAATATTGTCATTATTACCAACGACTATATTGTTATTATTACGAACGGCTAAAACGTTTTAAATTTCGTAATTGTGGTTTGTCCCGTAAATTTAATTACATGTACAATTATATTATTAGTTATCAAAAATAATAAAAATAAAAGATAATTGGATTGTGGGTGGGGTAGATAGATTAAAAAATTGAGTAGTAAAAAAGTGGGTCCCATAATGGAGAGAATTATGTAGAAAAAACCATCCATTGTAATTGGAGAAAAATAGATGGAGAAAAAGAGATGGAGAGAAAAGATGGAGAAAAAACTATTCATTGTTATTGATGCTCTTAATTCTTCAATGTGGGATAAACCCACAATTCACAAACTTAATGTTCCAACAGATTGTTCCTATTTCCCTTTTGTTGCGAGTTTAGTGATTATTCCTCTTTCCCTTTTTAGTATTTTTTTTGTGGTCTAAAATCAATTGGATGTGGATAGGGTGTTTTGTGTGGTTTAAAATCATTTTCTTATTTTTTGTGTATAAAGCAAAATAAACAATCACAATAATTTGGAGGGAGTATTATATAATGAAATATATAAATCTTTGCTTAGAATAATATACCCAAAAAACCGATACATATCTCATTTTATTTATTTTTTAAACGGTCGGCCAATCGATCCCTTTTTCAGCCTAGCTCAATATTTGTATTAGAAATGCCAAAAAGAAGCAAATATATAAATCATCTAAATTAAGTACGTTAAATGAGTAATATCAATTAGAGGATTATACAATCAGATGTATACATTTGGTAGTATAGATTTCGAGCTTTATAACCAAAAAATTGAACTTATACATATACTTTACGAGCTTTATTGGAAAGAAACTGGGCATCTTTGTAAAACATTGTAAATCAAAACATTATATTGAAACTAAAAAATAATATATATAAAATCCAAAGATTTTAATTTTAACACTAGAAAATTATAGGGCAAGAAAAAATTGTTAAAAGCTCAAAAAAAATTGCATATAAGCTCAATTAGAATTATATTAGATGTACGAACCTCATATATATCTGAATGTATAATCCTATGCCTGAGTAATATGAATATTAACAACGACGACGATATGCATAATAATAACACAAATTTTCTTTTGTGACGGAGATATTCATCACAAGCTAACAAGCTAATAATGATGGTTGCAGGGATTTATACAAGCATGGCTAAAGGCTTGCAATAGCCTAGGGCCATCAACAGTATTGATACCTAAAGGAACATTTGTAGTGGCACAAGTCACATTTTCGGGTCCTTGTCAATCGACCGTAACTGTTGAACTCCAAGGAAATATTGGAGCTGATCCTGATGTTAGTCAATTTCCAAACAAGGAACTTATAGTTTTCCAAGACGTCGAAGGTGCTAAACTTTTGGGACCTGGAACCATTAATGTTAATCGTGATCTCAATGCGATAACACCCATAGCCGTAGAACAACCATTTGTATACATGGAGGTCATGCCGGTAAGTTATTGTTATCTTTAACAATCTCATAAATTTACATGGAGAAGTTTCTACATAATTGTATTGTTAATAATAATCGACGTTGTATATATGAAGTTAACTAGAGCTAGCCACAAGGCTTGGTTAGGTGGACCTAGCCACGAGTTAGGGTTGGAACAACCAACCCTGATCAATCCTAGGGGAGCGAATCAGGTTTGGCTAAGACCTAACTTTGTCATGATACATGAATAGGTGGGGAATGGGTGGTAGACTTCATCATCAGCCTTATTTGGTTGAGTCCGTCTGTCTTATTGGTCAACTTTAACATGGAATTTTAGGACGATATTGTGTGTTATCGAATTTCGATAATACCCTTATTTAAAATAATAAATAATATAACTATAATAAATAATTTTCTGATTATGCGTCAATTGGTAAAACTGTAATTCACTAGTTTTATTTTGATTGTCGTAAACTCACACTGTGTGTATCATTTTCCCATTGATGCACACTTCACCCAAATTTGAACTTTTATATACCGACAAACTTAACCGAACACCAGAATTAATGGTGGAAAGCTTATAATTTGCATTCTTTGTAAACTTTGGTGAAAGTTTAGTGAATGATTGACTACATAACAATTTTTTTTTTTGCGGCAGTGAAGAAAGGGTTTTACATTTTAATGGTACGGCTCACTAAACCGTACCTATAAACTACAACATACATAAAACATAAACTAAAACAAGGTAATAAATGCATCTGCTAACAAACTTATGTTGATAGCATACGATTGAAGTCTCAACACGCTCTTTAAAACCAATATCCACCACAATAACTACATAACAATTGATTTGCCGGACATAACAAACATTTTTCTCCATAAATTATGCAACAGAGCAATAGACCAACTGTCCAACAAATACTAGAGTTAGACTTCATAGCAATTTACAATTATGCCTCGGTGTTACTCAAACTCGATAACATCTGGTGTCGCCATCTCATTTTCTTTTTTTATATACATGTTTAATAACATTTCATGTTCTATATCGTACATGATTTACATGGTTTATTATTGTCTATATCGTATTTCTAGCCAGGGGCGTTCAGTGATTTTAGGAGGCCCGGTTCCAATGACCAATTTGGGGCCCTAAATAGTACTTATTAGCAAATAATATTTATTTATTTTAAATAATAAACCAAAAAAGTTAGTTTTTTAAGATGACACAAAAGTTATTTTTTTTTTTGTTGTAATTAAGGTTATTAAAAATATAGATCCAATTTTATTTGGATAAAAAATAAAAAATAGAAAAAATACTTTAACAAAGGCAAATATAAAATTGGAAATGAGATTTTGCTACCGAAGGAAATCGAACACTGGACATAAGGCTGAAAGGTAATGCTCAACCCACTAGACCCAGAAACATTAATGCTAATCTAATACAACAAAAAGTTAATGTACTCTAAACAAATTGAGTTTTGGGCCCCCAAAACTTTTGGGCCCCTGTTCTTAGAACATGTTGAACCTCCTAATAGACGCCCCTGTTTCTAGCATTATTATCAATATTTAATTTGGTTAAACTGCAAATTTGTTTCGACTGTTTAATCTAAATTATTTAGCAATAATTTATAATAATATTTAGCAAAATTTAATATAGTTGTGTTGATGATATGCAGAGTATTTCGTTAATGAAGGTGGTAAAGTTTGAAATGAGTGGAATACATTCATTAAATCCAGCAGCATTTCATGTGTTGATTGATAGTAGTCATGAAGTATCTATTACTAATGTTAACTTTGAAGCTTCTAATCTGAAGCCTATTACTCACTCAGACGCCATTTTTATTAGTATGTCCAATTTAGTTAAAGTTACCAACAGTAACATTAAAACTGGTGATGCTTGTGTTACTGTTTCTGGAGGCTCTAAAGACGTTACTATTTCTGGAATCACTTGTGTCAATGGACAAGGCATCCGGTAATTTTACTCTTTTACTTCCGTCTAATTATTAATTTGTGCGTTTTTATTAACTCGATGTTTTTGACGTGTGCCCTAAGGGCACATGTAAATGATCGCGGAAAGATTACACCTTATTTTCGTTAATTATGGTAAAAAAGACTTTTTACCTAAGAATCATATGACAATATGTTGTAAATTTTTCCGTATTTAGATCATTAATGTGTGCCTTAAAACCATCCCAAAGCAGAAGGTCACGCGAATCGGGTCACCAACATTTTTACTCTTAATCTTACCTTAATTATCTTAACCCACTTTCACTCTTTCAAGCAAGACGACACGACCTAGGGTATCAACCCAATTATTTTCTACCCATTTTCCATTTTCAATCATTAACTACATTCTCTACCCACCAAATAATATAATAACTCAATAACACTTTGACACGTCAAATGTCACCAAAGGTCACCAAGAAGGTCATCAACCAATTTCAGGTTCACAAATTGACCTCGAAAACTTCAAGGTTACCAAATTAGTGTCTTAGTTACGTAATTATGGTGACTCAACAAAGTCGCGACCTCCTTAACGACCTTACTTAAAGATGGTGTAAGGGTACACGTAAGAAAAATAGTTACTAATTATATACTTTGCATCCTCTAGCTAGTACTAATATTTATAGCTATTTTTAATATTTTGACATATTAATGTCTAGGATTGGGGCTCAACCTCATGTAAGTGATAACTACAATGTCAACGGAGTACATGTTAAAAACTGCACACTTAAAGGAACAACATTTGGTGCGATGATTAACCCTCGACCACAAACAGCAGTCGGTCAAGTAACTGATATTACCATTGAAGACATAGTGATGGACCATGTTCAAAATCCCATCACTATCAAGCAAGATTACATCTCCACCCCAATGAAGGTAATTTTACTAATACTCTCTCAATTTAAATAACATTTATTTAATAATATATATGATTTATAATATAAATATTTGTTGAGTTTATCGATTCGGTACTTAAGGAGCGAAGAGGTGAATTAAGTACCTTTTTTTTAAATAAAGTGAAAAGAGCATTCACGATTAATACTGAAGCACACAGGCGAATTGAACAGTCTCGTCAATTTTTCAAACAATAGAAATTGATAAAAACAAATAAAGAAAAAGAAGGCACGAGACACGGGATTTTTAACGTGGTTCGTTCGACCTACTATGTAAAGGTCTACGTCCACCCTCTCTCTTATTAAAAGTTTTCTTATAACCAAATACAATTACAAAGAAACACCCTCGCGATCAACCCGATCGTGCAACTCGAGTACAATCCGTACCCAAGAATTATTTTCTCAAAAACTTTAAAATACAACTTAAATCGTCTCCTTATATGGTTCAATTAATTGGAACGATGGAGAACAATAGAGAACCTGGAGATGTAAAAACTAAGCACTCGGAATTTACTTAAAAGGCACGACTAGAACGATTTTGCAAAGCTAATCCCTTAGCTCTGGGTTATTCATCGGCATCATTATAGAGAGTTAATTCGTGAGCCATAAGAGATTTCATTAAAGCTCACTTTCATTAAAGATCACTTTCATTATCACTTGAGAAGGCGTTCAAGGCTAATCCCTTAGCTCTGGGTTACTCATCGATATCATTATAGAGAGTTAATTCGTGTGCCATAAGAGATTCCATTAAAGCTTCAAAGGTGAGAGTGGTTAAATCCTCAACCACTTCAATAGTCGTGACCTTAGTTAGTCATTTCTTTGTTAAACTTTTTAAAATTTTACGGACAACGTCCTCATTTTCAAAAGAATCTACCAAGGTTTGAAAGTTCGTTAGTTTTGTTTGAAAATCACGTAGACATACACTTAATAGATTCATTTCCAGATTGCATTTTGAAAGATTCGTATTGTTACATTAAGATGTCAATACTTTGTTTCTGTAGTTGCATAGTTCCTTCACCTTTTTGTAATCATCAGATGTGTAGTCCTTGGGTGTTGTTTTACTAACAACACCATTAGCATTAGTGGTAGTAATAGCGATGGGACCATTTTCGATGATTACTCAGCATTCATATTTTGTTTCTTGTATAAAATGCATCATACAATTTTTCCAACAGCCATAATCTGTGCCATCTAAGACATTACATTTAACAATGTTGGAATTCATTGAAAAACAAAAGATAAGATAAATAAACTCAAAAAAGGATCAAACTTTTTACGGTAAGGTAATTAAGAGCACAAGGCTCTGATACCAATTGTTGAGTTTATCGATCCGGTAATTAAGGGTGGTGAATTAAGTGTCTTTTTTTTAAAAATCAAGCGAAAAGAGCGGTCACGATTAATACTAAAGCAGTACAAAGGCACACTGAACAGTGTCGCCGAATGTCCAAACAATAGAAATTGTGATGTACTGTTTTGATTATATGCGTGAGATGAAAGCTTGAACGTGAATAAAAGTAAAAACAAATAAAGAGAAATAAGACACGAGACACAAGATTTTTAACGTGGTTCGACCTACTGTCTAAAGGTCTATGTCCACTTTCTTTCTTATTAAAATTTTCCTTATAACCAAACTGATTATAAAAGAAACACCTTCACGATCAACCATATTTTGTAACTCGAGTACAACCCGTACCCCAAGAATTATTTTCTCAAAAACAATAAAATACAACTTAAAGCGTCTTCTTACATGGTTCAATCCATTGGAACGATAGAGAACAATAAAGAACCTAGAGAGGTAAAAACTAAGCACTCAGGATTTACTTAAAAGGCACGACTAGAATAATTTTGCAAAGCTTTGATAGTATGATGATTGATTTAGTATTATTCTCATATTTTATTATAAGTGCAGTTGTTAATATATTTGTTTGTTTACTTGTGCGTGCAGCCTCATAATGCAAAAGTAAGCAAAATTAACATCAAGAACATTAGAGGGACGACCGGCACAAATACACCACTTTCATTCACATGTGGCAAAACCACCCCTTGTGATGATATTACAGTCGCTGATATTGATCTTAAATTCACCGGTCATTCCTTGATGAGCGGTATTCCTCGTCTTTCCGCTAAATGTCTCAATGCAAAAGTATCATTTCTTGGTAAACATGAAGGATTAAGTTGTTAATTTATGTGCGCCATCAATATTGTACGTAGTAGAATAATAAACCAAATGCTTGATTAAGAATCCAAATAATGGGTGCAAAAATAACTTCAAAATAAAATATTCAGCTTGTTTTTTTCAAATTATCCAATGTAATATAGTTTTTGTTGTTATTGTATAGCAGTAAGAACGCGAAAAAAAAAGAGGTAGTAAGAAAATAGAACCGGATTTGTAGTGACGTGGTATTAGAACTACTACATTGAAAACTATTTCGGCACGACCGTTGAAAACTAGACCGTGGTGACGATCGGCAGTTGCTGATAGTCTCCAAGGATTAACACTACAGCTTTCTAACTTGCTCGATCGACTTTTTTGATGACTTTACGTCTTTACCCAGGAATATGGGTATGTAAGAGTGAGAGAGAAAAGAGAGAAGATGTGTTTGTTTTTGTGAGTTCGACATGATGCTTGAGAGTCCTTTTATAGTACACAAAAAGGATTGTTACGCATATCAAAGTCAGTACTGCCATGAATCAAGGTGCACTAATGACGTCAGTCAACCAGAATATTCGTCATTAATCACCCATGAATTAACCGAATATTCATAGGCAATGCACCTAGACACTACACGCAACAGAAAGCCCAACGCAACAAAAAACAATTGAAACATGCAACGGAAAGCCCAACGCAACAAAAACAATTGAAACACGCAACGGAAAGCCCAACACAACAAAAACAATCGGACTAGGCCCAAAAGGATAGACATAGCCGCAGACGATTGCCAAATCCCAAATCATGGATCACGGAACCGGAATGGGCTTGCGAGGTACTTAATAGGTGAAGAAAAGGGTGTTTATATATCATCTCACAGTTTTAAAGAAGCCCTATTTCCAACGGTTTTAGAGATTGAATATTTAGACTCATGTTACACATATATATGATTTATATAATCGTCCTACTAATTCTTTTGTTTTTACGTAGCTTAACATGTTAGTGCTTGACGTTTTTACGCATATTAATAAAATCATCTTATATTTTATCTAGAAAACATTTCATAATCTTTTGATTAACTATCCTATATTTTTTGTAACAAGTATACACGTACTTTTAGTTAACAATTTTTGATTATTTTAGTAGATATAAAACTATTTCAAATCAAGGTAGAGTTGAATAACTAGTGCATTTTCTCAAACGAATCTATTGATTATTTCCTCAATTTCAATCAATTCTATACATTTCACCTTATGGGCACTATTTATTAGTCGTGTGAATTCTCGACACAACTTCTAATATATAACATAAAAGATAATCATGTAAGATCTTGTTTAAATTGTCTTACCGAATATATTGTGAATATCAAAGTCTACACCACCTCCAAGGCTCCAAGTGGGCATTTGGACAAGCGGACCTTTATTACTGGGCATAATTTTGCCAGCCTACACACAATTCTAGCTCTACGCCACACCCGTCTCTCTACCAAAAAAACCTTCAGGGCGGGAGAACTAGGGTAGGCTAACAAGCTGCGTTCCAAAGGCTTTTGTTGGGCCAAGATATTAGGGTAAGGCCAGCCCACGACTTTTTTAATTTTATTTATATTAATACAAAAACATTTAAAGTAAATATGTGAAACTAAACCACTTCAAAATATCGTGTGCCTTTGCTTTATTTTCGTTTCTTTATTTTGTTCTTCATACTCGAGATTGATTCATTAGTTAAAGTTTGATCAATAAACTTTAAATAATAAATTTACTAATATTTAAAATTTATATATAAAGTTTTAGTTATTTCACCAGAGAAATATTAATTTTTTTGTAAAATAGTTACTACTAATATTATATCTTAATTATAACAAAATAACACTTATAAAATCATGAAAATACAACAATTAAGTTTTTTAATGACCAGTGGATAGACGATTAAGCAGTTATGCAGCGGATGAAATGCAAGTTTGCGATCCCCATCCCACTCTACATTCATACCTTTAACCAACCACCACCCAACAAAGATGTAGCCAACGGGCACCGGTGATATCCACTTAGGCTCCGTTTGGCAGCGCATTTCAGGTACCTGATTTGCCTGAAATAGCTTTTTTGCCAAAAGAATCAGGTAGCTTATTTTTTCGGGAGTGTTTGGCAAGTAGCTTATTTGGTCAAATAAGCTACCTGAAATGAAATGTTACATAAGGTAGCATTTTAGATTTCAGGTAACTGATTCTAGGTAATATTACATTTTTACCCTTCAATCTATAATATAGTAAATAATTATTATATCCTTTTCTGTCATTTTACTAAAATAAGCTACATTTTCAGTTAGTTTGCCAAACCGTTTTTTATATAATCAGTCAACTTATCAGCTCATAATTTTCAGCTACCTTTTCAGGTTTCAGTTACCTTTTCAGTTTTCAGGTACCTTTTCAGGTTTCAGGTAGCTTTTCAGCTCGTTTTGCCAAACAGAGCCTTACACTCGCTCTAATAGCATAACACAAATTTTTATTTGCAATGGCATTATCCGTCGCAAACTTGTAACGGATACCGTTTTGTCTCACAAAATACCCAATTTTTCTCTCCCTCTAACACTATTCCTGTGGTCCCCTTTCTTCACTAACTCATTTTGTATCCATTTTATCTCATAAAATATCCGTCACAAATAGTGACTCGTCGCAAGCAAGACTTACTAAGGGTAACATTATTGGTCAGACCGGCCAGAGTCTTAAGACTTTGTCACATCAATTTTCCACTAATTTTTATTATTTCTTTTTGTTCAGACTCAACTCAGACCTACTTCAGACTTTATACATTATCCGTTAGACCCACCTCAGAGTTTACTTTTTCTACATTACTTTTTTTACAAAAAGAAAAATAACACGTGGCAATCATTCATTGGTTCAATAGAAAGTGGGATCAAGACTCACCCAAAGTCTTAAGTTGAGTCTTGAATATCCAAGACTCAACTTAAAACTTTGTTAAAATTTTGGTAGATTAATGGTAGTTTTGAGTGAGTCATGTCTTAAGACTTGCTCTCAAGACTACCAATAATTTTACCCTAATAACATACTTGTAATACTCAAACGCATATCACAATGGAGAATTAAGATGTTTCTAGAAAATTAGAATAAAGACAAAGATAGCCGCCAGAAATGATGGGTTTAAAAAGTGGTTACGGAAGCATTTGAATACCACCTTTGTAAATTGTAATGTAAACTGTAGAGTCCTTGAGTCCACCTCCCTTCTTCCAATCACTGACTACCCAATAACACTATCACAATTTAATATCTTTCCTCACTTTCTCTTCTTATATTTACTCCCACATTTCATTCCAACTCAAATATTTCTACCTAATCTCCTATTCTCAATCCACAGTTTTACTACAATTCTACTAAATATTTTACCCAATTCCTTCAACATCATGTGTGGTGGTGCAATCTTATCAAATTTCATCCCTCGTAATCAACCTAATCAATCCAATCTAGTTTCTAGCTCTGATTTCTGGCCTACTGCTCATGCTTTCTTCTCCACTTCAACTCGTTCTGATAAACAAGATCTTCGTCCTCCTAAACGGACTTTACCCTCTTCAGGTACTCCTTCCGTTTCGATCATTCATTCATTCATTCATTTGTTTACGTTTTTCTTATTGATGGTCTGGTCTTACTTATTGAGCATTTCGTCGAACAGGTGGCGTGCAGCAAGAAAAACACCTGAAAAAACAGAGGAAGACCCAGTACAGAGGAATCCGACAAAGACCCTGGGGTAAATGGGCTGCGGAAATCCGTGACCCCAGAAAAGGTGTTCGTGTCTGGCTTGGTACGTTCAACACACCTGAAGAAGCTGCTCGTGCTTATGATAATGAAGCTCGTAAAATCCGCGGTAAAAAAGCTAAAGTTAACTTTCCTAATGAAGTTCAACACAGTAACAACATCAACATCAACAAAAGTTTCATTGAAAACGATGTCGTTATTGAATCACCCTTGTTCATGAAAGAAAACAGCTGGGTTAGTTATGGAAGTGAGAACAACGACGCGTTTTGCGGAAATGGGTTGGTTTTAAATGAGGAAGTATCGTCTGGGTATGCTCCAGAAATCGTTAATGTTGCGTCAAATTTGATGGGTGGTATAAAGGAAGAGGAGAAAGTGCAAAAATCTGGGATTATAAAGGAAGAGGTTCAGGATGAAGAAGAAGAAAAAGAGGAGAGTGAAGTGCAGAAATTGTCTGAAGAACTTATGGCCTATGAAAACTACATGAAATTTTATCAAATTCCTTATTTGGATGGTCAATCTCCAACGGCGGCGGCGCCACCGTGTCAAGACGGTGGCGCGGGTGCCACTTTGGAGCTCTGGAGCTTTGATGATTTTCCATCTGCTGCTGCTGCTTGAATGGCGTGGGTTCAAGTCTCAAGAATTTCTTAAGTTTTTTTTGTATTAGGTGATGAGCAAGTCGAGTTCTGATTTGATTTATTCTAAAGTTGTTTGTATTAAAAGATTTTGTAATTGAACGAGAGACCATAATAAAATTATTTTTGTTTTATTTTCACAAATTATCATGTCAAATCCATGTGTTTAAATGAGTCCACTAAGTCATGAGTAAGAATCGAATCTCAATTTCATAATTGGAGTAAGAGCGTTCTTAATCTGGCACACATCAGTATTCCTATGAAATGAATCAAGGCCAGGGATTACATATTACAAGGATGGGTTTAGCTCCAGAATTCGGTTGAAGGAATGTGAGATAGTAATACAAGATCGATGCTGGTACTATTCGGTTGCGTGTAATAATGGAGGGTAATACTGAATTTCGATATCATTATTTCGTAGCGGTTTGACACACGTTATTTTTGAGTAGGTAAGAATGCAATGCATTTCGACATGTAGTATTGGGTTACAAGTTACAACGAAACTAGGTGCGCTACTGGGTTTTGACTTCTGAGTTGAGGAAACTAATCTAGACACCAGCAAGTAGATATCACTACATAACATTGTGGGCGCACACAACTTCTTCAACCTCCGGTTGCAAAAATCTGCCGGTTGAATCCCGTCACATGCTTATAATCTCACATAAAAAGAGAGGGCATAATGTGGGGCACCCTTTATGTACTTTTCACTCAACTCTCCTGAGTATTTTGTGAGAAAAAACGGTATCCGTCCTAAGCTTGTGACGGATACCGTTTCACAAGTGAGAATTTGTGCTTGAATAATTGTAGATCTAAATTATCCACTTGGTCCAACAATTCTGCCACTTGAATAATTTTAGCCTCATATAGTGTTCAGTGAGTCCTTATTCGTCACAAGTTTTAAACGGGTTAAGTATCACCTAACAGGTAAATAAAACAAAAATTAGTGTGCTTAATGAATCACTATTGATTTGTCTTATTTACCCATGTGTTTTTTTGTAATACCCGTGTTATTAAGGACCAGTTGACTAACCTTAACTTGTGAAATTAATCCTTAGTGAAAGATCGAAGGATCAAGTTATATCACATATGTGACGGGGAACTCGGCCTTGTAAGCGTCACTTGGCCAAGTGTTTGTAGCGCTCGACCGAGGTACTCGGCCGAGTATGCTTCATACTCAAACGAGTGGTCGTCTGACATCGAGTTATTCTGATACGTGAAGGTTACGATTTAAAACATTTTTATAAATCATTTTATCATTTTCTAAACCTAACACACACTCTCTCTTATCTCCCACCACCCAATCATGCTTTAACCATGAACCATACTTTTACTCCGGGGAAGGATGTACCTTGGGAGCGGAGTTATCGAGTCTGGTAGTTTCCTTCGTCGACATCCAGATGTGCGTCGTGGTAAATAAGTGTGTGAATAATTCATTAATCGATTGGTTGATTTAATTAATATAGTAATTGGGCTAAATTGTTTAGTCTAGGGGACGATATGGATACTTGCTAAGCATTGACGTGATTGTGATTGCTAGGAAATTCGCGAAAGGTAGAGTTTCCCTGCTAAGTCCTTTATTTGGTTGATTAGGAGTGGTGTGGTATTTTCTGTGATCGTGGTTGTTATAATAATATTGTGACATTGTGACATTGTGAATATTGTTAGCATTAATTGTGAAACCATTGTCGGAAGATCTGAAAGTTGGAACAAGAGATGTTTGAGAAGATGACAATACTTATTCATGAACAAAGTTGCGTACAATACCTCAATATATACAACCAAGTAGTCCTACCATATCTTTGACCTCCCTATCAATAAGGCAACTAAATAACTAATTAGCCTAAATATAAGATACATATATTATCTTCCTACATAATATCTCTGAAAAATAAGCAAGAAAATATTTACATCTTAACATTTCCCCTCAAGTTGGAGAACGAGGTAAACCGAGTCCCAACTTGAATTGCAAATGATCAAACGATTCTCCTCCAAGCGCCTTTGTAAATAAGTCCGCGATTTGCTCTTTGCTACGTACGTGAGAAGTGTTAATCGTTTTTGCCACTAGATGTGACACCCGTCGTTGTGGGTGTCAAAGATAAAATTTATAAACCAAACTAAAACTATAGATAGTGATAGTAAGGGTCGAACCACAGAGAGACAAGGTTAATTCCGTTTGCTAATTTTTAATCTATAAAATAATAATAAAAAGGGGGTATTTTGATTGGTTGTTACTAAATCTAAGAATAAGGTAAAACAAGTAAATAAAGATGAGAATAAAAATATAATAAAAGAGATGCTAGGATGTTCGGGTAATAAACAGCTAAGATACTATAAATCCTAAGTCAACATGTATAGCAGTCGCGTAAGGGGCGTAACATATCCTTTAGGTCTATGCTACCTAATAGCTCCTTTCGGTCTATGCTATTAGTTCCTAGGTCTCACAATTATTGGGTGTCAACAGTAAGGGTGATTCCTAAATTCTAGGTCACAAACCTTTCAGTCTTGTAACCTATCCGTCTTTAGATATAAACCAATGCCCTTCCCAAATCTCTCAATCTTGGGTAGGTCAATACTAACATCCTACAAGTCTCCTTTTGGTCTCATTGTAGGTTATTATAGTCTACAAATAAAAGCGAAACGGAATTCGAACACGAGTCGGTCGGCCGACCCATAATGGTGGTCGGTCGACCTCCTGCCTGCGACATGTTGATTCGGGAATTATACTACCTATGCATATTTACTCCCTACATCCTAACATATGAAATTTACCTACTCATAGTTACTGGAACAATAATAAAAATAGGAATAAACATGAAAGTTATAAAGAACATTAATCTAAACATGCAATAATAATAAAGGAAATTAAAATAAGAGAAAAAGGAGATTAGGAACTTCGGTTCCCCATGGTTAAAACAAGTTAATGAAAGGTAAAATAATCAAATAACACAATCCCAAGGAACAAAGAATAAACCTTTAGGTCAATATTCTACCCAATCCTTACGGTCTTAGGGTTCCTAGAAAAGCACTAAACTTTCGTTCAAGGGCAATCCCAAAGTTGTTGTTAAACTAATCCTAACAATCTTTCAATCTAAAAGAATTAGTTTACCAACAACAATGGGGGATTGGTAATTTAATCATAAAACTATCAAAATCAAGTTTTTACCATGGTTCCCCTAATTCCTAATCACAAGAATTAGCTATGCATAATCTCAATTGTAAAACTAACAATAACAAGAATCAAGAACATTAAAGGAGATAACATGATTAAAGATTAATTGCAACAAGAAAGATTAATTGTAGCAAACTTACAAGCTTAATTGGAATTCAAGAACAAATATTGAAACTTGGAAAGTATTCTCTAAAGCTATGGAGTTTTTCTCTAAACTAGGATGCTTATCTCTATTAGGACTTGATTATAATTCTATGATAGATAACTAGATTAAGAACTTGATGGAAATCTGAATAATTAACCCTAATTACGAAATTTGGCTTAAATAGGCGGAAAAAAAGAGTTTCCTAATGACCTAAATACTTTAATGGGCTTCGCGGAAACTTCTGGGTCGGTTCTGTGGTCGGTCGACCAATATTTTCGGTCGGTCGACCGCTTTACGGATTTTATGCAATTTCTGGGCTTCAGGCAAATTCTGGGCTTTTCCAATAGGCACCTGGTCGGTCGACCCAAATAGTGGGTCGGTCGACCAACTGTCGAGACTGCAGCGCGCATCGTTCTTAAAACAGCTGCCATTTCTTCGTTACTTATCGTAATCAAGCGATTCTCGTGGCGTTGGAAAGCTAAGAGGATAAGCTTTCACCTCCAACTGGAATCACTCCATTATCAGCTCTAGAACTCGAGATATAGCCATTTGAAACAGGATGCAACATCGAAGATCGATTCTTTGCTTGTAAAAGTTATCTTTAGGCCTTGAAATGTGCGCTAAGCTTCGTTCCTTCTTATCCTTAGTCATGAAAAGTCCCGAGGGCATAAATTTGGTATAAAATCGTCCCTTTTCCGCATAAATCTGCAAAAGAGCATAAAAATACGAAAGTAGACAATTGTTGGGAAATAAATGTTAAAACATAGTAAATGAGCGACAAAATGCGTGTAAAAATAGATGTAAAACATCATAAAATAGGCACGCATCAAGATGTTGACGAATGAAATGATAATCTATCTCTATATGTTTTGTCCGATCATGAAATACCGGATTTTTTGCAATATGAAGTGCGGCTTGATTATCACAATACAAAGACATCGGTTTAGTATGAAAAATACCAAATGAGCCGAGGAAAGACTTGAGCCAAATTAACTCACTCGTGGCTGCCCCCATTGCTCTATACTCGGCTTCAGTAATCGATTTCGCTACCGTTACTTGTTTCTTGGCACACCATGAGATGGGTGACTTCCCCAAAGAAACAAAATACCCATTCAACGAACGTCTCGTAATTGCACAACTTGCATAATCCGAGTCACAATACCCTCTTAGCTGACAATCTACTTCTTTCTTGATCGATATGCCTTTGCTGGGATTGCGTTTAATGTAGCGAACCACTCGAAGTGCTGCATCCCAATGCTCTACCTTTGGTTCATTCACAAACTGAGATAAAATGTGCACTGCGTAAACAAGGTCGGGTCTCGTGATTGTAAGATACACTAACCTCCCAACGAGTCTCCTATATTTCATGACATCTTTCAAGACACTCCCCTTTGCTAATGCTAAATTATGACGAGGTTGGATGGGTGTATACACAGTTTGTGCACCTGCCATACCGTTTTCCTCAATAATGTTCATTGCATATTTCCGTTGGTTAAGAAATAATCCGTCTTTCCCATGAGCAACCTCGATTCCCAAGAAAAAATTTAAACGGCCCAAATTCCGTGCACCTGCCATGCCAAATTTCGAATCAAGAAATTTTTTTAACCGAAGACAAGCATCATCACTATTGCTAACAACAATCATGTCATCCACATACACTAGAACTCCAATGAAAATTCGGTCACGATTAAACGTAAACAACGAATAATCCGCTAAAGATTGAACAAAACCATACCTCTGCATCGGATCAGTAAGTTTTGCAAACCAGTTTCGAGAAGCTTGTTTTAACCCATAAATGGACTTCATTAATTTGCGAACTTTATTCTCTTTTTATCGTTCAAATCCTTGCGGTATCCTCATGTATAAATCTTCATCTAAGTAACCATGTAAAAAGGCATTGTTGACGTCGAGTTGTTCTATCTTTCATCCCTTCATCACGGCAATGGCAAGCATGCATCGAACACTCGTCATCTTCGCAACTAGCGCATACGTTTCATGAAAATCAACGCCTTCCACGTGAGTGAAGCCTTGGGCTAGAAGTCTCGACATATATCTCTTAACCTCTCCATTAGCCAAGTATTTGATTTTTTAGACCCATCGACACCCAATAACTTTCTTTTCTTTTGGCAACTCCACAATCTTCCAAGTATTATTTTTCTCTAATGCTTCTATTTTTTTCTCATAGCACCGCGCCACTCTTCACTTCGTGTTGCTTCTTTGTAATTTATGGGCTCCTTCTCTGTATCAATTTTTGCTAGAAAAGCTTTGTGTGACGGTGAAAAATAATTAGTAACAACGTATTTAGATAAAGGATAGCGAGTACCTAACGATGAAGACGTTGATTTGTCCGGATGAGCAGTCGACATTGGAGTAATTACTTTCATCGATTTGCAGTAATAATCTCTTTTCCATACCGGTTCGAAATTCTCTCTAGCACCTCTGCCCATCCTTTCTTTCTCTTCTCTTTCCGTCGCATTTCCTGTCTCACTACTCCCATGTACTTCGCCTACAGCTACAGTACCGTCACTAGCTCCTCCATGAACAACGGCTTCTGTTTCGTCTTTGATCCCCGTTGTTTCGCCATTAACCTCCTCTGTTTCTGCTCTCCTTTCATGATTCTCCCTATCATCTTGGATGATTTCATCAACATGCCCATAATCAATGAAATTTTGGTTTTGAATTTGTCCATTATCAATCCTTGCTTGTTCATCCGTGTCTTTGGCAAGGATTAAATATGGACTCACATTATCATAGAACACTACATCACGAGATACGAATACCCGCTTCTCATTCAAATCATACACTTTCCACCCATTTTTACTATGTGGATAGCCTATGAAAATACATCGCTTCCCACTTTCACCAAACTTATCCTTTGGTCTCTCCTTATTTTGTGCATAGCACAAGCAACCTATGACTTTAACATTATCGAAACAAGGTTGTCTACGATATAAAATTTCATATGGCGTTTTTCCATCTAACAATGGTGTGGGTATTCGATTGATAAGGTAAGCCGATGTTAACACACATTCTCCCCAAAAAATCAAAGGTAGACCACTCACAAACCGTAGGGCTCTCGCCTTTTCTAAGATGTGACGGTGCTTTCTGATGCCCGTCGTTGAGGGTACCAAAGATAAAATTTATAATTCCTAACTTTAACAATAGATAGTGAAAGTCAGGGTCGAACCACAAGGAGGTGGGGAATGTTTATTGTTTGGTGTCAATGTTTTAAGGTAACAAATTGGGGGTTTGATTGTTGATTTCTAAGTTTAAAGCAAAGACAAAAATAAAACAAGAAAATAAAGATGAGATTAAAATATATAAAAAGGAATGCTAGGATGTTTGGGTAATAAATAGCTAAGGTAATATTAATCCTAAGGTCAACATGTATTGCAGTCGCATAAGGGGGTGTAACATATCTTTTTAAGTCTATGCTACCTAATAGCTCCTTTCGGCCTATGCTATTAGTTCCTAGGTCTCACAATTATTGGGTGTCAACAATAAGGGTGATTCCTAAATCCCAGGTCACATACCTTTCAGCCTTGAGTAACCTATCCGTCTTAAGGTGTAAACCAATGCCCTTCCCGTATCTTTCAATCTTGGGTAGGTCATTACTAACATCCTACAAGTCTCCTTATGGTCTCATTGCAGGATATTATAATTGACAAGAAAAGACGAAATAAGAATACATGCGCGGGTGGTCGACCGACCAGCTACTCCAGTCGGCCGACCACGGCCTCGGTCGACCGACCAGCTATTCCAGTCGGCCGACCGAGGTCCTGCTACAAGTCGGTCTTTCGAATTTTATTTACCTACGCATATTCATTCCCTACATCCTAACATATGAAAATTAGCTACTCATGGTTGTTAAGACGATTATAAATTTGGGAATAAACATGGTGAATATATTGAATAATCTAAACATGCAAGAACTAACAAAGCTTGAGATTCTGATTTAAACAATTGTAATAAAAACAAGAACGATAATAAAGCAAGAAAAAGAGTAATTACCACAATCGGAATTAAGGCAGGAAGAAACAAACTTTATTGAATGCTTGGGAACTGTTGAAAGATTACAAAATAAAAAGATGATGATTCCTAAGATGATAACTCCTAAGATAAAAGATATCTAACCCTAATCACAAGATTAGTTTAAATAGGTAGAAAAAGTAAGAGTTTCCTAAAGACTCTAATTCTACTTTATTTCCGAAAAAGAAAAGTTCTGGGCTTCTGCGCAGGTCGGTCGACCTACTATGTGGGTGGGTCGGTCGACCGCTTCTTTCTGGGCTTCTTTTATTCTTGGGCTTTTCTTCAGATTTGAATTTTTATAAAGATCAGGGTCAGTCGGTCGACCTATATTGCCGGTCGGTCGACCGCTTCCCGAAGAATTTCTTCTATTTTCTTCTTGTTTTGACTTTTGGCACTTTGACTTTGACTCCAGTTGACTTTCCATTTATTCCTTAATTAAGCAAAAGACTTGAGGATACGGATTTGGTGCTAATCGTCTCTTTTCTGCATAAATCTGCAAAAGTGCATAAAAATACGAAAGTACACGATTTGTGGGAAATAAAGGCTAAAACATAGTAAATGAGCGACCAAATACGTGTAAAAATAGATGTAAAACATCATAAAATAGACACGTATCAAATTCCCCAAACCAAACCCTTGCTTGCCCTCAAGCAAGAAGTAGACTCGATCCTAACTAATGGAACGATTTCAATCTCAGAGCGAAATTTACATGTCAGCCTAGACCAATACCAAGTAGAAAATGAGAAAGTATTTAAATCATGCAAACGAGTTATAGGGTCGTCAAACTTGCAAACATAAAGACTATAGAGACTTTATACCATGGACTCTCGCGGTACGCTCGAGACACTCATGAAGCAAAGGGTGAGTATATGTAAAAGATAGAAAGAAGTAATTTTGTTGAGACACTCACCTAACTTCGACCCATGAAAACATGCCTGCAATCTAACATGAACAAGAATTCTACAACTTTGTATAACAATCTTATTAAGTGGCCTAGATACATGCAATTGGGGCAATGAAAGATATGTGAGGTAAAAGGTAAAAAGTGGTTAAGATGTTTTTGGATATGTGGGGTTAGTAGCCAAGCTAGTAAAACCGATTCCCAACAACATATTTCACAACTTTTTGATATTAAGAAAGTGCTCTTTTGTAGCACAACTCTCACATTAAATATAAGAAAGGACTCCCAAATATTTTGAATGAGATACGGGAGTGATAACATATAAAAGAAAGGGATTTTGGAACGAAATTTTGAATCTGATGATGCCAGTTGGTCGACCGACCTATGAAAGCGGTCGGTCGACTGACTTCCTGTGTTTTCCGGATTTTTTTTTTCGTTTTTTTTCTTCTTTCTTTTTCTGAATTTTTCTTGCTCTTTTTCTTTTCTTTCTTTCTTTTCTCTCTTCGCTTAAGATAGCTTACAAACCAAGATACCTCAAGATAAACCAAAAATCACAAATACTAGCTTGGAAGGGTAGGCTGAGTATGGGATGTAGTTTTTGGGGAATAAAAAGCAATTTTGGCTATGTGAAGCTTATGGGTAAATACGAGAAAAGGGATCCCAAATGCACGTATCAAGACTCACAAAACGAGAAAGTAAAACAAGTATATAGCAATTCAAGTTCATGTTTATGCATATTGATGTAACATGTTCCAAGGGGAGTACTACTCACATCCTAGACACCTGGTTTAAGAATGGAACCAGGAATAAGGCTCTAAAACTCAGAAAGTATAGTAGGTTGCCAAGGTATAAGTCAAGTCTCAAGATATAAAAATTGACAAAAACTCGTAGATATGCAAAAGACTCTCATACTAAAACAAGTTGACAAGGCAAGGTAAAGGCATAAACATGTAAGATAGCTAAATCATCCTTGAAATACTTTCGTTCCGACTCGACCTATATGCTAAAATAAACGTGCATTTTTTGGAATTTTTTAATTTTTTAATTTTTTTGGATTTTTGTATATATAAGGAAAATAAAGAAAAGAACGATGCAAGACAGAAATGCAGTAAACGTGTGACAAAATGCAATGCATGTGACACGAAACCATTCCCCAAACCAACCCGCACAATGTCCCCATTGTGCATTAGCCTAAGTAAAGGTTTCAGAAAATTAAAGGAAAGATGCAAAGAAATTAAAAACTAAGGAAAAACTGGAAAGAACTCACAGGATTATGAAGCGTATGAGAAAAACCTCCCCAAACCAGCGTAAGCTGGGAGGTTTTGGTGGCCAGCAGTGCCACTCAAGTAACCAAGTCAATTTCACGATTTCCAAGGAAGAGAAACGAAGGACCGCAGCGGACAGTAGGTCGACCGACCGATGATTCTGGTCGACCGACCTCCTGTGAATCACGGAAAATTTTAGCGATACAGCGACTCTGGTCGACCGACTGATGTTTCTGGTCGACCCTCTGCGTCCTGGAGGTCTTCGTTTCTTCGTAAAATCTGAAAAAAACAAGAAAGTATGCGCGCCCAACAATGCGCGAGATGCCAAAAACGATTCTAAAGTCTTAACTACTCAAACATAAAGGAAAGGATCTAAAACTACTAGCAAACCAAAATAAAAAGTTTCACACAACAAAAATAAATTGTCTTAAAAACTGCAACTAAAAACAACTATCCGCTAAAGATGCGGAAGATATCCGACCACGGCTTCTGACGACATGCCGTAGTCTCCACGGTTTTTGCTTTAGTAGCAAAACACATCTTCTTTCCGCCGTCGCAAAGCATATGCGACGGTCTCTCCTCTTGAGCTTGCCTCCTCTTCTTCTTCTCCTCCCGATCCACGACGTCTGGGTCCTCATCTTCTTCATAGCTTAGGCATCCCATTCCTCCTCTCTGGATGATGACTTCCTTCACTTTGGGTTTCCCCAAACCAGTTCCTGCAATAGTCATAATAGAAGTGTCCTCCCTACTGCTCCCAATCTAGGGCGGAGGTGTAAAAACAGATACAGGAACAGGTAATAAAGTGGGAGAAGTAGTGATGACCTCATACTTCTTCTCAGAAGTGATAGCATTACATGTGATGGGGGTCATAGCATCCTTTTTCCTATAAGATAGGCCATAGATAATAGAATGCTTGCCTACTTTGAAGGTTAGAGTCCCAGTGCCTACATCTATAATGGCACCTGCAGTGTGAAGGAAAGGTCTTCCTAGAATTATAGGTATATGGGCATCCTCTGGGATGTCCAAAACTACAAAGTCAACTGGGAAGAAGAACCTGTCAATACGCACAGGGATGTTTTCTAACACCCCTATAGGTTCCATAGATGTGCGATCTGCCATCTGGACTGTCATACTGGTCACTGCAAATTCGGTCATTCCTAGTTTTAAGGCAACGCTTAGGGGCATGACACTTATACTAGCACCTAAGTCGCACAAAGCCTTCTTAACTGGGAAGGTTCCTATATTACAGGGGACAGAAAAACTACCAGGGTCTTCCAATTTATGAGGGGCTATGACATGAGACAAAAAGCTAGATGACTCTTCAGTGAGGGCCACCGACTCAACCTTTTCTAGAGAGCTCTTTCTTGACAAAAGCTGTCTCATAAATTTAAGATAGGAAGGAACTTGTTGAACTAATTCTAAAAACGGGACTTGAACATTTAATGAACGAATCACATCCTTAAATTTGTCAAAAGATACCTGATCCTTTGAAGGCACGAGTCTTTCTGGGAAAGGAGCAGCTGAGGACTCAGTATTTGCAGCCCTTTTTAGAAACCTGGGGGTCTTGTCACCCCGGAAAAGAAAATCCCGCAAGTTATTCGGCAAATCTGGACGAAAGGGAACTTCGGGTTCTGCTTTAGTGGTCGGTCGACCAGTTTCTTCGGTCGGTCGACCAGTTTCCTGTTCAGGTAAAATTTTCGGGTCCTGATCTGTGGTCGGTCGACCGCCTTCGCTGCTTCTCGCCTGTTTTTCTTTCTCGCTCCCCACTTTAGCTCCACTTCGCAGAGAGATGATGTTTAGAGTCTCTTTTTTCTGGTCCGGTTTAGTTGGAAGCTGACCCGGAGCCCTAGTATCATTCTTGCTCGCAATTTGAGCAATCTGGGACTCTAACATCTTCATCCCTGCCTCTCTAGCCTGTGACTCCTTCTGAACCAACCCGATAAGATTTTGGATAAGAGTATCTGTGTTGGGTGGTGGATTAGAAGGTGGTTGAGGGTTGAAAGGTGGTCTTTGAAAATTTTGTTTATGTGGGGGTATATATGTGGAATTTTGCTGAGGTTGCATGTGTTGTGGGTTTTGAACATTCTGGCTTGTCCACCTTAAGTTGGGATGGACATTATTATTATTCGGGTCATAGAAATTGTTCCCACGATAGTGCTGAAAAGCGGCACATGTTTCATTAGATGAAGTACAGAATTTTGACACATGCCCTTCTCCACCACACCTCTCACAAGCAAAGGGTCCGTCCTGAACGGCGTTTACTTGGTATATTCCTCCCTTGCTTCCACTCCCTAGATCGAGCTTTCCTGCAGCCTCAAATTTTTCTAACTTAGCTGTCAAGGCCTCAATTGCTGATAGGTTGTATTCGGATTTCCTCTGATTTCCTCTAGAAGTACCATGCTCAGCGCGGTGCACAGCAACATCTTCTATCAACTTGAGACCCTTAGTCTCTCCTGAATTATCCTGGAACCTCCCATTAGCTGCAGCATCTAGATAGGCCCTGTTGTCGTCGTAGAGGCCATTGTAGAACTAGTTGCAAAGAAACCATTGTTCGAATCCGTGATGTGGTATGGATCGAACAAGTCTCTTGAACCTGTCCCACGCCTCGCTAAAGTCTTCACTGGGACCTTGCTTGAAATTGGTAATCTGCGCCCTCAAAGCATTAGTCTTTGATGCAGAATAGTATTTCCTGTAGAATGCTAAGGCTAAGGTGTTCCAATCTGTGACTCCCGCAGCAGTGCGGTCTAGATCTCTGTACCACTCTCTCGCAGAGTCCCTAAGGGAGAAGATGAACATGGTCTGTTTAATCTGGTCCTGCGTCACTCCTTCTGGGGGTGCTATAGAGCATATGTAATCTGTGAAGATTTCAATATGCTTAGCAGCATCCTCATTGGCCGAGCCTCCAAATTGGTTTCTTTCAACCATAGTTATGTAGGCGGGCTTGGCCTCGAATGGTTTCTCAGTACCTGCAGGTAAAGTGAACCCTTTGTATAGGTCCTTTGCCTGAGGCATGGAGTGACTGGCAATAGTAGCTTCTTCTGCCATATCCTCTTCTTCTTTAGGAAAAACTGGAAAGTAGGTAAAAGGTGGCGATTTTGGTGAAAGTGGGTTGATGGGTGAATTTGGTTGTGAAGGTGGTGTTTTTGGTGAAGATGGTAATGATGGTTGTTCGAACAAGTCTTCTTGAAATAAGGAAGATGGTGAACCTCCTTCCTGATTTGCTAGAAGTTGCTTTCTTCTTTCTCTAAGAGTCCTCTCAATTTCGAGGTCAAGTGGTAGGAGTTCTCCTTGAACTGCGCATAAGATGGAAACTACAAGAAAAAGGTAAGAAGGTTTAAGGAACAAAAAGTTCCTTAAACAAAGAGAAACAAAAACAAAAGACAATAAACACTGGCGTCACCTCCCCGGCAACGGCGCCAAAATTTGATGCCCATCGTTGAGGGTACCAAAGATAAAATTTATAATTCCTAACTTTAACAATAGATAGTGAAAGTCAGGGTCGAACCACAAGGAGGTGGGGAATGTTTATTGTTTGGTGTCAATGTTTTAAGGTAACAAATTGGGGGTTTGATTGTTGATTTCTAAGTTTAAAGCAAAGACAAAAATAAAACAAGAAAATAAAGATGAGATTAAAATATATAAAAAGGAATGCTAGGATGTTTGGGTAATAAATAGCTAAGGTAATATTAATCCTAAGGTCAACATGTATTGCAGTCGCATAAGGGGGTGTAACATATCTTTTTAAGTCTATGCTACCTAATAGCTCCTTTCGGCCTATGCTATTAGTTCCTAGGTCTCACAATTATTGGGTGTCAACAATAAGGGTGATTCCTAAATCCCAGGTCACATACCTTTCAGCCTTGAGTAACCTATCCGTCTTAAGGTGTAAACCAATGCCCTTCCCGTATCTTTCAATCTTGGGTAGGTCATTACTAACATCCTACAAGTCTCCTTATGGTCTCATTGCAGGATATTATAATTGACAAGAAAAGACGAAATAAGAATACATGCGCGGGTGGTCGACCGACCAGCTACTCCAGTCGGCCGACCACGGCCTCGGTCGACCGACCAGCTATTCCAGTCGGCCGACCGAGGTCCTGCTACAAGTCGGTCTTTCGAATTTTATTTACCTACGCATATTCATTCCCTACATCCTAACATATGAAAATTAGCTACTCATGGTTGTTAAGACGATTATAAATTTGGGAATAAACATGGTGAATATATTGAATAATCTAAACATGCAAGAACTAACAAAGCTTGAGATTCTGATTTAAACAATTGTAATAAAAACAAGAACGATAATAAAGCAAGAAAAAGAGTAATTACCACAATCGGAATTAAGGCAGGAAGAAACAAACTTTATTGAATGCTTGGGAACTGTTGAAAGATTACAAAATAAAAAGATGATGATTCCTAAGATGATAACTCCTAAGATAAAAGATATCTAACCCTAATCACAAGATTAGTTTAAATAGGTAGAAAAAGTAAGAGTTTCCTAAAGACTCTAATTCTACTTTATTTCCGAAAAAGAAAAGTTCTGGGCTTCTGCGCAGGTCGGTCGACCTACTATGTGGGTGGGTCGGTCGACCGCTTCTTTCTGGGCTTCTTTTATTCTTGGGCTTTTCTTCAGATTTGAATTTTTATAAAGATCAGGGTCAGTCGGTCGACCTATATTGCCGGTCGGTCGACCGCTTCCCGAAGAATTTCTTCTATTTTCTTCTTGTTTTGACTTTTGGCACTTTGACTTTGACTCCAGTTGACTTTCCATTTATTCCTTAATTAAGCAAAAGACTTGAGGATACGGATTTGGTGCTAAATCGTCTCTTTTCTGCATAAATCTGCAAAAGTGCATAAAAATACGAAAGTACACGATTTGTGGGAAATAAAGGCTAAAACATAGTAAATGAGCGACCAAATACGTGTAAAAATAGATGTAAAACATCATAAAATAGACACGTATCAAATTCCCCAAACCAAACCCTTGCTTGCCCTCAAGCAAGAAGTAGACTCGATCCTAACTAATGGAACGATTTCAATCTCAGAGCGAAATTTACATGTCAGCCTAGACCAATACCAAGTAGAAAATGAGAAAGTATTTAAATCATGCAAACGAGTTATAGGGTCGTCAAACTTGCAAACATAAAGACTATAGAGACTTTATACCATGGACTCTCGCGGTACGCTCGAGACACTCATGAAGCAAAGGGTGAGTATATGTAAAAGATAGAAAGAAGTAATTTTGTTGAGACACTCACCTAACTTCGACCCATGAAAACATGCCTGCAATCTAACATGAACAAGAATTCTACAACTTTGTATAACAATCTTATTAAGTGGCCTAGATACATGCAATTGGGGCAATGAAAGATATGTGAGGTAAAAGGTAAAAAGTGGTTAAGATGTTTTTGGATATGTGGGGTTAGTAGCCAAGCTAGTAAAACCGATTCCCAACAACATATTTCACAACTTTTTGATATTAAGAAAGTGCTCTTTTGTAGCACAACTCTCACATTAAATATAAGAAAGGACTCCCAAATATTTTGAATGAGATACGGGAGTGATAACATATAAAAGAAAGGGATTTTGGAACGAAATTTTGAATCTGATGATGCCAGTTGGTCGACCGACCTATGAAAGCGGTCGGTCGACTGACTTCCTGTGTTTTCCGGATTTTTTTTTTCGTTTTTTTTCTTCTTTCTTTTTCTGAATTTTTCTTGCTCTTTTTCTTTTCTTTCTTTCTTTTCTCTCTTCGCTTAAGATAGCTTACAAACCAAGATACCTCAAGATAAACCAAAAATCACAAATACTAGCTTGGAAGGGTAGGCTGAGTATGGGATGTAGTTTTTGGGGAATAAAAAGCAATTTTGGCTATGTGAAGCTTATGGGTAAATACGAGAAAAGGGATCCCAAATGCACGTATCAAGACTCACAAAACGAGAAAGTAAAACAAGTATATAGCAATTCAAGTTCATGTTTATGCATATTGATGTAACATGTTCCAAGGGGAGTACTACTCACATCCTAGACACCTGGTTTAAGAATGGAACCAGGAATAAGGCTCTAAAACTCAGAAAGTATAGTAGGTTGCCAAGGTATAAGTCAAGTCTCAAGATATAAAAATTGACAAAAACTCGTAGATATGCAAAAGACTCTCATACTAAAACAAGTTGACAAGGCAAGGTAAAGGCATAAACATGTAAGATAGCTAAATCATCCTTGAAATACTTTCGTTCCGACTCGACCTATATGCTAAAATAAACGTGCATTTTTTGGAATTTTTTAATTTTTTAATTTTTTTGGATTTTTGTATATATAAGGAAAATAAAGAAAAGAACGATGCAAGACAGAAATGCAGTAAACGTGTGACAAAATGCAATGCATGTGACACGAAACCATTCCCCAAACCAACCCGCACAATGTCCCCATTGTGCATTAGCCTAAGTAAAGGTTTCAGAAAATTAAAGGAAAGATGCAAAGAAATTAAAAACTAAGGAAAAACTGGAAAGAACTCACAGGATTATGAAGCGTATGAGAAAAACCTCCCCAAACCAGCGTAAGCTGGGAGGTTTTGGTGGCCAGCAGTGCCACTCAAGTAACCAAGTCAATTTCACGATTTCCAAGGAAGAGAAACGAAGGACCGCAGCGGACAGTAGGTCGACCGACCGATGATTCTGGTCGACCGACCTCCTGTGAATCACGGAAAATTTTAGCGATACAGCGACTCTGGTCGACCGACTGATGTTTCTGGTCGACCCTCTGCGTCCTGGAGGTCTTCGTTTCTTCGTAAAATCTGAAAAAAACAAGAAAGTATGCGCGCCCAACAATGCGCGAGATGCCAAAAACGATTCTAAAGTCTTAACTACTCAAACATAAAGGAAAGGATCTAAAACTACTAGCAAACCAAAATAAAAAGTTTCACACAACAAAAATAAATTGTCTTAAAAACTGCAACTAAAAACAACTATCCGCTAAAGATGCGGAAGATATCCGACCACGGCTTCTGACGACATGCCGTAGTCTCCACGGTTTTTGCTTTAGTAGCAAAACACATCTTCTTTCCGCCGTCGCAAAGCATATGCGACGGTCTCTCCTCTTGAGCTTGCCTCCTCTTCTTCTTCTCCTCCCGATCCACGACGTCTGGGTCCTCATCTTCTTCATAGCTTAGGCATCCCATTCCTCCTCTCTGGATGATGACTTCCTTCACTTTGGGTTTCCCCAAACCAGTTCCTGCAATAGTCATAATAGAAGTGTCCTCCCTACTGCTCCCAATCTAGGGCGGAGGTGTAAAAACAGATACAGGAACAGGTAATAAAGTGGGAGAAGTAGTGATGACCTCATACTTCTTCTCAGAAGTGATAGCATTACATGTGATGGGGGTCATAGCATCCTTTTTCCTATAAGATAGGCCATAGATAATAGAATGCTTGCCTACTTTGAAGGTTAGAGTCCCAGTGCCTACATCTATAATGGCACCTGCAGTGTGAAGGAAAGGTCTTCCTAGAATTATAGGTATATGGGCATCCTCTGGGATGTCCAAAACTACAAAGTCAACTGGGAAGAAGAACCTGTCAATACGCACAGGGATGTTTTCTAACACCCCTATAGGTTCCATAGATGTGCGATCTGCCATCTGGACTGTCATACTGGTCACTGCAAATTCGGTCATTCCTAGTTTTAAGGCAACGCTTAGGGGCATGACACTTATACTAGCACCTAAGTCGCACAAAGCCTTCTTAACTGGGAAGGTTCCTATATTACAGGGGACAGAAAAACTACCAGGGTCTTCCAATTTATGAGGGGCTATGACATGAGACAAAAAGCTAGATGACTCTTCAGTGAGGGCCACCGACTCAACCTTTTCTAGAGAGCTCTTTCTTGACAAAAGCTGTCTCATAAATTTAAGATAGGAAGGAACTTGTTGAACTAATTCTAAAAACGGGACTTGAACATTTAATGAACGAATCACATCCTTAAATTTGTCAAAAGATACCTGATCCTTTGAAGGCACGAGTCTTTCTGGGAAAGGAGCAGCTGAGGACTCAGTATTTGCAGCCCTTTTTAGAAACCTGGGGGTCTTGTCACCCCGGAAAAGAAAATCCCGCAAGTTATTCGGCAAATCTGGACGAAAGGGAACTTCGGGTTCTGCTTTAGTGGTCGGTCGACCAGTTTCTTCGGTCGGTCGACCAGTTTCCTGTTCAGGTAAAATTTTCGGGTCCTGATCTGTGGTCGGTCGACCGCCTTCGCTGCTTCTCGCCTGTTTTTCTTTCTCGCTCCCCACTTTAGCTCCACTTCGCAGAGAGATGATGTTTAGAGTCTCTTTTTTCTGGTCCGGTTTAGTTGGAAGCTGACCCGGAGCCCTAGTATCATTCTTGCTCGCAATTTGAGCAATCTGGGACTCTAACATCTTCATCCCTGCCTCTCTAGCCTGTGACTCCTTCTGAACCAACCCGATAAGATTTTGGATAAGAGTATCTGTGTTGGGTGGTGGATTAGAAGGTGGTTGAGGGTTGAAAGGTGGTCTTTGAAAATTTTGTTTATGTGGGGGTATATATGTGGAATTTTGCTGAGGTTGCATGTGTTGTGGGTTTTGAACATTCTGGCTTGTCCACCTTAAGTTGGGATGGACATTATTATTATTCGGGTCATAGAAATTGTTCCCACGATAGTGCTGAAAAGCGGCACATGTTTCATTAGATGAAGTACAGAATTTTGACACATGCCCTTCTCCACCACACCTCTCACAAGCAAAGGGTCCGTCCTGAACGGCGTTTACTTGGTATATTCCTCCCTTGCTTCCACTCCCTAGATCGAGCTTTCCTGCAGCCTCAAATTTTTCTAACTTAGCTGTCAAGGCCTCAATTGCTGATAGGTTGTATTCGGATTTCCTCTGATTTCCTCTAGAAGTACCATGCTCAGCGCGGTGCACAGCAACATCTTCTATCAACTTGAGACCCTTAGTCTCTCCTGAATTATCCTGGAACCTCCCATTAGCTGCAGCATCTAGATAGGCCCTGTTGTCGTCGTAGAGGCCATTGTAGAACTAGTTGCAAAGAAACCATTGTTCGAATCCGTGATGTGGTATGGATCGAACAAGTCTCTTGAACCTGTCCCACGCCTCGCTAAAGTCTTCACTGGGACCTTGCTTGAAATTGGTAATCTGCGCCCTCAAAGCATTAGTCTTTGATGCAGAATAGTATTTCCTGTAGAATGCTAAGGCTAAGGTGTTCCAATATGTGACTCCCGCAGCAGTGCGGTCTAGATCTCTGTACCACTCTCTCGCAGAGTCCCTAAGGGAGAAGATGAACATGGTCTGTTTAATCTGGTCCTGCGTCACTCCTTCTGGGGGTGCTATAGAGCATATGTAATCTGTGAAGATTTCAATATGCTTAGCAGCATCCTCATTGGCCGAGCCTCCAAATTGGTTTCTTTCAACCATAGTTATGTAGGCGGGCTTGGCCTCGAATGGTTTCTCAGTACCTGCAGGTAAAGTGAACCCTTTGTATAGGTCCTTTGCCTGAGGCATGGAGTGACTGGCAATAGTAGCTTCTTCTGCCATATCCTCTTCTTCTTTAGGAAAAACTGGAAAGTAGGTAAAAGGTGGCGATTTTGGTGAAAGTGGGTTGATGGGTGAATTTGGTTGTGAAGGTGGTGTTTTTGGTGAAGATGGTAATGATGGTTGTTCGAACAAGTCTTCTTGAAATAAGGAAGATGGTGAACCTCCTTCCTGATTTGCTAGAAGTTGCTTTCTTCTTTCTCTAAGAGTCCTCTCAATTTCGAGGTCAAGTGGTAGGAGTTCTCCTTGAACTGCGCATAAGATGGAAACTACAAGAAAAAGGTAAGAAGGTTTAAGGAACAAAAAGTTCCTTAAACAAAGAGAAACAAAAACAAAAGACAATAAACACTGGCGTCACCTCCCCGGCAACGGCGCCAAAATTTGATGCCCATCGTTGAGGGTACCAAAGATAAAATTTATAATTCCTAACTTTAACAATAGATAGTGAAAGTCAGGGTCGAACCACAAGGAGGTGGGGAATGTTTATTGTTTGGTGTCAATGTTTTAAGGTAACAAATTGGGGGTTTGATTGTTGATTTCTAAGTTTAAAGCAAAGACAAAAATAAAACAAGAAAATAAAGATGAGATTAAAATATATAAAAAGGAATGCTAGGATGTTTGGGTAATAAATAGCTAAGGTAATATTAATCCTAAGGTCAACATGTATTGCAGTCGCATAAGGGGGTGTAACATATCTTTTTAAGTCTATGCTACCTAATAGCTCCTTTCGGCCTATGCTATTAGTTCCTAGGTCTCACAATTATTGGGTGTCAACAATAAGGGTGATTCCTAAATCCCAGGTCACATACCTTTCAGCCTTGAGTAACCTATCCGTCTTAAGGTGTAAACCAATGCCCTTCCCGTATCTTTCAATCTTGGGTAGGTCATTACTAACATCCTACAAGTCTCCTTATGGTCTCATTGCAGGATATTATAATTGACAAGAAAAGACGAAATAAGAATACATGCGCGGGTGGTCGACCGACCAGCTACTCCAGTCGGCCGACCACGGCCTCGGTCGACCGACCAGCTATTCCAGTCGGCCGACCGAGGTCCTGCTACAAGTCGGTCTTTCGAATTTTATTTACCTACGCATATTCATTCCCTACATCCTAACATATGAAAATTAGCTACTCATGGTTGTTAAGACGATTATAAATTTGGGAATAAACATGGTGAATATATTGAATAATCTAAACATGCAAGAACTAACAAAGCTTGAGATTCTGATTTAAACAATTGTAATAAAAACAAGAACGATAATAAAGCAAGAAAAAGAGTAATTACCACAATCGGAATTAAGGCAGGAAGAAACAAACTTTATTGAATGCTTGGGAACTGTTGAAAGATTACAAAATAAAAAGATGATGATTCCTAAGATGATAACTCCTAAGATAAAAGATATCTAACCCTAATCACAAGATTAGTTTAAATAGGTAGAAAAAGTAAGAGTTTCCTAAAGACTCTAATTCTACTTTATTTCCGAAAAAGAAAAGTTCTGGGCTTCTGCGCAGGTCGGTCGACCTACTATGTGGGTGGGTCGGTCGACCGCTTCTTTCTGGGCTTCTTTTATTCTTGGGCTTTTCTTCAGATTTGAATTTTTATAAAGATCAGGGTCAGTCGGTCGACCTATATTGCCGGTCGGTCGACCGCTTCCCGAAGAATTTCTTCTATTTTCTTCTTGTTTTGACTTTTGGCACTTTGACTTTGACTCCAGTTGACTTTCCATTTATTCCTTAATTAAGCAAAAGACTTGAGGATACGGATTTGGTGCTAAATCGTCTCTTTTCTGCATAAATCTGCAAAAGTGCATAAAAATACGAAAGTACACGATTTGTGGGAAATAAAGGCTAAAACATAGTAAATGAGCGACCAAATACGTGTAAAAATAGATGTAAAACATCATAAAATAGACACGTATCACTTTCTCTCAACCCTTCCGCTTTGTTGTGGCGTATCTATATTGCTAGTTTGGAATTTAATCCCATTTTCCTCATAATATCGTTGCACTGACCCGGATAACAATTCTGTTCCATTATCACTCTGAATAATCTTAACACATGTTTCAAACTGAGTTTTCACCATTTGACAACAAATTTTCATAAATTCTCCTGCTTCACTTTTGTCTTTCATTAAATATATCCAAACTCCCCGACTGTGGTCGTCAACAATGGTTAAAAAATAATGAGCTTGTGTCAAACTTGCTACCCGATACTTTCCCCAAATGTCACAGTGTATTAATCCAAATAAGACATTGCATTTCTTATTATTAACTTTGAAAGGTGATCGAGATAGTTTTGCTCGACAACAAGAATCGCAAAAAACATCCGAATTCCAATGTAAATTGCATCCATTTAAACTAGAGAATTGAGAAAAAAATACTCTTCGACGGATGTACCAGTCTCCTATGCCGCACAACTTTTCATCTTTGGTCACCGTCACTTTCCTCACTGCCTCTTCCTTCTTTGACTAAAAATAATAGACTCCATGTCGATGCTCACCGCGTCCAATCATCGTCTTCGTAATCGGGTCCTACGTATCACAATATTCCGAATAAAACGTTATTACACAATTATTTTCACGTATTAATTGTTGGACGGAAATAAGATGACATGTAAGATTTGGAACAAATAAAACATTTTCAAGACTAAAATGCTCATTTAGTCGAACTTCTCCGTGTACGCAGGCTTCGACTATTCTCCCGTCAGGTAGGCTGACTTTCGACACTTCCTCCTTCCATTGGTTAATCAACAAATCTTGTTCCCGTCCTATGATGAGAGGCTCCGCTATCAATCATCCATTCGACATTAATTGTTAATTTCATACCTTTGAGTTTCTCGCTACTATCGGAATTTCCCGCCAGTAGAGTCCTTAACTTCTCAATTTCTTCACTTGTGAATTGTAGGTTGGATGTCACCCCTTCGGAATTTTTCGAAGTTGGATAAGTACCCACCGCGTTGGCCCGATAATTATCCGAAAGATGCAAGAACAATGGTGAAGTTGCGGGAATGGTCTTTGGACCTTCCCTGATTCCTTTTTGCTTGTTATCGTCTTCAGCCATACTTTGGTTTACGGAGAATTAAATTTTGTAAACAGGATCATTATTTAATTGAAAAAAAAAACTCTCTGATACCATCTAAAAGTTGGAACAAGAGATGCTTGAGAAGATGACAATACTTATTCATGAACAAAGCTACGTACAATACCTCAATATATACAACCAATAAGGCAACTAAATAACTAATTAGCCTAAATATAAGATACATATATTATCTTCCTACCTAATATCTCTGAAAAATAAGCAAGAAAATATTTACATCTTAACAGAAGATGATCTTCACCCCTTGTGGCTCCTGTCACAAGGGAGATGTGCAGATTAATAATTCGGGTTAATTTGCTCGTTAGGTCCATCATCATATATTATACTATTGCTATAGCCAAATTGCTGACTTGGCTTCACAGAAAACTTCCTTAGTCTGATGTGACACGATTTCAGAGCTACTGCAAAATTTCCAAAAAAAAATTTTAAAAAAGTAAAAATTTAAAAAATCCGTGATCTTTCAGTTTTATGGAGATCTTTCAGTTATTATGGATGGATTATGGATTGCAATTAATTCCAAAAAATATCAAAGATATGTGAAGAATAATTTCAAAACCTTCAGAAATAATTTTCATTCCATAATATTTGCAATAGCGAAATTCGTGGAATAATTTCCTAAGCTAAATGATAACTCTAAGCAATTATTTTTCTTAATTTATTTTCGCGGTACGTTTTTTCCGCAGTACGTAATTTACTTATTGCATTAGAAATATTATGGAATAATATTTTAAAAGGAGTAAACAGCTAAATCCCAGCAACACTGATCTTTCAATTATTATGGATTGAAACTCATTCAAAAAAAATTTAAAAAACCGTGAAGAATAATTTTAAAACCGTCATGAATAATTTTCATTCCATAATATCTGCAAAAGGCGAAAATATTGGAATAATTTTCTAAACTAAGGACTAACTATAAGCACAACTTTGATTAATAGAAATATTGTGGAATGAAATTTTAAAAACTAGAACTCTACAAGTATCCTATTCCATGTATGATTCTATAATTCCAAATCATATTATGGAATATTATGGAATGAAAGATTTCGTAAATCAAATTTAAAACACCGTGAAGAATATTGTTTTAAAAATAGAAATATTGTGGGATGAAATTTAAAAACTGGAAACATGCTAAATCCCAACAACAGTATAATTTGATTCCATTCCATAAAAATTGAAAGATTTCGTAAATCAGCTTTCCCGTACCCATATATGCTTTTAACTTATAAAATATATGTCGGGTTAATTTAATCCGATTCCGTTTATATATTAATCTGTGCGTCTTAATTTACTAGAGTGCATTTTAGTTACAGTCTAGCACGATTTTTCAAATAACGTCAATTAAGGATTACACGAATAATATTTATTTAATATATTAAATGGGTGGTCGTTTAATATAACTATATTGTCTTAGTGTAAGACAGTTGCACACAACAAATGATGTTATGAGGGGAAGTTTATTAAAATATTATTTTGTTTCTAAGTTTATTAAACTCGTATTTGGTTAAGTACTCTGATTTTCAAAAAAAAAAATGACGGACAATTTGTGAAGTAATCGAACCTCGAAATATTACAAGCTCCGTTAATGTTACTTTTACGTCGATTTCGATTACATCGCTTGAAATTACAGCGATATATTCTTTCGGTATAATTTGTAAGGAACCAACGAATTTTGAAAATATAATATGATATTTGTTTTTTGGTTTTTAACGATAGTATTGTAGGTTTAGTGCAATTTTAGTGAGAGAGATGCAAGATTAATGAAGCTTAGAAAAGTGTTCAATGAAATGTAGAATTAAAGGATACTAGTTTTACTCCCGTGCAATTTACACGGGTTCATTATTAAAATTATTGTCAACTAATTTAGTTAAACATGTATATTATTTCTATAAAAATAGTTCTATTCTCGTTCAAATTGCACGGATTTATATTTTAAAACATTGATACATCTAAATGTTAAATAAATTCACATATTAAGTTTATACGAAGTAGTATGTAATAGTGTTATTTATTTCTTAGTTATAAGTTATATGTGTTGCATTATGAAAATGTTATAAGATGGAATAAAATAACTACTTTTAATATGAATATGTGATACGAATTAATATTACTTGTACTTCACTTATTTGTTATATGTAAAGCTGGACAACAATGTAAGAAGTACACCATCTAACCCAACTTATTTATTTTAGTGTTTTAACTAAGGTTTTATTTGCGTTTTTTATATATATTTTTCGTCATATGAAAGTCCGTTATTTTTTGAGATATATACGGTAACATATCGAGTATTCATTTGTACTCCAGTGTACCACATTACCATCTTGAAAGTTTGGTCCAATTTTTACTTTTTACATAAAATTAATTTAAAAACTGTTTTTATTTAAAATATTTTAATAACTAAATTAAATAAGATCAGTTAATTACGTGTTTTTCTTGGTTTTGAATTCTCACCATAAAAATTGATTTATACAAAATTTTATTTTTATATAGGATATTTTAGATCCATTTTATAATTTTAGTTCATATGAGTATGTAGTAATATTTTATTTTTAAAGTAATTAAACATTGATTTTTAAAGAATTTAGACGATCATGTTATTGTTTTTTCCTTTGAATTTGTGTTTTTAACAATATTGTTATTATATTTATTTATAGAACAATTACTATTTTAAAAAATTATAGAGGTGAAAGTTTAAGAAAAAAAAATTAAAGACAGTTAAACGTCGAGGAAGTAATTGTAAAAAAAACTGAATAATATTGTGGGGTTTCAAAGACTGGTCCACCAGGAAAAAAATGCAAAAATAAAGTAAAAAATGTTGATTAATGGTGTGGCTTAATGTGGATGCATTAAATATTTATGTATTAATATAGATAAGATGCCTCTCAGATTTGTTTGGGTTTGTAATTGTTGGCCCATAATGTTTTTTCGGAGGGTTGAGGTTCTTGGTTGACCCATATTGAAATTCGAAAAGCTGGCCCTTCATTTGACGTCGGAATACTGGCCATTTTTTGAATTGACAATCGATTGAAATGACGAATAGTGTTGCCGTTCTAACGAATTTGTTGTAGCGGAATGTTCCGGTAGCCTATCATTGTCACCTTCCCGATGGAATGGCGGCTGGTAGTTAGTTGCTGAAATGTTTTGCTCCAAATTAATTCTCAGTGATGATTGGCTATCGTACCAGATCTGAGAGAATTTTTACAATTTAAATATTTTCGGAAAATAAAGATCAATTTATATTTCGTAATCATTGTCTTTACTGAAACAATTTATAATTAAATACTTTTGTTTCTAATAAAATTATTTAATTATATTTAATAACAATTTGCTTGTATATATATTTTACGCATATAATATATACAACATGCTTTTATGCGTTTATTGATTTTTATGAACTATATAATTAGTTACATAAAGGAGTTTATAATATTTTTTATATTTGATTTTAAGTATATAACCATTCATCAATACTCAAATAAGTTTTTAAAATATATATACAAAATTACGCCATTCATGATTTAAATAAAAATGTTCGTCATGTTTTTGAATCTACGATTTTGGGCATTTATTTAGAAAACGTAGTATATTAAGCTGTTATTGTGCAGGAAAATCATCAAATATTATGCGGGATCCACCTGAATAAATTAAAAAAAAAATTACGCCATTAACTCATAATCAGATTATAATTTGCGTGGAGGAGTTTATAATTTTTATTACGCCATTAACTCATAATCAGATTATAATTTGCGTGGACGAGTTTATAATTTCTTTTTCCTGATTATATATTAATATTACGTTATTTTAATCTTGTTTAAAATTATGTATGTTCGGTTTTTTATTGTTGTAAATTGATATTA
This sequence comes from Silene conica, assembly GCA_029255685.2. NCBI lineage: Eukaryota > Viridiplantae > Streptophyta > Magnoliopsida > Caryophyllales > Caryophyllaceae > Silene > Silene conica. The sequence goes on from CM055317.2 coordinate 79,066,472, forward strand.
ATTATAATATTCTATCATCTAAATAAATTGTGGTCTAATTATCACAATGTCTATTTCTAATTAATTGATTTATATAAAAATGTTCGTAATGTTTCGTAATCTACGATTTTGGGCATTTATTTGGAATACGTAGAATACTAGGCGGTTATTGTGCAGGGAAATCATAAAGTATTGTGCGGGACCCACCTGAATGAATTAAAAAAAAAATTAAAACTTGGATGGATGACGTGGCGCAACCACACCCTGATAAATGTCAGAATTTATATAGATAAGATTTTAGTAAGGATGGATTACGTAATTAGTTAATTACTATGAGGATATTTAATGATGTTTGATATCATCTTTTGCGAAGTGGTTGTGTGTGAAATGAAAGTTTGGCGGCGACAAAGAGGATGAAGATGACTCGGAGGAACGTCGATGCAATTGACATTATCCGCATCTGGTATAATTTTCTCCCTCTCTTGCTCTAGATTAATTATCAATTTTATCAGCTGTTAATATGATTTCATCTGAATTTGAAATATTACAGTGAAGAAATCTTAAATCCGACCGTTCCAATGACGTTGAGGTTATCTTCAATTCTCATGGGTATAAGACATACCACTTCTTGAATTACTATCACTAATTTATTTATTTTGGATCGAGTAGTTTTAGGATTTCGACTCGTCACTTGTAGATAATTATCTTTAATTTTAATTTGCAGGTGGCGTTGTTATTATCTATGGTGAGAAAGTGACACAACTCCATAGTTAGTCTCTATTTAGCCCTAAAAAACTCTGTTACAAAATTGATTTTCCTGCTAATTCGCGATAACTAGTTGGTACTGTTTCGTGTTGAACAGATGACGTAAATAAATTTCTGGTAGCGCTCGACCGAGTATGCTTCATACTCAAACGAGTGGTCGTCTGACATCGAGTTACTCTGATACGCGAAGGTTACGATTTAAAACATTTTTAACACACTCACTCTCTCTCATCTCCCACCACCCAATCATGCTTTAACCATGAACCATACTTTTACTCCGGGGAAGGATGTACTTGGGACCGGAGTTATCGAGTTTGGTAGTTTCCTTCGTCGACATCCAGATGTGCGTCGTGGTAAATAAGTGTGTGAATAATTCATTAATCGATTGGTTGATTTAATTAGTATAGTAATTGGGCTTAATTGTTTAGTATAGGGGACGATGTGGATACTTGCTAAGCATTGACGTGATTGTGATTGCTATGAAATTCGCGAAAGGTAGAATTTCCCCGCTAAGTCCTTTATTTGGTTGATTAGGAGTGGTGTGGTATTTTCTGTGATCGTGGTTGTTATAGTAATATTGTAACTTTGTGGCATTGTGACATTGTGAATATTGTTAGCATTAATTTAATCTGACTCCGTTTATAAATTAATTTGTGCGTCTTAATTTACTAGAGTGCATTTTAGTTATAGTCTAGCACGATTTTTCACATAACGTCAATTAAGGATTACACGAATAATATCTATTTAATGTATTAAATAGGTGGTCGTTTAATATAACTATATTGTCTTAGTGTAAGACAGTTGCACCCAACAAATGATGTTTCATATAGAACATCATTACTAAATTTAAGCAAACTAGTCTTAAGCCCGTGCAAATTGCACGGGTTTGTTATTAAGTTATTGTTCTAAAGTCTGTTAATAACGGTAATTGCTTTTTAATTGAAGTCATATTTCATGTTCTCAATCCGTATGATAATTTCATTTACAATTACTAAATTTCTACCTATCGAGTATATCTAAAATATGACAATAATAGAAGTACAATTTATATAGTCATATGTCAAAACACAACAAATGTAGTTAAATTTGAAATGGAAAAGAAAAACAATAATGAACTAAATCATAAGTAAATTGTACAATAACTTCTCGAAAATTTCTTTATACATTATGTAACGGACTATTAATATTTTGCCACGAATATTGTTATGTTTATTAATATTTTGTCACGATTATTGTTATTATTATTGTTTTAAAGTTTTTTTGCTATGTTATTAATTCAACCTAAAAGAACTTTTTTAAAATAAAAAATTATAACCTTTTATTTGTAAATTATCATTCAAGAGAGATTGAGTGACTGCTTAACCTTGTTTAGAACTTTAAATAAGAAGGATAAGCTTGGATATCAAGTTTAACGACAAAATAAGAATGAAAATTTAGAGAACTCACACGTGTGAAACCAATAATAAATAAAAATTGGCCTCAAAACTTTTTTTAGGTAGTTTTTAACAAAAAATTAAAATGAAAGGTAGTTTTTAACCAAAAAAAAAAAATAAGGTAGTTGTTCACAAATGGCATAAATGTAAGGTTTCTCACAAATTATTCATTTATAAACATGTAATATGTGATAATATGGGTTACCAATGACTTTATCAGCAAAAGGTCAAAATCATATCATGTTTATTGTAGATAATTGATAGTATAAATTTTGGTGTATGATGGTTGATATAAGATTGTTTCGTTTGCTTTTATTATTTATCTTATGATCATTTGTACAATTGACTAACCCTGTATTGTTTTCAAAAATATGGTGAAACATTTGATATTTCGACAAATAGGAAGCGGTGGATACGATTGAGCATGTTCGATTATTGAGCTTGCTTGTATGCAAGATTATTGGATGAGCGCTATCAAGGCTCTCATGTTTAGCTTCAGTTGTTGTCTAGCAAACTTTATCATTAGTATTGAGTTTTACTTTTATTTTTTATACAATTCGGAATTTGTAACTTTGATTTAATCTTTATTCAGCAAGTTGTTTCGTATCTGAATAGCTAACAATAGCAACTGGTTAACACATATCCTCCTATGATCATCGGGGATTTAATTGATTGTCTATAAAATTTAGTGTCGATATATACAGGTATCTACACAATTCCTCACGTGTTCTTGTAGGTCAAGTAAACACATCTTTATATTCTTGGAACAGGTCTATATAAATCATGGTCTTTTTGAAGGATCAGAGCGAGGTGATCTCTATTTTAGGCCCTGTTTGGTAAACGTTGTGAGCAGATTCTTAGCTTAACAGTAGATAACGTTAACAAAATATGATTAATAGATCTTAATAGTAGGTTTGACTATTAAATTAAATTAGCAGATTAAGAAAGACTGTTTGGTAATTAGCATATTATTGAGAAGTTGAGAACAAGAGCTAGCTCAAGTGGTAAGAGCACTCTTAAGTCTTATCCCAACCATGAAGTTGGGGGTTCGATTCTCATCCGCAACATATACTGCGCTCATTTGAACCAAAAGAATTAGCATATTATAGGATAATTAGAACGATTTCATGTATATTAGATATGTTAATATAATATGCTGCTATCAACAGGATATTCAAAAATAGTTGATTCCGACCAATATGCTATAAGAATATGTTGTTCACCAAACACATAAAAATAGTAGATTAATTGGTCAACCTACTAATTATATCGGAATCTACTAATTTCTCTCAATATGTTGTTAAACAAATAGGACCTTAAGCTCGTGGAAGTCTTGGATTGTACCCACATTTATAGTCTCGAGCTCTGTTCTTTCTGGTTTATTTTCAGCTCGTTTCAGTTCAGCTCAGCTCTGTTCAGTTCAGTTAAGTTAAGTTCATCTAAGCTTTATTAGGTTTATTTATTTCTCGACGGTTGCTGCTTCTTTGGAGTCGGTTTTCTCCTTGTCCCCGCGTCATGTTGCTTTGTGGAAATCTCAGCATGGGGCTCACTCTTCTGATTGGTTGAGAGCGGTTCCTATCTCTGGGTTGGGTCAAACTATGAACAGGGAGACCTACCGTTGTGTGCTTGGGTATAGGCTAGGTGTTCCACTTTTCTTGGTACCTAGGCCTTGCTCTGCTTGCTCTTGGGTTTTTGCTGAGGATGTTTTTGGGGATCACGCTGTCTCTTGTGCTGATACTGTTGAGGTTAAGCATCGTCATAACCTTGTCAGGATACTCTATTGGACATCTGCTATAGGTCTGGGATTTCGGCGGGTAAGGAGGTTGACATTGGTTTGGTCGATGGACATGGCGGCACTCTTCGCCCTGCGAATTTGCTTCTTTATTTGTGGGACAGGGGGCGTGATGTGTGTATTGATTTGACTGGGTCCTCCCCTCTGACTCAGACTGGGATGACCGATTTTGTACCCGACCGGGTTGTTGCTGATGCGGCTCAGCGCAAGTGTGCTAAGTACAGGGATCGCTGTGAGGCTGCAGGTTATGGTTTTCTTCCTTTCTCTTTCTCTTCGCTTGGGGAGCTAGGTTCGGATGTTGTTGTCTTGCTGAAGCGGATTCAGAAATACTCGGTATCTCAGGATGCAGGGGCGCGGATGGCTGCGTATATTTTTACTAGGCTTAGCTTTGCTATAGCTAAGGGGGTGGGAGCTCAGATTGTATCTCGGCTACCCACCAATTTTATGTAAACTCTTATTTTGTCCTTTTGATAGCTGCGCGCATCCTTCCCCCCCAAAAAAAAAAATTAATAGTAATAATAATTAATTATTAATAATAAAAAAAACATAATAAATATATAAACAATAATAATAACAATAGTAAACAATAACAATAATTAATAATTAATAACAAAATAAATAAATAATAAAAAAAATAATAAATAATAGCAATAACAATAACAATAATCATGTGGGTTGAACTTAATAAAAATGAGCTGAACTCAATTAAACTAAACTGAGCTGAGCTGAACTGAGCTAAGCTGAACTGAACTGAATTGAGCTAAACTGATCAAAGCCGAGCTAAACTGAAAAGAACTGAAAATAAGTCAGTTAGCCAGAAAGAACAAGACCTTTGTCCATCAGTTTCTTTCGTTCTTTATCATCCATGTTTGAATCTGTTGTTCCTTGAGTACTTTGATGTTGTATAATTGGTATAACAAGTTTATGCATCCGAATGAAATTATTAATAACTTATTTTATTAATATTATGATTTTTTTTTTTTTTAACATCAAACTTTTATTAATCAAACAAAATTATTATTATTATTATTATTATTATTATTATTTATTAGTTAGTTTAATTTAATTAAACTTCATTCAGTTCTATTAATTTTAGCTTCATTCACTTCAATTCAGTTAAGTTCAGTTCAGTTCAGGTCGATTAAATTTAGGTCAGTTCAGCTCAGCTCAGCGCAGCTCAATTCAATTCAGTTCTGTTCAGTTCAGTTTATTCAGTTCAGTTTCATTCAGTTCAGTTCAACTTTAAAAAGTCAGAAATAACATGGCCTAAAATAAATATCTCCTAAAATTATTAAGTGATTAAACATTTCATACATACATACATACATTATTCAATGAAATTCAACCACATAATCGATAATTAACATGACTTTTTATTATGAATCTTTCTATATTCGGTTTATTAACGTGTGTCCTTAAGGTATATATTAGAAAAACCGTTATTATATTATATAGATGCCTTTTTATTATATTATATAGATAGATATATAGATAATTAATCTAAGTAATCAATAAAATGAATAGAAAATGGGTATGAAAACAGTCATGTGGAATTAAATTGAATGTTTTAATCTATGTGGAATTAAATTGAATGTTATAATCTAGCCTTTCACCTAAATAGTTTAATACCATTTTTGGTGATAACAAAATTTATATCAATTAAGTAGTAATTCTGGATTAAATATTGAAACTTGTCAAAAGGCTCACGGGGTCAATGATGATTTGGCCACTGTGGTCCCCGAAGGGTGGCTTACCGTCTAAAGGTTTTCAGTTTAGCAATACATTTTGATATTAAGAAGATGACCATTTGATATTAAAATGACCATATATATATATTAACAAGATGACAATTTGATATTTTTTCTGGGTTCAATCATATGTATAAATTCATTTTGAATTAAGATTGTGATATTTGTACATTAAATTACAATTTTTTTTGGTCACATTACAATAACTTAAATTACTTGATAGGTGTAAGTAGTGAAACAGTCCTGTATTCCTGTAATAAAGTATAGTGTTGTGAGAAATGAGTAGCGAGGCTAATTAATGATCGATTTTATTTAAATATTTACATATTACAGACATTACAGCACAGGAATAATATTAATTACTTATTCAGTTCTTTCCTCATATAGAATCAATGGTATGGTGACATTATGTTTTCCATCGGTCCAAGTTATCAAACCGACCTTTTCATTCTCCATAGAAGCTTCATCCTTCAAGGGCATAACCGTAACATTGAAGCTTTGCTTTGTCCCTTTCGTCTCAAACTTCAATTCCATGGGTTCAACACTTACGTTTACACCTTTCGGTTCTATAACTTTAACCATATATTTCGACGCATGATTATCCACATTTGTCAAGGTTCGAGTCGCAATACTCTCATTGCCCGATTTCACGACAATGGCTGGGTAATTTAAGTCCCATGGTTTACTGGTCACGTTTGCGCAACTAACCGTCTCTTTTACTATCGCTTTCACTTCACTGTCAGTGTTATTGGAAGAACACAGGAATTGTATGTAATCCTGTTTGCCTAGCTCATAGACTAACCCTGGCTCATTCGCTCGCTCTGGGTCGACATGACCAGCACCTATGGCCCAAGGCGATGTGTCATTACCGTATGTTTGTTCTGACAAAGGCTTGGCATTATGGTACCCTTTATAAGCAGTTGTCATCAGGGCTGATCGAATCATGGCGGGTGTCCAGTCGGGGTGGGATCCTTTAAGTAAGGCTGCGACACCCGACACATGAGGGCATGACATTGAGGTTCCTGATAAGAAATTGAAGTCTGTCCGTCTAGGGTCGTCAAGCAACCTAGAAGGCGGTATGTCATAAGGCCATCCAGCTAAGATGTCGAGGCCTGGAGCAATAACATCGGGTTTAAGAACGTAAAAAGACTGGCTAGATGGACCCCGTGATGAGAATGGTGCTACGACTGGGGCGGGTTTGCGACCAACCTCGGTCCCTTGAAAAATTAAAGTAGCATTAGCTTGATGCTTGCTTATATAATTCATCATGTTCATGGACGGAAAAAAAGGGAGGGTTATCCCGGGATATAGAAAGGAACGGCTAATTAACGTATCATCTGGATAACTAGTGATAACAAGGCCAACACCGCCGGCTTTATGCACGACAACCCCTTTTTCGACATCATTCATCATACGCGATCGACAAACAACGATTTTTCCCTTGATAATCTTATCATCGAACGAATCAGGCATACAATATGACATTTCCCAAGTCGAGTTTATATGCACCAACGGATACATCCCCTGTTTAGGCAAAGGAGTCCCTGTATAAAGGGACGATCCAGTAAAACTCTCACCATTATCAAGTTTAAGAATAGCAGGAAAGCTCCTATCAATACCACTCGCTCCAACAGTCGTAATCCACGGGAAGTGATTCGAGACGCTACCCTGAAACGGTCCTGAATTCCCAGCTGAAGCCGATACAAATACTCCCTTTTCAACCGCACCAAATGCCGCTATAGCAAGCGGGTCCGATGAATAACGGGGGGATGGCCCGCCTAGAGACATCGAGATAATATCCACTCCATCTGCGACCGCTTTATCAAACCCTGCCAACACGTCAGAGGTGGAACAACCGCGGTTCCAACAAACTTTATAAATGGCTAATCGAGCCCTTGGTGCAATACCGGTCGCTTCACCTTTTGCATACTCGAAAAATGATACATTTGACCTAATTCGCCCGGCTATCGTGGACGCGGTATGGGTCCCGTGTCCATACACGTCCAATGCCGAGTCATACTCACTCTCGCCATCACCATTAACACTACTACTGTCATCAAGTGATGACATCATACCAGTCGCAAAATACCTGACGCCGATTATTTTTTTGTTACAAAATGTAGGTGGAAAATCTTTTCCACCAACACATTCGCCTTTGAAATGGGTAGGTACTGGGTCGAGTCCATCATCATTAAAACTCGGGGATTTTGGCCAAATTCCGGTATCTAGAACTCCTATCACAATGTCGGATCCTACGTTTGAATCCTTTAGTACGCCAGTGGGGTTATGGTAGGAATTGAGTCCTAGGAAATGAGGAGTTCTGGTGGTGTGTAACTCAAGAATTTCATCTGCGTAAATGCCAGTAACTTCGGGTCGTGATTTAAGGGATGTAATTTGGTCCGGCGTCAGTCGAACAGAGAAACCATGAAAGGCATTGGAGTAAACATGAAGAAAGTTAGGGTTGGAGTTAGTGTTGCCAAGAATGGAGCTATACCATTCTTTAGTGTCACTGATTTGGGGTGGTTTTAGATCATTTTGAATGCTGATTATGTATGTTTTAGGATGATTAGTTGTTTCACTAATTGATAAAAATGAGTAAAACGAAAGGAGGATTAATAGGAAGATCAGTGAAGAAAGTTGTGCCATTGTTGAATGCATGAATTTTGTTGAAGTAGATAGTTTGATGAATGAATGTGGTGTTGAAGGAGTACGATATATATAAGCCTTTTGAAGTATTGTTCTACCCAAATGAAGTTTGCGTCATTTTCATATTTATAAAAGAGTAAATTAGTACTTCCGTTTAGAATAAAAAGAAGATGCCGAAAATCGAGAACAAGACAAGGTCGATCATGAAAAAGATGATGATTTCGACGAAACAAGCACCTCGTCTGAATAATTAATATCGTTTCTTAATCGTTTTATTGTATTTTTAATTAAATGAACTTGTAAACTTGTATCGTTTCATACTTTTAATTAAAAGATTGAGGTATTGTTTTAACATCGTTTCTTAATCGTTTAATAACAAGTTCTTTTTTTTCATCGTTTCTTAATTATTTGATAGAAAATACAATAAAACAAGTGAACAAGTAAACAAATAAAAAATTTAAAAAATATGTAGCACGCGGGCCGGCCCATGATCCAGGCACGACACGGCACGCAAATCCACCGTGCCATGGGTGGGCCGCGACTGAGCTTTCAGTCACCGGGCCAGGCACAGCACGACACGGTAGACCAAAAAGCACATCACGAACGGGCTTTTTTATTGGTTCCGGCACAGTGGTCCGGCACGCGGGCCGGCCCAGCACGGCCCACTGCCAACTCTACACCCACCCTCCTAGCCCAACAAATCATAACACTTTCTCTCTAATCTATATACCCTACACAATCAAACTATTAAACAACTATTATTTAATAAATTTAGTATTTTATTTTCAATGGGATATTTGCTACGAGTAGGAGGGAGTATCTCAAAACTGAATTCTCATTACTCTTGTTTGTAAGTTCATAAAGGAAACCCTTCTTCTGAATGTAGTGCGGAAAAAAGTTGAATTTTAACTTAAAGTTTGGGAGTAAAGCCGTGAAGAGATTAGATTACAACCATTTGATTCCTTTTTTTGTGTTCTCAATTTCAGAATTTGTAAAAACAACTTGTTAATGATGTCACTTTATTAACTTACGTTCACATTTTACCAATGTATCCAAAAAACGTACACACCACATTTGTCTTCCAGAATTGGTATAAAAATCATTTCCATTTTTGTGGATCTTTTGTCAATAGTTGTTTTCTTAACACAAGTAAGGATTCGTTTGGTTGATTAAGAAATTTAATTTTTTCTGAAAAATTAATTTTATAAGAATTAAGTTTATGCTTTCAATGCGGTTGAATTTGTGAAAAGTGTTTGGTTGTCGATGTATGAATTAAATTTCATGTGAAATTCCAATTACGAAGGGGTAGGTAAATCAATTTCTACACGATGTAGGCATTTACAAACCAAACAACACATATATTTGTAAATCACATGATTTTGCAATTCATGTGTTTTTAAAGTGTTAACCAAACAACCCCTAAATTATTATCTCATATACAAAAATTAACTTTTCAAATATTTTTGTGAGATAAAAAAACTTTCGGTTATTATCGTTATTAAAATGTAGAACCTATTTTTTTAAAAAACAAAAAACCGTATCATTTCCGTTTCTTTATCCTAATCTCAATTATTTATTTAAATATTATAGTCAAAATAAACATAATATTGAGACTAAAAAGTAATACTACATAAAATTGGTATACATTGTCACCATAATTTGTAGGAAAAGAGCCCTCAACTCTCGTGAAAGTAAAACTCATTGCTTCTGATTTCTGTTATTGAAACTCCTCCTTTTAATGTGACAACAAATCTCATATTCCATAATACAAATTCTGGTTCAAAATAGACATTAACCCTCACAAACTAAAAATAAAAAATGTCTCTCGCACAAAATGTGAGTGACACTATTTATGTGATGCTCCGTTTCCTCAACTTGTCCTACCACTTGTCTTGCTGTGAGAGCGACACTATCCGTTTTCAGCTTATGACGGATAAACCTTAAAAAAATAGAAAACAATACACCATATTATATAAAATTATTATTAAAAATAATAGTGTTGAATCACGAGATAATTTGCAAGCAACTCGAGATCGGCTCAATCAGAGCTCGGCTTGTGCGAGCTCGGACCGGGCTTCACTTGAGACTTTAACGAGTAAAGCCTAGTAAACACTGACTCGACTTAAAAAGTTCGCAAGCGGTTATGAAGTTGGGAAGAGATTAGACTATAACCGTTTGATACCTTTTTGTTTCTTTAAGGAATTGTAAGAGCACAAATTCTTATTTTGTGGCGGGTTATATCTATCACAATCTTGTAATTAACGGTTCAAATAAAACTCATTTAGGTAGGAAAAAGGCAATTTTGATTTCTTAGGCACTTTTACTTTTGTCTCATTTATCAAAGTGAGCAATATTTAACCCGTTATAAATTTGTGATAGATATATCCGTTATAAGAGACACTTGTTATAACAATTGTGGTAAAAGATTTGTTATTGACGCGAGTGTATTTACTTACGGTCACATTATAACAATGTACCAAACAAAACGTACACACAACGTAAAAGTTATCCTAATTCAATAAATGGTATAAAAATCATTCCATTTTTAATTTATAATGTGCCTTCACTCTTAATGTCACAATACTTTCATCTGAACCTGAACCAATAAGTTAACACAACTTTAGTGTATTTACACAAGAGGTCACACACAAAATTTTGGTATTTAAAGAATGTTTGTAATGTAATGTGCCTTCACTCTTAATTCACAAATAACTGCAATTCTATTTAGAATCAAAATAAGGAAGAACATGCATTAATTGTGATTGTCCACCACAAACAAATAATAAAAGAAATCGAAAACGTGAACTCAACCTGTAATTCATGAGACTGAGGTCATGTTCTTTCTAACTTTTTAGAATTGAACTGAACTTAACTAAATGAAGCTGAACTAAATTGAATCGAACTGAACTAAACTGAACCGAACTGAACTAAACTGAACCGAACTGAATTTAATCGAGCTGAACTAAACTGAACTGAATGAAGCTGAAATTAATAGAAGTGAATGAAGTTAAATTAAATTGAACTAAGTAACTAAATAATAATGATAATAATAATAATAATTATTATTATTATTTTAATAAAAGATTTGTTCGATTAATAAAAGTTTGTGGTTTTAAAATAATAATAATAATAATAATAATAATAATAATACAATAAGTTATTAATGAAGCAACATATATGCTGTTTTTTGTGTTAATGATATCTATATTTTCAGGATTATGATTTTCGATTGTGGTAACAAATATTACTATTTGAATGTTATCAAATTTTACTTCTCGAATACTTTTTTCTCTGCTCTCTCGTGTTTCACTAATAATAATAATAATAATAATAATAATAATTAATAATGTTAATAAAATATAAAATATATATATATATATACAATAGTAATAATAATAAAAATAAACAACAACAACAACAACAACAATAATTAATAATAAAAAAATAAAAAAATATAAAACTATAATAATACTCTTTCTCTTCGCTTGGGGAGCTGGGTTCGGATGTTGTAGCCTTGCTGAAGCGGATTCAGCAATACTCGGTATCTCAGGATGCAGGGGCGCGGATGGTTGCGTACATTTTTACTAGGCTTGACTTTGCTGTAGCTAAGGGGGTGGGAGCTCAGATTGTATCTCGGCTGCCCACCAATTTTATGTAAACTCTTATTTTGTTCCTTTTTATATGATAGCTGCGCGCATCCTTCCCCCCGAAAAAAAATTATTATTATTATTATTATTATTATTATTATTATTATTATTATTATTATTATGTTCCTTTTTATATGTTTTTATCATCCATGTTTGAATCTGTTATTCCTAAATAAAATGTTACTTCATGTAGTATTTGAGAAATCAGGTACCTAATTAATTTTTATCTACCTATTTTACCCTCAAATTTTATAAGTTCAATTAACAAAAACCAAACGCAATTGCTTTGGACATTGTACAACCCTTTAATTAACAAGTTCTTCAATAATGTCACAAGTAATGGAAATGTGCATGAGCCGTCGATGGAAATGAAAAACATCCACGATAGGATTGTTACTTTAATTAATTTGGGGTCAAACTTAATTAATATTTTTTATTTGTATGAGTTTAATAGGGAACTAATTTTGTATTGATAAAGTATATTTTCAAGGATATATTGTATGAGTTTTTTTACTTAATCGTTATATATTAATTATTGTTTTCATTCTCTTTCAAGCATGTTAAAGGTTTTTATAAATATATTGAAAAAACTTCTTTATGACTTTATTACTAACAACGCCAACGACAATAACACAAGAATAATAGTAAAAACATAAAAGATATCAATAATAAACCATGTTCTTTTACGTCATTTTGTCAAATATCATTTACCTTTACAGTTAGTTTCCAAACAATTTTAACAAAAATCAGCTATTTCATCATGTCATATAATTTTCAGGTACCTTTTCAGATTTTATCTCAGGTTCCAGCTATATTTTCAGGTAGTTTTGCCAAACAGAACCTAAACATTATACACTTTTAAGAACTATTTATTACATTCTCAGTCTCAATTATTTCTTTATTTTAATCATAATATTCAGATAAATGATTGAGACTAGTTAGAATTTTTTTTTTGAATTTATTGCAATAATGTGATAAAAATACAAAATTATTATGTTTATTTAGGTTTTACATTTTTATTTTTATTATAATATAAGGTTTATTTTATGTCACAAAAATATCTAAAATGTTTATTTTTGTATATTAAATAACTTATATATTTGCGAAAATACAGACTTATTCAACCTTCTTTATAAAATAACTACAGATAAACAAAATCTAAAAAAAAGAATGATTTTTCTAACATTCCAGAAAATGGAAAAAACATAAACCATGTATTATATCTTTAATAAACCATAATATAAAAAAAACTTATATTATTTACATATGTATTATTTATATTTTGTAAATAAAATAATTATGTAAAAAATTAATATTGTTCCATACGTACATAATATTTTTTGAATCTTTTTGTAAATAATACATATTATGGTTTACGAAGCATTATTTATATTTTGTAAATAAAATAATATCTAAAAAATACATATTGCTCCATACTTGCATATTTTTTCGAATCTTTTTCACAAATCATAAACACTAAAAAAATCTTACTTTTTGTATTTTAAAATTGTTCCACTTTCAATTTTTTTTTATTTCGTAAATTTTTGATAACTATACAAAAAAATTACAATATTGTTTTCTAAATTTACAAAGTTACAACAAGGTGGGATATCTTTAAAAGACATTAAAAATCCAGATTATTTATGCTAAATTTGCGTTTATTATTACTCACATTTTACATAGAGTAAATTAGATTTTACACCTTTTTGAAATTAAATTTTTTAAAATTACTCCCTTTTGATTTTTTTCCCTAAAATTACTCTTTTAAATTGCATTTTTTACTAAAATTGCACCAAACTCCACTATTAGTGAAATATTTCGTCTATTATTGAACATATTCTGTTTGCAGCTTGACAAATCTATAATTTGGAAGGTATAAATATTTAGACAAATGTAAGGGGGTTCATGTAATTTAAGGGAGTAATTTTATCAAAAGAATGCAAGTTAAAGGAGTAATTTTATGGAAAAAATTCAAAAAGAAGTAATTTTAATTTCTTTTTTTATTCTAAATGGGAGCACTAATTTACTCTTTTATTATAAATATGAAAAGGATAATTTGTGATAAACTACCTTACATTAATGCCCATTTGTGAACAACTACCTTACTTTTTATTTTTGGTTAAAAACTACCTTTCATTTTAATTTTTTGTTAAAAACTACCTAAAAAAGTTTTGAGGCCAACTTCTATTTATTATTGGTTTCACACGTGTGAGTTATCTAAATTTTCATTCTTATTTTGTCGTTAAATTTGATATTCAAGCTTATCCTTCTTATCTAAAGTTCTAAACGAAAGAAATTCCTATCATTAGCTTCAATTTCTTTCTTTAAGCATGTGGAATAATTGCTCCGTATGATGAACATGGGCTAAATGGTATGAACTCTATGCTATCAATGAATAGGTGGAATAATTTTCACTAATAGCATAGAGTTCATACCATTTAGCCCATGTTCATCATCCGGAGCAATTATTCCGAAACTAATGGCAAGAATTCCGTTTCGTTTAGAACTTTAGATAAAAAGGATATGCTTGGATATCAAGTTTAACGACAAAATAAGAATGAAAATTTAGAGAACTCACATGTGTGAAACCAATAATAAATAGAAATTGGTCTCAAAACTTTTTTTAGGTAGTTTTTAACAAAAAATATAAATGAAAGTTAGTTTTTAACCAAAAAAAAGTAAAGTAGTTGTTCACAAATGGGCATAAATGTAAGGTAGTTTCTCACAAATTATCCAAAAGAAAATGACGCAAACTTCATTTGGGTAGAACAGTACTTAAAAAGGCTTATATATATCGTACTCCTTCAACACCACATTCATTCATCAAACTATCTACTTCAACAAAATTCATGC